>CM076580.1:1059526269-1060126269 GCA_034641835.2 Pinus albicaulis | reverse complement strand
GATTAAGGTTAAAGTCAATGTTAAGGATTTGGTCAAGGTTAGGGTTAGGTTATAGTTAAGGTCAAGGTTAAGGTTAGGTTCAGGTTGAGGTTAAGGTTAAGGTTAAGGGTTTGGTCAAGGCTAGGGTTGGGTTATAGGTAAATTTAAGGTTAATTTTAAGGTTACGGGTTTAGTCAGGTTAAGCTTAATGTTAAGGGTTTGGTCAAGGTTAAGGTTAAGGTTAAGGTTAATGTTAAGGTTAAGATTAGGGTAAAGTTAAATTTAAGGTTAATGTTAAGGTTAAGGTTAAGTGTTTGGTCAAGGTTAGGGTTAGGTTAAAGGGGTAAGGTTAATGTTAAGGTTAAGGTTAAGGTTAAGGATTTGGTCAACGTTAGGGTTAGGTTATATTTAAGGTCAAGTTTAAGGTTAAGGTTAAGGTTAGGTTAAAGTTAAACTTAAGGTTAAGGTTAGGTTAAGGCTAGGGTTAACGGTTTGTTCAAGGTTAAGGTTAGGTTAAGGGGGTAAGTTTAAGGTCAAGGTTAAGGGTTTGGTGAAGGGTAGTGTTAGTTTATAGTTAAGGTTAAGGTCAGGGTTAGGCTATTGTTACAGTCATGGCTAAAGTTAGTCGAAGGTTAAGATTAGGTTAAGGGTAAAGATAAGGTTATGGTTAGGGTAAGGTTAAGGTTAAGGGTGAAGATAAGGTTATGGTTAAGGTTAAAGGTCAAAATTAAGGTTAATTTAGGTTAAGGTAAGGTTAATTTTACAGTTAGGTTAAGCTTAATGTTAGGTTAAGTTAAGGTTAAGGTTAGGTTAAGGGTAAAGTTAAGGTTAAGGTTAGGGTTAAGGTGAGGGGAAGGTTAAGGTTAAGGTTAAGGTTATGATTAAGATGAAGGTTAAGGGTAAGGTTAAGGTTAAGGTCAAGGTAAATGTAAAGGTTAAGTTAGGTCAAGGTCAAGGTTAAGGTTATGGTTATGGGAAGGTTAAGGTTAAGGTTAAGGTTAAGTTAAGTTTAAGGGTGTTGGAGAGGTAAATCCCTCTACGGACAGAGGCAATCCCACTAGCCCTAGAGTGGGTATAGCAACAAATAAAACATGCTACGATATCAATTCCTAGTTAGAAAAGGCAAAGCTACGATAGATAGCCTACCTCAAGTCCTACGTTGTTGTTGTCAAAGTAGAGCATTGCTTCCCATTCCTAGCTTGACAGATCACAATCCTTACGCTCACTGCATCCATACACCTGTACACATGCAGAGAAGAAACAACGGCATACAATGTAATAATTCAAACATATAACTATCAATCGGTTGGAAAATATTGAATCAAATTTCATTACAAAGATAAGCAATACAACAGTGGAACCAATAACATAGTCGAGCATATATTAAAATATGAAAGAAATATTACAACCATGTTTCGATGTCGCGTTCTTCCTTTGGCAGGGCTTTCAGTGGAGCATGTCTCATAGAGCTTGTTGGGAATTTAGACAAGGCTCTATCTCTTACCGGGTTCTCCTTAGCTCTTCTTTCAATAGTCGCTCAACTATAGTTTTCTTCCCAAATGTTCTGCTAGGTTGCAAATAGAGAGGGCAGGCTTTTATAGAGGGAGAAGGAGAGGTCATGCTCCCTATAATCATGGGGGAGAGTCCTATCTCTTAGGAAGGTTCCATGAGAGGTGGAAAACCTCTTCCTAAACAAGGAGATCCGGAGCCAAAAAACCCAACCTCTTTTTCATGATTCATTCCCGAGGTGGTTAAAGGAAACTTCCACCTCAATTTGTTTAAAAACATTCCAAGACAGGTTGGTGCGGGTACAACACAGGGAAAGAGCGCCAGCTGGTGCACCCACTAGTGTATATTTTCCCCATTGGCGCGAGGGATAAACTGGCTACTCGCGCTAATGCCAAAATATGGGTTTTTGGGGCCTTTATGAGGAAATGTTCTCAAGGAGAATTCTTGCCCTTATGCAAAAGGATGCCATCAAGGTGTTTTCAACACATTTTGCTGTTCACAGTTCACGGGAATAGTCCTCCAATGTACGTTAAGAGGGATTTCAGGGATGGTGAAAAAATGATGTGTAAAAGATGCCCCCTAAAGCATGAGGTTTGAGAGAGAGGGAGGGGTGAAATGCTTTAAGAGAAAACACTGTCGTCAGAAGACCTGCAAATACAAATACAACTGATATCTCTGATACATGATATGTGGTATGGGCGCAGCCATCCATAATAAAGTGTACAAAAACTGAGATCCAAGGTATGGATGCATCCATCTAGTAATATAAGGATCAACAAGTAGACTCAGGTATGGTCGTAGCCATCCAATCAAAAGAGTCATGTAATAAGTCATAATAAATCACAAAGAACCCGCAACCTAGATTTCATCAGACAAAATCTAGGGTCTTGCGCTCCATCTTGTCCCGATCAAAGTACAAGTTCGAGCATGCGAATATGTGAGCTGAAGTTTAACATGCAAGAACATTGTCTGATCACTAGCCACTGATGAAAACTATTAACATACGTGAGAGAAACCAGCAATAATGACAATGGCTCTATAGGTACAAGAGGTACAATCCATGAAATGTGAATAGGAATCTAGCGTCGAGCACCAGCAGAATCATCCGATCAAAGGCCAATAATGAAAACTTTGTGTCGAATGCAAAGAACCTACCATTGAGGCATGCAGGCTCCAAGGTACCTAAAAGGAGTCTCTAGATCAATTTCCTAGATAATGAGCTGAAGTTGACAGGAAGTGACCTTGATTGAAGGTGGGCCATAATGTTTCCCACATCATCGACACGAGACATAGGAACATAATGTTTGTGAATCAAGACCAATAGAGAATCAGAGGGAGGTTGAAAATTGCAAAGGCCAACTTCTCTTGAACATATCGGCGGCACGACACTAGATTTGGAAGTATTTAACATCAAGGGATTTGAGGTCATGGTGACATGGAAAAGAGTAGATGAGCGGTTAAAATAGATTACCCGAACCCATGAAGGCAAGCAGATAATGAGATGAGATGTCCCCAACCCGACACGAATGCAGACAAGTGCCATGTTCAAGAGCGACATGCTGCCGATACGACTATTATTTTGGTTCCATTTTCCCCCATTATTTCTGGCGAGTACCCCAGTTATTTTTAGAATCAAGCATGAAGGGGATATCATGTGCTTGCGATGTAAGTTTGTCTTTTGAAAAAATCCAACCTAATACATTTTATGAGCCCTAGGAAGGAGAAACTTGAATAATGTCATGGTGACGAATTTCGATGTCATCAGGGTTTAATGAGTATGAAAAAGGAAGAACTCGACATATTTTCATGTTTAGAGAGTTTGAAAAGAAGGCAGAAAATAAAAATGTAGCAGTCCCTTTTCGTAGGTAGTATCACAGATCCGAAAAGATAGAAAACTGTGTCTGAGAGAACCTCTTAGTCGTGATAGGCTAAGATATTCCTTTTTCGTAAATAATCCATCATAGCCTAAAAAAGGGTTAAACGTATACTGGGTAGATATTTTTTCACAAACATTTAATGAGTTCAAAATGACAAGAGTCTCGGCAACCTTTTCAATTTTTAAGAGTTAGAAAAGAGCTGAAATTTGACTCCTCCTGGAGGAATGAGTGGTATAAAAGGTAGCAAATGGTTCCGACAATGGTGGAACTTTTCAGAACAAGTAAAGGTTAAGAGGTTGGCTAACAATACCACTCATCACATTAGTTCCTCAGGAATGGGTAAAACAACCAAGTGAAGGTATATGATCGGCCAAGTATATGGTAATGATGGAATGAGAAAACCAAGGTTCATCTAGCGAAAAAGGCTGAAAAAATGGAAATCATGAGAGGTAAAATGAGAATGGTTTCATTTTTACACAAGCTTGAAATCAGGAAACTCTGCTTGAAGTTGGTTTCTTTTTTACAAAATCTTGAAACATAGATAAACTATGCTTGAAACCAGTTTCATTTTTACACAAGCTTGAAATGGAAACAAACTACGCTTGAAAAAAGTAAGCATGCCCCCAGCATGGTGATTCAATTAGAGGTACATGCCCCCCAAGCTTCATTCCATATGAAAGGCGGATGGAGTGAAGGTTCAAAGTACGAGATCAAGAGAAATACTCGATTGGGATTTTACGGGATCTAATCAAAGACTCGAATTGAACGGGAACACATTTCATTATTTTAACGAGGTTGACACATTAAAAGAACTATCCTCTTGACACCTTGTTTCATTTTTTAAGGAGCTTGACACATGAAAACAAACCCTACTCTGACGAGAACTCATAATGATGAATAAGAAGTCATGGCTTCCAAGATTTCTGCACCAAATGGCAGTACAACATCTTGGAAATCAGGACCCAATGCCCCCAACACACTATGCACAATGGAAGTATTAATGATTGTAGGAACAGGGTAGGTAGCCACATAATTAACCTATGGCGGGGAGTATACAATCGACGGATAAAGACCCAGAAGGGACGATGGTGGACCAGATGTCATGCTAGGACCAAAGAATGAAAGTTGATCAATGGTCACAATTTCACCTTTGTGCGGAAAGTAGATCACATGAAAGAGGGAAGAGACAACTGCCCCCATGACATAAGTATAGTCATGCCCCAAGAGTAAATTAAAATCTAAGGGGCCTGGAACAACCATCACATCTATATGGACAATTTTCCCTCCCAAAGTAATAGGAAATTTCGGAGGGATCCATAACGGTTGACTCGTTCCTCTGTTAAAAGACAAAATTTTTTGGGTAACAGGAATAAGCAGTGAAGAACCAAAAGCTTGCCAAGTAGTTGAACAAAAAATACTAATAGATGTGCCTTCATCTATAATAGTGCTAGGTACGACCAGATCAAAGGTTTGTATCGTGATCTCAAAAGGCACATAATACGAAAGGCGGTATCTAGCAAATCAACTCCAATCAATGGAATCGACCAAACTACTTGGGGGGATACCATCGAACTAAGATGATTGTCCCCCAGTGTTACTAGAGAAAGAGGAGAATCCTCTGAGATGTCCATCATGGGAGTAGGAGGAGCAGTTTCTTGGACTACAGGGATGGAAGAATCTTTCTCCAAGTCCAAATAATTTGAAGAAACAAGAAGAAAATGGGGGGGATTAGACCGAATCTCAGTGGAAAAGACCTGATGCACCATAGATGGGGTTAGATCGACTGATTCCTTGGCCAAAGTTTTGTCAAGAATAGATTCCTGAACTTAAATTTCCGGGGGAGCAGGATCAAGCAAGGATGACGCTTGACCGATCGTGGAATCAACTAGCGAAGGACTCGAGGAAAGCTTCTGGTAACCAGTTGGAAGGCAGGGTGCATAAACAGTGGAGTTTTACAACACTCTCTTGGCCTCGTCCATATATGGACAAAGGTGAATGGGATTATGCCTTTCACACAACTTACAAGGATTGGTAATCTTGCCCTGTTTTTTATGAGCCTTATCAGAGCTAGTCAAAGATGTGCTAGCAATATGACTTCCAGAAGAAAACGGCGAGCGGCTGTCGGACCATGCTTCAAGTACCTTGGGAATACCAAGGTAGTCTCAAAGAAAATGGTTCTCCTTGCAGAGTATGCAAGAGAATTTGACCTTTCGTGGAAGTTTAGACGGTTCTGCATGGATGGTTTCCCAAGTGCAGTAGTTGTAGTTTTAGTCTCTCGTTTATCTGACTTATTCTTCTTGGTCTTCTTCTTCTTCTTCTTAGCCATCTGGTTACTGGAATCCAAACTTTCACCAAGCAAAGTAGAAGAGAAGGATGAGGAAATAGGTGAAGAAGGGGAGAGGTCCACCTTAGAAGTAACATGATGTTGTTTAGGCGGAGGAGATGGTTGTATGGTGGACGGAACACTTGGGACCACCGAGGTCGAAAATAACCATACATGCAATCCAACAGTTAAACTAGGCAGGGACAACGTTTCCATATAAGGAGCACCAACATTCCCAAAATCAAGAAAGGAACCAGGATTCCCTTCGGAAGGGGTTCCTGGGTTAGTGAACTCCAGAAATGTTGCCATTGGAAACAACTCAAAACAACACCCTAAGGAAACTAAATTTAATCAGGAATATTTCATTAGTAGTTAATTTTTTAAAACATTGAAACAAAAATCTGTTGTTTCATATTTTAAGAGTCGAGAAGCAGGAAAAAGGTGACTCTATCTCTTTTAGTTTTACGCGAGTGCGAAAGGACAAGTGCTCGATGATCTTTTCAAATTTATGGAGTCAGTAAAGATCGAAAATGACTACTTAGGTAGTCTAGGTAAAAGGGTGTACCAAGTTCCTGTGAACTGCCATATACACCTTGGTTATAAAATGAAAGAGAAATCAACCAAGGACTTGACGTATGTGTAGTTAGTCTAACCGAATTTTGTGTTCAATGTATCACGGTTACAAGGCGGCAGACTCGGCTTCCTATGGATAAAAGGATTGCAACCTAGAGGGGTCTCCCTTTATATACTCGACAGTACAGGGAGAAAAAGTCTGTACTAGCACTGTTTGAAGCCAAATGGTGAACGACAGCTGCTAGTTTTAAAGACGCTAGGACACGTCTCTAAATTAGACCACTAAATATTGCGTTAAGTTTCAATGTTACCTTAGATTAATTCAGTAAATTTTAAATTTGATATTCAATTTATGTTTCAATTCCAAGGTCCTACCAAATGTTGAATCTCACAAATCCCTAAATGCAAGCTACATGCCATAAGACACCATTTCGTTCAATGAAGAGCTATCTATGATAGAGTTAGAGATTTCAAGCCATAGCTACGATAAATCATGCGAAGACATCCACCACAATGCCTAATGTGAGTTAATGAAAGTGAAAAAACTCTTCCCTAGAATTATATAAGGCTAGAAATGCGAAAGATTTTCCAATTTTCACTATGCTAATCAAGAATGCAAAAGATTTTTTTTGTGTTTTTCAATATATCAGAGAAAGCGCACTAAATGATATGAAAAATAAATCAAAACACTAATTTTGAGAATGGTGAAGTGAGAGCTAAAACAAAAAAAAATTTCTCAACTGAAAACAAGCAAAGAAAGACTCAAACTAGTGACGAATCCTTCAAATCAAAGGAAGATCTCAAAAGAGACCCAAACAAGCTGTGTAATCTAGGCTTGGAGTGACAAGAGTAAAACTAAACGAAAGAGAGGACAATCACTCAATTAATGCAATCACTCAAAGGGATCCAAGAAGTTGAATGCAAAGAAGCAGAAACAAATTTGACTGGGAAATCGAGGACCTGAAACTCCCACGGGAGGCTGAGCAAGCTAAAGCAACTAGAAAACCTAGGGCTGAAAAGAAAAACTGACAGAAAAGGGAAAAAAATTGAAGGAAAAGGGTTTATCTCAGTAAAAAATGACTCTAAAGCACTCAACAAGTTAGAAAAAACAACCCAGGGTCAAATCTCATGCTCAAAAACTTCAAAACCGAGCAAACCACAAACCCTACCAGGGTTGGCGCACCTGTCTGGCTATAATCTGCACCAAACAAGGAATGGCGTGATTAATGAACTAGCAACTCACACCCATTGGCACGACTATCAGGTGGGAAAACACGCCAAGAAGTTTTACTTAGATAAAAAGGAAAAATGAACAAACAGAGAGAGGTTTGATCTCTAGGGGGTTGAACAGGGGTTTCAAACCAAGCAAGATGAACTAGGAAGGAAAAATAGACAAACAAGAAGCCAAAACACAATCCAATGGGAGAGGGACTAACTCACACTGTTCCCCAGTGGAGTCACCAATTTGTTGGAGAGGTAAGTCCCCTCTACGAATATAGGTGATCCCACTAGCCCTAGAGTGGGTCTAGCAACAAACAAAACACGCTACGATATCAATTCCTAGTTACAAAAGACAAAGCTACGTTAGATAACCTACCTCAAGTCCTACATTGTTGTTGTCGAAGAAGACGCGCTGCTTCCCATTCCTAGCTTGACAGATCACAATACTTACGCTCACCACGTCCGGACACCTGTACACATGCAGAGAAGAAACAATGGCATACAACGTAATAATTCAAACATGTAACTATCAATCGGTTGGAAAATATTGAATCAAATTGCATTACAAAGATAAGTAATATAACAGTGGAACCAATAACATAGTCGAGCATATATTAAAATGTGAAAGAAATATTACATACGAGTTCCAATGTCGCGTTCTTCCTTTGGCAGGGCTTCCAGTGGAGCGTGTCTCACAAAGCTTATCGGGAATTTAGACAAGGCTCTCTCTCTTACGGGGTTCTCCTTAGCTCTGCTTTTAATAGTCGCTCTATATTTTTCTTCCCAAATGTTCAGCTAGGTTGAAAATATATAGGGCAGGATTTTATAGAGGGAGAAGGAGAGGTTAGGCTCCCTATAATCATGGGGGAGAGTCCTATCTCTTAGGAAGGTTCCATGAGAGGTGGAAAAACTCTTCCTAAACAAGGAGATTCGGAGCGAAACAGCCCAACCTCTTTTTCATGATTCATTCCCGAGGTGGTTAAAGAAAAATTCCACCTCAATTTGTTAAAAAACATTCCAAAACAAGTTTCCGTGGGTACAACACAGGGACAGAGCACCAGCTGGCATGCCCACTAGTGTAAATTTTCCCCATTGGTGCGAGGGATGAACTAGCTACTCGCACCAATGCCAAAACCATGTTTTTAGGGCTTTTTTGAGTAAATTTTCTGAAGGAGAATTATTTCCCTTATGCAGAAGGATGCCATAAGGGTGTTTTTAGGACATTTTATTGTTCACAAGTGACGAGAATAGTCCTCACATGTACAGGACGAGGGATTGCAGGGACTGTGAAAAATTGTTGTGTAACAAAGGGTAAGGGTTTGGTCAAGGTTAGGGTTAGGTTATAGTTAAGGTTAGGTTAAGGTTAAGGTTAAGGTTAGGTTAATGTTCGTTTACGGTTAAGGTTAAGGGTAAATATAAGGTTATGGTTAAGGTTATATTTAGGGTTAGGTTATAGTTAAGGCTAAGATTGAGGTTAAGGTTAGGTTAAGGGTAAAGTTAAGGTTAAGGTTAAGGTTTGGTAAGGTTGAGGTTAAGGTGAAGATTAAGGGTAAGGTTAAGGGTAAGGTTAAGGTTAAGGTTACGTTTAGGTTAACTTTAGGTTAATGTTAAGGGTTTGGGATGGTTAAGGTTAAGGTTAAGGGTTCGGTAAAGGTTAGGGTTAGGTTATAGTTAAGGTTATGGTTAAGGTAAGGTTAAGATAAAATTAAGGGTACAGGTTTAGTAAGGTTAAAGTTCATTTTAAGGTCAAGGTCAAGGTAAGGTTAAGGGTAAAGTTTAGCTTAACCTTGACCTTGACCTTAACCTTAAACCTAACCTTGACCTTGACCTTACCCTTTACCTTAACCTTAACATAACCTTAACTTTAACCTTAACCTTAACCTTTACCTTAACCTTACCTTGACCTTAACCTTAACCTAAACTTAAACTTAACCCTAACCTTAACCTTGACCTTAACATAACCATTAACCTTAACTTTAACCTTAACCTTAACCATAATCTTAACCTTAACCTTATCCTTAACCTTAACCTTGACTTTACCCTTAACGTAACCTTAACCTTCACCTTAACCTTAACCTTAACCTTAACCTGACTAAACCTGTATCCTTAACCTTGCCCTTAAATATAATCTAAACCTAAACTTGACCAAACCCTTAACCCTAACCTTAACTTTAAACTTAACCTTCCCCTAACCTTAACCCCAACCTTAACCTTAACTTTACCCTTAACCTAACATTAACCTTAACTTTACCCTTAACCTAAAATTAACCTTAATCTAACCTTAACCTTACCCTTAACCTTGACCTTAACCTTAACTTAACCTAACCTTAACTATAACCTAACCCTAACCTTCACCAAACCCTTAACCTTAACCTTATCTCAACCATAACCTAACCTTAACCTTAACCTAACTATAACCTTACCCTTAACCTTAACTTTGACCTTAACTATAACCTAACCCTAACCTTGAACAAACCCTTAAGACTAACCTTAATCTAACCTTAACCTCGACCAAACCCTTAACATTAACCTTAAACTTAACCTTAACCTAATCTTAACCTTAACCTAACCGTAACCTTAACCTAACCTTAACCTTACCCATAACCTAACCCTGAACTTGACCAAACCTTAACCTTAACCTTAACCTTAACCTTCCCATAACCTTAACCTTGACCTTAACTATAACCTAACCTTAAATTTGACCAAACCCTTATCGATAACCTTAAGCTAAACCTAACCTTAACCTTAACCTTATCCTTAGCTTAACCTTAACCTTAACCTTAGCCTTAACCCTAACCTTAAGGTTAAAGTTATGGGTAAGGTAAGGGTTAAGGTTAGGGTTAGGTTATATTTAAGGTCAAGGTTAAGGTTAGGTTAAGGTTAAGGTTACGGGTTTAGTGAGGTTAAGGTTAAGGTTAAGATTAGGTGATGGGTAAAGTCAAGGTTAAGGTTATGGTTATGGGAAGGTTAAGGTTAAGGTTATAGTTAAGGTTAAGGTTGGGTTAAGGTTAAGATAAGGTTAAGGTTACGGTTATGTTAAGGGTAAATTCAAGGTTAAGGATACGTTAAGGTTAAGATAAGGTTAAGGTTAAGGTTAAGGTTAAGGTTGAGTTTAGGGTAAGGGTAAAGTTATGGTTAAGATTAGAGTTAAGGTTAAGGTTAGGTTAAATTTAAGGTTACGGGTAAGGTTATAGTTAGGTTAAAGTTAAGGTTAAGGTTACGTTAAGGTTAAGATTAGGCTAATGTCCTTAACTTTATCCTTAACCTTAACCTAACCTTAACCTTGACCTTGACCTTGACCTTAACCTTAACCTTACCTTAACCTAACTTTAACCTTAACCTTCCCATAACCTTAACCTTTACCTAGCCTTCCCATAACCATAACCATAACCTTAACCTTAACCTTAACCTTACCTTAACCTAAACTAGCCTTAACCTTAACCTTAACCTTACCCTTAACCGTCACCTTAACCTTAACCATGAATTTACCCTTAACCTAACCTTAACCTTAACTATAACCTAACCCTAACCCTAACCTTAACTAAACCTTACTTTACCTTACTTTACCCTTAAGGTTAAGGTAAGGGTAAGGTTAAGGTTAAGGTAAGGTTAAGGTTAGGTTAACATTAACCTTAACCTACTAAATCCAAACCTTAACCTTAACCTTAACTTTAACCTTAATGTTAAGGTAAGGGTAAGTTTAAAGTTAAGGTTAAGGTTAAGATAAGGTTAAGGTTAAGGTTATGGGATTAGTTAGGTTAAGGTTAAAGTTAAGGTTAAGGTTAAGGTCAAGGGTTTTGGAAGGTTAAGGTTAATGTCAAGGGTAAGATAAGGTTAAGGTTAAGGTTAAGGTTAGGTTAAGGTCAAGGTCAAGGTCAAGGTTAAGCTCAAGGTTAAGGTTAGGTTAGGGTTAGGTTATATTTAAGGTTAGTTTAAGGTTAGTTTAAGGTTCAAGTTACGGGATTAGTCAAGTTAAGGTTATGTTAAGGTAAATGTTAAGGTTAAGGTTACGTTAAGGTAAAGGTTATGCTTAGGGTTAGGGTTAAGGTTAAATTCAAGGTTAAGGTTAGGTTACGGTTATGGTCAAGGTTAGGGTTATGTTATATTTAAGGTCAAGGTTAAGATTAGGTTAAGGTTAAGGTTAAGGTTAAGTTAGGCTAACATTAAGGGTTTGGTTAAGGTTATAGTTAAGGTCAAGGTTAAGGTTAAGTTTATAGCTAAGGTCAAGGTTAAGGTTAAGGTTATGGTTAAGGTTATGGTTAAGGTTAGGTAAAGGTTAATGTTAAGGGTAGGTTATAGTGAAGGTTAATGTTAAGACCCATAACCTTAAACCTTAAACTTAACCTTATGTTAATCTTAACCTAACCTAACCTTATCCTTAAATTTACCCTTATCCTTACCTTAACCATAACCTTAACCTAACATTAACCTTAACCTTACCCTTAACCTTATCTTAACATTTCCTTAACAATAACCTTAAATATAACCTAACCCTAACCTTGAACAAACACTTAACATTAAACTTAACCTTAACGTAAACTTAACCTTAACTAAACCCTTATCCTTAACCTTAACCTTAACATTAAAATTAACCTTAACCATAACCTTACCCTAACCATAACCTTAACCTTACCCTTAACCTTGACCTTATTCTTACCCTGAACCTTGAACTTGACCTTAACCTCACCTTAACCTTAACCTTATCTTACCCTTAACCTAATGCTAACCTTGACCTTGAATTTACCCTTAGCCTAACCTTAACGTTAAACTTCACCTTAACCTGACTAAAACCATAACCTTAACCTTAACCTTAACCTAACCTTAACCTTGACCTTAACTATAACGTAACCGTAACTTTGACCAAACATTAGCCTTAACCTTAACTTAACATTAACCTTAACCTTAACCTTCCCATAACCTTAACCTTAACCTTAAACATAACCTAACCTTAACTATAACCTAACCCTAACCTTGACCAAACCCTTAACCTTAATCTTAACCTTAACCTTAACCTTTACCTAACCTTAACCTTAACCTAACCCTAACCTTACCCTAACTTTAACCCTAACCATAACCTTAAGTTCACCCTTAACCTAACCTTAACCTTAACCTAACATCAAACATAAACTTAACCTAACCTTAATGTTAACCTTACCCTTAACCTTATCTTAATCTTACCTTAACCATAACCTTAACCTTGACCTTAACTATAACCTAACCCTAATCTTAACTAAACCCTTAACCTTAACCTTAACCTTATATTTACCCTTAACCTAAACATAACCTTAACCTTACCCTTAACCTTAACCAAACCTTTAACATTAACCTTAATCTTAACCTTAACCTAACCTTAACCTTGACTTTACCCTTAACCTTAACCTTAACCTTAACTATAACCTAACCCTAACCTTAACCTTGACTTACCCTTAACTTAACCTTAACCTTGACTTTACCTAACGAAAGTTAAGGTTAAGGTTAATGTTAAGGTAAAGGTTAAGATAAGGTTAAGGTTAGGTTAAGGTTAAGGTTAAGGTTATGGGTTTAGTCATGTTAAGGTTAAGGGTAAGATAAGGTTAAGGTTAAGGTTAAGGTCAGGTTAAGGTCAAGGTTGTTGTGTAACTAGCTCCAAAAATAGAAGAAAATAGATATCAACGCCTTAGAAATAAGCCACTTTGAGAGGGAAAACTCCAATACATTACATAAATGAAAAATTCTTGGATGATACAATTTACAAAACCTAATTTCTATATATAGGAGTTCATGTGGCCATAATGTAATCCTAGTGGGCCACAATGTAATCCTAGCCGACCTAACAATAATAATTTAAGGGCACAATAATAACAAAATGGGGGTTACAAGGGTACAATAATAACAATAAGGGGTTACACTAACAATAATAAGGGACTATACTAGTGATATAGGGACCTAACATGCCCATCTCCTTCAAAAAAGTGTTGTCCTCAACGCTTGAGTAGCTCTGGGTGCTTCTGTATAAAATTCTCATCCTCCCATGTAGAATCTTCAGTGGGTAAGTTCTTCCACTTGATGAGATACTCTGAAATTGATCGATTCCGTAGTTGTCGAGTGCTTGTTTCTGTGACCGCTTCAGGTTCCAATATGATTTTCCTTCCTCATCAAGTTCTGGAAATATTGTTTGAACTAGAAGATTTTCACCTATAACCTTCTTTAAGCATGAAACATGGAAAACTGGATGTACTCGCGAAGAAGCAGGAAGCTCCAATTTGTATGCCATAATACCAATCTTTTGCAACACCTTGTAAGGACCATAGTACTTTGGCGATAATTTATTATCCTTCTTAGCTTGCTTGAGGGACATTTGTTTGTATGGTTGTAGCCGTAAAAATACCCAATCTCCTACATCAAAACTTCTCTCGCTCCGATGTTGATCTGCCTGTTGTTTCATTCGATTTTGTGCCAAATTCAGGTTATCCTTTAAGAGTTGGAGAACTTCTTGCTGATGCTCGATGTGATCTTCCACTGCTTGAACCTTCGAATTTTCTCTTAAATATGATGTGATGGATGGTTGATGATATCCATAAAGTGCCATAAATGGGGTCATTTTTGCTGCAGTATGGAAGGAAGTGTTATACCACCATTCAACGAGAGGTAACCACTTGACCCATTGTGTTTGTTTATCAGATACAAAAAAACGAAGATATCCTTCCAAACATTTATTTAATATCTTAGTTCGACCATCAGATTGAGGATGATAAGATGAGCTATGAGCTAATTGAGTACCCAAACAAGAAAATAACTCCGTCCAAAAATTTCCAGTAAAAATGGGATCTCTGTCGCTCATAATAACCCTTGGGCTTCCTTGTAGATTTTGAATTTTGTCCATAAATGTAGTAGCAACTGTACTTGCTTTAAATGGATGAGATAATGCACAAAAGTGTGCATACTTGGTAAGTCTATCAACTACCACCATGATGACACTCTTTCCTTCAGACTTAGGTAAACCCGTGATAAAATCCATTGAAATCTCCTCCCAACGTTGACTTGGAATGGATAAAGGTTGTAGAAGTCCCGGGGTCTTAATTGTCTCAACTTTATTCTGCTGGCAAACCAAAAATTCCACCACAAAATTTTGAATATCAGATTTAAGGCCATCCCAAAAAAATTCTTTCTTCACCCCATGGTAAGTTTTTAAAAATCCTGAGTGTCCTCCTAAAGGAGAAGTGTGAAATTCCAGAAGAATGTTTTGTTTTAGTTGGGAATTCTTACAAAGATATAAGCGATCTTTGTACCATAAGGAATCATTTTTCCAACTAAATGTATCAGATGTACTAGGATCTTGCTGCAACTTTTCAATGAGTGTCCATACATCTTTGTCCTTCTTCCATTCATCTCTTGCTTCGGTTATCCAATCTGGTTGGATAATAGAAATGGCACAAAGCAATGCTTCCACCTCTTCATTCTTTCTTGAGAGTGCATCTGCAACAACATTAAGCTTTCCTTTTTTGTAGATTATTCAAATTCATAACCCAACATCTTTGTGACCCATTTTTGCTACTCTTCTGAAGATATTCTTTGTTCCAAAAAGTGTTTAAGACTATCATGATCAGTTTTTATCTTGAAGTGTCTTCCCATTAGGTAAGTTCTCCATTTCTTTAGTGCATGCAGTATTGCTAACATTTCCTTCTCATAAATAGGTTTATGTAAATACTTTCCTTTGATTGGACGACTTTCAAAACCAATGGGTTTTCCTTCCTGCATTAAAACAACACCAATTCAATTTCCTAAGGCATCACATTCCACAATAAAGGTTTTTGTGAAGTCTGGCGTAGCTAAGACCGGTGCTAGGAACATTGCCTCTTTAAGATGTTCAAAGGCCTTATTTGTTTCAGGAGTCCATGAAAATGCATCTTTCTTCAATAATGTTGTTAGAGGTGCTGCTATTCTCCCATAATTCTTAACAAACTTGTGATAATACCATGTTAACCCTAGAAATCCTATTTAGAAGCTTTGTCATGACATTAGAGCTTATTATCTTTCCCAACTTCCTTGCAATACCCCATAATTAGACTTCCTTTCCTTCTGAAAAAAATTTCAAGAATAGTTCTTGAAAATTAAAAGCTAACGTCCCCAAAGATTGTAACCATTGTACTTATAGTGCAACATCAGCACCTCCCATAGGAATGGAAAGCATTGGACTAGTCAATACATATTACACTATGGTTAGCTTGATATTATGGCATTTTCCAGAGCAATTTATAGTTCCTCCATTTGAAACCATCACTTAACATTCTGGTGCTGGGTATAGGAAACAATTTAATTCCTTGGCTACCTTACAATGAATAAAATTATGGGTGCTACCTGAATCAATCAACACTATTACCTTTTTCTTCTTGATATGTCCTTCTATTGTGAGAGTTTGAGGAGTGGTAATTCCTGCCAGTGCATTACACGATATGGTCGGATTCATTTCTTCCTCTTCTAGGGCTGGTTCCTAGTGTATATCCTCTTCTTGTTCATTTTATTCTTCCTCTTCACAATCTATGTAAAATAATTTCTTCGCATCACACTTATGACCTTTAGTGTATTTGCTATCAAAACTATAGCAAAGCGCTTTTGCTCTTTTTTCTTGCAATTTTTGTGGTGTCAACCTTATAGGTTGTGGAAATATAGGCGTAGAAACACTTCCTTCTTTATAGAAGTGAGTGGTAGGCTTCCTTGTCGCCATAATTTTACATTCAATTTTTCTTTCCAACCTGAATGCCTTCTCCAATGAATCAGGTTCCAAAACATGAACTTCATGTTGGATGTTATCCTCTAAAGTCCCTATGAAGACATCAATCTTGTGTTCCTCTGGAATATCAGTTACCCTTATATTCAATTTTTGGAAGTCCTCAATGTGCTCCACCACTGAACCCTTTTGTTTGAGATTTATCAATTGGCTAAAGAAGGTGTTTCTCCTTGTATCCTCATAATGTGCTATCATTTCCTCTGTAAAAATTGACCAAGTGACAATTTTTTTATAGGAGCAAAGCCATCGATACCATACAAATGTATTCTGTTCTAATTGTAAAGTTGCAATGCATACATTTTGTGTGTTTTTCACATTATGGAGATCAAAATATTGCTCCATCTGTAGTATCCATGTTAAAATATCCTTTCCATCAAACTTCCTCATATCCATTTTTGGAATCTGGTGGTTCTTCCCGCCAACATTAGAGTTTATGAAATCACGATTAACCTTTATTTTTTTCTCATCATGTGTTTCCTCTACTATCTTTTCACCATTAGGAAACATTTATTGTATCAAATTTGTCAAACATTATATGTCTGCTTTTAGATCATTCTTCATGTTTTCCATTTTAGCTTCCATGTCATCCATCTTAGATTCCATGCCAGCTTCCATGCCATCTATCTTAGATTCCACGCCTTTCTTCAAACCATCCATATTATTCTTCACCTAACCTTAAACTTGACCTAACCTTAACGTTCACCATAACCTTCCCATAACGATAACCTTAACCTTACCTTAACCTTAACCCTATGTTACACAGTAATTTGTCACCGTCCCTACCATTCCCCGTCCCGCACAATGGAGGACCCATTTTGTGACCTGTGAACATTTTCATGCCTTGAAAACATCATCAATGCATTCCTCTAAGCATGAGCTTAAATTTCCCTAAAGACATCTCCTTGCAAAAATCATGAAAACATCTCCTTTTGCATTGGCATGGGCAGACAGTTCATCACTCGCGCCAATGGGGAAGATCCTACAAAGAGGCCGCGCCAACTGGTGCTCTGTCCCAGAGCAGTAGTCATGCCAGCCAATTTAAGGAGTGTTTTTTAAATAAAGATGGCGGAAGTTGTGTTTCAACAAACTCAGAAACCATTACCTATCTTGAGTTGGGAGGTTTGGCTGCGGGAGTTCTATAGAAGGGAAGTGGTTTGCCACCTCCCATGGAACCTTCCTTGTTGATAAGGCCAATCCCACAATAATAGGGATCCCAACTCCCTCCTTCCCCATCTATAAAAGCCTGTTCAATTCCATGGCAAGCTAGTCTTGAAGTGCCTAAGCTTTGAATCTCCAAATTCCCAAGAGCCTTTGTGCTATAAGAGCCCTCTTTCTTCCCTTAAGGCCGACTCAAGTAAGGAGACTATCGTCGAGAGACTCAGGAGAGGTTTGCCCTTTCCCTGGCGAGCTTTGCGAGACGTGAACGACTGGAGACCCATCCGAAGGAGACCACGACGTCAGAACTTTGGTTGTAATCTCTTTCAATTGTTATTTAATGAATGATTATGATTATGGTTCCACTCTGTTTTCGATTATGTTAATATGAGTAGTATCCTTTCTGACTGATATTTAGTTGCGTATGCTGGATTTTATGCTTGTATCTGTTTGTTTCTTGCATGTGCAGGTGTCCATCCGCGGAGATCGTGGAGGATCGTGATCTGCCGAAGCTGAGGAACGGGAACACTCTCTTCTTCAGATCATAGCATTGGATTCCAGGTAGGCCTCCATCTTTGGTCTTTTCATTCATAACTAGGAACTTGTGTTGTAACATTTCGTGATTGTTGCTAGACCCTTGCTGGGCTAGTAGGGATCGCCTCTGTCCGCAGAGGGGATTTACTTCCTCAAAAATTTGGCGACTCCACTGGGGATCGTTTAGATTTCATTGTCTCGTTTAGGTTGTCTTGTTTTGATTATTTTATGATTTTCCTTGCTTGATGAGTCTTCTGGGTTGGGTTCTTTTGCTATTTTTTGCTTCTTGGTTTGCTTAGTATACATTGATCTGCTTCTGGAGTAGTTCTTTTTTTTTTTTGGCTGAGAAACTTGACTGGCGCACTTTTTAGCCCCACAGTCGTGCTAATTGGCGCATGTTGCTTTTGTTTAGCCCGTGCCAATTTCTTTCTAGCGCCAGTTGCAGCCTTACAGTCGCGCCACTCCTGTAAGGTTTTTGAGTTTGCTCAGTTTTGAGCTCTCTGGGTCTGGTCAGTGCTTTTCTTCTTGATTTTCCGACTGCCTGAGTGTGTTGGAGTCCTGTTTGACTGGGAATTTTCCTCCGTCCTTTGGTTGTTTGCTTTTATCTATCGATTTCACGTTTTAAGCCCTAGGGCATCTAGTGGCTTTCTGTATCGAGCCCTCCTTGGGAATTTTGGTGTTTCGTTTGTCCAGTCGACTTTCTAATTGCTCCTCCGCATCCTCTTAGTAGTTGTTCACTGTTTTGTTGCGATTTTTGGGTGATTTCTCATTCCTTCATTCAAATTTCGTTTGGTCTTGCTTTGGGCCTAGATCACACGGTCCATTGGAGCCTTTGAGTCCTTTCTTGGTTTTGAGAGACTTTGGTCGATTTGGGATCTGATTTCTTGTGTCGTTGAGTGAAATTTGCTTGTTTTACTCTCTCAATATCGTTTCTCAAGTTTTTTCGTTTGTTTAGTGCATTTGGCTATCAAACGTTGAAAATTTAAAAAAAAAAATCTCTTGTGCTTTTGGTTGAATTAGTGCAAATTGAATTTTTTTGATTTTACTAGTAATTAGTGATTTGAATGAAAAGTTTTCAATTTCATTAGTTGCATTAGAGATCTCATTGTTTTTCTTCTGAATCATTTTGTTTGCATAAAGACTCTCAGCTCTTCTGTAGCTAGTTTTCATTGAAAAAAATGGTCTACTGTGGCATGTAGCTTTGCACTTAGGAGTTTTTGAAACAATACATTCGTTAGGGCCTGAAAATTGAAACCTAATTGAAGATCAACTTTAAAATCTGTTCAATTAACCTAAGGCAGCATTGAAATCTAACGAAACATATTTAGAGGTCTAGGCTAGAGACGTGTTCCGACGTCTTTAAACCTAGCAATGTAACCGCTCTTTGCTTTAGAAGTCTTTGCTAGTGGCCGCACTTGTGCTCCCCATACCGTCGCGTATATAAAGGGAGACCCCTCTAGTTTTTCAAATCTTTATCCACAGGAAGCCGAGTCTGCCGCCCTATACCCATGATACACCGAACACAACATTCGGGGAGATTGCCTGCACGTACGGAAAGTCCTTGGTCGATTTCTGTTTCATTATTGAAACCAAGGCATATATTGTAGTTCACAGATATTTGGTACACCCTTTGTGCCTAGTTTTTCTTGAGCAGTCATTTGGTCTTTTCTGACTCCCTAAATTTGAAAAGACCATCAAGCGCTTGTCCTTTCACGCTTGTATCAAATCTGAGAGAGATAGAGTCATCTTTCTATCGTTTCTCGACTCTTAAAACATGAAATGGTAGAGTTTCTTACTTTTCAATGTGGTAATTAAATCTGCCCACTATTTACCGCCAGATATCGTTTTCAAGACTGCTGATCGTAAAAGTTCTGGAGAAATTCAGCCCGGTGTAAAAGTTATTTTTTCTTCTGTCGTTTGCTGCGTTGGCGAACTCCTGCTTTGTCTACTCGGGTAGTCCTTACACCTGACGATTTTTCGTAGGCTTCCCAATCAATGAACTACATCAGGCTCGTTGTTTCCGAGTTTCCCTCACGGGGGGACCTGTTCTCACCGAGCAACCCTTTGAGGGACCAATTTTGAGTTCAATTGGCCCTTTCTGAATTTCTCTCCTGGTCAATTGAGATTAGGAGCTGATTTCCTTTCTCTTACATCGGGTTCGCTTTGTATTGCTGTTGTATTTACTTCCTAGTCCTCTGCCTTTTGCGTGATTTAACGGCAGGATAAACCATGAGTGATTCTGGTGAGGAAATCCCAACGTCCGGTGAAGACTACCAGCTCTTCCCGCGTAGATTGTTTGAGGGAGACAACTTTGAGCTGGCTAACATGTCGACAGCCAGTCCTTCTTTACCACAGGGATACAGATCTCTGGGTCAGATCATTTCAGCTGCAGCCTCTATGGGAATATCATCTCCTGCCTCGAGGCCAGCTGCTACTACACCCGGGGTGTCTCCTCAGACGCTTGTCACTTCTGTTCCCGTTCGGCCCACTGTCTTTGTGGCCGCCTCTTCTCCTGTTGTCACAGCATCCGCTGCGAGGGCTGTGCCAACTCCTAAACATGTTTATCTAGTGACTGCTTTACCGAAGACTATCTCTCCGGACGAGTATCGGTTGTCTTTACAACAGCCGAACCCCGAGGTTGGACCGTCCTCCCAAGATCCTTACCGATATTACTTTTCACATTATGCACAGGATGGTACTCCCGTGTATGCTTTCCCAGGTCAGTATGACGAGCACGGGGAGATTTTGCGTCTACCCGCTCCTAAGGCTTATCTCTATGCTCAAGGTTTACCGTATAACCAGGCTTATAACCCGCAGGGACAGCCTTTCCAAGGCCAACCTACGGGCCAACCTGGCTATCTTTATGATCCACAGGGGCAGCCCATTCAAGGCTATCCTGTCGGCCAACAAGGGCCATCGTACGGTCCGCAAGGATAGTATTATAGCCCTTCTGGTCAACCTGTTCAGCCTCAGTCGGGGTATCAACTGGGACCGGTCTATGGTCCTGGGGGGCAAATCCAGCCTTCTTTACCAATGCAACCGCAGTATCCTGTTGTTTCTAACGTTGCATATCAGTCGAGACCATCCTATGGTTCTGCTTCAGGTCAAACCGGTTTCCAGCAAGCACCTGGTCTTGTTCCACCACCAAGCCAACCAGTTCATCCGGTACAACCCAGTGTCCCGCTTCCAAGCCAACCAGCCCATCCGGTACAACCTGGGGCTCACTTAACTAGGTCAACCTGCGCAACCGACACCGCCTGTCTATCCAGGTCAACCTGGTCATTCAGGTCAGCCCTCTCACCCGGGTCAACCTGTTCACTTAGGTCAGCCCTCTCAGTCGGGTCAACCTGTTCATTCAGGGCAGCCCGCTCATTCCATTAACCCTGCACAGCAGCCGGTTCATTCAATGCCGCAGCCAAATCAACAGCTGCGCCCTACTTATCAGGCTCCGCAGGGTTCCACTTTTCAGCAGCCTACTCATCCTCAGGGTGGTTCTTATCCTCATGAGTCGGTCCTACATTCGAACTGTGCCGGAGCTCTCGGTATCCTCCTCCATGGTTTTGCCCTCGTGGAAAGCCAAATCCGCGCCTTTGCTTATACGGAACCGACACATAATCGGGGTGCGTACCTGGTTATCGAGCCCACCTTCCTGGTTGAGCGTCATCAGTCCCGGACTCCTCCAGCCTACCTACGGTCGAATCTTAACGAGGCAGGGCACGTGGGGGGCCGAGATGTCTGACCATCGTGGAGTATCGGTACCGGACCTCCTCTGGCTTCAACACGAAGATCATCTCAACCATCGTTTCCTTCCCTGTGGGAGGCTGGGATGTTTCAAAGTTGAGCCAATGATCGATTTTTACTTAATCGTCGGCCTCCGGTTCCCACCAAGATACCAGGTGATTGCCCCAAGTTTGAGGGAAAAGCTGGAGAGGACCCCCAGGCGCATGTGATGACGCATCATCTTTGGTCTTCGTCTAACTCTTGGGTCGACGATTTGATTCGCCTGCGCCTCTTCCAGTGTACTTTAACTGGAGCTGCTGCTAAGTGGTACATAGAGTTATCCCGTGGCATTTTCCAAGATTTCAACTCTTTAGCCATGGCTTTCCTCATGCATTTTCAGTTACCGGTTCAGTATGAAGCCGGGATGCACCTCCTGACTTCCCTGAAGTAGGATAAAGCCACTCACATCTCAGATCACATTCATGAATGGCGGCGCCATCGTAGACTGATCAAGTTTCACATACCTGATCAGATAATGACTCACTAGTTCACCACCTCCTTTGTGAATAAAATCGCTCAGGATATTGCGATGGGAGCGTGCGTGACAGAGGAACAAGCCATCGCGCGTGCCCAATACCTGGATCTTGTCTATTCTCAGTCTGGCATGCTTTATGACATCTTGAATGATGCTCCATGGTCCAGAACCTCTAAGGCTCCTCCTACCCCTGCGGTGGATGGTGTCATTGGTTCTGTCTCTCAGAATTCGAAGAAATATTCGAATGGGAAGCAGAAGGCTAATTCTTCCAACAATACCTCTGCTAATCCCGCCTCATCCGATTCTGGTAAAACCACGGAGGTGAATGCCGTTCAGGCCAATCCTACGGACAAATCCTCCAAGGGGAAGAAGAAGGGCAAAGGCAAATCTAAATCTGATGTCCCGAAACTAGAATCTAAATCTCGTACTGAGGATGGCTCCTAGCGTAAACCGAAGTACCCTTGCCTCATCTGTGAAGGGGACCATTATACTAAGGATTGTCCACGACGATCCAATGTTAGTCAACTTCTTAAAGGCCCAAAAGGGACTCCGGCTGTGTTAAAAGAGCCATTTCCCTCTCAGCAAACCCAGATGGTCGAACAACCGTCACCATGTGCACCGTTTGGGTCTTAGGTTTTCATGGTGAAGAGCGTTGCACCTATCTCTGTCGCTACGCGGTCGAAGGATTACAACGAACTGCGGCAGGCACCCGGGAAGGCAGTTGCGCATGGGCCGCCTCCCCCACCTATCTCGGGTCCGTTGGAAATCGAGAAGCCTTCTCCTGAACCCATTGTGAAGCCACCTCCCAAAGGTGTCCTTCGAAGATCTTCTTATAATCCAAATGCTTGTGCCGCTCAACATTACAGCATTGTTGAGGATTTGGCACAAGCGCCGTATGCCATGTCTGCGCTGGAAGTTCTTCAAATTTTTCCTTCGCAACGGAAGGCTTTACTGTCTAGGATCAGGGGCATTGATCCCGCCGACTCGAGTCTTCTCACCTTCGATCTGGAGAATTTCACTCCCGGGCTTCCACATCAAATCGCTCTGGTTATTCAAGTCGGGATTAACGGTCTGAACATTCATAGGGCCGTCGTGGATGAGGGTGCATCTACCTGCGTTATGTCCTCCGCTTGCTGGAATGCCATCAGCTCTCCAGCCCTATCGTCATCTCCCAATGCCCTTGAGGCATTTGATGGTCGGGAATCTAAACCCCTGGGCATTCTCGAGAGTCTAGCGATCACATTACAAGGAAAAATTGTCAACGTAGAAGTGGAAGTGGTTGACGCTAAAATCAACTACAATATACTTCTTGGCCGCAGCTGGACCCATGCCATGCTCTGCGTGCCGTCCACCGTCTTTCGATTCATTAAGTTCCTTCACGAGGGCAAGATTGTCACGGTGGATCACTTGTCATTTTTCACCTCTAACTCTGAGAACAACGTGCCATACGTGGATCAAATTCCGAATCCCCCGGACAGCGTAGGACCTGGTCTCTTCAAAGACCCAATCCTCATGGGTATCTTTCCCGCACCGCCACCGCATACTGCTCAAGTCAACATGTTGTCTAGGTCCGATGACCCCTGGCTCATTCCTACACCTGAGCAGGTATATGAGTTTGGAGAATCCATGCCTTTAATGCCAGTAGAGATCAACTATTGTGAGATTGTTTCTGCAGCGGATCCTCCACCTCCTCAGCATGCTCCTTTGAGCATGGCTCTCGATGTCTACTCTCAATCCCCCTGGCTTGGTCAGGCTGATTCACCTGATCCTCTCATAGAGACTTTTCCTTCCGATGAGGCTATCATTGAAACTATGTCTCTTGAGGAGCTGCCTTGGGGCGATGGACATCATCGCTCCTCGTTTATGCCTAGCTTGGGGGCAATGACTGATTGTTTGGAGCATTATGCTACTCAGGTTCCTTCCCCTCCTCTTCAAACGCCCATCTTGATGCATGAGGTTTTTTCAGAGGGTAACCTGGGTAACATTACTCAAACTATTCCAATCAACATCTTCGTTAAACCGGGGATCGTTGAGAATATTTACGTGGGTGTGACTTGTTCTCCCGATGAGATTCAAGTCTATACTGAGCTTTTCAAAGAATTCAGAGATGTTTTCACATGGTCTTACGTGTAAATGCCAGGGATTGATCCCAGTATCGTAGTACACGAGATTCCAACCTATCCAGGTGCAAAACCCGTGCGCCAACACTTACGCCCCATGCATCCTCGAAAAGCCGCCGCCATCAAGGTAGAAGTTGAAAAACTTCTGAACGCGGGTTTTATTTATCCCATCCCCCTCACAGAATGGGTGTCTAACATTTTCCCTGTTGATAAAAAGCAGGGTACGATTAGAGTCTGTGTCGATTATCGCGACATCAATCACGCCTGTCCAAAAGATAATTATCCCACTCCGTTTATAGACCAGATCATCGACGAATGTGCCGGGAGTGAGATCTATTCCTTAATGGATGGTTTCTTAGGATATAACCAATTCAATATTGCACCTGAGGATCAACACAAGACCACATTCATCTATCCGTGGGGTACTTTCACATATAAAAGACTCCCGTTCGGCTTGAAGAATGCTGGAGCCACTTTTCAGCGTGCGATGTCCTACGCTTTTCATGACATTCGCCATATCGTTCAGCCTTATCTGGATGACTTTCCAGCCCATTCGGGTAAGCGAGAGGACCATCCTGAGCATCTCTGCCAGATCTTTCTTCATTGCAGCTTTTCATCAGGCTAATCCTCATAAATAAAATCATATTAGTTTGATTAAAAGATGTTTTGGGATTCATGGTCTCGAAAGACGAATTCGCCTTCGTCCCTCTCGGGTGGGGCCACCCGTCGTCTCTCCATCACCCTCTGTCCACTGTCGTTCAGTCACCAAGGGAAGAAGACAACCGAGCGCTTTCTCTTGAATTGTGCGGGGGGTGGCCAAAAGTTCTCGTTGTTAAAGTGAGCAGTTCCTTCTTTTGTTAACGGGACGAAATTGCTCGAGGTCCGCGAGAAGCTGATACAGTTTGTGTGGTGCTCGGGTTGTTTCGTCCTCAGAATTCCCACCGCGACTTCACTTTATATCCTAGCCACGCATTGTGCCCGCCTTCGCGTTTGGTGTACGGATGATGCGGTGATGGTATATTGTGTTTATTACTGTCTGAGGTGCTCTGCGACCCCGGCTTCGTTATGCACATGTAGAGAAGTTGGCATTAGCAGCACTACACGCTATACAACGCTTTCGCCATTACATCCTTTTGCGTACGATAACAGTGGTTTCAGACTGCAACCCTATGACGTATATTCCTTCTATACAATTACTGGGGGGCAAGTACTCCAAATGGATTGTGATCCTGCAGGAATTTGACTTGGCGTTCACTACTGCTAAGTCAACTAAATCACTGTTCTTCGTGGATTTGATATGTTCTCTCCCTATAGACTCTGCTCCCTCACACTCTGAAGACCATATACCGGACAAAACGCTTTTCCTCATCAGTACTCGTGACCCTTGGTACGGTGACATAATAGTGTATCTTCAGACCTCGAAATTTCGGTCTGAGTTGGATATAGCTGCCCGCCATCGCATTCGGCACTAGTCCCAGCCCTACCGGATAGTAGGAGATACCTTATATCGCATTGGAGTATATTCGGTGCTCCGGCGATGCCTAACCTTGGAAGAGGCTAAAAATGTCCTAAATGACTGCCACAGTGGTGCCTGTGGTGGACATATGTCCGGGTATGCTACTGCCCAGAAGATTCTGCGAGCAGGTTATTTCTGGCCTTCCATATTCAAAGACTGTATCACCGCAGTCCATAAATGTCATCCATGTCAGATTTTTCAGCGCAAGATGCGCGCGCCACCTTTACCATTACATCTCGTTATTACCGTCGGCCCTTTTGCGAAATGGGGTGTGGATTTTATGACGTGTAACCCTCACTCGGCCGGGGGGCATGCATATATCATTGTCGCCGTCGACTACTTCACCAAGTGGGCTGAAGTGATGCCTACACTAGCTGCTGACGGGAAAACGACTGCTCAATTTATATTCAACCACGTTATTGCATGATTCGGGGTTCCTCAAGCCATCATCACTGATCACGGTACTCATTTCCGAGATTATATGATGGTGGAGCTGACTTCAACGTTGGGCTTGCATCACGACAGCTCGACACCATATTACCCTCAAGCGAATGGTCAGGTTGAAGCAGTGAACAAGGTTTTGGTCACTATGCTTCAGCGAACAGTTGGTATTCACAAATCCAATTGGCATCTCCAATTGTTCTCAGCTCTCTGGGCATACCGAACATCTGCAAAGAGTGCAACTGGGTTCACACCATTTCAATTGGTGTATGGCCTGGAAGCAACTCTTCCGGTTGAATGCAAGATTCCTTCGTTGAAATTAGTTGTGGAGCTTCTACCTAATACTTCTGCTGAGGAAGAACGTCTTCTATATTTGGAACGGTTAGATGAAACCCGTCGTCTGGCTGCTTTGGTTATCGAAGCACAAAAGAAGAGGGTCAAAACTCATTTTGATCAATTTGTTTCTCCTCGTTCCTTTATTGAAGGAGACCTCGTCCTCCTGTACGATCAAGCACATGACAAGCTTGGAGCCGATAAGTTCTAGCCTATGTGGCATGGGCCCTATATAGTAAAACACATTTTAAAAACGAGGCCTACGAGCTTATAGATTATGAAGGAGTTCTGCTGGCGCAGCCCAGAAATGGGTTGTACCTCAAAAAATACTATGCCTGAAGTGATTTCTTGGTGTGGTGTGTGTACATAGGTGTGTGATTTTCATTTGTGTGCATATATAGTGTGGTGTTCTTTGTAAACATCTTTCTGCTGATCGGGTCTTCCTGGTTGTACAGATGTCTATTCATCCATTTGTTGGTTTTGCGGATGGTGCCTCCTGCAGTACCAGGAATCTGTCTTCAGCAGCCTGGGTAATCTATGATCCTGCTAGTGAGTTGATTGACCTGCAAGGAGTGTGTCTAGGACGTACCACGAACAATATCACGGAATATAGTGCTATGTTAGAATTATTAACCGAGGCAGTAAACCTTGGTATCCGTGAATTGCTCGTGTATCTAGATTCACAACTTGTGGTGTTACAACTGAACGAACACTATTCGGTAAGGAACCCGTCCATCTTACATCTGCATCTGCGTATTCGATTACTGGAAAGAGATTTTGACTACATTACATATCATCATATACCCAGGCATTTGAATACATTAACAGATGCAGTAGCAAATTTGGTATTAGACAGACATTTGCACAATTTGTAAATCATCATCACATGTAAAGAAAGATCCATCCAGAAATAGATATGCACATATATATAGATATCGAAATGTTTACATAGAGTGTGTCACATAAAATTCAAAATATACATAATCATCTTAAGTACATCCGGAGACGATACGTCTCTCAAAAAATAAGTGTGGTATAAATCCTAAGAGCTAATCCACATGGTGCTCATGATAGCATGTGACTGCATGCACTAAGCATCTCAGGATTCGGTGGATCCGACTTGGAACTCCCACCGTGTGACGCTGGTATGCCATCGGTACGTCCGCCAGCCGAGCATAGTCTGGGATCCCTCAGGCAATGCCCTCGAGATTCTGGATCAACTCCTCCCCTCCGGTACCCTCTCCCTGAGGATCAGGGGCGAGTTGAGTCCTTCGTGAGATTGGAGACATCCCAACTGGTCCCTCAGGTCCCACATATGCATACATATATAAAATGTGTTAGGACGAATGTGTATTAACAAAAAAAAAACATAAAACATAAAAGTCAAAAACATGAGGCCTTACCCAACTCCTCGTCCCAGTCATCTCCTTCTGGCAGTGGGAGATCTGGGTCTCCGGTGAAGTCAGTTCCTGCATAGGGCCAGTCTTCCACTACAATCAGCTGGCGCTGTAACCACCTAAAGAACTCCGGCCTCCAGGACATCTGTTGGCCACCTCCAGCTCTGGCCATTAATGCTGCCCAGCGAGCCATTCTTGGCTCTCGTGGTATCGGATCTGCTACTGAGGCCCCTTGGCCCTAGAAGATTGGTAAGCGTTCCAGAATGAACGATACCAGGATGGAACCATAGCCAAACTGTTTTAGTTTACCTTCTTTGCATTTTGTGAGCTGCCTTTTCATATTTATCGTTACTGCTGTTGCCCAGTCGAACAGTAAGGGACTCATGCATTCTGAGGCCAGCAGGAGTTGGGCCTTGGTGGCCTCGTGTGGTGCCTGCGACCCTGCAGCCTGCGTGATGGTATGTAGGACAACTCTCAATTCCATATCAGGGATAGTGTGGATATCCACCTTCTTACTTCCTGATCCCATTTGTGCTCCTCGGCACACTCGTGCCATCACTTCTTCCATCTTCTCCCCAGATGGTCTGCTTCCAGTCAAGATAGGGATCGGACCTCTACGGGACAATCCGGTGATAAAATAAACATTAGAAACCTCCAGCTCTAATACCTAATCTCGCAACCTGAACACTTGTTCATGTTCATCCCAAATACTGATCAAATACTGGAGGAGCTCGGGCTGAGCTCGTAGACAGGGTGTAAGGAAGAAATTCTTCAACCCACAGTTTCTGAGGGCATTCATGCAAGCCTCTCTTTGGATGGCCTATTCATCCTCTTCTCCATTCTCTCATTCTTTCCATTCAATCACCATTTTTCTTGATTACCTGCATTCATATGGTCATAAACCCTTAGTTAGATCTCTGATAGGCCTCAAATTCCATGCAATTTGGTTTAAATATCGATTTTTTAGGCGAAATTTTAGGTTCGGCCGCTGGCGCGGCTGTTTTGTGAACAGTCGCGCCACGTGGCGCGAGCCCTTTGTATAAAAGAGCCCATTGGCGCGGGTCCGTGCCCGATACCCGCGCCAATGAGCGCGGCCCTAAAATTTCAAAAGTGGCCACAGAGAACTGATTTACAAGGGAAAACTATTAAAAAATGGATGAAAATGTAGAGCAGGGAAGCGCCTCTTACCTGTAGCAGACGAGAAACTGAATGGTCAACCGGATCTGTCGCAATCGCCGTCAGAAGTTTCTGCTCCAAATGGATCACTGTTGCTTTTTACCAAGATAAATAGTAAATGTAATTTTATTTTTACCAATTTGGCATATTTATAACTTTTTGACATAAAATGAGTTGTAAAAAGTCATTTTTATCGAATATTTTAATATGTTATGTCGAAAATGGGTTTTACGCTTGCTTGGTATGTGCAGCAGCAGGTTTTTTGCGACTTTAACGATGGAAACGAGTTGTATTTTATACTTTTTCGGACTCGGTAAATACACGAAAAAGTCACTTTGGAGTCATCTTTCAGCTCTTTTCTGACTCTCTAAACATGAAAAGATTGCCGAGGCCCTTGTCGTTTCGATCTTGTTAAAATGGACACGAATCGACATTCACCCAGTATAAGTTTAACCCTTTTTCGGGCTGGGATGGATTGATTACGAAAAAGGAATACCCTAGCCTATCGCGACTAGGAGGTTTTCCCGGATATTGTTTTCTACCTTTTCGGATCTAGGGAACTATTTACGAAAAGGGACCTGTGGAGTTTTCTTTTCCGCTGTCTTTTCAAACTCTCTAAACATGAAAAGACGCTGAGTTCTTCCTTTGTCAGACTCGTTAAACCCTGATGACATTGGATTCCGTCGAAATGACGTTCTCCGATTTTCTCCTTCCTAGGACTCGTTAAATGCACTAGGATGGATTCGCCCGAAGGGCGGACTTATATCACAAGCATATGCTATCCCCTTCAAGCTTGTTATCAAAATAATTGGGGTACTCGCCAGAAATGGTGGGGGAAAATGGAACCATCGTCGTTGTCGTCGGCAGTATGTCGCTCTTGAACATGGCACTTGTCTGCATTCGTGTCGGGTTGGGGACATCTCATCTCGTTTCTTCACTTTGCCTCCGTTGGTTTGGATAATCCCTTTTGACCTCTCATCTACTCATTGCCTCGTCACCATGACCTCTGATCCATTGATGTTAAATACTGCCAAGTCCACTGTCGTGCTGTTTATATGTTCAAGAGAAGTTGGCCTCTGAAAATATCAACCTTCTTCTGATTCTCATGCGATCATGATTCACAAAAAAAAATCATGTTCCTCTGTCTCGTGTCGATGATGTGGGAAACATTATGGACCACCTTCGATCAAGGTCACTTCCTATCGACTTCAGCTCATTATCCAGGAAGTTGATGTAGAGACTCCTTTATGGTACCTTGGAGCCTGCATGCCTCAATGGCAGGTTCGTCGCATTCGACGCGAGGTTTTCACCATTGGCCTCCGATCGAGTGATTCTGCGGGTGTTCGACGCCAGCTCATTGATTCACACGCTGTAGATTGTACCTGTAGTACCTTGAGGACCATTGTCATTATTGGTGGTTCCTCTCACGTCTGTTAACGACTTTCATCATTGGCTGGTAATCAGACGATGTTCTTGCATGTTCGACTTCAGCTCATATATTCGCATGCTCGAACTTGTACTTTGTTTGGGTCGAGATGGAGCGCAAGACCCTGGATTGTGTCTATTGTAATCCAGGCTGCAATTGTGGATTATTATCATTATGTATATGACTCATTGATTGGATGGATGTGACCATACCTGAGTCTATTTATTTGATCCTCGCTGGATCGCTGTGCCCATACCCTGGATCCGGATTATAGTGTACTCCGTTTCGAATGGCTGCGCCCATACCACATATACATCATGTACTTTTCTGTGCAGGTTTTCCGACGGCGGGCCTTCAGTTGAACATGTTCTCGTAAAGCATTTCACCCCTCTCTCTCTCGGGCCTCATACTTTAGGGGGCATCTGCTACACAGTAATTTGTCACCGTCCCTACCATTCCCTGTCCCGCACAATGGAGGACCCATTTTGTGACCTGTGAAAATTGTCATGCCTTGAAAACATCGTCAATGCATTCCTCTAAGCATGAGCTTCAATTTCCCTAAATACATCTCCTTGCAAAAATCATGAAAACATCTCCTTTTGCATTGGCGCGGGCAGACAGTTCATCACTCGCGCCAATGGGGAAGATCCTACAAAGAGGCCACGCCAACTGGCGCTCTGTCCGCGCCAGCCAATTTCAGGAGTTTTTTTTAAATAAAGATGGTAGAAGTTGTGTTTCAACAAACTCAGAAACCATTGCCTATCTTGAGTTGGGAGGTTTGGCTGCGGGAGTTCTATAGAAGGGAAGTGGTTTGCCACCTCCCATGGAACCTTCCTTGTTTATAAGGCCAATCCCACAATAATAGGGATCCCAACTCCCTCCTTCCCCATCTATAAAAGCCTACTCAATTCCATGGCAAGCTAGTCTTGAAGTGCCTAAGCTTTGAATCTCCAAATTCCCAAGAGCCTTTGTGCTATAAGAGCCCTCTTTCTTCCCTTAAGGCCGACTCAAGTAAGGAGACTATCGTCGAGAGAATCAGGAGAGGTTTTCCCTTTCCCTGGAGAGCTTTGCGAGACGTGAAATACTGGAGACCCATTCGAAGGAGACCACGCCATCACAACATTGGTTGTAATCTCTTTCGATTGTTATTTAATGAATGATTACGATTATGGTTCCACTCTGTTTTCGATTATGTTAATATGAGTAGTATCCTTTCTGACTGATATTTAGTTGCGTATGCTGGATTTTAAGCTTGTATCTGTTTGTTTCTTGCATGTTCAGGTGTCCATCCGCAGAGATCATGGAGGATCGTGATCTGCCGAAGCTGAGGAACGGGAACTCTCTCTTCTTCAGATCGTAGCATTGGATTCCAGGTAGGCCTCCATCTTTGGTCTTTTCATTCGTAACTAGGAACTTGCGTTGTAACATTTCATGATTGTTGCTAGACCCCTGCTGGGCTAGTAGGGATCGCCTCTATCTGCAGAGGGGATTTACCTCCTCAACATATATATAGGAGTTCATTGGCCATAATGTAATCCTAGTGGGCCACAATGTAATCCTAGCCGACCTAACAATAATAATTTAAGGGCACAATAATAAAAAAATGGGGGTTACAAGGGTAAAATAATAACAATAAGGGGGTTACACTAATAACAATAAGGGACTATACTAGTAATATAGGGACCTAACAAAGGTCAAGGTTAAAGTTAAGGTTGAGGTTAAGGGTAAAGTCAAGGTTAAGGTTAAGGTAAAGGTTAAGGGTAAATTCAAGTTTAAGTTTAAGGTGAAGGTTAAGGGTAAGGTTAAGGTTAAGGGTTATGCCTTGAATTTACCCTTAAATTAACCTTAACCTTCACCAAACCCTTAACCTAACCTAACCCTAACCTTAACCAAACCCTTAACCTAACCTAACCTAACCTAACCCTAACCTTGACCAAACCCTTAACCTAACCTTAACCTTAACCTTCCCATAACCTTAACCTTAACCTAAAATTAACCTTTACCTTTACCTAACCTTAACCTTAATCTTAACTTTGACCTTAAGGGTAAGGTTTGGTCAAGGTTAGGGTTAGGTTATAGTTAAGGTTAATGTTAAGGTTAAGGTTAAGGTTAAGTTAAGGTTAATGTTAAGCGTTTGGTTAAGGCTAAGGTTAAGGTTAAGGTTAAGGTTTAAGGTTAAGGGTAAAGTTAAGGTTAAGGTTAAGGGGTTAAGGTAAGGTTAGGCACAAACGCAGTGATATGGGACTGCAAGACATATATATGAAATGCTTTGAGAGACTTCACCAGAGCATATGCCTGCTTTTATAATAGGTTATATTTCAGCTCAGCATCACGGAGCACCTGACTGAAAAAGGTGATAGGTTGCTCATACCCTTCTTCATTTTTCTGCAATATAACTCTGGCCACCGTGTGAGGTGATTGTTTGGTCTGAACCTAGTCCTTTAAATTGAGTTCATTTAATTGTCAACCAGGGTTGGTAAACTTCTAAAGTGAAGTGCACTGTATGTGCCTAGGTGTTTGTCTCTTAATGCGTTGTGTTTAGTGCTTTATGATGTTTTTGGTCTTTTGTGATGATTTATGATGTTTTTGGTCTTTTGGTGGTTTTTATGTTCACAAGGAAAATGACTAGAAAGCTAGTGGAAAGAAGCTACTGGTTTAAAAACAGAGTAAAGCCTAATTGGTTGATGACAAATGATAAATGCAAATGCAAATACTGAAACAGAATCAAACCTAAACTATGACTAAGAAGAATACCAAGCTTGATAATGACTTCAAGAAAATGAATCAAAACATAAACTTAACTTGTCCAATTCTTTCATCAAAGGTATTTTAGGAGAGCTTGAGAAGTGGTCAACTAAGTATACAAATTCTCCTAACTAAACAATTAAACAATTAGCTTATAATGAGACAACATTTTATCCATGATTAAAGATTTGTGAAAACATATTTGGAGGAAAACATTGGTACCATCATAAGATCTCTACTCTAAAACTAGTTCCTAACTCTATTCTGCAACTTAGTTTAACATTACTAAACCTTACTCAAGAGTTATAGATTTCTTTTTAAAGTAGTCTTTTGAGAAAAGGCTTTGTTTATGAAGTGGTAAATAAGTTGCAAAAGTACTTCAGGCCTTGAAATGATATTGTCTTCTGTTCATATGGTTATGAATCAATTATATATTTGGAACAAAAAGAGGTTTTGTAAATAATGAAGGCCATATTGTTAAGTTTAACAACTAATGTAATTTAATATGCAGTGGATGATAACTAATTGTGGAGTGAAAATGCAATGAGTTAAGCTAAAACTGAACTTAAGATGTCACTAGTCTAAAACAGTGTTGAACTAACAAGCCATTATCAAACTTAAAAAAAAATAACAGAGCATGAATTGAATGCAATTTGACTTCGGAGTACCCTAACTAAGTTATCATGCATTAATCTATGGGATTCTACAACCTGTTTTGTCCATCATGATTGGTATTTTGGAAGAGCTTCTTAGAACAATCCTGACTGTACAATTTAGTGCAAATGAAAACATAAAGACTGAAAGCAATTTAAAAACTAAGACATCACAGCTATCTCCTACCCATCATTATGGTATTTTGGAAGGGCGTTTTAAGAGTAAGATCAGCTATGCTACTTAGTGCAAACAAACAACCGAAACGTTCAGTATTACAGTCATGCCTTAGACATCATAAGGATTTTTTGGAAGAGTTTGCTTAGTATAAGTTCAACTGTGATAGTGAACAAAAGAAATTACAATTAAATCCTACAACACTATATCCATTTCCCATTCATTATCATGATCTTTTGGAAGAGTTTCTTCTTTTGGAAGAGTTCTTAGAACAAGTATAACTATAGTGGCTAATGAAATTAACTACGAACTCAAACTTCAAAAACGTAATAACAACTAAGATACTTATCTAAATTACGAAAGTAAAGCCATGGAGGAGGCAGGGGCCCTCTACCACCAGACAAAATCTAACTCCAAATCAACTCAACGTGTTCAAAGAAATGCTGTCCTCTTCATTAAAGTAGAAATAACTTGAAACAGAGTATTCTTCATTTTCAGAAATATAGCATGAAATCTAAGCAAAATCTAGCCTATCTCTCGGTTTCCCAAGTGTTTTTATTACAATTTTACATAACAGAACTTGCAACAATATAGGGATCCTTGTATTTCCTTATCAAAATCACATTAGGACTCTGAAGATGGCAACGTAAAGAGAAAAAGGACATCTGGACTAAGACAGTCCTATTAGAAGTCTGCTTCCTTAAATGAGTTCCTACGTACCAAAACCACATCCAGAATTCGGTTCTTCCTTCATGGTGAGCAACGAATGATGTGGACATGACGTGGAATATACCCATATGTGGTTTTTCTTGAGAGGACACCTAGAACATGCCTGATTGTGAAGACATTTGTAGAATTTCCGGTTAGCTACGGAATGTCTGCATTCTGCAGCTAGTTCCGGTCAAAATGCATTACAATGACAAAAATCACAAAACTTAGCAAGTTAGCCATGTTAATCATTCTAAAAGTAATTTTAACTAATTTCATTGATCAATTGGGTCTGGGATAACAATGGACAAACGAAAATGAGGTGAATTAAGGTGAAAGAAAGCACAATCTTGGGGCTCAACATACCCCCACTGTTGTCTTCTTGCATGTCCTCATGCAATTTATTCCATAAACTCAGAGACTTCTGCAAGAACATCTAATCCTCTCCTTCTTCTTTGCCTGGAAGCTAAAGGTCTTCTAGGTTTTTTGATGACAAGTTTGAACCTTAAGTTGATAAGTGCCCTGATTAGCTTCTTGTTCCTCTTTTTCAACTTTTCATTAGCCTTTTCCACTTTGTCCATTTGTAGAGATAAGGTTGAGTTTATACTGGTTTTGAGTTTGACTTGTTCCTTTAGAATATCATTCTCATTTTTGATGTGTCTATTAAGTATTTCCAGCTCATATCTATCCCTTCTTAACACATCTATTTCGAACAGTGGAGGACTAGGGGTTCTATCTCTACTCTCTGAAGCTTTCCTTTCCAATGTTTCAACATAGTCATAAACTTCTTGCTGAGCAGGGTCAATTTCAGCGGTTTCTTCATTAAAATCTTCTTCAACATCTTCTTCAATAGATGTTTCCTCATCTTCTATATTTATCACCCCTATTTGTTTGATCTGAGTTTTCCTTAGTTTCCCCCTGAGTCTATGGCTTCTTCTTGGTTGGGATGATCCCTCTCCTTTTTCTGTGGCAGATTTTCTGATTACCCTCTCTTTCTTGAGTTGTTTCTTAATTTGAGTCAACTTCTCTGAGATTATTTCTTCACTACTCTCCTGTACTGTTTTGTCAATTTCAATTTTAGAGGCTCTCCATTTTCTGCTTCTCCTTGTAGGCTGTTGTTCAGGTGAGGGCTCTTTTGGCTCTTCAAAATGATTTCTTATCAAGAATTTATCCCAAGTATCATTTGTTTTGGCTAAATGGTGTTCAATTAAAATCTTAACCAAGCCATGATGGTATAGAGTTGTATCTAAGAATTGGACCCTTCTCTGAACACAAGAAGCCATATTTTTCAAACTTTGAAGCAAGAAATAGGGCAAGTTTAACTCTTCCTCCAGAAAATGCATTATCAGTCTAATATGGTAAACATAAAATGTGCCATATCTACCTTCACATGTGATAAATTTTTGCAGAATAAGCAATATATTTCTCCATTTATTTTTCAATGCAGAACTTGGAATTCCCTTTTTAAAAAACAGTGACATCCATACCTGGTGATTTTAGGATTTGCTTCCATGATTCATTGTGAAATTCTCTGTTTTTAAACCATCTCTCTCCATTTATAAGCAATCCTATTGCTTCTGCAATGAAAACCTCAGTGACAGTGAATTTAACATCTCCCACTTCAACCTCAGCTCCTTTAAATGACCTTGCAAATGTTTTAGTGACTTTTTTGTGGAAGCCATTAAATTTCTCAAGAAATTGTAGCCATCCTTCCTGTTGCAACATTTCTCTACTTTGAGGGTATCCTTCCAGGTATTTTGTACCCACTGGTTCAGTTCTTACAATGAGGCCCATAATTCTTTCTTCAATCTTCATATTAATACTCTTTCTACCCACGGAAACAATAACTTCAACCTTCAAATTGATATACTTCTGGTTCACGGTGACAATGGCTTCAATATTCAAACTGATATACCTCTGGTTGACAGTGACAATAGCTTCAAATTTCACACTGATATACCTCTGTTTCTCGGTGATAATGGCTTCAAATTCCACACTGATATATCTCTACGTTTACGGTGATAATGCCTCAATCTTTGCTCATGGTGACAGTGCTTCAGTCTCTGCTCACAGTGATAATGCTTCAATCTCTGCTCACGGTGATAGTGGTTTGATATTTCAAGTTGATATACCTCTGCTCACGGTGATAGGGATATCTTTGTTTTGTGGAATGTAATGATGAAGGGCTGGCTATGGAATGGAGTGATGGAGGTAGTTACGGAATGAGTTAATGAAGTGAGGTGAAGAAAAAAAATTAATGAGTGAAAAGACTGCAGAGATTTTTTTTACAACGGAAAAAAAAAAAATTATCATTAAATGATTTGGATGGGTGACGTGAGGAAATCAAACACTTCAGCCTTTTTAACCGCTTAAATGATGGCCGGGTATAGAATTTGAAATGAGAGATTTTTATCCAAAGTTTGTGGAGGGTATATTTGACATGATCAATAAAAATAATCAAAACAAGTTTTTCGAATGATTCATAACTAAAACTATGCTAAAGTTTATGATATGCCATTATAATCAAAACTTGTTACCTTTTCTTTTCATTTGCTTTTTGTGGTCTATGTATTCTTTGTTCTCCTTTGGAAGAGTCTTCATAATCCTTCTTGATTCTTATTTTTCATGGATATACTGGATCATCTTGTTGCAATTCAAATGTCTGCTGATTAGTGTCTTCAGGATCTGTAGCTACGGAATGACTGTCTGGCTGCGAAAATTCTGATCAGCTGTAGAATGTCTGTTAAGCTGCAGAATGTACCTGTAGAGCATTTTAATCATGGAATGGAATGGTTTGGAACATAAGTGAAATGTTATATGGCATGAATGAAGATGGATGATGAGACATGATATGTATGAAGTGGATGATGAAATGTAATGGATTCAATTTATGAAATGGAGTGGAAGAATATAAGAAATGGCCTACAATCCATGACATGTGTTATTCATTTGCAGCAAGACATCAAACTTTAAATTTTGACATGGAAATGAGGTGGATGAAGTATGGAATGAGATGAATTATATATGGAATGAAGTGAAGTATGAATGAATGAATGAAATGGAGTATGGATGGATAAGTGAATGGAATGAAATGAAATGAGATGGATCATAAGTACAATGGATCTGAACTTATGATTTTGTAACAGCTGCTTGCAAAAAAAAAATGGGAAAAGTTAGAGTGTCAGAAAGACTCTGATTTTCACCCTATCTTTTCTATATAAACGTGCCAATCAATGATTGGTTTTCATGTTTATACCCTTTTTTTTTCTTTTTTTCTTTTTTTTCTTTTTTTTTCAAAAGAAATGCTTCAGAAAATTCAATCAAGTTGATGAAGAAGAAAGATTATTCTTCATTAACTTCACATCACTATTTTCCTGGAACTTCTTGACAAATTCTTCTCTTGAGAGTGGTTTGTGATACAGCTTCAATCTATGACCATTCACAAGAAAAGTGACCTCTTCTTCATCTATTGTCCTGATTTTTACTGCTCCATTGTAAAAAATTTCAACAATTTCATATGGCCCAAGCCAATGTGTTTGAAATTTACCTTGAAAATACTTGAATTTTGAATCAAACAAGAGAGCCCAGTCACCTTCTTTGAATTTCTTATCTTTAATGTACTTATCATGCCATCTAGTCCTTTGCTGTTGAACTAGACTTGTTTTCTGAACTGCATCTTGTCTGATTTCATCCAATTCATTAATTTGCTCCAATCTATGCTTTTGTGCCTCCGTTAAATCAAGTCCTAGCTGAACTGCCATTTTGAAAGTTTGAATCTGAAACTCTATGGGAAACAAAACTTGCTTTCCATAAACAAGTTCATAAGGAGTATGGCCTGTTGTGTTTCTCCATGTAGTTCTATAGGCCCACAAAGCTTCAGGAAGCCTATCTACCCAATCTCTTCTATGTAAATGAACAATCTTTGTTAGGATTCCTTCAATGACCTTATTAGTAGATTCCACTTGACCATTTGCTTGTGGATGATAAGGAGTAGATTTTCTATGCCTGATTTTGTACCTCTCCATCATTTGCTCCACTAGCCTTGATGTAAATTGAGCTCCTTGATCTATAACAATTTCCCTTGGGACACCAAAACGAGTAAAAATATCCTCAAAAATAAAAGTAACTACAGATGCTTCATTAGCAACAAGTAATGGCTTGGCTTCTACCCATTTGGTAACATAATCAGTGAAAAATAATATATATCTCTTCTGTCTTGATGGAGGACTAATAGGTCCTACAAAATCCAAAGCCCATTTTTCAAAAGGTTCAATATGTACCTGAGGTTGTAATGGCATCTCACCTGAAGGAGAAGGTTTCCCTACCCTTTGGCAACTGCCACACCTTTTGACATACTCTTTAGCATCTTTAAACAAGGATGGCCAATAATATCCTAAATTAAGGATCTTATAGGTTGTCCTCTTATCAGCAAAGTGTCAGCCACAAGGTTCATCATGACATGCTTTGAGAATCTCAGGCATCTCATCTTCACGAACACACCTCCTAATGATCAAATCTGGACCTGTCTTGTACAACTCATTAGCAACCCATGAATATTTTGCACTGTCATAAATGATTTTTATTTTATCCCTTGCATTCATTATTGAAGGAAATTTTCCTGAAACTAAATAATTAGCAATATCAGCAAACCATGGAGTTTGAGTAGAAATTGCAAAAATATATTCATCAGGAAATTGATCTTCAACAGGAGTGTCATATTTGATATTTTGGAGTCTAGATAGGAAATCAGCTACTGTGTTTTGTTTTCTAGGCCTATCTAGAATGGTAATGTTGAATTATTGTAAGAGCAATAACCATCTTATGACTCTGCCATTAGTAATTGATTTGTTCATTAAGTATCTAATTGCAGAATGATCAGTGTGAACAAAAGTTTCATAGCCTGTTATATAGTGTCTGAATTTGTTTATGGCATGAACAACAGCTAAAAACTCTTTTTCAGTTACAGTATAGTTTAACTCTGCAGGAGTCAAATTTTTACTAGTATAATAGATGGCATAAGGAATCAAATCTTTTTGTCCCAATACTGCTCCTAGATCTGTATCGGAAGCATCTGTTGAGATATGAAAAGGTAACTTCCAGTTAGGTCCCCTTAATATAGGTGCTTCAGAAATTTTTATTTTTAGGGTCTCAAAGGCTAACTGGCAATCAGAAGTCCATTTGAATTCACAATCTTTGGTAAGTAATTTGAAGAGTGGAGATGCTATCTTGGTGAAGTTTTCTATAAATCTCCGATAATATCCTGTAAATCCTAGAAAACTCCTAACATCTTTTTGAAAACTTGGAATAGATAAGTTAGAGATGACTTCAACTTTTGACTCATCAACTCTAATCCCATCCCCTGAAATGTGATGCCCCAAAACAATACCTTCAGTAAACATCATGAAACATTTCTCATGAATAAGTGAAAGATTTGCTTCTTGACATCTCTTTAAAACTTTTTCCAAGTTTGCTAAAGCTTCTTCAAAAGTGTTTCCATAAACTGTGAAATCATCCATGTATACCTCTACACAATCATGTATTAGATCTGAAAAAATTCCTAATACTACCCTCTGGAATGTTGCAGGTGCATTGCATAATCCAAATGGCAATACTCGGTAAGCATAGGTACCCCAAGGACAGGTAAATGTGGTTTTGTCTTGATCTTCAAGTGCTACTTGGATTTGGTTGTAACCACTAAACCCACCTAGGAATGAGAAGTACTTTTTTCCAGCTAATGTATCTAACACTTGATATATGAAAGGTAAGGGAAAATGTTCTTTAAGAGTAGCTTTGTTTAGTTTCCGGTAGTCAATACATACCCTCCATTTACCATTTTTCTTTGGCACAATTACCAAAGGAGAAACCCACTGACTATCTGCAATGGGATAGATGAAGTTGACATTTAACAATTTTTGCAATTCTTCTTTAACAATCTCCCTAAGATTTGGATTCATCCGTCTTTGAGGTTGTCTGATTGGTTTGCAATTTTCCTCTATATAGATGTGATGAGTGCAAGTCTTGGGGCTTATCCATTTCATGTCAGTGTACTCCCATGCATATGCAGAAGAGTGTCTCTGTAATACTTTGACTAACTTTTCTTGTTGAGATTTCTCTAGGTTCTTATTTATATTCAAAGTTTTGCCTGGAAAGATCTCACTTGTAGAGCTGCCAAATTTATCCATAGAATGAAGAGACATCTGTCTTGATGACAAAAAATCAATATTGGATCCCTCTTGAAATGATTCATGTTTGTGTTCTGGAGAGGATTCAAAATTTTCTAGAGTATTCAGAATTTGATTATCTTTACTAATTTCTGAAATTGTGAAGAGAGGTTGTAAATCTTCTTCATCCTCTATCCATTGAGTGTCATCTAGATATGTAATTGTCCTAGCTGGAGGATATAAAGTGAATTTCTTAGTTGAACTACCATCATAGATATACATATCACCGGATCTAAAACTAATAAAAGCATTAGCTGTAGCCAACCAAGGTCTTCCTAATATAACAGGATGTCCTCCTAGATTATTCTTAGGAGTTAGGATCATGAAATCCACAAGGTACTCCCAAGAATCTAGGGACACTGGAATGTCTTCTATTACCCCATCTGGTTTGATCACAGATCTGTCTGCTAATTGTAATAATGTGGGTGTAAAGAGAAGATTAGGAAGTTTCAGTTTATCCATGATTTTTCTACTCATGATATTGATTACTGCTCCTAAATCAATGAGTGTGTTTTGGATTTCAATTCCATTGATGTGAATTTTAACAACTGGATTTCCGGGGTCAAGATACTTTGGAATAGCAATCTTGCCCATCATAATATCTGCTATTTTTCCTGCCAGTTGAATTTTCTTTGTTTCTCTTATTATTTTTCTTGTTTTCTTCATGCTCAACTCCTTTATTGTTTTGGCTAAAATTGGAATTTCCTTGATGGCTTGTAATAATGGAATTTTAATGTAAACATTTCTCAGCTCATCTAGGAAATCATAATTAGGCACCATAATTTTTTTTCTACACCTCTATCAATTTGTAATATTTCTGGAAAGGGAGGTATAGAAGTAGATGTGGATGGTTGCTCTAATACAGGAGTTGAAATTATTGGATCTTTTTGCTTTAATTTTTCAGTGTTTGGGCCTTGAAAGGATGTGTTTTCCGCAAGAATTTTATTCACCCGTAGAGAGTCTTCCTCAGAGTTATCTTGTTCTTGTATGATCAAAGAAGGTTTCCTCTTTTCAAGTATTCTTCCAGACCTAAGTTGAACATCACTAAGGTCTAAAGGATTAATTAAATAAGTTGGAAACTGTTGGCCTTCTATCATGTATGTGTTCTGAGGATTTTTATTATTAGGGTTTGGTATGGGTTGAGCAGGTAATTGATTTGATTTTTGAGGAAATGGTAATGAAAGTGGTTGATTTTGATGTGGTAGGTTCTGATGATGTTATTGAGGATTTTGTTGAAAATTTTGTTGAAGATTTTGAGGAAAATTTTGTTGAGGATTTTGAGGATAAAAATGTGGGTATGGTGGATAGGATGGTGGATACTGATAGTATGGGGAGTATCTTCCATAGGGAATTTGTGATCCTTGTTCCCAAGCTGGAGATTGATTTTGAAATTGAGGCCAAGGTTGCTGCCAAGAATTCCAAGGTGGAGGTTGATTATACATTTGATCATGGAATCCTTGTGTTTGAGGTCCCTACCAAGGCCTTCTAGATACAAAATTGAGAGACTCTATGGAATCTGTAGGAGTTTCCTCCTGAAAGACAGCTTTGAGACCAGGAAGAGAAGGAAAATTCTTGGTCTCATGTTTTTCAGAACAAATGACACAGGTCTCTACAACTTTTACATCCAAAGGACACTCTCTCAAGGCATGTTTCTTTCTACATTTGGGACAAAATATTGCCAAGGCATCAGATTCAGATTTTTTCTTGTTTTGTATCTTAAGTGTGTCTATTTGTTCACTAAGACTCCCTAAGATGTCATATTTGAAATTATCAAGCATGTGTCTTATTTCTGATCTACTTACTGTCCCAGAAGCAGACTTACTTGCCCTTGCAAGAGCAGGATCTCTTGGACCTTTTATAGTTTTAGATTTCCATCTTGAAAGGTTGATACATAACTCAGATATTTTAGGTAATGTGAGCTGTGATATATCCCCTTTTCCCATCATGTTAAGGATATCCAACCATTCATCCCTAATTGTTTTCAACAAAAGAGCTTTTAAGGTGTCTTGATCTAGATTTTCCATTTTTCCTCTTTTGATCTAGATTTTTCCATTTTTTGGTCATCTAACCTATTATCATTAGATGGACCCAAGTACACCATGTAAGACCAATTTTACCCTAAGTAAAATTGCTTTCACTATGTTAAAACAGGAAACCCCAAAAGGAAATATTAAACAAACCTATATTTGTTTGATTTTTCTCATGGAATAATTAATTAAACCATAATTTAATTATTATTCCCAGTCATGTTTAACCCAAAATCAAAGAAATTAATTAGATAAACCTTTATTTATCTTATTAATTTCTAGGAATAATTATTTAAATCTTGTTTAGATAGTATTCCTTGTTAAATATGACCAAATCACCCACAAATAATTAAATAAATCATTATTTATTTGATTATCTTCCAACCACTTCCTTAAAAAGATAAATAAATCATTTTTTTTTTTTTTTTTGACTAATCAAGGGATTTGACCCAAGTCAAAGACCCTTTCCCTCCAAAAAATATAATAAAGTATTCCATAAAAGGTGGATCTAGATTTGGTTAACATTATTTTAATCATGCACCAAGATCTAGAATGACCCAATATTTTGTTATAAATAGGAGGGTTTTCCCCATCATTCTTGACCTTTTGTTGCCTATTAGATCACTCTGGATCTATACACTTGGTCACCATTTTCTGCGATTTTGCTCCCTTTGAGCTCTACTTTTGCATTGGGTTTTCTACATCAACTAGAGAGAGGAAGCTTAGATCTGAAGTGCTGAGGACTACAAAGAACCCATCCCATTGAGGAGAGCTGGATACACCTTCTTGTTTTCCTCCCAGGTGCCCTGTAATATAAAATATTCTTTCAAAAAATTGTGTTCTTGTCTTGTCTGTTGGATGCATGGAGCAAACCCTTTACTTTACTGCTTAATGTCTTTCCATTTATAGATCTGGATGTTGCAGCATTTTTATTACTAACCGCAGATCTGAAGATATTTGGCAGCCACTATTGTTGTTAGGGCTATTAGTTATGCGTAGCTAAAGTGGTCCTTTTTCGTACACTTCGACGAAGGATTCATACTAACAAATGGCGACTCCACATGGGTTTTAAATTACGACCGCTGTCGTTTTTCATATTCCTGCATATCCAGCTACTCCAGACCCTAGGGTTTCTTTTTAGCTGTTCATTTTTCCTATTTCTATGTTGTTTTTCTCACATAAAACCCTAAAACATTAAAATTTCTAACTTCCGTGTGTTTCTGGCCCTATTGCGTAGGTAAGCGACACCAGTCGCAACTGAGACGGAAACTTTTACAGCATCATGTAGAGACAGCGGAACTAGGGAGTAAGACTTTTTGACCTAAACACAAACCTGAATACTCAGTCGCACCTGCATTCCCTCGACATATGAAATCGAGTTAAAGCTATGACTTGCCACTTCGACAATTTTTACGCAATTTTCTGGGTTTTAAGCACATCGGAGTCCTCGACCTCTGTCTCAGCTTTGTTTTGACCAGGATTACGATGTTTTTACTCATCTAAGTGGGAACCCAGCCCCTTAGGGCTTTAGTACCCTCCACTTTTTGTGGAAGAGTTTCAGCTGTTTCAGCCGTCGGTTTCAGAGCTTCAGCCCCCTCTTTTTCGAGATCTGTTACCTCCTGCAGGATCCTTCAGAAATGCAACAAATGCAAACCTTTCTTCCTTTCAAATCACCTCTTGTCGTTTTGTTTGGACCTCCCCTAAAGGCCTCTGCCTTGCCCCCCCCGGCTTTTTGCTGATTTCCCTTTTTCCAGCCACCTTGCCTCTGTCTCTTGGTTGTGATCTGCACCCCTTATCTGCAGCTTTATCCTCCAGATCTCTGTCCCCTTTGACCCTAGATCTGTTGAGCTTCCCTTGTGTGTGTTTCCATAGTTTTTCCCTTTCTTTTCAGCATAGTTTTGAGAGACCCACCTTCTTGGTTTAGATAGATGCATACGTAGCTGTTATTTTTCTGTTATTTCAGCATTTTACTCTGTTCTCTGTAGGTTTATTTTTGACTACATGACACCTTTTCTTGCTCTCAAAGCAGGAAAGGGTTTAAAAGTGGAATTACGCACACCACACAACGACCCTAGGATATTGGCGCACAGTTGCTGCTTTGCTAAAGACTCTAAAATCAATTGTCACTGCACCTTTTCTGCCCTTGACCTCACTTGATTCTGTCCCTTTTTGCCCCTGTCGGTTTCCTTCTTCCTGTCGTCATTGCACCCCCAAGGCGCCTTTCTCGGAGACTTCTTGGCCTTCACCCACTCGTTTGGGTTGATGTTCTCGCACAATCGTCGAACGGTCCACCTTGATCCACCTCAGATTCCTCCCCGATTCATCGGGTCCTCCTTCTCCTCACGGTTCTCCCCCTTCACCTATGTATAGTCCAGGAGCCCTAACGCTAAGCGGTTCTCCCAGGCAGGCCAGCCTACTACTGCGGAACCGCCACCCAGAACTACTCGGCCACCCCTGTGCTGCCGTACATTGCAGGCCTCAGCCTCCCCGATTTCCATCAGTTGATCAATGCCCCCATTCACCACAATGCTAACTGGCCCGCTATGCCAACCAAGCTCCCCTCAGACATCCCTAAGTTTGAGGGCCTTAATGGAGAAGATCCAACCAATCATGTCCGATCTTTCCACATGTGGTGTTCCTCCAATTCCATTACCGATGACTCCATCCATCTTCGTTTGTTCCAATGCACACTTACCAGCGAAGCTTATAAATGGTATGTTGAACAAGCCACCTCTACCCATACCACCTTCGAGACTCTTGCCCAAGCCTTTTTGTCGTACTTCCAGCTCCCTCTCCGATACGATACTGGCACGGAGCTCTTGACTTCCTTTAAGCAAGCCTCTTCAACACGCCTTTCCGCCCATGTTCAGGAATGGCGAAGAAGACGGAGCTTATGTCGAGCCCCTCCCTTCGAAGATCGGGTTTACATGGACTGGTTCCTTCGTACCCTTCCCGCTCCCATCGGCAAAGATGTCGCCTCTCATTTTCCTCAAACTGAAGAAGCCGCCCTCCAAATAGCCTTGAAATATGACCTGATCTACGCTCAATCTAGTTATGTTTATACCGTTCTTCCTGATCTCCCCAGGCCCGGTGGCGCTAACGCCCCGGGGGCATCTCATTCCGTCGACGGTATCGTTGGAGCCCTTTCCCATCCATACGCTCAACCTCCTATGGGCTATGGTCTCCCTCAGGGAGGGGCCAGCTCCTCCAGCACTCTTCCCCCTCCCGGTAGCATGTATCCAGGATACGGCATGGCTCCTCCTTTTGCCCAACCTCCTGCTTACCCCAATGTTGCCCAACCCACCCATTACCCTTATCCGCAGCCTGGTGCGCCAGCTCCTCCAGCATATGCGCTTCCTCCTCCCTTGCCTCCTCAACCCCAGCACCAGCACCTACAGCCCCCTACAGGGCAAGTATTTGCATAGCAGGGCGTGACTAATCCCCCTTCCTCTCAAAGAAGGCGGAGAGGCAACCAAAACCAATCTGCCCCTGGTACCCGAGGACCCAATTCTGGTGTGGACCCTAACACTGGCAACCAGCAACAGGGCATTCAGCCCAAGCCGGACAGGCCGCTTCGCACAAACAAGCCATGTTTTTGTTGCGGTGTTTATGGTCATTACACCCACGATTGTCCCCTCTTACCCCAGATGCGGTAGATGTGGAAGTATCACACCACATTGTGTGGACAACACGCCCCCCCTCATGCTCCTCCTAATGTGGCCACTACCCAGCCAGCTGTGTTTACTGACCCTTTCCCTCAACAAGGATTCGTGGCTACCCAACCGCCCGACAGCCAGGTAGCCGCCCCCCCTTTCATTTCTGGTTCCTCTGATTACCAGATCCTTATGATGCACTCCGATCCTACCCCATCCGTCGATCTTCACCTTCAAACTCGGTCTCGTCGGTACCCAAGCCTCACGATCGAGTCGGCCCCGAGTCTTCCTCTTTCTGGTTCTACGAGCCTCTTTCGACATCCGGTGGTCCTTACATATCCCTCAACCCAAAGTTGGGGTCTAAGATCCCTAAGAGGACATGCATTAAATCTTTATTCTGTGATATTTGCTCCATAAGTATAGCATAGTAGATGATGCGCGCGGTCTCCTGCGCCATTTCCACACCTTGGAACTCCTCCGATGCGTGCCCTTCCCAAAAGAAGGCTCTATTATCTGCCGTGGGTGCTGTAGATCCTGCTGATGACCAAATGATTGTTTTCGACGCCACTCAATCGGACCATCCTCCCCTCCCTCCCTCCGTCGCCTTCCAAATCCTAGTCAAAATCCGGAACGCCAACGTGTCCCGGTGTATAATTGATGAGGGGGCATCCACATGCGTGATGTCCGCTTCGGTTTGGAAGCAACTCGGATCTCCTGAGCTGGCCCCTTCCATGATCACCCTTCGAGCGTGGGACGGTCATGCCTCCCAGCCCATTGGCCTGTTTCGTAATTGTCCTATCACCCTCGCCGGTAAGACTGTTTGTGTTGACGTCGAAGTCATCGACGCCCCGCTAGATTACAACATTCTATTGGGGCGAAGCTACACCTATGCTATGTCTGCTGTCCCATCCGCGGTCTTTCGCAAGATGTCTTTCCCCCATAATGGAAAGATAGTCACCATCGACCAGTTGACATATCATGAGCCAAAATCTTAGACCTCCCCTGAGATGACTATCTCTTCTGTAGCCAACAAGCAAACCGTTGATTCCTTGACCAGTGTCTCCCCCGGTGTTTACAAAGATTCCTCCCTGCTTTGAACTTTCCCTAACCTTCCTCCTCCTCCCATCACTGATCCCAGCTCCTCGAATGTTTGCATGATGCAATCATCTCAGGCTGCCCGTAAGCGGTCTGCCTCGGCTAGTCAGCAACCTCCCCCTCGCCCTCCGCAACCTGCTCCTAGCCATTCATCTCAGCCAGCCGGACCTCCTCCTTCTGGCCCTACCCCTACAGCTGGTCTCCCTGAACCCCTTTACCCTCCTGGATCGGTCCCTCCTGGCCTTAACCATCTTGAAGCCGTCCCTCCTGGTCATTACCCTACTGGGCAGATCCCTTTCCTAGCTCCCCCTCCCGGAGTATATTCTGTCCCCGTCATGGCCACCCTCTCTCTCCCTAACTTGACCTTGGGCATACCGGTCTGGTACCTTGATCCCCCAACCGCTACCCCTCCTGGTCACCCCAAGCCCTATATGGCTTTGACACCGGTTCAACCGGTCCCCCTAGCTTCCTCTGTTGCCTCCGTGCCCCCAGCACCTCCACAGGACCCTTCTCCTGTCGTGACGGCACCCGGGAAGAAAGGCAAAGCCCGCAAGGGGGCACCCAAAGACAAGACTACCACGACTGACCCAGTCCCTCCACCGCCCGCAAAGCCTTGCGCTTTATGTTATGTCACTGGTCATGCCACCCATGCTTGTCCTGAGTTGCCCCGTATTTAGTCCATGGTTAAAGTCGCGTTCCCCGAGTCTACGGTCCCTGAAGCCCCCATTCCTTCTTCGTCCGTAACCAAGAACCCCAAGACTCTCCGCACCAACAAGCCCTGTGCTTTGTGCGGCATTCATGGCCATTACTCCCACCATTGTCCTCACCTGATGCACTACCGCGCCTCTTTAGAGGTAATCCGAGAGTATGAGGTTGAACAAAATCAATCCGCCTCTCCTATCCTCACGCAGTATGCTTCCGGTCAACCTGAGGATCCCCCCGCTCCCATTGACATTCCCCCCCTGATGTTCACATGACGGAGTCTACTATAACCATCCTTTACCTATCTTCCTCTGCGAGACACTCAGAGCCTAGCCCATCTGCATCCTCCCCTGTTGTGTCCCTTGATCACCCTGTTCCTCCTCATACCCGAGATCACTCCACTTGTGTCTCTGTTGACCTCCGCAGCCCGAGTCCTCCCCATGCTCCCGATAGCCCTCATACACCGCCCTGTCTGAGTCTTGGTCATCCTGCCCCTTGCACTCCCTCCTGCGATTTCCGCCCGACGACTTCTGTACACTCACGCTGCCGTCATTTCCTTTCATCCCCTCATTTATTGTCTTGTCACACCATTCTGCAGGACCCCCCGTCCACACCCTTTATCGGCTACGCCGATGGTGCAAGTCGCTACTCCAGGAATCTAGCCTCGGCAGGTTGGGCCATCTTCACCCCCTTGCATGCCCTTTTTCTTTCTAACGGGGTATGCATTGGTTCTGCCACCAACAATCAGGCTGAATATGATGCAGTGCGTGGTCTGTTAGCCGATGCCCTCTTTCATCGCATCCTCCATCTGCACGTTCGTTTGGATTCCCTGCTTCTTGTAATGCAACTAAATGGTGTTTATCGTGTGCATAACCCTGTGTTGTTTAGACGCTATTTACGAGTGAAAATCTTAATACGTGCGTTTGAAACCATAACTTTCAACCATGTACCTCGAGAACAGAATCACTATGTAGATAGTATTGCAAACCATGTTCTAGATTGGCATTTATCACACACATTTCATACAAGAAAATAACATTAAATCAACCATCAAAAGACGATGCATATCCATAATATGTGTCGCAAAACATATTTTTAGAGTCCATCTACTCTGATACATACGACATGCCCATAGCATGTTACAAACAAAACCCAAAACTGGGGGCACCACCTGCCCCTACATACATCATAGGGGGCACCACATGCCCCTACCCCTAATCACTATCTGGAGGCTCCCGGGCCAATGGCTCTGCCCCTGCAGCATGTAGATCCCGCATAGCCTGACCGGCCATCGCCATATGCCACATGACACCTCGCCACTCCGAGGGGAGACCCACACATGGATCTATGTACTGGTCGTCTAAGTCCTGCCACCCGCGCTCTGATACTTCAGTCAACAACCTTTTGCATCTATGGCGGATGTCCTCCAGCAGGGCGGCTGCATCCTTATTCTGCGCCGCTCTCGACCCACTTGGACCTGTAGCTCCAGACGCTTCCGGTCGTCCCATATATCCGGCCGGTTTTACCGGTGCTATATCTGCATACCAAAAGTATATGAATCAGTATCATCAATTACTATTCAAAAAATTTAACATGCCCACATTAGAATAGCAATTTTTCACTTACCATCGGGCCCCCAGACTCGACCAGGCGGAAGTGGTAGATCCGGATCCCCACAGTAGCTCATCCCACTATAGGGGTAGTCGTCTATGTACAGCGGCATCTGATCCCAATGGGCAAAAAACTCCGGTCGAAACACCCGCCCGACCGCCCCTCCTCCTCCTTTGCACAGTGGCCGTCCCCAACGGCGCATCCTGGGCTCCCTCGGGCCCCCATCTGGGAGCTGTACATGAGGCCTCAAGGTCGGGATCTTCTCAAAGAAGAAGGCGCAGAACAAAGTCCCATATGAGCAGTCATGATTCACCTGCCGCCTGCATAGCGACAACTGTCGCTTTAGCGACAACTGTCGCTTTAGCGACACCAATAACATCTGGGCCCACCCATAGTAGGTCCCACCTAACACACTTTCCACTATCATCATCTGCCCCCCAGTGATGTGATGGAACGCCTGGATGCCCAGAATTCGCAGCACAGCTGCGGCCACTGCACGGGTTTCTAGCCTCTCTAGATCCCCGATCGGTATTCGAGTCCCCTTGACTTGGAGACCTGGTCAACAATGGCGTTCCACGAACTCCATGATATTCCGCCCCCGCGGCAACACTGGCTGTGTGTTTCCCACCATCCCCAGTGGCGGGAGACCAGTCAGGAAGTACACGTCCTGGACCGTCAGTTCGATCCTATGCCCCTGCACCACAAAGATCTCCTGATCTGGATCCCAATAACTAATAATCCGGGCCAGTAACGGTTCCCCTACTCTCATCAATGGGTTCTCCAAAAACTTGAGAACCCCAAATCTGGCCAATACACGACGGATGCCCTGATCCGCCTGGATCTCTGTCCGAAGTGTCCCAAAATCTCTCTCTCTCTAGTTGACTCGTAACTCTGCCATACCTGCACAAACACATCATTTTTTTCAGTGTACAGATCGGGAAAACCATAACCAAACACCAAAACCCAACTTCCAGCCATAAAACAAAACCAAACCCCCTCATCTCCCAGGTCGTAGTTTTCTGCCCTTTTCTGGACCAGGTCGCACTTTTTGCCCTGATACCTGCATCCTAGGTCACACTTTTTGCCCCAAAAAGTGCGACCCGGCCGTCGAGATGAAGGAGGGGCTGTTTCTGGGATTCTGGGCCCTAAACTGAAAATGTAATCCATCACAATGCAAGAGAAAGGTTAGGCCTCTTACCTCCAACTAACAGATCTCGATTCCAATGGTCGGTTTGTCCGCTACGTTCACCGCAAGATTTAGGGCCTTCTCTCCTCTCCACATTCACCACAACAACAATAGCAAATGAATGATTTTGGAGGGAAAACTGCCTTATTAAAAGAGAACCCATGTTTCTTCTTTTGACTGCTGCGACCACACCGTAGCCCCGTTCAACGAACCGTCAGCACCGCTGGAAAGCTCTCACTGAGCTCTCAAATGGGTTTCTGTTATTTTTTGGTGATTTGATACTTCACCTCGACAAATTTTGTCCAAGAAGGGTCACTTCACCGCTCCTTCAAATCGAATTTCCTCACTTACGACACTTGTACTTGGGGCACCATCTTGCTCCCTTACTTGTCCATGTTCGTGTTGATTTTCGTCATGAGTTCCCACCTTGTACTCATGCATCCATGGTTCCCCATCGGGGCCTTTACTGTATGGCAGCACCATCGAGTCGCCCTTGTTTAGAGCATCCAAGTTGAGTCATCATTGCATCCATGGAGTCTATACCACGTCCCTTTATACCCCATTCTAGCCCTCCATCATTCATTGCTTGGTCCCTCTCTTGTGTCGCACATTATAACCTTCAGTCTCACTGTCCCCTATCCCTTATGATCCTGTGTCAGTCGTTGCCGTGTCATCCATGCTCTTTATGCTCTAACAAGGGAAGTCGTCCATTCGCTATTCAGTCCTTTCCACTTCACTATCATCATTAGTGTCAGTATGTCCATCGCTCTACTCTTTTCTCTCGTGCCTTAGTTGAGGCTCTCTCATTGCCTTAACTATGGCGGACCTCCTTCTGTCGACATCAACACATTCATTCCAGAAGCCAGGTCTAGAGGGCGGTGTACCTTGGTTCCAGCTTCCACTCTTGTTCGGTGCCTCGGATTAGGCCAAGGGATCTCTCATTTCCCTTTGACTTGATTGTTTCTCCAGCTCCTTTCAGCATGATCGAGATTCGTATACTTGATGGTCCAGTGATCCAACAGCAGCTCTTGATGATTCCCGGGTGTGTGTGAGATGTTTCAACCCTCATGAGGGGGTGGCCCTGCAGGTAGCCCCCCACATGCCCGGATGGCCTCTTCTTTGCAGCCTTCGATGCAGCTCCAGATATTTGATGATGTTGGCCATAGCCACTTGCAGCGCCTCTTCGATTTGCATGTATCAGTCAGATTTTGTGAGCCCTTCCCCATTTACAGGGGGCATTTGGGTTGTATTTGTATCTCATGTACTCAGATATTATTGTATCAGTCCTGGCTGTTATCCCAGGCACAGCATGTATGTGGGATTCCTCATTGTATTTTTATCCGGCTCATGATTATGCCGGTTGTACATTATGGTTCGGTCCCTTGTTTACTGGACACACTATTCTTTTGTACTTTGTCTCGGTGGGCATAGGTATGCCTCCCCCACGCCTATAGCATAGGAACTACCCTCTCATAAGAGACTTCTATTGTTGTTTCACTGCGAGTCTCTTTCTCGGGAGTCTAGTCCTTGGCCTGCTTTATCTACCTCACATTTCTCTCGACATCCCTTTTGTTGTCTAGTGATTGTGTTCTTACAAACGTACTTCGGTCATACGATTTGCTCTGACACTCGCACGCTGGGGCAATACGGTACACCATTTTTGGTCATCTAACCTATTATCATTAGATGGACCCAAGTACACCATGTAAGACCAGTTTTACCCTAAGTAAAACTGCTTTCACTATGTTAAAACAGGAAACCCCAAAAGGAAATATTAAACAAACCTATATTTGTTTGATTTTCCTCATGGAATAATTAATTAAACCATAATTTAGTTATTATTCCCAGTCATGTTTAACCCAAAATCAAAGAAATTAATTAGATAAACCTTTATTTATCTTATTAATTTCTAGGAATAATTATTTAAATCTTATTTAGATAATATTCCTTGTTAAATATGACCAAATCACCCACAAATAATTAAATAAATCATTCTTTTTTTATTATCTTCCAACCACTTCCTTAAAAAGATAAATAAATCATTTATTTATTTATTTTTGACTAATCAAGGGATTTGACCCAAGTCAAAGACCCTTTCCCTCCAACAAATATAATAAAGTATTCCATAAAAGGTGGATCTAGATTTGGTTAACATTATTTTAATCATGCACCAAGATCTAGAATGACCAAATATTTTGTTATAAATAGGAGGGTTTTTCCTACCATTCTTCACCTTTTGTTGCCTATTAGATCACTCTGGATCTATACACTTGGTCACCATTTTCTGCCATTTTGCTCCCTTTGAGCTCTACTTTTTGCATTGGGTTTTCTACATCAACTAGAGAGAGGAAGCTTAGATCTGAAGTGCTGAGGACTACAAAGAACCCATCCCATTGAGGAGAGCTGGATACACCTTCTTGTTTTCCTCCCAGGTGCCCTGTAATATAAAAATTCTTTCAAAAAATTGTGTTCTTGTCTTGTCTGTTGGATGGATGGAGCAAACCCTTTACTTTGCTGCTTAATGTCTTTCCATTTATAGATCTGGTTGTTGCAGCATTTTTATTACTAACCACAGATCTGAAGATATTTGGCAGCCACTATTGTTGTTAGGGCTATTAGTTATGCGTAGCTAAAGTGGTCCTTTTTCGTACACTTCGACGAAGGATTCATACTAACATTTGTGAAAACATATTTGGAGGAAAACATTGGTACCATCATAATATCTCTACTCTAAAACTAGTTCCTAACTCTATTCTGCAACTTAGTTTAACATTACTAAACCTTACTCAAGAGTTATAGATTTCTTTTTAAAGTAGTCTTTTGAGAAAAGGCTTTGTTTATGAAGTGGTAAAGAAGTTGCAAAAGTACTTCAGGCCTTGAAATGATATTGTCTTCTGTTCATATGGTTATGAATCAATTATATATTTGGAACAAAAAGAGGTTTTGTAAATAATGAAGGTCGTATTGTTAAGTTTAACAACTAATGTAATCTAATATGTAGTGGATGATAACTAATTGTGGAGTGAAAATGCAATGAGTTAAGCTAAAACTAAACTTAAGATGTCACTAGTCTAAAACGGTGCTGAACTAACAAGCCATTATCAAACTTCAAAAAAAATAACAGAGCATGAATTGAATGCAATTTGACTCTGGAGTACCCTAACTAAGTTATCATGCATTAATCTATGGGATTCTACAGCCTGTTTTTTCCATCATGATTGGTATTTTGGAAGAGCTTCTTAGAACAATCCTGACTGTACAATTTAGTGCAAATGCAAACATAAAGACTGAAAGCAATTTAAAAACTAAGACATCACAGCTATCTCCTACCCATCATTATGGTATTTTGGAAGGGTGTTTTAAGAGTAAGATCAGCTATGCTACTTAGTGCAAAAAAACAACCGAAACGTTCAGTATCACAGTCATGCCTTAGACATCATAAGGATTTTTTGGAAGATTTTGCTTAGTATAAGTTCAACTGTGATAGTGAACAAAAGAAATTACAATTAAATCCTACAACACTATAGCCATTTCCCATTCATTATCATGATCTTTTGGAATAGTTTCTTCTTTTGGAAGAGTTCTTAGAACAAGTATAACTATAGTGGCTAATGAAATTAACTACGAACTCAAACTTCAAAAACGTAAAAACAACTAAGATACTTATCTAAATTACGAAAGTAAAGCCGTGCAGGAGGCAGGGGCCCTCTACCACCAGACAGAATCTAACTCTAAATCAACTCAACGTGTTCAAAGCAATGTTGTCCTCTTCATTAAAGTAGAAATAACTTGAAACAGAGTATTCTTCGTTTTCAGAAATATAGCATGAAATCTAAGCAAAATCTAGCCTATCTCTCAGTTTCCCAAGTGTTTTTATAACAATTTTACATAACAGAACTTGCAAAAATACAGGGATCCTTGTCTTTCCTTATCAAAATAACATTAGGACTCTGAATATGGCAACGTAAAGAGAAAAAGGACATCTGGACTAAGACAGTCCTATTAGAAGTCTGCTTCCTTAAATGAGTTCCCACGTACCAAAACCACGTCCAGAATTCGGTTCTTCCTTCATGGTGAGCAACGAATGATGTGGACATGACGTGGAATATACCCATATGTGGTTTTTCTTGAGAGGACACCTGGAACATGCCTGAATGTGAAGACAGCTGCATAATTTCCGGTTAGCTACGGAATGTCTGCATTCTGCAGCTAGTTCCGGTCAAAATGCATTACAATGACAAAAATCACAAAACTTAGCAAGTTAGCCATGTTAATCATTCTAAAAGTAATTTTAAATAATTTCATTGATCAATTGGGTCTGGGATAACAATGGAAAAAGGAAAATGAGGTGAAGTAAGGTGAAAGAAAGCACAATCTTGGGGCTCAACAGTGATGTAAAGGAAAATATCATAAAAGGTTTGGCATAATCTAGCCCAGCTACAACAGGGGCTTCAACAAATGCATTTTTAATACTGACAAAGGCCTATCATGATTCCTGTGACCGCTTTACCTCATTATTCTTCTTCATCATGTCAGTTATATGTCTATCTATCTCAGCATAGTTAGGGATGAACCTCCTTAGAAAGTTAATACGACCTAGGAACACCTGAACCTCATTTTTATTTTTGGGAAGAGAAATGCCATTTATAACTTCTACCCTCTTAGGGTCTATATTTACCCCATCCTTGGTTACAATATGTCCCAAAAGCTTGCCCTCTTCCAATGCAAACAAAGACTTATGTGGGTTGAGAGAGAGGCCATACCTTCTGCACTTCTCGAAATTTCTGCACAAGTGTTCAATGTGCTCTGCATCATCTTTTGAAAATAGAGTAATATCATCCAGATATACCACCACAAACTTATGTTGCTCCCCAACAAAGGCAATATCCATAGCCCTCTGAAAAGTGGCCCTTGCATTAATCAACCCAAAAGCCATCCTGGCATACATAAACGTTCCCCATGGAGTGGTAAAGGCAGTATTCTTCTGATCTTTTGGTAGTATAGCCACCTGATTGTACCTAGATAATCCATCCATCATCGACATCCAAGAAGATCCTACCACTTTCTGTAGGATGTGATCCATCTTGGGCAGTGGATAATTATCCTTTAAGGACGCTCTGTTTAAAATTTTGAAATCAACACATAACCTTATTTCTCCATTCTTCTTCCTTACAGGGACTAATTTTTCCACCCACTCAGAATATCTCAATGGTACAATGATTTTGGCCTTCAATATTTTCTTAATTTCTTTCTCAATAGAGGGAAGCAGCAGGGGATTTATCTGTCTAAGCTTATGTTTATGTGGTTTAGCATCTCCACCAGATCACAAAATTCGTTCCTATAAGCCCTTAGCCTAGGATTTTTGGCTTGGCACTTATTCTTCACGTGTCTGACCACTAGTTCTGAATCTCCCAGAACTTTTAGACTTTGTATGTTCATGCTCCTGGCTGTCTGCAGCCCTAATAAAAGTGCTTCATATTCGGCCACATTATTAGTGGCTTCATACTCCATCTTGAAAGACAAAGGGACCCATTGGCCTGATGGAGAAATCAATAATACCCTAGCCCCATTACCTTCTCTGGAGTTTGCTCCATCAAAATGAAGTGTCCATATTTCTGCTTCATGACTTTGTATGGAATTCTCAGTCTTGATCTGGTAGCATGATGGTTCATGAGCGTAATCTTGATCTTCCTCTAGCATCAAACATGATAAATATCCCTCCCTGCTATAAACTATAGAATTAACTGAGTCGTCTTCCTTGGTAATTGTCTTGACAAATCTAGTTTCCCGATACAACCTCCTCTCCTGGCCACCAAAGACCGAGATAGTGGCATAGGTTAGGTCCAACTTGATTGATCCACCAATTTTAGTCCCCCAAGATCTTGAAAATAGCATGCCGAAGCGAGCTAGGATGTCAGCCACCATGATGTCCATTACTACACTTTTTGCTGGGATCTGGGCTAGATTGACTACCAAATCCTTGATCATGCCCAAGCATTTAACTCTCTTGGAGTCAAATGAATAAAGTTCCTTGTATGGATGAGTGATTTTTAGTCCTATTTGTGATCCAGGTGGATATTGGTGGTCACCCTCCTATTCCACTTGGGGCTCCACCATTGTCTATTTCAGTTTTTCAGTTTCGGCACAGTTTACTATTTTTAGCAGTTTTTCGGGTCCTAAACTTTCGGAGCCGTTTTGAGGCCCTAAACGACGTTTTTTGGGAAAACGGAGGGCAACATGGGTCCATGGACCGATGTTGCCCATTCCAAATTTGTAGTCCTCGGATAGATCTTTCTAACGAGGTATGGTATGCGTCAAACGGAGATCGTATGCCAAAGTTACGCCCCTGGGAAGTTGAAACACGAATTTACCCAAACGGGGCCCATAGTTTTGGCGCTTCATCTCCTAGGGTTAGGGTTTTGGCTGTTTAGGATTTCCCATTGTTTCTAAATGATAAATAGGCCCCCGAGCCTAATTTTAACTCAGTTCAGAGGCCTGTAGCTGCCACATCTCTTCTCAGAGATAGCTACCAGCGCCCTAGCTAGTTTTATTTCCATTCTGTCTGTAAGCAAATTTCAGCTCTTTGATATTAATGAAATGAAGTGTTATTTCCACTGCATCTCTGTATTTATGGTTATATGTTTATTCTGTTGCGTTCCTGCATAAATCTAGATCAGTGGTATCAAAGCGGTCTGCTTTTTCTCGATCCTTCTTTGCATGTCCCCAACGAGGTCGGGGTATAAGGAGCTAGGGCTCGATCTGGTGGAACCTTTGCAAGATCAGCCTTGCAAACCTCGATGGACGCCCATGGGGGACGAAAAGAAAGATGAGGGAGCAGGAGATCCTATCAAAATATTGCTCGAGGAGGCCCTCGAAAGACAAAGGAACGTGATGATGGATAACTTTGCTCAGATCCTTCAACGGCTACCCACCGGCGGCGCATCTGCATCCAGCAGCCACTCTGGAGGCCCGACTCCTTTTAAGGTACAAGTAAATTTTGAAATTCCCATATTTGAGGGTCAAATAGATGCAGATGCCGTAGATAGATGGTTGAATCTGTTAGAAGGATATTTCTCGGTTCATGACTTTTCAGACCGGGAGAAGATTATTTTTGCACTCCTCAAAGCTACCCCCATGTTAAGGACTGGTGGGAAACCTACTGTGAGAACAAGGACCAGACAGAACCCTCTCTGTTCTCGGCCGTACCAACTTGGAATTCTTTCCGAGACATCGTCAAGGAACAATACTATCCCGTGGGGAGCTATGAGGACAAGTACATACAATGGACCACGCTGCGACAACAAAGGGATCAAGATGTGCATGAGCTGACGAATCTGTTCCATACCCTGCGCACAAAGTTGGATATCAAAGATTCAGAGAAACATTTGGTGCTAAAGTATCGCAGATGTCTACACAGATACATTGAGGAGGAAATGGAGTTCCTCGACATCTCCTCGCTTGGTACGGCATACCGGTATGCTGCCAAGATTGAGCAGAAATTCAAACAGAAGAAGCGAGACTTTGGATCTGCGAATCAAAAGCAGGGAAAAGGTGCTTCCAAACCGCGGGACAAAGACCGAGCCAAGGCATGGAGGCTAAAGACAACTCATCGAAGCCACAAGAAAAGAACGACACCGCAAAGCCAAAGAAGAACACGGGAAAGTGGTGTGAGTTCCATAAGATCTCCACTCACAACACAAGTGAGTGTCGGGCCAAGCAGTTACTGGTGGTCGAGATGAGGGCTTCTAAATCAGATGCATGCTCCAACATTGAATCAAAACTTGACAAGGGGAATGAAAAAGGGAAGTAGATTATTGATGTGGAGCCCAACGCTACTGTTGCCACTGCGAAGGTCCATAAGGAGGAACTAGAAGTTCCGGAGGAGGCAAAGTGTCTCTTCCACTCCCGGATGTGGGTAAAGGGTTCCCTGCGTAGTTCATTGTCGACAATGGGAGCCAAAAAGAACCTCATTTCAGTAGACGCCGTGAAGCGATTCAGGCTTGCAACCAGCTCACCCACATCCATACACCATCGGGTGGCTTCACCAAGGACGAGATCTCCGCGTTAGCCAGCAGTTCCACCTTTCCTATAGCATCAAGCCCTTCACGGATGAGGTATTATGTGACGTTTCTCCTATTGATGTTTCTGATGTATTATTAGGACAACCATACTTGTGGAAGCGTCATGTTGTGTATGAATCTTGACCTCGCACTGTTATTGTTACTTTGGAAATAAATTGTAGGGATACCGGAAGTTACCACCTCCACCTTGCACTATCTCTTTGGTTACTACAAAACAATGCGGTAAGCTCATTTCCCAAACCGGGAATTCGTTTTCCGATGATCCGCCCCAGGGGCAAGAAGAATACTATGGCCACGACCTCCAGACAGGGCTCCTCTGCACGACAACAACAAATGGATAAGGTTGTGGAGGAGTACGGGGACATATTCACCTCACCCACGGGGGTTCCTCTGCACTGTCAGGTCAAGCACCCGATTGATCTGAACCCAAGTTCACCGCTACCTAATGGACTGATCTATCGGTGCTCTGTTATGGAGAATGATGAAATCAAAAGGCAGATTCAGGAGTTGTTTCAGAAAGGTCACATCAGACCAAGTTCATTGCCCTGTGGGAGCCCGATTGTGTTGGTACATAAGAAGGATGGGACGTGGAGACTCTGTATTGACTATCGGGCGCTGAACAAGATCACTGTTTGGAATAGGTACCCAATCCCACGGATTGATGACCTTCTGGACCAATTCAAAGGTGCAAAATATTTCAGCAAGATCGACCTGAAATGCAGATATCACCAGGCACCAATCAAACCCTTCGATGTGTGGAAGACTGCCTTCAAAGGCAAGGAAGGCATTTTTGAATGGCTGGTCATGCCTTTCGGGTTGATGAATGCTCCCGCAACCTTCATGAGGTTGATGGATGACATCTTGCGGCGATTCACCAACTCATTTGTAGTGGTGTACTTAGATGACATTCTGATCTTCAGGCAGACTTGGGAAGAGCACCTCCACCACATTCGACAAGTCCTCCAAACACTGTAGCAACACGAGTTGTGTGCCAATTTGGAGAAGTGCACTTTTGGCATGACCCAGGTTCAATATCTAGGATAAATTATTGATGAAATAAGGGGGACTGTGGATCCGGTTAGCTGCACTCTGTTTCGAGATTGGCCGGCCCCAACCACACCAACAGGCTTCTCATCTTTACGGTCTTGCTAATTTCTATGAAGGTTCGTGTTGGGATTCTCTCATATCACTTGGCCCTTGAGTCAAGTAACCAAGGGAGGAGCGAGAGAAAATTTCTTTTGGTCGGAAACTCAATATAAGGCGTTCACAGAATTGAAAAATCGCCTCTGTTCTGCCCCAGTGCTCACTTTACCAGACTTGCAATATCCATTTGAGATCGAGACAGATGCCTCTGACTATGCTATTGGGGTAGTTCTTACTTAACAGGGACATCCAATGGCATATCACAGTGAGACATTGTCTGACACAATTCGTAAGTATCCCACGTATGACAAAGAAATGTATTCCATTGTGCAAGCTTGTCGACAATGGAAGCATTACATTTGGGGGAAGGAAACAATCATCCACATAGACCATCGGTCCCTACATTTCATACAGACACAAGGGAAGTTGCAGAATGATCACCATCAGAAGTGGTCTACATATCTGCAACAGTTTCATTTGAACATCAAGTATAAGAAGGGTAGCACCAATCATGTTTCAGACTGCCTCAGCCGACCAATCGTGGCGCTCACCACTGTGCTCAACTCTTGTGGGCACGAGACTTCTGATTGGCCGCTTCTCTATGAGAGTGACCCAGAATTCGGCCAAAATTACAAGGCACTCTTGGGGGGTACGCAAGTTCCAAATTTTCACCTCTAAGATGCACTTTTATGTCACATGGGACACCTTTGTGTTCCTTCAAGCGAGCGTGCCAAGATGATATGGGAAGCACACTACAATCAAGTCGGCGGGCATTTCGGGGTCGAGAAAATAGTAGCAATCTTGTAGAAGTATTTCTATTGGCTGAACCTTCGAAAGGATGTCGAGAAGCACATCAGATCCTGCACTGCTTGTGCCATTGCCAAACCGACCATCAAGAAGCAAGGCCTATATACTCTGCTACCTACCCCTAGTCGACCTTGGGAATCCATCTCCATGGATTACATGTCGGGCCTGCCTTCTACTAAGCATGGAAATGACTGAGTTTTCATGGTCGTCGACAAATTCTCGAAGATGGCCATTATGGCAGCCTGCAAGAAGAATATCACAGCAGAAGCCACTGCTAAACTCTTCTTTGAACGAGTGTGGGTGCACTTTGGGATCCCACCGTCTATCATATCAGATTGGGATAGCAGGTTCCTCAGCACATTTTGGTCCAGCCTCTAGTCAATGCTAGACACCAAGCTCACCAAGTCCACGGCTTTCCATCCCCAAACAGATGGCCAAACAGAGGTCGTCAACAGAATGATTGTGCACATTCTGCGCATGTACAATTCAAAGCATCCACGCACATGGGACGGGAGCCTCCCCTATGTACAACATAGTTATAACCGGGCTCTCCACAGTTCAATTGGCCATAGCCCCTTTCAGGTGGGCTTGGGATTCCAGCCACTATGTCCCATTGACGTAGCCATGCCATTTGCAGCTGCTCAAGACAATTCAGCTCATGTCCAGTCTGAAGTTGAAAAAGCAAGTAGATTCATCGAGTGCATTAAACACATCCGCCAACAAGTTCATGATATATTGGACAGAGCCAATGCCAAGTATAAGAAACGCCATGATCAACACCGAGTGCCACACAACTTTCAGGTGGGCGATAAAGTATGGCTACATTTGCAGAAGGAGCGCCTCACTGGACCCCACCGCAAGCTTCGCCCGCTCCGATATGGGCCGTACACCATCACCAAGGCTATAGGAAACAATGCGTTCGAGCTCAGTATTCCACCATTCCTTGGTATGCACCCAGTCTTCAATGTGGATCGCCTTCGTCCTTACTTCCCACCTCTACTGGACACCTCGGACATTGCAGAACAACTCACACCAACAGAGTTAAGCCCAGACTACATTGAACAGGCCACCATAGATTGTATCATGGACACACAAATCAAGAAAACTCGCCAACAGAAGATCCAACTGTATCGGGTTGTCAAAGTTGGACAACTCCTGCACTAAGGAAAGTGGTTCACCAGGGACCAAGTTCAGCAAAAATTTCCTCATCTCATGGAGGAACTTAATGCAATGGGTACCATTGCTTCCTAAGGGGGAGGAATGATCGAGGTGGATATTGGTGGTCACCCACCTATTCCACTTGGGGCTCCACCATTGTCTCTTTCAGTTCTTCAGTTTCAGCACAGTTTACTATTTTTAGCAGTTTTTCGGGTCCTGAACTTCCAAAGCCATTTTGATGCCCTAAACGACGTTTTTTGGGAAAATGGAGAGCAACATAGGTCAACGAACCGATGTTTCTCATTCAAAATTTGTATTCCTCAGATAGATATTTCTAACGAGGTATGGTACGCGTCAAACGAAGATCGTGTGCCAAAGTTACGCCCCTGGGAAGTTGAAACACCAATTTACCCAAACGGGGCCCATAGTTTTGGCGCTTCATCTCCTAGGGTTAGGGTTTTGACTGTTTAGGGTTCTCCATTGTTTCTAAATAATAAATAGGCCCTCGCGCCTCATTGTAAAGCAGTTCAGAGGTCTGCAGCCACCACATCTCTTCTCAGAGATAGCTACCAGTACCCTAGCTAGTTTTATTTCCATTGTCTGTAAGCAAATTTCAGTTCTTTGATATTAATGAAATGAAGTGTTATTTCCGCTGCATCTCTGTATTTATGGTTATGTGTTTATTCTGTTGCGTTCCTGCATAAATCCGGATCATTTTGTTCCATAACCGAGAGGGCAAAAGGTTATGAGAGGTTCCCGAATCTAACATACAGTTATGCAATAGCAGGTCATGTATTACTAAAGACACATAAAATGGGGGAGTGGCAGCATCTAATTCTTCAACATGTGGGCCAAATACAACCATAGGCCTTTCTTCTTGAAGTTTCAGACTATTTGGAATATGTATTACTTATGGAGGGAGCATAAAGGATGTGACCTGAGACTGATATGCAGGTTGTTTTAACAATTCGGTCAAGGGAACTAGGATTTTTACCTTCTCAAGCTCCTTTTGTAAACTAAAGGCAGAGGAGGACCTTTCTACTGACACTTCTTTTGATTTTTTATCTTTTGAGTCTTTATTCTGGAGAGGAGGTTTGACTTCCTTTATGATTTGCTTGACACTAGGGGGTGCAGCCATTTGTGAAGAGGAAGGAATTTGATCAGCAGACTGCAAAGATTGGTTAAGAGGTCTCTTACCTTTGTCTGGGGTCCTTTGAGCCGTTGCCTCCTTCTGAGTAGGTCCTTCCTCTTGAGGTGTGTCCTCCTCCTGATACTGAGTGTGAGTTCTCTTCCTAGAAGATCTGAGGTCATATCTTCTATTAAACTAAGTTTGCATGAAATCGACGAACTGCTTGCAGTAGTCATCGATCTCAGGATCTTCGGTGCTTTCATTAGCTTTTTCTTCTACATGTGCTAGCACCTCTACTTCGCCACTTTCATGTAGGGGGCATTCAAATTCATCACTGTTTGAGAAAGAAAGGTATTCCTCCTCTTGCTCATAAGTGGTGTCTTCAGTAGGGCCGTCTACTTGACCTTCCAGGTATAGAGGGTGTGGTAACTGGTCTTGCTGCTCCTTCTGTTCCCTTTGCAGTATCTGCAAGGGTGGCTTCCTATATTGAGGATTGTAACCCTTGTTTGGAGCATTTTGGAAATTCTTGGAGGGTGAATTCTTGGCCTCCATTTCAAGTTTAACCAGCTTACTTGAAAGGTTATTAATCATCTTGTTCATCTCCTCAATCCTGTCATTAGCTGAATATCTATCTTGGCTCGAGGTGGATACCTCTTCTTTTCCCCTTCTTCTAGTATCCTGTTCAGGTTTTCCCTTGGATTTACCAGTAGAGGCAAAATTTGCCTCTAGCTCTAGTGCATATGTTTGGGCATCATCCAGGGTGGCCGGCTTTCTTTCTCTTAGAGAGAAACCAAATTCAGAGTCAAAAGCTACCACGAAAACAACCTTGGTAGCGGTCTGGTGAGATTTCATATCAGCAGGGAGGCTCAAATACAACTTGTTAAACCTCTTGATAAATTTTGACACTCCTTCAGCATGTATTTTCTTGAGTGTGTTAAACTCAGTAAGACAATGTCCATGGTCTTTCTTCTCTCCCCATTTTTTGAGGAAAGTATCCTCCATTCCTTCCCATGTGGTGATGGAACAATCTCCTAGTGTCTTGAACCATTTTCTGGCTTCGCCATCAATAGATTTCACAAACAGTCTTAAGACTACGTCTAGATGTTCCACATTAAAAAAAATTGCGAAAGAGCAGAAGACCTCAAGGTGTTTTTGAGCTTCGATCTCATTTTCCCCATTGAATCGGGACAAGATCTTTAGATAGTCCTGTGGCATATCATTCAGCACTTGAGGTAATTCCAGGGGGGCATATTTATTCAACAGGAAGCCAGGGACATTGGCCATTGGAGGAGGTGGGGGTAGTGCAAGGATTTGATGTGTAAAAGGAGGAGGAGGAGGTGGGAGTGAAGTATGGATAACGATGGGAATGTACTGGACAGAAACTTGAGGTGTTGATGGGAACAACAAGCTGTGAATAGTAGATACTTCAGTGACCTCCTTGACCTCTTCGACTTCAGGGGTAGGGTGGAAGGAGTAATATGTGGTATCCCTTGACTCAGCTTTGTCTTTGATTCAGACACCTTCCCGGGGTGGACTATCTAAGTAGTAATTGGTCTCTCCCACAGTGGAGTCAGGACCTTGCATTTGGGCAACTTGAGAGGAGGAGGATGGAAAGTCTTCTAGGGAGAATTCAGGGATCTCAGTATGGATTGATTTTCTTTCCCTCCAACTCCTTCTATGTAGGATCTTTTCTGGGTCAGACACAGAAGGTGTCTTTGGCTGAGATGTATTTGACCTCAGGTTTGGCTTACGAGGAGCTAGGACTGCAAGTAAATTTATCTGATAAATGAATGTGGAGTCGCCAAGGTGAGGGATCTACAACTCTCAACTCTCCATGCTCACCTAATTGAAGAGTGAATAAGGTTTTGTCGAGGCCTAGGGATTCAATTTCTCTCAACTTCGAGTCCCTGGCAATAGTGCCAAAAAGATGTTGTCAATTCTAAAGACAGCCTTTGAGTTGTGAAAGACCAGTGCCTAGGACATCTTATATAGCAAGGAGCAATATGATATGGCGAGGATAATTAGCAGAACAAGGCTCTCATGCTATCTCTTGTAAACAGGAAGATTAATTTGAATGGGACCAAAACTTTCAGAAGCTTGATACAGAGAAAGCAATACTGCAGAGGCAAGATGTGAAACTCTAACACGAATGTATCAGACAATTCAAAGGCAGCTTACTGCAAAGAGGGATGGATTCTAAATACTTCACAGAGATGAATAATCAGAAAGTATTTGCTGCCTACGTAGAATAAAGAGAATACTAACTGTTATTGAGACAATATCCAGAAACATATATCAGCATGCGGTGGGCTTACGAAATTAAGAATCCACACATGATAACAACATTTGTAAATAACATCTCATAGCAGCTAATATATCAGAAATATGGGTGAAGTGAAAATGGAACAACATATCACGCCTGAGCCATATTTAAAGTGCCGGACAGGTTATGACATAAGTATCTACTAGGATAAATTCATACCAAAACCAGTGGGCTACTCGAATTCCAGAACATGATACAAGATGAATGGATGTAAATGAAATGCACCGCTAAGCTACAACACATAGGAGAGAATTACACACTGTAAAGCACCTAGACCAGAATCCTCATTGAAGACAGAACTCCTTTTCATTGAGACCCAACGGGCTCTTCACGTTTTTATTAAAGCTTCAACAAAAGGCATGCAAGAAACTCTTTCACAACCAATTCTTCAGAAAAATCTGGAACCTGTTTTTCTATTCGGTTCTTGCTTATATAGAAGCCTCAGAAAACATGAACGAGAAGATATTTTCGCATGCTCGAAATCGGTTTGAGGTCTCCGTCAAAAATAACTAAAATTCATGATGAGGAATTGGTGCATCTCATCATTGAAAGTTGGGCTCACGGCCATTTTAAACAAGAATATCAAATAACAGTTTCTGATAGAAAGTGAAATGCAGGAGTGGAATGTGAATTCCACTCAAAATTTAAAAGTAACAAACTAAAATGGAAGTAAAAGGCCACTAGGGCCGAATCATGAATTGACAATGCTCGCTGATGAGGTGGAGTTGAGGCGGTCGCTGTCACAGATGGCGGAATGTTGGCTGAGAGGAATCGATTTGCCTCTGATGTGGCAGTAGAGGCTTTTCTGCCTGTAGATCTTCACAATTTTCTCTAGTTATGATTTAATTTGGAGGATGGGCTATTAATAATCAATATTAGTCGAAATCCCCAAGTTTGTCTTCAATCTTCTGTGTCTGCCGTGGTAGGTCTTCAGTGCTGATACTCCGACTGCTGCTATAATAACCTCTCTACATTCCGAATCATAGTGACCATGATTTTGGAACCTGGAGCGAATTCATCACTCTGAAATAACCCTGCACAATATGATAAACTCATCAAGAAATCCAGGGAGTGTCAGAAGGATGCTATAGAGGCCTGTGGAATGATAGCATGATTGTGAAAACAACGGCTATAGTGGAGGAATGGTAAAAAACAGGTGGAGGAATGATGTTTAATGTAAAAACCTAGAGTTTAAAGTTTCAGGCGAATACACAGAATATCATGGGAAATGAATGAAACGAAGACCACGATGTGCGACCCAGTGTGCGCGAAGGGAAATTAACTGAGAGCCGTTAGTTTTGGGTTAAATGAATGGCTACGATTGGATCGGTGGATCACAATCAGAAGGGGCGGAGGGTAACACCTTTAGAACTTGCGATTGGAGCAGTGATGCGATTGGCGATGGTGTGATTGAGCGCAAACCATCTGATCTGGGTCGAGCTCGACGACGGATATTCTATCGGCGGGGAGACTGACGGGGGGTAAAGGAGTGGAGCGGGAGAAATGAGGGCCATCGGATCAGAGGGAAATTGACGGTGGAGATTATAATCAGACGATTGTAATCGGAGGAGTGCGATGGGTGACACATTTGAAAAGTTGTGATTGTGATCGGTGCAATGGTGCAATGGGTAAGATGCAATTCGTGTTTCAGTTTATTTTGGCCCATTCTATTCGGTCAACAATGAAATCCAACCGTGGGAGTTCATAGAATGAGGCCCAATCGCATCGGGGTTTTGAGGTTGTAACAAAGAACTGTGTTCGTCGCAAGACTTCCGATTGCGATAAGCGCTTGCGGGCTCAGCTCCTGATCTAGGCACCTAGTTGCATGGAGGGGAAGTGGTTAAGGGGCTGGCTGAAAAGGGGCTAAAGCCTCATATGCAAAAGGTGATTTTTGGCTTATTTTCGGTGCATTTTGAGGCCCCAAAAGGGGTAACGGTAAGGGGAATGAAGGGATTTTAAGCCAAACAAAGGTATTGGAAAGGTCTAAAATGGGATCTGGATGATTTTAAGGGGTTAATGAGGAAATAAGAGAGGGGAAAAAATGAAGAAATAGAGGTTAAGTGGGAATGAAATAAGAGGGAAAAGGAGGCCTTTTGGGCATTCTTCTTTGCAAACAGAGGGTTTTCAAAACTAGGAAAAATAGTGAATGTTAACCATATGATCAACAAAGGGTAAAGTGAAGGTTAAGGTTACGTTAAGGGTAAGGTTAAGGTTAAGGTTTGGTTAAGGTTAGGGTTAGGTTATAGTTTGGTTAAGGTTATAGTCTAGTTAAGGTTATAGTTTGGTTAGGGTTAGGTTAGGGTTTGGTTAAGGTTACAGTTTTAGTTAGGTTAAGGTTAAGGTTAATGTTAAGGGTAAGGTCAAGCTCAAGGTTAAGGTTATGTTATTGGTAAAGTCAAGGTTAAGGTTACGTTAAGGGTTTGGTCAAGGTTAAGGTTAGTTAAGGTTAGGGTTAGGTTATAGTTAAGTTCAAGGTTAAGTTTAAGGTTAAGGGTAAGGTTAAGGTTAAGGTTAAGGTCAATGTTAAGGTTAATGTTAAGGGTTTTGTAAAGGTGAGGGTAAGGTTATAGTTAAGGTCAAGGTTAAGGTTAGGTTATAGTTAAGGTTAAGGTTAAGGTTATGGGAAGGTTAATGTTAAGGCTAAGGTTAAGGTTATGATTTTAGTCAAGTTAAGGTGTAGGTTAAGGTTAAGGTTAGGTTAAGGGTAAAGTCAAGGTTAAGGTTAAGGTTAAGGATAAAGTCAAGATTAAGGGTAAAGTTAAGGTTAAGGTGAAGGTTAAGTGTAAGTTTAAGGTTAAGGTTAAGATAAGGTTAAGGGTAAGGTTAAGGTTAAGGTTAGGTTAAGGGTAAAGTTAAGGTTAACCATAAAGTTAATGTTAAGGTTATGGGTGAGGTTAAGTTTAAGGTAAGGGTTAAGGTTAAGTTAGGTTAAGGTTCGGTTATGGTTAGGGTAAGGTTAGGGTTACGTTATAGTTAAGGTTAAGGTTAATTTTAAGTTTAAGGTTAGGTTAAGGTGAAGGGTGAAGGTTAAGGTTACAGGTCTTAACCTTAAACTTACCCTTAACCTTCACCCTTAACCTTAACCTTCAAAATAACCTAACCTTAACAGTGACATTAACTATAACCTAAACTTGACCTTAACCTTAACCTTACCTTTACCTTAACATTAACCTAACCTTCCCATAACCTTTACCTTAACCTAGCTTTAACTTTAACCTTCCCCTAACCTTTACCTTAACCTTAACCTTAACCTAACCTTAACCTTAACCTTTCCCTAACCTTAACCTTAACTTTACCCATAACCTTAACCTTACCCTTAACCTAACATTAACCTTGACCTTGACCAAACCCTTAACCTAACCTTAACCTTAGCCTAACCTAACCTTAACCTTATCTTAACCTTAACCTTCCCATAACCTTAACCTTAACCTTAACCATAACTTAACCTTAACCTTGACTTTACCCTTAAATTAGCCTTAACCTTAAACTTAACCTTAACCTTCCCATTACCATAACCTTAACCTTAACTTTAAATTTACCCTTAACCTAACCTTAACCTTAACCTTATCTTATCCTTAAGGTAACCTTAACCTTGAATTTACCTTTAACGTAACCTTAACCTTAAGGGTAAAGTTAAGTTAACCTTACTGTTAACCTTATCTTAACATTATCCTAACCTAATCTTAACCTTAACCCCCAACCTAACCTTACCTTAAACATAACCTTAACCTAACCTTAACCTTAACCTTACCCTTAACCTTATCTTAACATTACCCTTAACCTTACCCATAACCTAACCTTAACCTTGACTTTACCCTTAACGTAACCTTAACCTTAAACTTAACCTTAACCTTAACCTTAACTTTAACCTTACTAAACCCGTACCCTTAGCCTTATCTTATCCTTAACCTTTATCTAACCTTAAGGGTTAGGTTAAGGTTAAGGTTATGGGAAGGTTAATGTTAACCTTGAATTTACCCTTAACCTAACCTTAACCTTAACTATAACCTAACCCTAACCTTGACCTTAACTTTACCCTTAACCTTGACCTTAACCTTAACTTTGACCTTGACCTTGACCTTAACCTAAACTTAACCTTAACGATAACCTTAGCCTAAAATTAACCTAACCTTAACCATAACTGTAACCTTAACCTAACCTTAACCATAACTGTAACCTTAACCTAACCTTCAAATTAACTTTCCAATTAACCTAACCCTAACCTTGACCAAACCCTTAACCTTAACCTTAACCTTACCTTTAACCTAACTTGACTAAACACGTAACCTTACCCTAATCTTAACCTTAACCTAATCTTAACCTTGAATTTACCCTTAACCTAACCTTCACCTTAAGCTTAATATAACCTTAACCTTAACCTAATCTAACCTTAACCTTTACCTTTACGTTGACCTTAACCTTAGCTATAACATAACCAAAACCTTACCCTAACCATAACCTAACCCTAACCTTAACCTTACCCTTACCCTTAACCCTACCCTTAACCTAACCCTTAACCTTAACCTTAACCTTAACCATAACCCTAAACTTAACCAAACCTTTAACCTTAACCTTAACCTGACTAAACCCATAACCTTAACCTTAACCTTAACATGACTAAACATGTAACCTTAAACTTAACCTAAATTTAACCTTAACCTTAACCTAACTATAACCTTACCCTTAACCTAACTTAAACTTAACCTTGACCTTGACCTTGAATTTAACCTTAATCTTACCCTGAAACCTTCACCTTAACCTTAACCTTAACCTGAACCTGACTAAACTTGTAACACTAAACCTTTACCTTACCTTTAACCTTCACCTTAACCTTAACCTTGACTTTACCCTTAACCTAACCTTAAACTTAACTATAACCTAACCCTAACCTTGACTTTAAATTTACTGTTAAACTTTACCTTAACCTTAACATTAACCTTTCCCTTGAACTTAACCTAACCTTAATCTTAACCTTATCTTACCCTTAATCTAACCTTAACCTTAACCTTAACCTAACCTCAAGTTTAACCATAACCTAACCTTAACCTTAACTTTACCTTAACCTTGACTTAACCCTTAACCCAACCTTAACCTTAAACTTAACCTGACTAACCTTAAACTGACTAAGCCCTTAAGGTTAGCGTAAGTTAAATTTAAGGTTAAGGTCAACGTCAACGTTAAGGTTAAGTTAGGTTAAGGTAAGGTTATGGTTAGGTCAAGGTTAAGGTTAAGATAAGGTTAAGGTTAAGGTTAAGGTTAGGTTAAGGGTAAAATAAAGGTTAAGGTAAAGGTTAAGGTTAAGGTAAGGGTAAGGTTAAGGTTACGTTAAGGTAAAGGTTATGATTAAGGTTAGGGTTAAGGGTAAAATCAAAGTTAAGGTTAGTTTAAGGTTCAAGTTATGGGTTTAGTTAGGTTAAGGTTATGTTAAGGTAAAGGTTAAGGTTAAGGGTATGTTAAGGTTTAGGTTATGGTTAGGGCTAGGGTTAAGGGTAAATTCAAGGTTAAGGTTAGGTTAATTTTATGGTCAAGGTTAGGGTTATTTTATAGTTAAGTTCAAGGTTAAGGTTAAGGTTAAGTTAAGGTTAAGATTAATGGTTTGGTTAAGTTTAGGTTATAGTTAAGGTCAAGTTTAAGGTTAATTTTATGGTTAATTTTAAGGTTAAGGTTAGGTAAAGGTTAATGTTAAGGGTAGGTTATAGTGAAGGTTTATGTTAAGACCTGTAACCTTAAACCTTAATCTTAACCTAACCTTAAACTTAACCTTATCTTAACCTTAATCTTAACCTTAACCTAAACTAACCTTAACGTTAACTTTACCCTTAACCTTAGCTTAACCATAAACTTAACCTAACCTTAACCTTAGCCTTACCCTTAACCTAATCTTAACCTTACCTTAACCATAACCTTAACCTTGACCTTAACTATAACCTAACCCTAACCTTGACCAAACCCTTAACATTAAACTTAACCTTAACATAACCTTAACCTTAACTAAACCCTTAACCCTAACCTTAACCTTAACATTAACATTAGCCTTAACCATAACCTTGCCCTAACCATAACCTTAACCTTACCCTTAACCTTAACCTAAACATTGACATTGATCTTAACTTAACCTTAACCTTAACCTTAACCTTAACCTTATCTTACCCTTAACCTAACCCTAACCTTCACCTTGACTTTACCCTTAGCCTAAATTTAACCTTAACCTTAACATTAACTTGACTAAAACCATAACCTTAACCTTAACCTAACCTTAACCTTGACCTTAACTACAACCTAACCCTAACCTTGACCAAACCTTAACCTTAACCTTAACTTAACATTAACCTTAACATTAACCTTTCCATAACCTTAATCTTAACCTTAACCGTAACCTAATGTTAACCATGACCTTAACTATAAGCTAACCCTAACCTTGACCAAACCCTTAACCTTAACCTTAATCTTAACATTAACCTTAACCTTAACCTTTACCTAACCTTAACCTTAACCTAATACTAACCTTACCCTGACCTTAACCCTAACCATAACCTTAACTTTACCCTTAACCTAACCTTACCTTAACATCAACCATAACCTTAACCTAACCTTAACGTTAACCTTACCCTTAACCTTATCTTAACCTTACCTTAACCATAACCTTAACCTTGACCTTAACTATAACCTAACCCTAAGCTTGACCAAACCCTTAACCTTAACCTTAACCTTAACTTTACCCTTAACCTAACCTTACCCTTAACCTTAACCAAACCCTTAACCTTAACCTTAACATGAACCTTAACCCTAATCTTAACCTTAACCTAACCTTAACCTTGACTTTACCCTTAACCTTAACCTTAACCTAACTAAACCTGTAACCTTAACCTTAACCTTCACCTTGACCTTAACTATAAGCTAACCCTAACCTTAACCTTGAATTTACACTTTAATTAACCTTAACCTTGACTTTACCTAACCAAAGTTAAGGTTAAGGTTAAGTTTAAGGTAAAGGTTAAGATAAGGTTAAGGTTAAGTTAATGTTAAGGTTAAGGTTATGGGTTTAGTCAGGTTAAGGTTAATGGTTTGGGAAGGTTAAGGTTAAGCATAAGATAAGGTTAAGTTTAAGGTTAAGGTTAGGTTAAGGTCAAGGTCAAGGTTAAGGTTAAGGTTGAGGTCAAGGTTAAGGGTAAATTTAAGATGAAGATTACAGTTACGTTATAGTTAAGGTTAAGTTTAGGTTAAGGGTAAAGTCAAGGTTAAGTTTAAGGTGAAGGTTAAGGTTAAGGGTTACGCCTTGACTTTACCCTTAACTTAACCTTGAACTTCACTATAACCTAACCCTAACCTTTACCAAACCCTTAACCTAACCTTAACCTTAATCTTAACCTTCCCAAAACCATAACCTTAACCTTAGACTTAACCTTTAAGGTTAAGGTTTGGTCAAGGTTAGCGTTAGGTTATAGTGAAGGTTAAGGTTAAGGTTAGGTTAAGGTTAAGGTTAAGATTAAGTTAAGGTTAATGTTAAGGGTTTGGTTAAGGTTAAGGTTAAGGTTAAGGTTTAATGTTAAGGTTAAGGTTTAAGGTTAAGGGTGAAGTTAAGGTTAAGGTTAAGGGGTTAAGGTAAGGTTAAGGGAAAGTCAAGGTTAAGGTTAATGTTAAGGTTAAGGGGGTAAAGTTAAGGTGAAGGTTAAGGTTAAGTTAAGGTTAAGGTTAGGTTAAATTTAACTTAAGGGTAATTTCAAGGGTAAGGTTAAGGTTAAGGTGAAGGTTAAGGTTATAGTTAAGTTAAGGTTAAGGTTAAGGTTAAGGTTAATGTTATGGTTAAGGTTAAGATGAAGGTTAAGGGTAAAGAAAAGGTTATGGTTAAGGTTATGTTAAGGGTAAAGTCAAGGTTAAGGTTAGGATAATCTTAAGCTTAAGGTTATGGTTAAGATAAGGTTAAGGGTAAGGTTAAGGTTATGGTTAAGGCAAGGTTAAGTGTAAAGTTAAGGTTAAGGTTAGGTTAAGGTTAAGATAAGTTTAAGTGTAAGGTTAAGTTCAAGGTTAAGGTTCAGGTGAAGGTCAAGGGTAAGGTCAAGGTCAAGGTTAAGGTTATGGTTATGGGAAGGTTAAGGTTATTCTTAAGCTTAAGCTTAAGGTTAGGGTTAAGGTTAGGGGAAGTTTAAGGTTAAGTTAAAGTTAAGGTTAAGGTTTGCTCAAGGTTAGGGTTAGGTTATGGTTAATGTTAAGGTTAGGTTAAGAGTGAATTCAAGGTTAAGGTTATGGTTATGGGAAGGTTAAGGTTAAGGGGTTAGGTTAAGGTTAAGGTTAGGGTAAGGTTAAGGTTAGGTTATAGTTAAGGTTAAGGTTAGGTTAAGGTTAAGGTTAAGGTTATGGTTATGGGAAGGTTAAGGTTAAGGTTAAGGTTAAGTTTAAGGCTAATGGTTTGGTCAAGGTTAGGGTTAGGTCATAGTTAAGATTAAGGTTAGGTTGCAGTATAGTTAAATTTAAGGTTAAGGTTAAGGTTTATAGTGAAGGTTAAGGTTAAGACTTGTAACCTTATCCATTACCTTACCCTTATCCTTAACCTTAAAGTTAACCCTAACCTTTAATCTACCCTTAAATTAACCTTAACCTTCATTATAACCTAACCCTAACCTTGACCAAACCCTTAACCTTAAATTTAACCTTACCCATAACCTTAACCTTAACCTTACTAAATTCGTAACCTTAACCTTAACTATAGCCTAACCCTAACCTTGACCAAACCCTTAACCTTAACCTTAACCGGACTAAACCCATAACCTTAACCTTAATCCTAACCTTAACTATAACCTAACCCTAACCTTAAACTTAACCTTAACCTTAACCTTAACCTTAACTCTTAACCTCAACCTTACCCCCTTAACCTTAACCTTAACCTTAACCTTAACCTTAACATTAACCTTGACCTTAACATTAACATAAACTTAAAATAACCTAACCCTAACCTTGACCAAACCCTTAACCTTAACTTTAGCCTTAACCTAAAATTAACCTTAACTATAACCTAACGCTAACCTTGACCAAACCCTTAACCTTAACCTTAACGTGACTAAACCTGTAACCTTAACCTTAACCTTACCCTAACATTCCATTAACCTAAATTTGACCTTAACCTTCCCCTAACCTTAACCCTAAACTTACCCTAACCTTACCCCTAACTCTAACCTTGACCAAACCCTTAACCTTAATGTCACACAAGATTTTGTCACCATCTCTACAATCCCTCACCCCGCATGTAGGGTCTTTCCTGTGACCTATGAGCAGTGTTAGGTCTCTGTAATTTAGTAGAATGGAAAGAATAAATGCTGCAGAAACTACATAAAAAACCACTTTTGGATTCTATGATCTAGCCCTCCTGAATCCAGAGAGGGATCTCTCTATAAGTGTAAATATTGATTTATCTTTAAGGCTTTTAGTATGATATTAGGCTAGTTATTAAGAACAAGGGTTTTTGTCTGTTTGGTTGGTCAAGTATGATCTTTAATTGGATGGAATAACACAAAATGAAATATTTTCAAAGGATGAAGATGCAAGTATATTGAGAAGTGTTCAGTAGATAGGATTAGTGTGAAGCAGCTTTAATCCATTGGGCATTGGAGTCACAGAAGGGTTTAATTGTACAAAAATTTCAAGAGTGTTCCAAGGGGAAAGTCATATATATCAAAAGATACTTTAGATTTAAATGATGGAGTGGAACATTAAAAGTGTTGAGAAAGTGGAAAAAGCCAATAATTTCAACAAGGATTTATCAACTTTCCATACAAGAGAAGCCTTTTTAAGCAATTTTTTGAAACCAGCCAAAGGACATGGCTAACGATAGAATTCTTTGGACAAGATTGTATTAAAGCTAACTTATCAGACAACAATCCAGTAATCACACTAGACTAATTTCAGAAGGGATGAAAACAGATAAGAAAATAAAGTGGAGCTTAAGATCAGGTCAGATATCATTAAAATCCAGGCTTGCTTTCAGCATACTCTTAGGGAAACTTTCAAACAACCTTTGGAGGAAGAACTAGAAGACAGGGAAAACCATAAACTTTCCTAGTTTAACTCTACTTAGCATGTAATGAAAATATCATTCAAGAACTTCCTTTCAAGTTTTTCACTTCAAGACATGGACTAACCACCATTCCTTGATAATTTTTATACTTACATTAAGTCATTCTCAAATATCATAATTAGCAGAAAACATATAGATAAAGCTTATCAGTGAGAGTAGGGTACTTTAGCAGTAAATCCTAGCTCTATGCTTCTTGTTCTTTATCAGAGAAAAGTAAACAAAATGGAAGACATGAAAGGAAAAAAATGACAGTAAGAGGTACTTCACCAATGATATAGACCAGGATCCCAAGAATCAGCTTGTATATTGATTGTCGATCCAGTTACAAACTACAATTTCCAATGCATCATCACAGCTTCAACTTCTCTTCTCATCCTAACTTCTTCAATAACTTAACAAATATTTAGAGCTTCAGAACTTATTTACACTAAAAAATGATTCGATACAACAACTATTACATCAAATTCAAACAACCAACCCTTTACAATGTGCTCTTCAAGGAGATTTAATAAGGAAATGAGGAGGTGGAAGAGTTTATGGGGTTGAGTATCATTAATTCTATACTAAATGCAATTCCTAGCCTTGAAAACCATGCAAGGCATAAGGCAGGAATGCATTGAATTATAACTCTGTTTCATTTATTCCATTTATGTTTTTTAGGCCTAGTGGAAAAAAATATTGACTTCAAGGCTTTCTTTATCTTTTACAATAACTTTACTGACAATTTTAAAATATATCCTTTTGTTTGAAATAAATTTTCAGCTATATTTAGGCAAATATCTTCTGACTGGGCAATAACTATGCCTTGTTTTGATTTATTGAAGCTGCAGGTGGCACTTTTAGTAGCTGAAAGGATATTTTAACCTCTGATGTGGCAATGGAGGCTTCCTTCGACTGATCTGACTATGATGTGGGATTTAGGTTTCATTAATCCTTTTTAAACCATATTTTTCTTCGACTTGTGTCTTATCCTCTTAAACAATAGATTTAAACTATTAATCTTCAATATTACGATTTAATCATTTAACTCTACTCTTTTGTATAGGTGTCTGGGGTTTGCTGATCTAGAGGGTTTGTTCGTGGGCTGATGATCGTGATTCATCGACTGCTAGCATTCAAATCAACCCTTTATTCATCCCCCCTGTGATATTTAGGTTGCAGGATCGTCACCCTGGACTTTTCTGTCACCTGTATGTGATTGTGGGGAAAAATAGAGATAAAACGACATTAAACCTACAAAAAATGATGAACAAGAGCTATTGAATTAGAGCAATCAACAAGAGCTATTGAATTAGAGAAATCAACAGTCGAGACTGCTTGATGAAATGTTTCGAGGGCAAGTTAGGTGGGACATGGATGGGGGGTGAGATTAAAACAGGACCATCCGATCTCAGAGATTGACGGTGGAGATCTTTCGATGGAGCATTTGGGAGAATAGACGAACGGAAAATGAATGGGGTTGTGATATAACACAAGCCGTTTGATCTCAGAGATCGATGGCTGAGATTAAAAGCAAAAATGAGGTTAAGGAGGGCAGCAGTATGGTGGAAAACTGACAGCGGGTTTTGCAAAATATTTGGGGGGTAGGTGATATTTCCGGAGAAAACGCAATTCCATACATCGCTTGAGACCTGTCCCTTTCAATACCACCTGTTTCACAAAATATTTTGGCGTTAAGCTTCGGGTGCAAAAAATTTGCGATATGCAACGTCCATTGTCGGATTGGAGGCTCCAGATCCTACAGTGTGGATCGCACATGACGGGGTGAGAGATGCATAAACGAGGGATGGTGGGACTGCAGGATGTGTCAGTAACTTTGTCATGTAGTGGAAAAAGTTATTTGGCAGAGTGATTTATCAAATGGAGAGTTTAAACTATCGGATTAAGTCCCGATCGTAGGATTTTAAGAATGAACAGTCATGATTAAAGGAAGGAGTGGATCATGTTTAAAAGAGAAAAGGGATGAGAGGCAAAAAGGTAGAGGAAAGGTGGCCCAATGGTTGTTGATCTCTACAGATCAACGGTCGAGATTCATTTAAAATATTACATGTCGAGAATGGAAAAATAAAATGAAATAGGGGTTTGGGAAAGGTTTTTGAGCCATTTAGTGCCCGATTTCAGGGCTTTAGGACGCATGGAGGAAGGGGCTAAAGGAATAAGCCCTCGAGGGCTTAAATACTTTATAGTACTAAAACTGATTTTTAGGCCAAAAAACAGGGGTTTTAAGGCTAAGTAAGGGTTCCGATATAGGGAAGAAAAGGTTTTTAAACCATATAAAGGTAAGATATGAGGTTTAAAGGGGGTTTTGAGATGATCTTGGAGGTTAAATGAATGTTAATGGAGGGATTTTATGAAGGAAATAAGGATGAAATGGGGTTATTGGTGAGTGAAAAGGAGGAGTGGAATGATGGAAAATGGAGTTTTTAAGCAGTATTTCTTGGTAAACAGCAAGTACTTTAGGACTAACAGTGAAACAACAGTGAAGATTAACTCAAAGGGTAAATAACATCATAAGACTTCAAAATATGATAAGTTTTCAAAGGAAACTATCTCTTGAAGGCTAAAAAAGATTTAGCCACAATTTGGTATGAAATTTTTTTATAGGTGTCTAACAGTGGCTCCACATGGGGATGGAATCTTCTTGAAGGTGTCAATAACTTCAACTATTGATCTCTAGCTTTTCAGTAAACCAGTGCCTTTTCCATTGAGCACAACTTTTCTTTCCTTTGGCTGACCTTTCTTTGCTCTGACAATCTTTGAAATAGTCTGAAACAATGGAATTCTATCAAAACAACATCTCTACCCTCCTAATGATCCTAACATTTTTTCTTCTTTCAGAGTGCATTTGGGCTAGCAAACTCTCTTCATCAACATTTTAGTTGAAAAATGAAAAACTAGTCTAAGTGTACTCTTATTTCTCCATGAGTTCAGATTAAGCAATTGAACTCATAAGTTTCTCTATTGAACTACTGTATGTCAGGATTAGACTGTCTAACAGACCTTTATTCTCTAAATTCTAAAATAGAAAATTTAAAACCAGCTAACCCAGGATTAAGCAGTCTGACTTACTGTTGGTCTATGGCATAAACAAAAGTTGCACATAGACTATTATTTGCAGAAAAGTAAAAAAAAATTGTGAAGGCTTAAGATCTGGAAATCAAAAACATCCTTCATTATTCTTCAGCTCTGGTTTTGATTTTGTTTGAGTTGTCTTCTTTTTCTTTTCTGGTTCAATTTTTAAGCTTTTTAGAACCAGTTTTTTTTCTATCTTTGGCTCAACATTTAATCTAATTAGAGCCATTCTTCTTTTGAAACTCATAGGTTCATATTTTGAATTTGTATGAACCTTTGTTTTTCTATCCTAATATACCTTACTGATAAGCCAAGAGTGAGCTATTTGGCTGATATAATTCACTAACCTATCAACAGTAAATTGAAAACTAATTAGTCATGATTAGGATGTATGACTAACTAGAAGTGTTTTTTTAGGAGTGGCATTTGAGCTTGCACACTTTTAGACTTTGCCTCTCTTTTTTGGTATGGGGCTGTACCTTTCTTGTTTTCATTCTGCCCTCTTTTCTATTTTTACTGTTTTTGTATTTTTCCCTTTTTTCCTTCAAAGAAAAAAATCAACAACTAACTAAATGATAAAAGTTGAGCTTTATTGACATTCCTATCTAACCTATTCTAACTCTTGAAATAGTTCAGCTTTGTATAGTACAATAGTGCCAATGTACCCAGCTGAGTAGTGACAAAAAGGACCATAGACCGTGGCTACTAGTCAGAGGTAACCACAATACATATTGAATGTTAATCTTTAAAATCAAGGCTATCATAGAAGGTGACAATGTTTTATGTATTTGGCTCTTGCAAAGGATCCATACTTGAGAATTTGAGCCAATTGGGGCCTCCACACGCTCTTCCATAGGATCAACAAAGAAAAGATGAGAATTCTTTTCTTCTTGGCCCTCCATGATTGTTAGATTGTCTGCCTCTAAGACATCAGCCTTGAGGACTGCACCTTCAGCATGTCCCTTGGAATCATCATCATCGTTTACCTGAAAATCAACAAGCCGTGAAATTTATTTTTTCCTTAAATCTATGCTTGCTTATGATGTAAATTCAGGTTCTTTGGATGATAGATTGATATCAGCAATGGGAGAACGTTTCTCTTGAAAAGATGGTATATCCTTAGTAGGATAGTCTTCTATTTATTTTTGTTCCCGAAAGACTTGTTAGTACTTTTTATGGTTTGGGTCAGCTAGTCTGAATTTTTCCTGAATTGTATATTGTTTTCTTTCCCAAGGTTTTAGAAATGTACTAACAACAAGGGCTAATCCATTGGCAAAACTATTTTTGTCTTTAGGAACAAGGGTAAGTTGGAATTCTTTTAAATATTTTAATAAATCCATGGCATCATCCTTATAGGCTCTATGTCTGGGATGCTTAATCATGTATTCTTCATTTACTTTCCTAATTGCCAATTCTACATTCCCATGAACTGTTATCCTCTGGGCTCCTAATTTCTTCAATAAGTGCAGCCCTAAAAGAAGTGCCTCATACTCCACTATGTTACTTGTGCATTGAAAGTTCAATTTATAGGAATGGCCTTCAGAATGATTTTTTTCTATATTGTAAAGCCATATTCCTGCACCTGTACTGGTTTTAGTACATGACCCATCAAAGCTCATACTCCATAGAGGACTAGTTTCAAATTTATCATTAATTTACTTACTCTCCTCTTTGTCTTGAGTGCCATTTAGTTGTTCTATGGGATAGGCACTGGGTTGATGATTATCTCATTCCAATGAAGGTTTGAAGGTTGGCTTCTTGTTTAGTATTTGATCAATTTCTTTTTCTGTCAAAGGGGAGATATCTCTTTTAGCATAAATAGAAGTACAACCAACTTCTTTCTCTTGTGTTAACTGGTTTTGAGGATGGATGTCATCTTGAGCCCCTTCTATTGAATTAGAGCTTGTGGTTGAAGGGAAACCTTGAGGATTTTCTACTATTTCCTGATCTGCTTCTGTTTTAAACAACTCCTCATGATTGTTATGATGCTCAATTTGAATACAAGGTGCATGAGTTGTTTCTTCTACATTATCAGGATGCCACCCTCTTCTTAAATTGTGAAATGATTTATAACATAGAGGGAGAGTTCCCATATGTGTTGGTTTTTCCTCTATTCCAGGTTCTATGTTTTCCAAATGGCTACTTGTTTCCTCAAAGCACTACTAACTATTTGTATTTATATTTTGGTCATGAAGTTACCTTAACAATGCTATACAAGATAGAGGCATGCTGTCAAGACTTTCTTGACAACTTTATTCATTATTTTCTCTAAAATATTGCTCATCATACATATCTTGCTCATTGTTTAGGTCTTGTAGTAGTTGAGCTTGTGTTTGTTCAAGGAAAGGCATAGGTTGCTCTGGATCACCAATATTCAAATTAGCTTCATACCTATCCATTCTCTTTCCAAGCATGTACATCATTTTTTCCATCATGACCATTAGTTTGGATTTTGGGTCTATGTCTAAATCCATGTTTGTAAATCAGAAAAGAGGTCACTGTATCTTGTCAACCAGTTCAGAGTCTTCTACTAGTGGAGTAATTTGGTATTTTAAGAGTTGTGGAGTCGCCAAGTGGATGATTTAAATTTTTCTGTCCACCAACAGTATTATTTGGTTTGCTCAATGCAATCCCAAAGGTATTTACAAAGACTGGAGGGATATTAGGCCTACTGGAGGCTAGTGGAGTCACCAGGTGAAAATTTTTAGCTCTTTTGGAGGTAAAATGTTTTATGGTCCATCACCATATACCAATCTAAATGTTTTGGTTTTTCTGAGTTTTTTCAGTCCTATAGGTTATTAGAGGGTCCTAAATCTATTTCAACACTTAGCTATGGTGATGAGACAAACAAATTTTACTCTTATGGCTTAGCTAGTTGATTCCTTCAAGGTTTGATAAGACTCTATAATAATACTAAGGGTTACTTAGTTTGTCACTAATTCAAATAAGTCCTATCATGATCACCATTTTCTTTGGTAGTGAGTGAATAAAGCTACTTATATTGCATTGAACAATGAGTGTTTTGTTTTAAGTATTTTACTCAAATAATCCCCAGTATGTTCGCCAAGAATGTTAGGTCTCTGTAATTTAGTAGAATGGCAAGACTAAACGCTGCAGAGACTACATCAAAAACCACTTTTGGATTCTAGGATCTAGCCCTCTTTAATATAGAGAGGGATCTCTCTATAAGTGTAATTATAGATTTATCTTTAAGGCTTTTAGTATGATATTAGACTAGTTATCAAGAACAAGTGTTTTTTTCTGTTTGGTTGGTCGGGTATGATCTTTAGTTGGATGGAATATCAAAAAATGAAAGAGTTTCAAAGGATGAATATGCAAGTATATTGAGAAGTGTTCAGCAGATAGGATTAGTGTGAAGAAGATTTAATCCATTGGGCAATGGAGTAACAAAAGGGTATTGTACAACAATTTCAAGAGTGGTCCAAGGGGCAAGTCATTTATATCAAAATATCCTTTAGATTTAAATGATGGAGTGGAACATTAAAATTGTTGAGAAAGTGGAAAAATCCAATCATTTCAACAAGGATTTATCAACTTTCCATACAAGAAAAGCCTTTTTAAGCAACTTTTCGAAACCAGCCAAAGGACAGGGCTAACCATAGACTTCTTTGGACAAGCTTGTATTAAAGCCAACTTATCAGACAACAATCCAGTAATCACACTAGACTAATTTTAGAAGGGATGAAAACAGATAAGAAAAAAAGTTAAACTTAAGATCAGGTCAGATATCATTAAAATCTAGGCTTGATTTCAGCATACTCTTAGGGAAACTTTCAAACAACCTTTGGAGGGATAACTAGAAGACAAGGCAAACCATAAAATTTCCTATTTTAACTCTACTTAGCATGTAATGAAAATATCATTCAAGAACTTCCTTTCAAGTTTTTCACTTCAAGACATGGACTAACCAATATTCCTTCATAATGTTTATACTTAATTTAAGTCATTCTCAAATATCACAATTAGCAGAAAACATATAGATAAAGCTTATCAGTGAGAGTAGGGTACTTTAGCAGTAAATCCTAGCTCTATGCTTACTGTTATTTATTAGAGAAAAGTGAACAAAATGGAACACATGAAAGGAAAAAAATAACAGTAAGAGGTGCTTCACCGATGATATAGACCAAGATCCCAAGAATCAACTTGTATATTGATTGTCAATCCAGTTACAAACTAAAATGTCCAATGATTTATCACAGCTTCAACTACTCTTCTCAGCCTAACTTCTTCAATAACTCAACAGAGCTTGAAATCTTCAGAACTTATTTACACTCAAGAATGATTTGATACAACAACTATTACATCAAATTCCAACAACCAACCATTTACAATGTGCTCCTCAAGGATATTTTATAAGGAAATGAGGAGGTGGAAGAGTTTCTAGGGTTGAGAATCATTAATTCTATACTAAATGCAATTCCTAGCCTTGAAAACCATGCAAGGCATAAGGAAGGAATGAATTGAATTACAACTCTGTTTCATTTATTCCATTTATGTTTTTTATGCCTAGTGGACAAAAATATTGACTTCAAGGCTTTCTTTATCTTTTACAATAACTTTACTGACAGTTTTAAAATATATCCTTTTGTTTGAAATAACTGTTCAGCTATCTTTAGGGAAATATCTTCTCACTGGGCAATAACTATGCGTTCTTTTGATTTATTGAAGCTGCAGGTGGCACTTTTAGTAGCTGAAAGGATATTTTAGCCTCTGATGTGGCAATGGAGGCTTCCTTTGACTGATCTAACTATGATGTGGGATTTAGGCTTCATTAAGCCTTTTAAAACCATCTTTGTCTTTGTCTTGTGTCTTTATCCTGTTAAACAATAGATTTAAACTATTAATCTTCAATCTTATGATTTAATCCTTTAACTCTTCTCTTCTATACAGGTGTTTGGGGTTTGCTGATATGGAGGGTTTTTTTGTGGGCTGATGATCGTGATTCATCGAATGTTAGCATTGAAATCAACCCTTTATTCTATCCCCTGCGTGATTTTTAGGTTGCAAGATCGTCACCCTGGATCTTTCTGTCACCTACCTGTGACTGTGGGAAAAAATAGAGATAAAACACCATTAAACCTACAAAAAATGATAAACACATCATAAAAAACCTGAGGGAGTGGGAAATACTGCTTCAAAGGCTCGTGAGGGTGGAGAAGAAATGAGAAAAAAATGTGGATGCAATGGAAAAATTGGAGGAAAACCCGACAGAGCAGCTAACCAGGTGCAAATGGAAGTTTGGGCGCGACGACGAACAGGAGCCATTGGATTAGATCAATCAACGGTCGAGATTGCTTGATGAAATGTTTTGGGGGCAATTTATGTTAGAAAATTAAATATTACAGAGCAATGAAACACATAAAATATGCGGAAAATCCAAGCACACAAAACACATAAAACCAGAGAGACACATATATACGTGGTTCACCCAGTTTGGGCTACGTCCACCCCGAACATCCAGTCCTTCCTTTCTATTATCCAGCAAAAATGAAGAGACAAAACCTACAAAAAATCTGTTGTAATATCCTCTATTCTCTCTCACAGTCTCCCTCTCTGTTTCTCACTCTGAGAATACACATACAATACACAGCTGCAATAAAATGCCCTCATAAAAGCTAGGGGTTGCCTTCTAGGGAAAAAAACCCTAATCTAAACATAACTTCTACCATCAAATCATTTTCCTAATGAACGGCTTAGAGTGAATAGAAATTACTATAATTTTACAAGGCTCCTGGACCCCCCACGGCAGCGATTAATTACGGGCGGCGTTGCCGCCCCTTTTAAGGTACAGGGGTCCAATGCTGTGATACAAAGTAAACAAGATAATCAGGCTCCACACCCAAAAATCTCCCACTTGGAGACTAATTGTAGCAACTCCACCGCTACTTCATTTTCTAGAAAATGACTCCTCTTTGGACCTGGTTGTTTCTCATCTTCATCGTCATCCTTGAAGACCAATTGAAACTGAGCATGTTCTCAGTTTCTCCCTGGTTACAACTTTTGTTAGCATATCTGCAGGATTCTGGCTAGTGTGTATCTTTCCTAGCTTCAACTCTCCATCTTCCAATACTGACCATATGAAATGGTACTTGAGGTGTATATGTTTAGTCCTGGAATGAAATTTTGAGTTCTTTGCAAGATTAATAGCACTTTATCTATCACTGTATAGCGTGCCCATATCATGCTTCTTACCCAATTCATCCATAAACCATTGTAACCAAATCATTTCTTTACTAGCCTCTATAGTAGCAACATACTCTGCTTCTGTTGTTGAAAGTGCAACAACACTTTGGATTTTTGAAACCCAACTGACAGCTGTTCCACCTACAGTAAATACATATCCTGAAGTGCTCCTCCTGTTATCTCTATCACCTGCCATATCTGCATCAACATATCCCTGTAGAGAAATGTTTGAACCACTAAAGAATAATTCTTGATTTTTGGTACCTCTCAAATATTTGAGAATCCATTTTACTGCCATCCAATGTTCTTTTCCTGGATTATTCATGTACCTGCTTACAAATCCCACTGCATGTGCAATATCAAGCCTTGTGCAGACCATTGCATACATTAAGCTTCCAACTGCTGATGCATATGGAACTTTAGACATATAATCCATGTCTTCTTGGGTCTTTGGGCACATCTCCTTACTAAGTTTGAAATGAATAGAAAAATGTGTACTAACTGGTTTTGCATTCTGCATATTAAATCTTTTCAACACCTTCTCTATGTACTCATTCTGAGACAATGTTAATTTGCGATTTTTCCTGTCTCTAGTTATCCTCATACCAAGGATTTGTTTTGCAGCTCCCAAATCCTTCATTGCAAATGAATTTGCCAATTTTTTTTTTAGCACATTTATTTCCTGCATGTTAAACCATGCAATAAGCATGTCATCTACATACAATAACAATATAATATAGCTTCCATCATTTTTCCTTTTTAGATAAACACAATGATCAGAGTGAAATCTAGTATAACCTTGTTCAGACATGAACTTGTCAAATTTTAGATACCACTGCCTTGGAGCCTGTTTTAAGCCATACAAGCTCTTCTTTAATCTACACACCAATTTTTCTTTCCCTTTTACCTCATATCCTTCTGGTTGCTGCATGTATATCTCTTCCTCCAAATCTCCATGGAGAAATGTTGTCTTTACATCTAATTGTTCAAGATGTAAATATTATGCTGCTACAAGAATTAAAATAGTTCTGATTGAATTCATTTTAACAACATGAGGAAATATTTCATAAAAATCAATACCTTTCTTCTGTGCAAACCCCTTCACCACAAGTCTATCTTTGTACCTCTTTTTTCCTCCATCTTCTTCCTTCAGCCTGTAAACCCATTTATTCTGCAATGTAGTTTTACCTGCAGGCAACCTGACTAAGTCCCAAGTCTGGTTATGCATTAAGGAGTCCATCTCTTCTTCCATGGCTAGCTCCCACTTCTTCCTGCTTTCAACTTGCATTGCTTCTTCATAACATTCAGGTTCACCAGAGTCAGTCAAAAATAAATAATATAATGAAGGAGAGTATCGTTCAGGGGGTCTACTTATCCTGGTAGATCTTCTAACACCACTTTTAGGTGTTTGAGGTGCCTGTTGCTGTTGTGGTGGTTGCTGCTGCTGTGGTTGTTGATTATTATTATTTTCAGGCACCTTTTCTTTTTCTGTTATCTCATCAAGAACTGTGTATTCCTTGCTTTCTTTTTCCTGTTTATTTTCCTGTAGTTGATTCTTATACAAGACCTTTTCATTGAATATTGCGTCTCTGCTCCTAATTATTTTGTGATTTTCATAATCATATAAGCGATAACCAAAATCATTAGCATCATATCCAATAAAGGTACATTTCTTTGATTTTGCCTCAAGCTTTGTTCTATTTTCTTTATTAATATGGACAAAGGCCTCACAACCAAAAGGATTTAAAAAGGAGTAGTTTACCTTTTTACCTGTCCATGCTTCCTCTGGAATACCACCATCCAAGAAACTTGAAGGCCCTCTGTTTATTAGATAAACAACAGTATCTACAGCATCTGCCCAAAATTGTAAAGGCAATCCTGCATGCAATCTCATGCACCTTGCATGCTCCATGATTGTTCTGATCATCCTTTCTGACGCACCATTTTCTTGTGGTGTTCTTGGAACTGTCTTCTCTCTACGAATTCCATGCTATAAACAATACCTATCAAACTCTTTGCTGCAATATTCACCTCCATTGTCTGATCTGAGACACTTCAACTTTTTTCCTATCTCAATCTCAACCAAAGCTTTCCATTTCTTGAAAGTATCAAATACATCAGATTTATTTTGAATACAATAAATCCATGTTTTTCTAGTTGCATCATCAATAAAAGTAACATAATAACGAGAGCCACTGAGAGATGATACCTGAGCAGGTCCCCATACATCTGTATGCACAAGCTCCAATTTTTCACTCTTATTTTCTTTCCCAACTCTGAGAAATCTGACTCTCTTTTGTTTTCCATAAATGCAATTCTCACAGAAATCCAAATCAACATTCTTCAAACCTGGCAAAAAATTTCTTGAGTGAATAATCTTCATTCCCTTCTCACTCATGTGTCTGAGCCTATGATGCCATAATGCTGCATCTGCTCCTTTGGAAGTTAAAGCATTAACAGAGTTAGAAATACCATTGCATAAATACAATGTACCAACCTTTTCACCTTTTTCTATTACCAGTGCTCCTTTGGTGACCTTCCAAGTTTTATCTGTGAAATTTGTCACACAACCTTCACTGCCTAACTTCCCTGTTGAAATCATATTTTTCTTCAAATATGATGCCTTACCTCCTTTAGTAGCCATTGGTTTCCATTCTATTTTTTTACAAGAACTTTACCCATTCCAACAATTTTACAAGGTTTATCATCACCCAAATGAACTTGTCCAAAACCTCCTTGAACATAGTCATGAGAATATTTCTTATCAGGTGTGGCATAGAATGAAGCCTCTGAATCTACAACCCAAGAATCAGTAACATTTTCGAAAGAAAGAATCAAAGCATCTTGTAACACATCACCTGTCACATTTTCTTCATGATTGTTTTCTTGTTGTGTGTCTCCTTCTTTTCCCTTCCGAGATCTACAGTCTTTCTTTAGGTGTCCTTTCTTTCCACAATTCCAGCACACTATCCCCAATCTAGACTTGGATCTGCATTTCCTTTATTTACTACGTTATTCCGAGCTCTTTCATCTTTCCATTCTTCTTCCCCTAGACTTTGCACTCAAAGAATTACCTGATGTCTCACCGGAGCTTTTCCGTCACATTTCCTCGCTAAGGATAGCACCAAAAACATCATCAAAATTTGAAGTACTAGATACAGAGACAGAGTTACTAATGGCCATTACTAAACCATTCCAACTCTCTGGCAATGAGCACAAGAATAACAGAGCTCTAATTTCATCATCAAAGTTTACCCCTACAGAACTTAACTGACTGGTAACTGTATTAAATTCATTTAAATGGTTTGCAACAGATCCACCTTCCGACATCTTCATATTAAATAGTCGTTTCATAAGAAATACCTTTTTTGAGGCCGAGGGTTTTTCATATAGTTTCTCCAACGTCTGCATCAAACCCTCTGTTGTTGTTTCCTTAGAAATATTGAAGGCGAATGATGCTGCAAGGCACAACCGTACTATTCTGAGTGCCTTTCTATCGAGAATGTTCCATTCCGTATCTATCATGGCTGCTAGCTTCTTTGTTTTTCTGCTCAATGGTAGGTACAGATCTTTCTGATACAGATAATTTTCCATCTGCATCTTCCACAGTGGGAAGTTTTGGCCATTAAATTTCTCGACCCTAAACTTACCATCTTCCTCCATTGCTCCCACTCGAACCAAGAACCCTTCTTTCCTGCGAGTTTATCAGCCAAATATACCTTCTGCTCTGATACCAGTTTTTAGAAAATTAAATATTACAGAGCAATGAAACAAATAAAATATGCAGAAAATACAAGCACACAAAACACATAAAACCAGAGAGACATAGATATACGTGGTTCACCCAGTTTGGGCTACATCCACCCTAAACAACCAGTCCTTCCTTTCTATTATCCAGCAAAAATGAAGAGACAAAACCTACAGCAAATCTGCTGTAATATCCTCTGTTCTCTCTCACAGTCTCCCTCTCTGTTTCTCGCTCTGAGAATACACATACAATACACAGCCGCAATACAATGCCCTCATAAAAGTGAGGGGTTGCCTTCTAGGGAAAAAAACCCTAATCTAAACATAAATTCTACCGTCAGATCATTTGCTTAATGAATGGCCTGTCGAGGCATAAAAAGGTATCTTTTGAACACCTAATTATCTCACATTAATTATCAATCTAGGAGTGTCTTTTTATTCCAAGAGTGTACTATGTCTGAGGCTTGCAATTGTCTAAGAGAAATGCTATGAAGATGTAGTATAAAATAAAAAAACCAATGCTTGAAAATAAACCTAATTACAGTGACATGAATGGAGAGATAAAACTACTTTAATCTTTGCAGAACATTGATCAGGGATGCAGTAGCAGTAACTCTTTCCCATATAATCGATGCAAGATGATCAATCTAGGAATTTGGAAGCTAGAGCCTTTATCATCTAAAATTGGAGATCTTATAACCATCAAACTGAAAGCAAATTCAATGAAAGAAACTTAAACAAAACAAAAATTAAAAAGGAACAGCAGCGTATAATTATAACGAACAGAAATGGAATAGCAATGGAAATTGAACAGAAATTACAATTCTAACACACTCAAAGCATTAAATTCATATGCTTCAATTATGTCGACAGCTTCTCACCACACAACCATGATTACAACAGATTAAAAACTAAAGGAACAACAGTTCGAATCAGATACAATTCAGTGCAACGAAATAATAGAACAACGAATTATGCTTATGTAAAGAAACGGAACAGCAGTGACTCTGTATTTAATCTGATCAACAATAAATCACTTCAAACATGAAACAAACTCCACACAATATTAAATAAATAATAGAATACAAAGAGCGAAGTAATTCCACTAGAGTCGGGCCCTTAGCGCCAGTGAAATACCGTTGGGCTAATTCAGAATTACGAAAAGTAAATGAAACGTGTGCTTTGTATTAAACCAACATAGAGTCTTACAGAAAGGTTTTCTCTCAAACAGAGAGTTAATATAACAGAGAAAATGTAAAGTCTTTCGAATGATTCCCAATAACAACAACGATCTGTCCCCCCGTCACTAAAGGACATGGTTCTATATATCAATCCTTTGACGGACTAATAAAGAAATAAGATAAGTTTAAACAACGATCCCTCAAGATCGAAATATCCTGAGGGATTCATTCCTCTGTGTTTTAGTCATTGTTCTGTTTATGTTGATTGTGGCCGAGCTGCTTCTTGCCTTTTCTAGGCTATTCGTTCAGATCTCCTTGCCTTTGGCTGGATATGATTCGATGCTGATGGAACAACATTTAGATTTTTCTCAGCCACGCCTTTGGTATAGTTGTTCACCTCTCCGAATTCTTTTTTTTTAATCAAAAATAGCTTTTAGTCACCTTTTTGTATTAAACGTAAACCTTTCCAATTCTATTATAATTCCTATGATGAATTACCTTTCAAAGGGAAAACAGGAGTATATTTATGGTAAAGAATGAGCAAATGTACAACAATTTCATACCTCTTTCAATTCTCAACATACCCCCTTGCTTAATCATTTTCATGCCCTCATGAAAAATGTAGTTCACATGGAGAGCAGTCAAAGAATAAGCCGGATAAGGTTTATCATCCACAGGCCTAAAACCATGGACTGCAGCTAATTCCTCAAAAGTATGTTCTGTCTGTCCTTCAGGAAGTTCATAAATAGCCTTGTAATCCGAAGCAGGGTACCATACAATAGGGCTGCGAAATCTACATCCTAACCAATATGGTCCTTCTTTTAAAACAAGATGGCTATAGGAAATGAGATGGTCTGCAGCTAGCCCAAAGTTTCTATAATTAAATATTTCCCTATTTTTTACATTCTGATTCGAGGTTTTCCACTGGACTTTGGCTGATATGTAGGCTTGGTTCCTAATGGATGAAAAATAATCTATTCCATTCAAAATGACTGATTTATGGACAGGCCCCAGAATTCGGGTAATGCCTTCCCTTGTCATCAAGTGTTTCTGTCTAGCCCAAAACTAACGTGGGTTCTGCGGTTCACTTTTGACCCATAGATCTAATCCATTTTCCTGTCTTTGAAAGGCGCTATAGGCTTTAAGCCATTTTAATTGGTTTACATCAAAAGAAATGAATGCCTGAAACTAAACATCTCCAATAAAAGGGCTAGGGTTTGATTCACAGTCATTTTCAAGTATGAGGTTATGCAAATAAAATTCACATAATAAGTGTTGTACTTTGATCCCATAAAGTTTGCAGAATGATATCAAATCATCTACTATATTTAACTCTATGGATTTCCCTGCCCTAACTGCCTTGTTCTTTAATTGTAAATATCTTTCTAGTAAAAACAGAGCATAGTTTTTGGCTGGGCATCTACAGGATAAGACATCAGTATACAAGGAGCAGAGAGTGTCCATTCGAGTGTAGGCTAATTTTAGTTGGTTCATTACCTTATCATCCTTTACCTCTGCTTCCCGTCGTTTTTCATGAGCTTCAGCTTCTGCTTCATGAATAATTTTCATTCGTTGCTGAAATTCCTGATATCTTGTTCTTGGAATAGAATCCTCCTCCAATCTCTGCCTTTCTAATCGGGCCTATGTCAATTCTTCCTGAAGTCTAAGTAGTGTTGGCTCACTGAAAGTGTGCTGACTACTATATTGCCTATTTTCACTCAAAACTGGTTCCTCTGGAACAACTTGTGCTAGAACAGCTGTTTGTTGCTCCACATCCTCATAGTTAGGCTCAGGTATGGTTTCTTTTGTAACTTGAGGGTTCCTACCAGCAATTACTCTTCTCTTTTTCAAGCTTCGTTTTCTGGCAATGCTCCTTCTCTTAGGGGTTTGCTTAGGCATGTATTTCATTTTCAGAACCCTAATAGTCTGCCTGAGCTATTCAACTAATTTATTAAGATTTATTCACTCCTTTCGGAGCTTCTCAATCTCAGCTTTTTCTTTCTTCTTTCTCAATGGAACAGCTGTTCCTCTATATGCACTCATTTGTTCAATAGAATTTTGGCCCATATCAGCCATGTTTTCAATAAAATCCTCTTGTTGTTCTTCCTCTTGGGGCTCCTCTTCTACATTCATATGCCCTTTACTCAATTCTCCTGTAATCACATTCTCAGTTGATTCTGCATTTTTCTGGGGGCTTCCAGGTTGGGATATTGGTTCAATGTACTCTTCCTCCTGTTCGCGCCTCTCAGGAGAAGCAACCCTAGCTTCGCTAGGGTTCGTTGTTTCGTCCAACTTTTCTGCTGCTATTTCTTTGTCAATAGCACAGTGTTCTGGAAGTTGATTGATATCTATATTGAGGTCCAAGGAGCTATTCGGTTGTGCATAATCACTCATATTGGCCAAAATCTGGGCCAATTGATCTTCCTGTAAAGGACTCATGGTAACATTTTCGGGCAGCTCTGTTTCATCTTTATTGATAATATGATTGTCCTCATCCTCTGCACCGGTGTGGTAACTTCCTTCCTCTTCATCTGAATACCGAATTTCTCCCTCAACTTATTCTTCAGAATTTCCTTCAATTCCTTTTTCCTCTGCACTGGGTTGTTTTTCACTACTGGATTGGTAGCTTATTTCTTCTTCATCCGAGTAGCGAATTTCTCCTTCCAATTGTTTATCCTCATCAGTCTGATGGATTACTTCCTCTAATTTCTCTTCCTCGTCAGTGCGAGGGCTTACTCCCTCAAATTGTGGAGGCTATTCCTCCTCTAAACTCTACAACTCCAGGGGCTGGCTACTGCCCGAAATTTCTTCCACCATCCTTCTAATTCTTTTTAACCATCGGAACTGTCTAAGAATAGAAGGCTCAACAATTGAGCCGACCATCATTTTCCGTCTTAAAGTGGGTAGAGCCAACCCTCCATCCATAGAGAATATTAATTCTTCCCAGCTGGTCTGTTGCTGGGTGAGGCTATGACTCACAATTAAATGAATTAAAAAATGGTGGCTGACCACCATATCTGCATGCCGAACTTTTCTTATACTGCGAGCAATATCATGCAACAAAGAATTTTAAAATGTAGGCAAATTAGTGGTGCATTTCTGTTTTAATACGACTAGTAGCTTAAGGTGGCGAGGTCTTACAATATCCTTCCTTCCGTCGCACGTTATGTAAGCCTGCAAAATTTTGGCTAACTCTGTCCACGGCTCTCCTAGTGACGCTGGATGGACTCCTCTACCTTTGATGACTAACGTTTGTCCGTCATCTTAAAAAAAACTTATGGCTTCCTGAATCCTAATCTTCTTCTGAGTCCAGATAGTTCCTTGCACAGGAATGCCAGACACTTCTGCAATTATTTCGTCGGATATAGCTATTTTCCTCCCTCTGACCATGGAGGATCCCTCATGTAGGTTCAGTAAGAATTCGGTGGCCACTGCTTCATGGGGTTGCTGCATTCTCATGAAATATGTAGTCCATCCCAGTCTTTCTAAAATTGCTCGTGCAGTATCAGAGATGATCAACACTTGACGTTCACTGCGAATTGGCCATCCTCCCATCTTTTCTCTCTGTTAGTTTCTCAACACTCAGTAATAACAATGGAACAACATAGCATAGTTCATCGAAAATTTGTTATTTTCTAAAATAAAGGGGTTTGGTTTGAGGAAATCTTGGAGTTTGATTTTCATGCAGATATCCGCGCCCCCTGAATGAATGAAATGTCTTCCTCGATCGTCAATTGAGAATAAAATGTGTGGCACAGCAACAGTACATCAGTAAAAAGCGGCCGAAATTATTATACGTTCAATCAAATTGCAGCAAATACTGAAATCAATGCATGTAATAAATCGTTAATAAATAGAAAATAGTTTTGTAATGATTCAAATACAAGGGAAAGGGACAGCATATGATAACCATAAGTATAATTGCATTATTTACCATTTTGGATTAATATGATCGACTTATAATGATTTTCATGTGTAATAGGTTCGGAGGTAAAGGTAAGGGTTTCATATTTTCTTTTGACATTAAATAAGGATATAGGAAAAGGGGTTAAATGTAACTATTGATGTGTATAAGTGTGACTCCAATACCATCAGTAGAGCTATGCTTCTCACAGGTGTCCATAACCTTGACAGAGTTGCTTTGTTACCCACGGAACCATTGTCCTTTATGTATGCTGAGGAAGTGCCCCTCTTTTTTTTTATTGAATATCATGACGGATGCCATTGTGCTAGCTTGGTGACCAGATAAGCCACAATTTCGTTCACTAGGAAGAAGTGAAAGGTGGGTAGGCTGGCTCGTGATGAGACCTCCTGTTCCAAGGACTTCTTTATTTTTCAATTTGTCTATTGGACCATCTCCCTAGTTTGGTGGCCATAATGGGAATGCCACTTCACTGTCTTTCCTATGATCACGGTAGGCTGGCTCTTGATGAGACCCCCTATCCTCCATCTGCAAAATCATTATTAATGAAAAATATTTTTTTCTTTCATTTAGAAAACAACATCTTTCCTTAGTTAAACATAAGGGATGGCTCAACACTCCTTAAGAGTAGGGATGGTTGAAGAATTCTGAACATGTCAATAGAAAGGAATATACCCTTATTCTTATTCCATAGATAAACATCAAAGAAAATTATAGTATATGGGAAGAACCAATCATGATAAAGATAGTCGATTGGATTAATTCGATGGTAATAAGATAGCAAAGTTATGTTATTGATCATGCCCCTTTTTCTTTCTTTCTTATCATTACTAAAAAAAATTCGTGAAAAGATGACGATTTCTTTTGATTTTTTGATTAGAGTAAGCTTTAATTTGTATGATTGTATGTGAATGATATATTTGCCTTCAGAAAAATAATCAAAAATCCAATCATGCTGGTTTAAAACAAAAAAAAATCCACACAAAAAGTGTTGTTCCTTTAAAAAGAGCAGCAAACACAATCTGTGGAACTGTTGTTCCTTTCGAAAGGAACAACAAGAAAATACTCTGCAAAAGTGTTGTTCCTTTGGAAAAGAACAACAAGAAAAACTCTGTGGAAGTGTTGTTCCTTTGGAAAGGAACAGCAAGAAAAACTCCGCGGAAATGGTGTTCCTTTCAAAAGGAACAACAGAGTGTTGTTCCTTTGGAAAGGAACAACAGAGTGTTGTTCCTTTGGAAAGGAACAACAAAACAGACGAAATAATCAGAAATTTTTTTTTCTTTTGTTTTATTAAAAAATCAGATTTCATGAGACAAACGATGAAAAAGTAAGGACGCAATATTAACTGAATGTGTAAAAACAAATTCCGCAAAATAAAAATCAACAAAAAATTGAAAAAAAGCGTTATGTACAAAAATTAAAAAAATAAAGAGAAGTGATTTATCAAACTGGTGCCGAGGAGGATTTCTCCCCTTCAGTAAGAATCTCCATTGTAGAATCTTCCCGAAACTGCTGGTAAAAGGATTCCCAGGTAAGTGGTTTATGATATAATCGTACTCGATGCCCATTTACCTTGAAGGAATGTCCAGACCCATCGATGGTAACTAATGTAACAGTGCCATTATCATGCACTTTCTGTATTTCATAGGGTCCGAGCCATCGTGTCTGGAGTTTTCCTAGGAAATCCTAGAACCTGGAATCATATAGGAGTTCCCAATCTCCTTCATGGAAGATCTTTTCTTTGATATGGGCGTCATTCCATTTGGCTCTTTGTTGCTGAATTAATGCTGTGTGTTGAAGAACAGAGAGCCTAATTTCATCCAGCTCATTAATTTGCTGCAGTCTTTTAGCTTGGGCTTCATTAAAATCCAGACCCACCTTTTGAGTTGTTCTTAATGTTTGAATCTCGAATTTGATAGGAAATATGGGTTCCTTTCCAAATACCAATTGGTATGGTGAATATCCTGTGGTAGGTCTCCACGTTGTTCGATATGCCCACAATGCTTCTAGCAATATGTAGGCCCAATCTCATCTATGAGAGGCAACTATTTTTGTTAATATAGATTCGAGTACTTTGTTTGTGCTCTCTACTTGACCATTGGCCTGTGGTTGATATGGAGTTGAAATTATGTGCTGAATATGATAATTTTGCAATGTTTCAGCTAATTTGTTACCTACAAATTGTGGTCCTCCGTCTATAATTATGTCTCTTGGGAGGCCATAGCGCACAAAAATTTGGAAAAGAAACTGAATTACAGAATCCTCTGTAGCTTTTGAAAGGGGTTTTGCTTCAACCCATTTGGTAACGTATTAAGTTGCAACTAGGATATATGTTTTTTGGTTTGATGGGGGGTTAATAGGACCAACGAAATCAAGGGACCGTCATTCAAATGGTTTAATCACTAGTTAGGGATTCAGAGGCATTTCATCAGACTGCCCAGGTCAACCTGCCCTCTGGAAGCTATCACAGGTATGTACGAATTTTTTGAGCATCTTTAAAGATAGTAGGCCAATAGTAGCCTGTTTGTAAAACTTTGTGGGCAGTTCTACGATCTCCAAAATTTCCACCACACTGTCCATCATGGCATGCTCTCAATATGTCAAATACCTCATCCTCCCTAATGCATCTCCTTATTTGCATATCTGCACCTGTATGAAATAGGTAACCTCCAATCCAGGAGAAGCGAGTACTGCGATTTACTATTTGCTTACGTTCATTAAGGGACAGATGTTTAGGTAATTTACCTATTGCCTGATAGTTCGCTATATCATCATACCACGATGTTCTGATAGTAACAGCGAAGAGGTGTTCATCTGGAAAATGGTCTTCAACTGCTTCTACATCTGTGGGCTTTAGCATTCTTGACAAAAATTCAGCTACAGGATTCTCCTTCCCAGGTCGATCTCTGATTGTGATGTCGAATTCCTGTAGTAAAATTAACCATCTTGTCACTCTTCCATTTGTAATAGGTTTATTTGCTAAAAATTTAATTGCAGAGTGATTAGTATATAGTACTACAGGATACCCAGTTATGTAATGTCTAAATTTGTTTATAGCATGAACTATAGCTAAAAATTCTTTCTCAGTCATAGTATAATTTAATTCAGTAGGGGATAGATTTTTGCTATTGTAGTAAATTGCATATGGCTTCTTGTCTTCCTCCTGCCCAAGTACTGCTCCAATTGTTGTGTCTGAGGCATCAGATGAGATTTGAAACAACAAATTCCAATTTGGGCCCCTCAGCACCGGGGCTGTTGAAACAAGATTCTTCAGATCATTAAAGGCATTGTCACATTTATCTATCCAAGTGAAATCAACATTTCCAGTCAGCGCATATAAATGTGCAGCTATTTGAGAATAATGTTCTATAAATATTCTATAATAACCAGAAAATCCAAGAAAGCTACGTACCTCTGTTTTTGTAGTAGGCATAGGAATTAACAAGAGTATTTGAATTTTAGCTAGGTCTACTTGAATTCCAGCTGCTGAAATATAATTCCCTAAGATAACTCCTTCGGTCATCATCATAACACATTTTTCGTTGCTTAAACAGAGCCTAGTGTCAATACATATTTGCAATAATTTTTCTAGGTTTTCTAATGCAGGCTCAAAGTCATCCCCATAAGGTGTGAAATCATCCATATATGCTTCGAGGCCTTCATTTATTAGGTCTACAAAAATGCTGAGAATTTCCCTTTGGAATGTAGTAGGGGCATTACATAGACCAAAAAGTAGGACTCGGTAGGCAAATTTCCCCCATGGACAGGTAAAAGTAGTTTTGTCCTGATCTTCAGGGGCAATCTGGATTTGATTGTACCCACTGAAGCCATCAAGGAAAGAAAAGAATTTCTTTCCTGCCAATGTGTCTAATACCTAGTCGATGAAAGGAAGGGGAAAGTGGTCTTTCTGTGTTTCTTTATTAAGTTCACGGTAATCTACACATATCCTCCACTTCCCATTCTTTTTTGGTACTACCACTAATGGAGAGACCCACTTGCTATCAGATATTGGGTAGATGAAATTAACATCCAATAGTTTTTGTAATTCATCTTTGACAATGTCTTTAAGGTGAGGATTTAGTCTCCTTTGAGGTTGGCGAATGGGTCTTGCAACTTTTTCAATGTAAATGTGGTGAGTACACAATTGAGGATCAATTCCTTTCATGTCGGGGTAATCCCATGCAAAGGCTGCTTTGTATTTTCGTAATAGTTGGACCAATTTCTATTATTTTTCAGCAGTGAGATTATTATTAATATTTAGAGTTTTTCCCGGTTTGATTTCTACAACCTTGCTATTACTCATGGAAGTAGTAGGTATTGTTTTATCAGGAATGTCTTTGAAAGGATCTTCTCCTTCTTTATTATCGAATGCTTCTTTAATCATGTGACATTGCAAATGAGATTTGGTTTGGGACTTATTAATAAAATTATTAATGATATCATCCTCTATTTAATCTTTAAAATCAAGAGCATTTTCTATGGTTAGAGGTGATCTCATATTTTCCATAAGGTATGATGCAGGTGGCTTTCTTGTTGTGATTATTGATAGACTTAGCTGGGATGGGGGATATAGGGCTAAATTCTTAACATAATTTCCCCTTGTAATTGTCATGTTGCCTTGTCGGCATCCAATATAGGCATCAGCAGTTGCCAACCAAGGTCTACCTAGAATCAGCGGATGTCCATCTAGCCGATTCTTTGGATTGATAACCAGGAAGTCAGCAGGGTATTCCTAGGAATCTACAGATACCATTACATCTTGTAGTATACCTTCTGGTTTGACTATCGATCGGTCAGCCAATTCCAACAAGGTTGTTGTTGGTGCCAATGATGTAATGCCAATTTTTTGACAGGTGGTGGTAGTTAAAATGTTGATTGCTGCCCCCAAGTCAACTAATGCATTTGGAAATGATTGAACATTGATTTGTACTGTCACTATAGGATTTCCTGGGTCTTCATATTTGATAGGTATTTCTATTCCTGACAATAAGTCAGATAAGGTACCGACTATGTGGACAGTAGGATTGGTTGTTGTTCTCCTATTGGGCTTCTTTATGCATAATTCCTTAATGGTTTTTGCATATATAGGAATATCTTGAATAGCTTGGAGGAGAGGGATTTTTATACATAAATTTTTTAATTCTCCTAGAAGATCAAAATTAGGTTGTTCTAACGTTCTAGGTATAATTAATCGTTCTGGGAATGGTGGAGAGGAAGTTGTTACTTGTTGTTGTTGATTTTTTTGTTTTTGTTGTTTCACTTCCTTCTCATTTTGTTCTGTTTTTTCTACAGGTAACGGATCTTCAATATGATCATCATTGTTTCTCTCTATTTTGATTATACGCCCAGACCTTAATTGAAGATCATTACACTCCCTTAGTTCAGTTTCTACTTCTGGGGGTTCCATGATTTGAACAGACTAAACTGGCCTATTGTTTGGGTTTGGGTTGGGTTGGGTTGGGAGTTGTGGTCTTAAATTGGTCTGGGGGTTTGGGTAAGGAGTTGGCAGTGTAGGTTGAGAGAGAGGAATTGATCTGGCTGGTTGATTCAGATATTTTTTCCAGTTTGACTACCAGGGCTGAGAAGTATAAGGGGACCATTGTGTAGGCCAGAATGGTGGATAAAAAGGAAAATTAGGCCAGTTATTTTGATTTGTTTGATTGGGCCAAGATGTGGGGGGAAATGGCTGTTGTGACCAATTAGGGAAAGATGGTTGATTCTGCCACATCCCACTATATTGTTGGGCATTATATTGAGGAGGTTGAAAAGAAAATGGACCATTTTGCATACCTGATGGTCATGGCTGCCATTGTTGATGTTGGTTAAGCAGACATACCACTTCCGATTCTTCTTGTGCCTCCTTATAAATTTCTTTTAGACCAGGGATCGAAGGACATCCTTCTGTAGGGTGATATTTTGTGCAAATGGCACAGACTTTAATCACATCCAACGGGAATTCTTTGTGGCTGTGCTTTTTTCTACATCTGGGATAGAATATTGCCAAGTTCTGCTATGCTTCTTCCTGTTTCTATTTTTCTTGCATAATATCAAACTGTGTTGTTAAAGTCCCAAGTATGTATGTCTTAAAGTCTTCTAGCAGATTTCCAATCTCTGCACGAGTCACACCTTCATTAGAAGTTTTATTTTCTCTTGTAATTGTATCACGGTCTACTGATTTCAACCTTGTATTTCCCCTCGAACACCTGATACACAAATCAACAATGTCAGGATAACTTTCGTGGTATATATCACCTTTTCCCATAAGGTTAAATGTTTCAACCCACTGATCTTTCATTCCCCTAATTAATGCAATTTTCAAAACATTGTCAAGTAAGGGTGCGGATGCATAAGTGGATCTCTGAATATTTTATTGGAATTGTTCCACATACTCTTCCAAGGTCTCACTTGGTTTTGCTATCATTTGAAATATTTCATCTTTTAATTCCCGAGACCTGCAATAATCTTGATATTTCTTTAAAAATTCATTTTTCATCTGATCCCAATCGGTTATGACACCTCCACCTAATCCCATAAACCATCATAGGGCTGCCCCTTTTAATGTAGAAGGGAATAGTTTTATTTTTTGGGCATCGATGGTATAATCGTAGCCTCTACACAGCACATCAAACTCAAATAAAAACACATCTGGGTCCTCTAATGTTAAGTCGTGAAATGTAGGAATATGTTGAAGAGGAATAGCTTTTATGGGTGCATTAACTGCAGTATATACTATGGGATATTGTAGTGTAGAGGTCTGCTGTTGATTCTGGTTTTGGTTTTGGGCCATTTGATCGAAGATATGCCAATATCCCTTTGGGATTTCCAGGGAATTTCTAGGTTGGCGAGTAGGGGTAGGAATAGTTTTGAAAAAAATCCCCTTATCTGGGATAATAAGTTTTTCCTGTCGGCCTACTATTTGAGGTGATTCAGGACCTTGGTTCTGAATAATTTGAACAACACTTCCCTTATCTAGACTGCTGATTTTCTGGGCAGTTTCAATAGGATATTTCAAGTTAAATGGAACAACAATGGAAATTGAACATCAATGGAACAACAATGGAAATTGAACAACAATTATAATTATAACACACTCAAAGCACTAAATTCATATGCTTCAATTCTGTCGACAACTTCTCTCCAAACAACCATGATTACAACAGATTACAAACTAAAGGAACAGCAGTTCGAATCAGATACAAGTCAGTCAGCGAAATAATAGAACAATGAATTATGCTTATGTAAAGAAATGGAACAACAGTGACTCTGTATTTAATCTGATCAACAATAAATCAATTGAAACATGAAATTCCCTCCACACAACAGTAAATAAAGAATAGAATACAAAGAGCAAAGTAATTCCACCAGAGTCGGGCCCTTGGCGCCAGTGAAATACCGTTGGGCTAATTCAGAATTTTGGAAAGTAAATGAGACACGTGCTTTGAATTAAACCAACATAGAGTATTACAGAAAGGTTTTCTCTCAAACAGAGAGTTAATATAATAGATAAAATGTAAAGTCTTTCGAATGATTCCCAATAACAACAACGATCCATCCCCCTGTCACTAAAGGATGTGGTTCTATATATAAATCCTTCGACGGACCAATCAAGAAATAAGATAAGTTTAAACAACAATCCCTCAGGATCAAAATATCCTGAGGGATTCGTTCCTCTGTGTTTTAGTCTATGCTGATTGTGGCCGAGCTGCTTCCTGCCTTTTCTGGGCTATTCGTTCAGATCTCCTTGCCTTTGGCTGGATATGATTCGATGCTGATGGAGCAGCAGTTAGATTGTTCTCAGCCACACCTTTGGTACAGCTGTTCACCTCTCCGAATTCCTGTTTGTCAATCAAAAATATCTTTTAGTCACCTTTTTGTATTAAACGTAAAACTTTCCAATTCTATTATAATTCCTATGATGAATTACGTTTCAAAGGGCAAACAAGAGTATATTTATGGTAAAGAATGAGCAAATGTACAATAATTTCATACCTCTTTCAATGCTTAACACGGCCCAGATTGACTAGAGATTACTATACTTTTACAAGGCAATTTTACATCTGTTTTTAGCTTCAGGGGCGCTGCCCCCGCCAACGGGGGACTCCGAAAAGTGCTGCCGCCCCCCTGGACCCCCCACGGCAGCGATTAATTACGGATGGCATTGCCGCCCCTTTTAAAGTACAGGGTTCCAATGCTATGATACAAAGTAAACAAGATAATCAGGCTCCATACCCAACAATTTATGTGGGACATGGATGGGGGGTGAGATTAAAATAGGATCGTTCAATCGCAGAGATCGACGGCGGAGATCTTTCGATGGAGCGTTTGGGAGAATAGACGAATGGAAAATGAATGGGGTTTCGATATAACACAGGCTGTTCGATCTCAAAGATTGACGGCTGATATTAAAAGAAAAAATGATTTTAAGGAGGGCAGCAGTATGGCCGAAAAATGGCAGTGGTTTTCGTAAAATATTTTGGGGGTAGGCGGTATTTCCCGAAAAAAGTGATTCCATACATTGCTTGACACCTGTCCCTTTCAATACCACCTATTTCATAAAATATTTTGCCGTTAAGTTTCAGGCACAAAAATTTTGAGATATGTAATGTCCACCATCAGATTGGAGGCTCTAGATCTGATGGTGCGAATCACACGTGACAGGGTGAGAGATGCACAGACGAGGGATGGTAGAAACGTAGGATGTGTTAGTAACTTTGTCACATAGTGGAAAAAGTTATTTGGCGGAGTGATTTATCAAATGGAGAGTTTAGACTATCAGATTAAATCCTGATTGTAGGATCTTAAGAATGAACGATCACGATTAAAGGAAGGAGTGGATCATGTTCAAAAGAGAAAAGGGACAAGAGGTGAAAAGGCAGAGGAAAGGTGGCCCAATGGCCGTTGATCTCTGTAGATCAACGGTCGAGATTTATTTAAAATATTACATGTCGGGAATGGAAAAATAAAAGGAAATAGGGGTTCGGGAAAGGTTTTTGATTCCTTTAGCGCCCGATTGCGGGGATTTAGGACGCATGGAGGAAGGGGCTAAAGGAAATAATCCCTTGGGGGCTTAAATACTTTATAGTGCTAAAACTGATTTTTAGGCCAAAAAACAGGGTTTTTAAGGCTAAGTAAGGGTTCCGATAGGGGGAAGAAAGGGTTTTTAAACCAGATAAAGGTAAGATATGAGGTTTAAAGGGGGTTTTGAGATGATCTTGGAGGTTAAATGAAGGTTAATGGAGGGATTTTATGAAGGAAATAAGGATGAAAATGGGGTTATTGGTGAGTGAAAAGGAGGAGTGGAATTATGGAAAATGGATTTTTTAAGCAGTCTTCCTTGGTAAACAGCAGGTACTTTAGGACTAACAGTAAAACAGTAGTGAAGATTAACTAAAAGGGTAAAGAACAACATAAGACTTAAAAAGATGATAATTTTTCAAAGGAAAATATCTCTTGAAGGCTAAAAAAGATTTAGCCACCATTTGTTATGAAATTTTTTTATAGGTGGCTAACAAGAAGTGTTATTTCTCCTGTTGAAAATTTCCTCAGAAAGCCCAGTGTGGAGGATGTACACTAGAGGCTGTGCCAGCTGGCGCTCTTTCTCTTTGTTGTACCCACGCCAACCTTTTTGGAAATGTTCTTTAACAAATTAGAGGCAGATGTTTCCTTTAACCATCTCAGCGATGAGTCACAACAAGTGGTTAAACTTTATGAGCCATGTATCTCTTCCTTTAGGTAGTGGTTTTTAACCTCCCATGGAACATTCTTTGAAGATAGGACTCCCCTCCATGATTATAGGGATCCTAACCTCTCCCTCTTCCTCTATATAAACAAGCCTTCTCCCTTTACAAAATATAGATGAACATATAGCCAAGAAGCTGAACTTGGAGAAGAGATACTGTAGCTGATCAATTGCTATCGAAAAGGTAGAACCAAGGAGAATTTCGTAGAGAGAGCACCATCTGAATTCCTGACAATCTTTGTGAGACGCACCCCACTAGAACCCTATTGGAGGAGACTGTAATGTCGAAGCTTGGTTGTACTCTTCCTTCCTTTCAATAATATACTCGACTATGGTATTGGTTCCATCTTTGTGTTGTGTTTATTGATGCATTGATTTAGTCTTCTTCGACTTACTGATATTTACAGATGAAAAATAGTATGTTGTATATCATCTTTGTTTCTTGTGTATGTGTAGGTATCCGAGCGTGAGAATGAGTGGATCGTGATCTGTCGAACCAAGAGCGAGAGGTAACCACTCTTTTGAAAACAAAAACAACGCAGGATATATGGTAAGCTATCTATCGAATCTTCATCCATCTGTTAACTAGGAATTGATGTCATAGGGTGTCTTTTTTGTGCCTGGACCCACTTTAGGGCTAGTGGAATCACCTCTGTCCACAAAGGGGATTTACCTCACCAAAATTTAACCTTAACCTTATCTTAACCTTCACCTTAAGCTTAAGCTTAACCTTGACCTTAGCCTTAACCTTAACCTAACCTAAACTAACCTTAGCCTAACCTTAACCTTACCTTAACCAAACCCTTACCCTTGACTTTAACCTTAACCGTAACCTTAACCTTAACCTGACTAAACCCATAACCTTAACCTTAACCTAACTTTAACCATAACCTTAACCTTAACCTAACATTAACCTTAATCTTAACCTTAACCTTAACCTAATCTTAACCTTAACCTAACCGTAACCTTAACCTAACCTTAACCTTAACATTAAACTTAACTGTGACCTTAGCCTAACCATAACCTTAACCTTAACCTTAACCTAAACATAACCTTAACTTTACCCTTAACCTAACCTTAACCTTAACCTTAAACTAACCCTAACCATAACATTTCCCTTAACATTAACCTTAACCTTAACCTTAACCTTACATAAACCTTAACCTTAACCTTACCTTGACCTTAACTATAACCTAACCCTAAACCTCACCAAACCCTTAACCTTAACCTTAACCTGAAACTTTACCCTTAACCTTAACGTTTACCTAACCTTGACCTTAACTATAACCTAACCCTAACCCTAACCTTAACCTAACATTAACCTTGACCTTAAATATAACCTAACATTAACCTTGACCAAACTCTTAAGGTAACCTTAACCTTGACTTTACCCTTCACGAAACCTTAACCTTGACCTTAACCTTACCCATAACATTAACCTTAACCTTAACTTTACCCTTAACCTTAACCTTAACCTTAACCTATCATTAACCTTAACCTTGACCTTAAACTTAACCTTAACCTTAACCTTAACCTTCTCCTAACACTAACCTTAACCTTAACTTGAACGTTAACCCTAACCTTAACCTTAACCTAACGTTAACCTTGACTTTACCCTTGACCTTAACCTTAACCTGACTAAACCTGTAACCTTAACCTTAACCATAAATTAACCTTAACCTTGACCTTAACTATAACCTAAACCTAACCTTAACCTTAACCTTAACCTCACCCCTAACCTTAACCTTAACCTTAACCTTAACCTTACCTTAACCTAACTTTAAGGTTAAGGGTTTGGTTATGGTTAGAGTTAAGGTCAAGGTCAAGGTTAACCTTAACCTAACCTTCCCCTAACCTTAACCTTAACCTAAAACTTTACCCTTAACCTAACCGTAATCTTAACCTTCACCATAAACTTAACCTTAACCTTGAACTTAACCTTAACCTTAACCTTAACTATAACATTAACCTTCACCTTAACCTTAACCTTAACCTTAACCTTGACTTTACCCTTAAATTAACCTTAACCTAACCTTAACCTTAACCTTAACCTTATCCTTACCCTTAACCTTCACCTTAACCTTAACCCTAACATTAACCTTAACATTAGCCTAAAAATAACCTTAACCTTAATCTTAACCTAATCCTAAACTTAGCTTTACCCTTAACCTAACCTTAAACTTAACCTTGACCTTAACCTTAACTTTATTCTTAACCTTGACCTTACCCTTAACCTTCACTATAACCTAACCTTAACCTTAAGGTTAGGGTTAGGTTAGGGTTAGGTTATAGTTAAGGTCAAGGTTAAGTTTAAGGTTACGGGTTTTGTCAGGTTAAGGTTAAGGTTAGGGTTAATGTTAAGGGTAAGGTGAAGGTCAAGGTTAAGGTTACATTATGGTAAAGTCAAGGTTAAGGTTACGTTAAGGGTTTGGTCAAGGTTAAAGTTAGGTTAAGGTTAGGGTTAGGTTATAGTTAAGGTCAAGGTTAAGTTTAAGGTTAAGAGTAACGTTAAGGGTAAGGTTAAGGTTAAGGTTAAGGTCAATGTTAAGGTTAATGTTAACGGTTCGGTCAAGGTGAGGGTTAGGTTATATTTAAGGTCAACGTTAAGGTTACGTTATAGATAAGGTTAAGGTTAAGGTAATGGGAAGGTTAAGGTTAGGTTAAGGTTAAGGTTACGGGTTTAGTCAGGTTAAGGGTAAATTCAAGGTTAAGGGTAAAGTTAAGGTGAAGGTGAAGGTTAAGGGTAAGGTTAAATTAAGGTTAATCTAAAGTCAAGGGTAAGGTTAAGGTTAAGTTTAGGTTAAGCATAAAGTTAAGGTTAATGGTAAAGTTAAGGTTAAGGTTACGGCTAAGGTTAATGTTAAGGTCAAGGTCAAGGTTAAAATTAAGTTAGGTTAAGGTAAGGTTAAGTTTATGGTTAGGTTTAGGCTATAGTTAAGGTTAAGGTTAAGGTTATGGTTATGGGAAGGTTAAGGTTAAGGGTTTTGTCAAGGTTAAGTGTTTGGTTAAGGTTAAGGTTAAGGTTAACGTTAAGGTAAAGGTTCAAACCCTTGACCTTAACATTAAACCTACCCTTAACCTTAACCTTAACCTTAACCTTACTAAACTCGTAACGTTAACCTTAACCTTAACCTTAACTATAACGTAACCCTAACCTTGACCAAACCCTTAATCTTAAGCTTGACTAAAAACTTAACCTTAACCTTAACCTCCCTAAACCCGTAACCTTAACCTTAACCTTAGCCTTAACTATAACCTAACCCTAACCTTGACCAAAACCTTAACCTTAAACTTAACCTTAAGCTTAACCTTCCCCTAACCTTAACCTTAACCTTAACCCTTAACCTTAACCTTACCCCCTTAACCTTAACCTTAACCTTAACCCTAACCTTGACTAAATTACTAACCTTAACCTTAACTTGAACCTTTACCCTAACCTTGACCAAATTCTTAACCTTAACCTTAACCTGAACCTTTACCCTAACCATAACCCTAACCTTAACCTTAACCTTAAGTTTAACTATAACCTAACCCTAACCTTTACCAAACCCTTAACCTTAACTTTAATTTTAACCTAACCTTAACCTTAACTATAACCTAGCCCTAACCTTGACCAAACCCTTAACCTTAACCTTAACCTGACTAAACCTGTAACCTTAAGCTTCAGCTTAACCTTACCTTAACCTTAACCTGACTAAACCCGTAACCTTAACCTTAATCTTGCCTTAACCTAGCTTTAACCTTAAAATTCCCCTAACATTAACCCTAACCTTACTGTAACCTTACCCCTAACCCTAACCTTGACCAAACCCTTAACCTTAACCTTAACCTTACCCTTAGCATTCACCTTAACCTTAACCTTAACCTGACTAAACCCGTAACTCTTAACCTTGACCTTACCCTTCACCTTCACCTTAACCTTAACTTTTACTTTACCCTTAACCTAACCTTAACTTTAAATATAACCTAACCCTAACCTTGACCTTAACTTTACCCTTAACCTTGGCCTTAACCTTAACCTTAACCTTGACGTTGGCTTTAACCTAACCTTAACCTTAACCTTAACCTTAACATTATCTTACCCTTAACCTAACCTTAACCTTAACCTTAAACTTAAACTAACCTTAACCTTCCCCTAACCTTAACTCTAACCTTAACCCTAACCTTAACCATAACTTTACCCTTAACCCAAACTTAACCTTAACTTAACCTAACCTTAACCTTAACCTTAACCAAACACTTAACCTTGACTTTAACCTTAACCATAACCTTAACCTTAACCTGAATAAACCTGTAACCTTAACCTTAACCTAACCTTATCCTTAACCTTAACCTTAACGTTAACTTGAGGTTAAAATTATCGTTAAGGTTAAAGTTAAGGATAAGTTAACGTTAAGGTTAAGGTTAAGGTTAAGATTACTGGTTTAGTCAAGTTAAAGTTAAGGAGAAGGTTAAGGTTAGGTTAACGGTAAAGTTAAGGTTAAGGTGAAGGTTAATCGTAAGGCTAAGGTCAAGGTTACGGGTTTAATGAGTTTAAGGTAGGTTTAAGTTATAGTTAAGGTTAAGGTTAGGTTAAGGGTAAATTTAAGGTTAAGGTTAGGTTCAAGTTAAGATAAGGTTAAGGGTAATGTTAAGGTTAAGGTTAAAGGTTAAGGTTAAGATTAGGTTAAGGGTAAAGATAAGGTTAAGGTTAGGGTTAGAGTTAGGGTTAAGGTTAGGGGAAGGTTAAGGTTAAATTTAGGTTAAAGTTCAAGTTACACGTTTAGTTAGGTTAAGGTTAAGGTTAAGGTTAAGGGTTTGGTCAAGGTTAGGGTTAGGCTTTACTGGTTTAGTCAGGTTAAAGTTAAATTTAAGCGTTTTGTCAAGGTTATGGTTAGGCTATAACCTTACCCTTAACCTTAACCTTGACCTTAACTATAACCTAACCCTAAACTTGACCAAAACCTTAACATTAACCTTAACCTTAACCTTAACCTATACATAACCTTAACCTTAACTTTAACCTTTACCTTCACCTAAACCTTAACTATCACCTAACCCTAACCTTAACCTTACCCTTAACTTTACCTATAACCTAACCCTAACCTAGACCTTAACTATAACCTTAACCCTAACCTTAACCTTAACCTTAACCTTACCCTAATATTAACCTTAAACTAACCTTAACCTTGACTTTACCCTTAAGCTAACCTTAACCTTAAACTAACCTTAAACTTACCTTAACTTAACTTATCCTTAACATTTACCTTGACCTTAACCTTAACTTTAAATTTACCTTTAACATAACCTTAACCTTGACCTTAACTCTACCCTTAACCTTAACCTTAACCTGACTAAACTCGTAACCTTAACCTTACCCTTAACGTTAACCTAAACCTTTACACTTAAGGTTAGGTTAAGGGTAAAGTCAAGGTTAAGGTTATGGTTATGGGAAGGTTTAGGTTAATTTTAAAGTTAAGATTATGCCTTAACCTTAACCTGACTAAAACTAATCTTAACCTTAACCTTGACTTTAACCTTAACCTTACCCTTAGCCTTAACCTTAACCTCAACCTTAACCTTAACTATAACCTAACCTAACCTAACCTTAACCTTAACTATAACCTTAACCTTAAGGTTAAGGTTAAGGTTACGGGTTTAGTAAGGTTAAATTTAAGGTTAAGGTTAGGTTAAGGTTAAGGTTAAGGTTAAGGTTAAGGTTAAGGTTAAACCTAACCTTGACTTTACCCTTAACCTTATCTTAACCTTAACGTAACATTAACCTTAACCTAACCTTGACCTTGACCTTGACCTTGAACTTGACCTTAACCTTAACCTTAACGTTAAGTTAACCTTATCTTACCCTTGACCTTAAGTTTAACCTAAACCCTTAACCTAACCTAACCTTAACCTTAACCTTAACCTAAGGTTAAAGTTAGGTTAAGGTAAGGTTAAGGTTAGGTCAAGGTTACGGTTAAGGCTAGGTAAAGGTTTTATTTAGGGTAGGTTATTATGAAGGTTAAGGGTAAGGTTAATTTTAAAACTCGTAACCTTAACGTTCACCCTTAACCTTAACTTTAACCTTAACCTTAACTTGACTAAACCTGTATCCTTAACCTTAACCTTAACCTAACCCTAAACCTAACCTTACACTTAACCCTAACCTTAACCTTAAACATGACCTTAACTTTACCTTAACCTTGACTTTACCCTTAACCTAACCTTAACCTTATATTAACCTTTTCCTAACCTTAACTTTAACCTAAATAGACCCTTAAGGTTAGGGTAAAGTAAAAGTTAATATTAATGTTAGGCTAAGGGTAAAGTCAGGTTAAGGGCAAGGTTAAGGGTAAGGTTAGGTTAAGGGTAATCTTAACCTTAACCTGACTTAACCCATAACCTTAACCTTATCCTTCCCATAATCATAACGTTAACCTAACCTTAACTTTATCCTTAAACTTGAACTTAACATTAACCTTAACCTTACCTTTACCTTAACTTTAACTATAACCTAACCCTAACCTTAACCTTAACTTTAACCTAACCTTAACTTTATCTTAAACTTAACTATAACCTAACCCTAACCTTGACTAAACCTTAACCTTAACCTTAACCTAACCTTGACCTTGACCTTGACCTTACCCTTAACCTTAACTCTTAACCTTAAGTTTACCCTTGACCTTGACTTTAACCTTAACCTTCCCCTAACCTTAACCTTAACCTTAACATTCCTCTAACCTTAAGCCTAACCTTAACCTTAACCTTAAATTTAACCTTAACCCTTAACCTGAAGGTTAAGTTTTGGTCAAGTTTAGGGTTAGGTTATAGTTAAGGTTAAGGTTAGGGTCAAGGTTAGGGGAAGGTTAAGGTTAAGGTTAAGGTTATGGTTAGGCTAACGTTAAGGTTAAGGTTAACCTAAGGTTAGGGTTAGGTTAAGGTTAAGGTTAAGGTTAAGATTATGGTTAGGTTATAGTTAAGGACAAGTTTAAGGGTATGGTTAACGTAAATTTAAGATAAGGTTATGGGTAAGGTTAAGCTTAAGGTTAGGTTAAGGTTAGGTTATAGTTAAGGTTAAGGATAAGGTTAAGGTTAAGGGTTTGGTCATGGTTAGGTTTAGGTTATAGTTAAGGTTAAGGTTTAGGGTTTGGTCAAGGTTAGGGTTAGGTTATAGTTAAGGTTAGGTTAAAGTTAAGTTAAGGGTAAAGTTAAGGTTAAGGTGAAGGTTAAGGTTTAGGGATTAAGGTAAAGTCAAGGTCAAGGTTAGGGTTAGGTAAAGGTAAAATCAAGGTTAAAGTTAGGGTTAGGTTAAGGTTAAGGTTACGAGTTTAGTCAGGTTAAGGTTAAGTGTTTGGTCAAGGTTAGGGTTAAGTTATAGTTAAGGTTAAGATTAGGTTAAGGGTAAAGTTAAGGTTAAGGTTAGGGTTAACGTTAGGGGAAGGTTTTAGTTAAGGTTAAGGTTAAGGTTAGGTTAAGGTTAAGATAAAGTTAAGTATCAGGTTAAGGCTAAGCTTAAGGTTAGGTTAAGGCTAAAGTTAAGGTTAGGTTAGATTAAGGTTAATGTTAGGTTAAGGTTAAGGCTAAGGTTAATGTTAAGGTTAAGGGTTTGGTCAATGTTATGGTTAGGTTATAGTTAAGGTTAGGTTAAGGTTAGGTTAAGAGTAAATTTAAGGTTAAGGTGAAGGTTAAGGGTAAGGTTAAGGTTAAGGTTACGGGTTTAGTCAGGTTAAGGTTAAGGTTAAGGGTTTGTTCAAGGTTAGGGTTAGGTTAAGGTTAAGGTTAGGTTAAGGGTAAAGTAAATTTTAAGGTTATGGTTAAGGTTAAGGGTAAGATAACGTTAAGGTTAAGGTTAAGGGGGTAATGTAAGGTTAAGTTTAAGGTTACGGTTAGGTGAAGGTGAAGGTTACGGTTATGTCAAGGTTAAGGTTAAGGTTAAGTTAAGGTTAAGGGTAATATAAGGTTAAGATTAAGCTTAAGTGTAAGATTAGGTTAAGGGTAAAGTCAAACCTTAAACTTAACCTTCCCCTAACCTTAACCTTAACCTTAACCTAAACTTAAACATAACCTTAACCTTAACTTTACCCTGAAACCAACTATTCGAGTCGGTCTTTAAATCCCTCCATCAGTGATCATTTCTCTTATTACATTTCATTTTTAGGTGTCTCATTCAGTTTTTTCATGAACATTTCAATAGGGGCATGCCATTTTCTGACGGAAGGACTTGGTTTTCTTGTTTCCCTCATGTTTGTACCCTATGGGTTGGTCAAAAATTTCTCAAAGTTCATCAAAGTTCATTTCACGTCATTTGTAGTCATAAATGCTATTTTGGTCAAACAAGAGTCCTAAGTCTAGGGTTGGGTCTTCAAAATTTCAAACAATGCCCGCAGGCCATGAGGATGTTTTCAATAAGTTTTCAGTTCAAGATTTTCATCATTAATAAGGTTGAAGGATATTTTTTCTTCAAAACTCTGTTTTGAAGAAGAAATCATCAAGTTTGTTTAATACATGATTGTTAAGGTTTTTCAAGTTCTACAGTTCTTCAGGCAGCCCTGGTCACCTTGCCAGGATTCAGCAGCTCCCATCCCTGCAAAATCAACCAAGAAGTCCTCATTCAAAGTCAGAAGAAACAAAGAAACAAAGTTTGTTTTAAAATGTGAAAGGAGCCGAAGCCAAAACATTACAAAAATGGGTTTGTATGAAGCAAAAATCAAGTTCTCAATTTTATAAGGCAATTCCATTATTTTTACATCCATTTGCATCCAAGAAGATCAGTTGAAATTGACTTGAGCAGGTGAGAGGGAAAAACTGCATTTTGGAGCTAAGACTGAGTGTTTGTGTATGGCGCGGCGCATTGGAGAATAGCGCGGCGCATCCACAGGACGTGGTGCACTGGGTGCCTTTGCACAGTGAAAATATACACTGGCACGACGCACTCACCAGGCACGGCACACTGGGTAGAGTGCACGGCGCACAGAGCTGGAACAAAAAATTTCTCCTCTGCTCTATAAAAAAAACTCAAATTCCTTGCTTCCAATGGATTTGTAAGGCTGTGAATCGCTTTTGGACAGTGTTTAGTGTGATTGAAGATTGGAAAGATTGGGAGATATATTTGTTTCTTCTCACGATGGTTTTAATTTATTGATCCTGCTTCATTTGATGATCAAAACATCTCGTGAAAGACAATGGCACCTAAAACTCTCTATGCAATCAGTTTTTGACTTCATATTTATGTTGTGTATGTTTAAAGGGAGAAATCTCAGCTGGAATTGGCGGAACTCTGTTTCCCGTCATCAAAGGAAAAATTCAAAACTATTTTTATTAAAAATTAGTTTTTTTTAAAAAGGCAAACGTAAAGTGAAAAGTCAAAGATTGAAACTTAAAATAGAGCGAAGAATATCTACCACAACAGAGAAATAGGAGTGGATTGTCTATTTGTGTCTTCAGTTATGATTTAAAAGGTCTACGCTACAGTTTCCGCCTTTTCATTGGTTACCAAAAAATCTCAAGTGGAATAATGTAACGCTGCTTATCTTCAGAAAAATATGATTGGCTCCTATTTGTTAATGATGTGAAACAACTCCCTATTGTCATTGATCTATTTTCCCACCTTTGAGTTTATTTATTGTATTGAAAATATTTTTTAAGGGGTCTGAGTTCTCGGAAAAGTCTGGAAGGAAAACTCAGTGCTTCACTGTATAGTTTTGGCAGAGAATTAATGAAATGATGCAGCTCTGGTTCATGAGATTCCCGTGGTATGAGTTTGGCATATGTCTTTTATTTTTGTTTCATATGTATCTCATTATGTTTTACCGTTAATTCATAATCATTTCTAGATGAATCCTTTTAAGTAGGAAAGGTAGAATCCAGTTTATTGCTCTCCCTTGGGAAAGCGTTCATGTTTCCGTATGTTTTCTTCTGTTGAAAAGGATTCATTATATATGCCCTTTTCAACCTCTCAAATAGTCTTTCCACTCCATATTATTTCAACTTGATTGCTAAACTATTGCCTATCTTGCCTCATGAAACACTCTCTGTTTTTTATTTAATTTCTTAGCTCATGCTGTTCTTTGTCCCATACATCCATGAAACCCAGTGATTCATCAAATATCTCTTTCTTATTTATTTACTATCCTAAAATCAGTATTCATTATAGGTCATCTCATGCCCTATTGGACATTTTGCCAAGATAGACCTGGAGAGAGCCCTCTCCTGTCCTCGTAGGGCTAGCTACGAGGCTGAGCGTGGTTTGGTGTTGTCCTTTCTCTGCCTTATTTCAGCCTGAGGTGGATTAGGGAAATAACATAGTGGCGACTCCACTGGGGAAGAAAATGGTTTGATTTTGAATGTGACACTTGACTTGTAGATTGTCTTGCCCCAGTACATGTAATCAAGTGTAGATCTGATGGTTGATGGTGGACAACGATCAGACATAAGAAGGCTAAAATCATTCACCTGTCGATTTCATTCACTGAAAAATCCAGAAATCAATCCTTCATGGTGACTCCACTGTAGAGAGTTCAGTAGCTTTAAGATTTTCAAGATGGAACGGGTTGCAAGAAGATACGCTCCCATGAGCCGAGATCACATCCCAGGTTTTCCAAATAAAATGCCCAAGGTGGATTGGCTTCAGAATTTTCCTATGTTCAGAAATGTGGAAGGTAATGACGCTGCTCATCATATGGTGAAATTTCACATTCATGTACATAAATTAAAGATCAATTTTTCTGAAGACTGTTTGATGAAAATGTTTATGGCTACTCTCGAAGATGAAACCCGATCTTGGTATGAAAGTTTTCCATCTACTTCTATTTATTGTCTTCAGGATTTTCATACAATATTATTTGAAAGGTATCAAGAATCATATCCATCCTTGATTTTAGTTCAGAACTATTGTAGCCATGTTAGTAGTTTCATTGAAAATCTTGAGAATTTTTATGGAGATAATGAGTTGATGGACAGAGAAATCATGGAGGCTCTGTACGAGAATCCATTTCAGCAAAATGAAGAGAACCTAGAGGATACCCATCAAGATGCTTAGGAGACTTTGCAGCAGGATCAAAATCTTGGTACAATGGAAAATGATGAAAGAGAAAGTTTTGTTTCAGATCTGTCCATAGAAGAAGACAACATGCAGTAAAGTCAAGTTTCAATTTCAGAATGTGATGTAGTCAAGTCAGTTATTTCAGATTTAGATTCAGATTGTGATGACCAAGAATACCTGCTAAATCCCATAAAGGAGAAATATGCTGTTGAGATCATCTGGAATGAAGAAGACAGAGTTACGGATCCAAATGTTCTTAGTTCATTAGAACACAGCCTTCATCAGGAGGTAATTCAGTCAGTTCATGAAAAACAGAATGAGATCTTTGTTCGAGTAAGTGATAAATATTCTTTCAATAACTCAGTGATAAATGATAATTTGATTGCCATGTCATATGAAGATAATTACTGTTTGAGCAAAAGAAAACAAAAAGCATTGTCTCCTTTGTCTGAAGATGAGATAGATCAACTCTTGAAAGGTCATGTTACAGCCCAAGCTAAAGCAGATTTGTAGCGCCCACATGGTCAAGAAAGTGTTGGTGAAACTTCTTCTTCTTTTGAAAATGATGACGGTCTTGTAATCAATTTTATAGATCAGAAAACAGATAATATTTTCTTTCATGAAGATAATAAGGTTGTCATGTTTGATAATCTTGAAGATTGTTTTCTGTTTAACAATGACCTAGACCATGAAGTTGAGGAATATGAGCTTGAGAGAGACAATATGCCAGAATTTCTCATGGTCAAGGAACCTACAGCTAACACTCAGATGGCAGAAACACATACTTCTCTGTGCATTCCTATCACTCGAAAATCAATTGTTCTTTCATATCAGAATGAAGGGAGTACTTGTATTTTTGCAGCTGGATCTCCAGACAAGTCAGTGCTTCAGGATTTTCAAGATCCCTTTGGCATTTTTCTGCAAGCATTAGAAAAGATAAATATCACCTGGTTCATTATCATAAACTTTGGTTTCAGTGGTTATTTTGAGTTTCGTACAGGTTCATCGTTCCGCCTGCTCGAGAAAAGTGAGAACATAAATTTGGTATGTAGCCATCTGCTAGATTGGTTACATTGGAAGGCACACTACACATGATTGTACATATTTCATTAGTATTCAGGTGGTTGTCGTCATGATTTGAAATCTTGATGGACTGCTGCCCTTCAATAAGATTTGTAAGTTCTTATTTTAGTTGAGTCAGTTTGAGTCATATTTTCAATCAATAAATGAGTCAAATGTTTTGTGTCATTTTGTCAAGTTGTGGACTCCATAGCCCAATGGATAAAGGCATTGTCTGCTCTCCCAAAGATCTATCGTTCTTGGCACCTCCAGGGAGCTACCATCCCCATTGGAGCCAATGTTAGAGTCGGTCTTTACATCCCTCCATCAGTGATCATTTCTCTTATTACATTTCATTTTTAAGTGTCTCATTCAGTTTTTTCATGAACATTTTGTTAGGGGTATGCCATTGTCTGACGGAAGGACTTGGTTTTCTCGTTTCCCTCATGTTTGTACCTGCTGGGTTGGTCAAAAATTTCTCAAGGTTCATCAAAGTTCATTTCACGTCATTTGCAGTCATAAATTCTATTTTGGTCAAACAAGAGTCCTAAGTCTAGGGTTGGGTCTTCAAAATGTCAAACAATGCCCGCAGGCCATGAGGATGTTTTCAATAAGTTTTCAGTTCAATATTTTCATCATTAATAAGGCTGAAGGATATTTCTTCTTCAAAACTTTGTTTTGAAGAAGAAATCATCAAGTTTGTTTAATACATGATTGTTAAGGTTTTTCAAGTTCTACAGTTCTTCAGGCAGCCCTGGTCACCTTGCCAGGATTCAGCAGCTCCCATCCCTACAAAATCAACCAAGAAGTCCTCATTCAAAGTCAGAAGAAACAAAGAAACAAAGTTTGTTTTAAAATGTGAAAGAAGACGAAGCCAAAACATTACAAAAATGGGTTTGTATGAAGCAAAAATCAAGTTCTCAATTTTATAAGGAAATTCCATTATTTTTACATCCATTTACATCCAAGAAGATCAGTTGAAATCGACTTGAGCAAGTGAGAGGGCAAAAATGCATTTTGGAGCTAAGACTGAGTGTTTTTGTGTGGCGCGGCGCATTGGAGAACAACGCGACGCATCCATAGGACGCGGTGCATTGGGCGCCTTTGCACAGTGCAAATATACACTGGCGCGATGCACTCACTAGGCGCGACGCACTGGACAGAGTGCGCGATGCACAGAGCTGGAACACAAAATTTCACCTCTGCTCTATAAAAAAAACTCAAATTCCTTGCTTCCAATGGATTTGTAAGGCTGTGAATCGCTTTTGGAAAGTGTTTAGTGTGATTGAAGATTGGAAATATTGGGAGATATATTTGTTTATGCTCACGATGGTTTTAATTTCTTGATCCTGCTTCATTCGATGATCAGAACATCTCGTGAAAGACGATGGCACCTAAAACTCTCTATGCAATCAGTTTTTGACTTCATATTTATGTTGTGTATGTTTAAAGGGAGAAATCGTAGCTGGAATTGGTGGAACTCTATTTCCCATCATCAAAGGAAAAATTCAAAAATATTTTTATTAAAAATTAGTTTTTATTCAAAAGGAAAACGTAATGTGAAAAGTCAAAGATCGAAACTTAAAATAGAGCGAAGAATATCTACCACAACAGAGAAATAGGAGTGGATAGTCTATTTGTGTCTTCAGTTACGATTTAGAAGGTCTACGCTACAGTTTCCGCCTTTTCATTGGTTACCAGAAAATCTCAAGTGGAATAATGTAACGCTGCTTATCTTCAGAAAAGATGATTGGCTCCTGTTTGTTAATGATGTGAAAAAACTCCCTATTTTCATCGATCTATTTTCCCACCTCTGAGTTTATTTATTGTATTGAAAATATTTTGTAAGGGGTCTAAGTTCTGGGAAAAGTGTGGAAGGAAAACTCAGTGCTTCACTGTACAGTTTTGGCAGAGAATTAATGAAATGATGCAGCTCGGGTTCATGAGATTCCTGTGGTATGAGTTTGGCATATGTCTTTTCTTTCTGTTTCATATGTATCTCGTTATGTTTTACCATTCATTCATAATCATTTCTAGATGAATGCTTTTAAGTAAGAAAGGTAGAATCCAGTTTATTGCTCTGCCTTGGGAAAGCGTTCATGTTTCCGTATGTTTTATTCTGTTGAAAAGGATTCATTATATATGCCCTTTTCAACCTCTCAAACATTCTTTCCACTCCATATTATTTCAACTTGATTGCTAAACTATTTCCTATCTTGCCTCATGAAACACTCTGTGTCTTTGATTTAATTTCTCAGCTCATGCTGTTCTTTGTCCCATACATCCCTAAAACCCAGTCATTCATCAAATATCTCTTTCTTATTTATTTACTAGCCTAAAATCAGTATTCATTATAGGTCATCTCAGGCCCTATTGGACATTTTTCTGAGATAGACTCGGAGAGAGCCCTCTCCTGTCCTCGTAGGGCTAGCTACGAGGCTGAGCGTGGTTTGGTGTTGTCCTTTTTCTGCCTTATTTCAGCCTGAGGTGGATTAGGGAAATAACACCAACCATCACCTTACCCTAACCATAACCTAAAATTCACCCTTAACCTAATATTACCCTTAACATAACCTTAACCTTGAATTTACCCTTAACCTTACCTTAACCTTTACCTAATCTTAACATTAACCTTAACGATAACCTTAACCTTAACCTAGCCTTAACCTTGACCTTAACTATAACCTAACCCTAACCTTGACCAAACCCTTAACCTTAACCTTAACCTGACTAAACCTGTAACCTTAACCTTAACCTTACCCTTAACCTTAACTTATCCTTAACCTTAACCTTAACCATAATCATAACCTCGGGTTAAGGTTAAGGTTAAGCGTAAGGTTAGGGTTACGGGAAAATTTTAAGTTTAAGGTTATAGGTTGGTTTAGTTAGGGTTAGGTTATATTTAAATTCAAGGTTAAGGCTAGGTTAAGGTTAAGGTTATGGATATGGTTATGGTTAAGGTTATGTTAAGGTCAAGGTTAAGGTTAAGGTTAGGTTAAGGCTAAGGTCAAGGTTAAGGTTAAGGTTATGGTTAAGTTTAGGCTAATGTTCAGGTTAAGGTTAAGGTTAAGACCGGTAACCGTATCCTTGACCTTACCCTTAATCTTAACCTTAACCTTAACCTTAACCTTACTAACCCCATAACCTTAACCTTAACCTCAACCTTAAACTTAACCTTAACTATAACCTAAACCTAACCTTGACAAAACCCTACCCTTAACCCTAACCCTAACCTTAACCATAAACTTAAATTTACCCTTAACCTAACCTTAAGCTTAGCTATAACCTTAACCTAATCTTAACCTTAACCTAAGCTTAACCTTACCCTTAACCTTGACCTTAACCTTAACTTAACCTAACCTTAACCTTAAATATAACATAACACTAACCTTGACTAAACCCTTAACCTTAACCTTATCCTAACATTATCCTAACCTTAACCTTAACATTAACCTAACTATCACCTTAAACTTAACCTTAACCTTGAACTTAACTATAACCTAACCCTAACCTTGAACAAACCCTTAACCTTAACCTTAACCTTATGCCCTTAACCTTAATCTTAACCTCATATTAACCTTAACTAAAACCTAACCCTAACCTTAACAAAACCCTTAAGCTTAACCTTAACCTTAACCATAACCCTAACCTTAACGTAACATTAACCTTAACCTTAACCTTAACCTAAATTTAACTTTAACCTAACCTTAACCTTAACCTAACTATAGCCTTACTCTTAACCTTAACTTTGACATTAACTATAACCTATCCCTAACCTTGACCTCAACCTTAACCTTAACCTTAACCTTAACTTTACCTTAACCTTGACTTTACCCTTAAACTAACCTTAACCTTAACCTAACCCTTAACCTTGACCAAACATTTAACATTAACCTTAACATTAACTTTACCCTTAACCTATCTTAACCTTGACCTAACCTTAACCTTGACTTTACCCTTAACGTAACCTTAACCTTGACCTTAACCTGAGGTTAAGATTGTGGTTAAGGTTAAGGGTAAGGTTAAGGATAAGGTTAGGGTTAATGTTAGGGTAAGTTTAGGGTTAGGTTAAGGTTAAGGTTAGGTTAGGTTAAGGTTAAGGTAAGGTTAAGGTTAAGGTTATGGTTAAGGTTAAGGTTAAGGTTAGGTTAAGGTGAAGGTTAGGTTAAGGTTAAGGTTAAGGTTAAGGTTAGGTTATGGGTAAGGTTAGGGTTATAGTTAAGGTAAGGTCAAGGTTAAGGTTAATGTTAAGGTTAGGTTAAGGTTAAGGTGAAGGTTATGGGTTTAGTCAGGTTAAGGTTAAGGTTAAGGTCAAGGTCAAGGTTAAGGTTAGGTTATAGTGAAGGTTCAGGTTAATGATAAGGTTAGGGTAAAAGTTCATGTTAAGGTTAAGCTTAGGGTTAAGGTTAGGGTTAGGTTAACCTTAAGATAAAAATAAGGTTAAGGTTAGGGTTAGTTTAAGGTTAAGGTTAAGGTTAGGGTAAAGTTTAAGGTTAAGGTTAAGGTTAATTTAAGTTTAAGGTTAGGTTAAGGTTAAGTTAACGGTAAATTCAACCTGTAACCTTAAACTTAACATTAACTATAACCGAACCCTAACCTTGACCAAACCCTTAACCTTAACTATAACTTAACCTTAACCTTAACCAAACCCTTAACCTTAACATTGACTTTACCCTTAACTTAACCTTAACCTTAACCTTAACTATAGCCTTAACCATACCTTAACCTAACTTAACCTTAACCTTGACCTAGACCTTAACCTTAACCTCAACTTTACCCTAACCTTAAGTGTTTAGTCAGGTTAATGTTAAGGTTAAAGGTTTGGTCAAGGTTAGAGTTAGGTCGAGGTTAAGGGTGAAGGTTAAGGGTAAGGTTAAGGTTAGGCTAAGGGTAAATTTAAGGTTAAGGTTAGGGTTAAGGTTAGGGGAAGATTAAGGTTAAAGTCAAGGTTAAGCTGAAGGTTAAGGGTAAGGATAGGGTAAGGTTAAGGTTAAGGTCAAGGTCAAGGTTAAGTTAGGTTAAGGTAAGGTTAAGGTTAGGGCAAGGGTAAAGTTAAGGTTAAGGTTAGGTTAAGCTCAGGGTTAAGGTTAGGTTAAGGGTAAAGTCAAGGTTAAGGTTAGGTTAAGGGTAAGGGTTTGGTCAAGGTTAAGGTTAGGTTATAGTTAAGGTCAGGTTAAGGTTGAGGTTAAGGGTTTGTTCAAGGTTAGGATTAGGTTATAGTTAAGCTTAAGGTTAAGGTTAACGGTAAAGATAATGTTATTGTTAAGGTTAAGGTTAGGGTTAGGTTATAGTTAAGGTTAAGATTAGGTTAAGGGTAAAGTTAACGTTAAGGTTAGGGCAAGGTTTTAGTTAAGGTTAAGTTTACGTTAAGGTTAAGGGTTTGGTCAAGGTTAGGGTTAGGTTAAGGTTAAGGTTAAGGTTAGGTTAAGGGTAAAGTCAAGGTTAAGGTGATGGTTAGGGTTATGGGTTTAGTTAGGTTAAGGTTAAGGTTAAGGTTAAGGTCAAGGGTTTGGGAAGGTTAAGGTTAAGGTTAAGGGTAAGATAAGGTTAAGGTTAGGTTAAGCTGAAGGTCAAGGTTAAGGTTAAGCTCAAGTTTAAGGTTTGGTTAGGGTTAGGTTATAATTAAGGCTAATATAAGGTTAAGGTTAGGTTAAGGTTAAGGTTATGGTTATGGTTAAGGTTAAGGTTAAGGTTATGGTTAGTGACCTAACCCTAACCTTGACCAAAATCTTAACCTTAACCTTAACCTTAACTTGAACCTTTACCCTAACCTTAACATTAACCTTAACCTAACCTTAACCTTAACTTTACCTTGACCTTGACTTTACCCTTAACCTTAACATTAACCTTAACCTTATCTAAACCTTAACCTAACCTCAACCTTAACCTTAACCTTGACCTTAACATTAACCTAACCATAACCTTAACCTTAACTATAACCTTATCTTTACCCTTAACCTTAACCTTAACCTAAATGAAACCTTAACTTTACCCTTAACCTAACCTTAACCTTAACCTAACCATAACCTTGACCAAACCCTTAACCATAAGCTTAGCCTTAACCTTAGCCTTTACTTAAACTTAACCTTAACCTTAACCTTAACTTAACCTTAACCTAACCGTAACCTTAACCTAACCTTAACCTTAGCCTTATGTTAACCTTAACCTAACCTTAACCTTGACTTTACCCTTAACATAACCTTAACCTTAACCTTAACCCTAGCCTTAACCCTAACCTTAACCAAACCCTTAACATTAACCTTAACTTAACCTTAACCTTACCTTAACCTTGAACTTAACTATAACCTAACCCTAACCTTAACCTAACCTTACCCATAACTTTAACCTTAAGGTTAGGGCTGTTGTAGAGGTAAATCCCCTATGCAGACAGAGGCGATCCCTACTAGCCGAGATCAGGTTTAGCAACAATTATATCATGCTAAGGTGTAAGTTCCTAATTGCAATAGACCAAATTGCAAAGAAGGCCTACCTTAAGTCCAACGTTTTTTTTCGTAGAGGAGATAGCGATCCCCTGTTCTTGCTCCAACAGATCACAATTATCCCACTTGTCGCGGTCGAACACTTGCACACACAAGAAATACAACGAACACACAAGCGTAAACCCAATATATCCAATTATGTATCGGTCAGAGAAGATATAACTCATGATCACAATGAACAATACGAGTGGAACCATAACCAAATTTGCTTATCATTAATTAATACAAAGAAAGATACAACCTGTCTCTGACACTAAATCTTCCTTCGACGGGTCGATAGCAGAATATGTCTCGGTAAAGCTTGTCGGGAATGGGGACAATCCTCTCTCTTTGATCGTCAATATCCTTGCTAATGATTTGGCTCTATTAGGAATATCAATGCTCTTGTAGCATTCTTTAGGCTATGAAGGCTCTTGGAGACTAGATTGCAAAGGAAAATTGCAAGCTTATATAGATGGTGGAAGGGGAGTTGGGATCCCTACAATTACGCAATTGGCCCTATCCTCAAGGAAGCTTCCATGAGAGGTGGAAAACCACTTCCTCTACATGGAGATCCAGAGCCAAACCTCCCAACTCAATTTAGAGACCAGTTCAAGAATTGGTTGGAGTCAATCTTCCACCATTTATTTTTAAAAAACACTCCTTAATAAGCCTGGTGTGGGTACAACACTGAGACAGTGCACCATTTGGCGCGCTCTCTTTGGAGGATTTCCCTTATTGGCACGGGTATAACACTGAATAGTCGCGCTAAGGCAAAAAATACTATTTTTAGGGTTTTTCACAAGGAATTATCTTCAGGGGAATGAATTCCATTGTCTATGGGGATGCCATGAAAGTGGTTTCAGGTCATGTAGTGCTCACAGGTCACGGAATAAGCCCTCTAATGTGTGAGACGGGGAATTGCAGGGACGGTGACAAATTGATATGTAACATATGCCCCCTAAAGCATGAGGCCCGAGAGGGAGAGAGGGGTGAAATGCTTTACAAGAATGTGTCCAAATGAAAATACCGTCATCGGAAAACATGCGTAGACAAGTACAACTGATATCTCAAAGACATGATATATGTGGTATGGGCGCAGCCATCCATAACAGAGTATATAATAATCCAGATCCAAGTCATCAATGCAACCATCCAATGAGGATCGATAAATAGACTCAGGCATGTTCACAGCCATCCAATGAATGAGTCATGCAACCAATCATAATAATCCACAAAATCGCAGCCTGGATTCTAATAAAATCCAGGGTCTTGTGCTCCATCTCGACCCGAACAAAGTACAAGTTCAAGCATGCGAATAAGTGAGCTGAAGTTGAACATGAAAGAACATCGTCTGATTACTAGCCAATGATGAAAGCGATTAATAGATGCAAGAGGCACCACCAATAATGTCAATGGCCCTCAAGGTACTTTAGGTACAATCTACAGCATGTGAATTAGTGAGCTGGCGTCGAACGTGAAGAACCTGCCATTGAGGCATGCAAGCTCCAAGGTACTAGAAGGGAGTCTCTAGATCAACATCCCTGATAATGAGCTGAATTCAATAGGAAGTGATCTTGATCAAATTTGGGCCATAGTGTTTCCCACATCATTGTCGCGAGACAGAGGAACATAATGTCTTTGTGAATCAGGATCAGATGAGAATTAGAGGATGGTTGAGACTTGCAGAGGTCAACTTCTCTTGAACATATTGGCGACACGACAGTGGATTTGGCAGTATTTGAGATCAAAAGATCAGAGGTCATGACGATGAGGCAAAGAGAAGATGAGAGGTCAAAAGGGATTACCCAAACCCACAGAGGCAAACAGATAATGAGGTGATATGTACCCAACCCGACACGAATGCAGACAAGTGCCATGTTCAAGAGCAACATACTGCCGACACGACGATGATACTGGTTCCATTTTCCCCCACCATTTCTGGTGAGTACCCCAATTATTTTTGAAGAAAATCTTGAAGGGGATAGCATATTCTTTTAATATCAATCCATCCTTTGAACGAATCCATCCTAGTACATTTAACGAGCCCTAGGAAGGAGAAACTCGAATACCGTCATTACGACTGAATCCAATGTCATCGGGGTTTAAAGATTCTGAAAAAGGAAGAACTCAGCGTCTTTTCATGTTTAGAGAGTTTGAAAAGATAGCGGAAAAGTAAAATCCAACAATCCATTTTCTTATATAGTTCCTCAGATCCGAAAAGGTAGAAAAATATGTCTGAGAAAACCTCCTAGTCGCGATAGACTAGGGTATTCCTTTTTTGTAAATAATCTATCCCAGCCTGAAAAAGGGGTAAACGTATATTGGGTAGATGTCGATTCGTAGCCACTTTAACGAGATCGAAATGACAAGGGACTCGACAATATTTTCATATTTAGAGAGTCAGAAAAGAGCTGAAAGATGACTCCAAAATGACTTTTTCGTGTTTTTACCGAGTCTGAAAAAGTATAAAATACAACTCGTATCACCATCGAAGCTGCGAAAAAACCTGTCACTGCACATAAAGGCAAGTGTAAAATCCATTTTCGATCAAATATATTAAAATATTGAGAAAAATGACTTTTAAAACCTAATTTTGACTTCAAAAGTTATAAATATGCCACAAATAGTAAAAAAACTTTTACTTTTACTTTTTACCTCATTTGGAGAGAAAAAATGGTCTTTTTGTGTGCGAACTTGCAGTGGTTATTGATCCAGGACACCATTTAGATTCTCGTCAGTTCCAGGTAAGAGGCGCTCCCTTAAGCTCTGTTTTGATTCATTTTTTATGAATTTCCATTGTGCATCCGACCTCTTGGGGGAACCTTTTGGAATTCTAGGGTTTGCTCCATTGGCACATGTATCCAGCATCGACCCGCGCCAGTGGACATTTGATCACAAAGGGGTCGCGCCAATGGCGCAACGCAATTTTCTGCTTTAAATTCCCAAAATGTGAGCCATCCATCTAGATTTTGAATGCAATAGAGATCTAACAAAGAATTTTTAGTCATGTTGATGTAGATATTCGAGCATAATGGTTATTGAATGGAAAGAGAGGGAACATGGAGAGGAAGACGAAATGGCCATGGAAAATGAAGCTTGCATGAATGCATTGTTAGGAATCTGTAATCATCAATATTGGCAAAGTCCGATCATAGAAACAACATCATATCAACCAACTTTGGGATTCTAGGATCTAGCCCTCCCGAATCCGGAGAGGGATCTCTCCAATAAGTGCAAAGATGGATTTGTCTTTGAAATTTGGGGTAATAATATTAGGCTAGTTATGAAGGCCAAGGGTTTGTTTTGTTTTTTGGATGGTTGAGCATGAATACCGTTTGAGACAGAAAATCCTAAGTGCAAAGAGTTTCAAAGGTGATATGTTGCAAGTGAATAGAACAGCTAGGCTAAAAAGATAGCTATAATGTTGGTTTTTAGTCCATTGGGCTATGGAGTCATAATAGGGATTTAATTGAGAAACAACATCAAGAGTGATCCAAGGGGCAAGTCATCTACATCATAATATTATTGAGATTTAAATGATGGAATGGGAACAATAAGGTGTTGGAGAGGTGGAAACTGATAATAATTTCACAAAGGATTTATAGTCAGTCCAAACAAGAAAAGCCTCTTAATTAACTGTTTAAAACCAACCAATGGCAGGGCTAACCATTGACCTCTTGGGTAGGTTTGTATTAAAGCAGCTTAATTGACAGAAAATTCAGTAATCCACATAATTACCTTCAAAAAGTATGAAAACATATAAGGGAAGACAGAGTGTAAACTTAAGATCAGATAAAGTAATTTTAAACCTAGTCTGCTTTCAGTCAACACCAAGGGAAACTTTCAGAATCTACTTTTGGAGAATAGAAGCTAGAAACAGGGCTAACCATCACTTTTCTAGTCTAACTTTAATAAGCAAATAAGGAAATAACTTTCAAGAACAATTTTTAAAGCAAACAGTAGGACGAGGGAACTCCAGCATTCCTAATTGCTTAAACTGCATTAAATCATTCTTAAATAAACAATTTGGAGGAAAACATTTAGATAAAGATTTTCAGTCAGAGAAGGTTACTGATGTACAAAAGGTCCTAACTCTATAAATGTTGTTCTTTATTAGAGAATAGTGAAAAATATGACATACATAAAGGAAAACAATAACAAATAAGGGGCACTTCACCAGTGATATAGACCAGGATCCCAAGAAACAACTTGTTTGTTGATGTCAAACCAGTTACAGTACTCAGGTCCAATGTTTCAGTTCAACAATCATCTTCAATATCCAGCCTAACAAAACTAACACAAACAGAGCTCCAAGGGCCAGTGAACACTATTTAAAGTCGGAATTTTTAAGCTTAGAATGTATTTCAAAGTTCTGCAACCAACCCATTTCTCATCTTCTACAGAAGTATTTTAAAAAGGATGAAGAGGTGAGATCTAACAAAATATCTTAAGGACAATTAATACAGAGTGATGAATTCTCAGCCTTTGAAGGGCTCAATGATGAATTTTACAGGTGTTTCACTGTATTAACTATTTTACAATTAATATCAAAGCTCAGTGGGAGCTTTATTGACTTTTAGGCTCTATCCAGGATGAAATAACTCCACTGATATTTGTTTGCATTAGTTTCTTTAGCGAAATTAATTTCTTGGCTGCACTGTGAGGCAGATATTTTCTTAATCAATAACTTCGGCCTCTGTTTGAATGGTTTGAGGAAACAGGTGGCTCTATGGTAGCTGAGACGAATCAATTTGCCTGAAATGTGACGGTGGAGGCCTTTCTGTCTGTTAAAAACTTATGATTTTCTTTTAATGGTGTTTTAATTCTGGGAATTAGGCTTTTAATAATCATTCTTAGCCTTAATTCCAAAAATTTGTCTTCAATCTTCATTCTACTATGCTATGTCTTCAAAAAACGATACTCTTTTGAATGTGATTTAAATCACAATGTCTTGTCGATGTGCAGGCCGCACAGATCTCTTCACGGCATCAATGCTCATAGACCATCGACGAAACATAGATCTTGATCCCTGCGAACGGCTTCTTTTGATGAATCAAATGCACAGGAAATGTCTTTCCTGGCCTCTGAATTTTCTTTCGTTATAACGAAAAACCATTTATCCTTGCAAATATACAAAAAATATTAGAAAATCCTGCGATTTAGGTTTAATTGCTTCAAAAGGCGGGGAAGGAGCGTAGCCGTTGGATGAAAGCATCCAACTGTGGAGATTTTTTTTGGATGAGGTCAAAGAAGAGCGAGGGAACGGGTGAGACGGGGTGATTTTGGACCGTCCAATCTGGACACATGAATAGTCCAGATCTAATCGGAGGATCGCAATCAGGGGATCGAAATCAGGGGTGGTAAGAAAAAACACTGATTGAAAGTTGCGATGCGATGTGGCGCAGACCGTCGATCTTAAGATTAGATCAATGGTGGAGAATGAATCAGAAGGATGTCAATCAGAGGAAGAAATATAACGCAGTAATTGAGAAATGCGTTGCATTTGAGAAGAGCGATGTGATGAGCGCTGGTCGTTTGATCGGCTCATGATCAACGGCGGGGATTAGTTTTTGAAACGCACCGGCGGAAAAACCCTTATAATATATAAAACCCAAAGTTTAACTAAAACAAAGCTTTTTTATGGATCGGGGAAAAATATATATATAAAGTGGAGAGGCGCCCAACTGCAGAGCCTTTAGTTATATGGAACGTAATGGGTCCCAGGCATATATATTCAAAGGGGCCAATTGCAATCGGAGCCTCTGGCTTGGTCTTTCAATCAACCCATTGAAATATTGTGATGCGATTGAACGCTTCGGGACTTTGACACTTGGTCCCGGGGGAAATTCATATGAAACAAAAAGGCGGGGGGGGGGTTAATATATATAGGCCCTAATCACATCAGAAAATTTTGATGCAGCCTTTTCAATCAACCCATTTGCGAATTCTTCCGATGCGATTGCACGATCGGTCTTTCAATCTAACCATTTTTATATTAACACGTGAGTTTAACATATTAGATCAAAAGTTTGGATAAATGGGTTTTTTGGGTCTTACAAAGGAAAAAGTGGATTAGGAAAATTTTTTCAATGTTTTAAGCGCGAAGGCAGGCCCACGGTATATTTATATAAAGGCTAATCACATCGGAGTTTATATGATGCAAAGCTTAATCGCATCAAAACTTCGGAATAGGGAAAATACTTGCGCATTTGAAAATTTCCGATGTGATAAGCGCCGAACAGGATTACCACTGGTTTCCAGGGTGTGGGCATGTGGGAGAAAAGGTTAGGACTTAGCCCAAAGGGGCTTAAGCCTTATGCAAAAACATGGTATTTTTTATGAATTTTTTCAAGGTTTTTAATGGATTTTGGGGTTCCGGTATGGTTAAAGAGTGAGTCTTTAACCTTGTAAGAGTAATTTTCATGAAGGGAAGAAAAGAAATCATGAAAAAAAGGGAGTTTTTATGGAGAAAAAATGGGAGTAAATGAAGGTTAGTTTTGAGTGGAAGAAGGGAAAAAATGATGGTTTTTCAGCAGTCTTTTCTCATGAAATTAGCAGAATTTCTGAGTATAAAATGGGAACAACAATGAAGATTTTGGACAGAGGCATGAGGCCTTCAATAGTCTTCAAGAGCCAACACTTTTTAGTAATAAAATTTGTTCTTTGAAGGCTCTGTTATCACTCAGGTTTTCCTTGAAGTTGTGGAAAAGAAAAGTAAACCCGAGGTAACCACAAACCAACCTTCAGATGCAGAATCTAGCCAATATGCATCCAGAGAGGGCTCTCTCTTTGTGATTTATATTTGTTCTTAGAAAGTTTTAGGCTAGTTATAAGTCCAATAAATTTTTTTGGAAATGGTGGAATTCGCCAACTAAGGGCAAGGTTGAATATTTTCAGGCCATTGGGCTATGGAGTCAAAGGATGGCTTTACTGGATTACTATTCTACACACAAGATGGCTTTGCAGGGCAAGATAGTCAAATAGAGAACAATTTTTAGAATTTAAAGTGGATGGAATGGGTTTGAAGGGATGAAAGGCAGTTAAGAATCTTTCAGCATGTTCAAAAGAAAGAAATGAAATTATTACAAATAAAGAGCAATGAAGAATTCTTTACTATAGTAATCAAAATGTTTAAATTAGCGAAGCAAGAGCAATTAAGAATTCGTTGCTTATAACCAATTTAGAGGAAAACATTAAGAATAATCCCAACTGAAATCAGAGTACAATTAAGTAAATTATGATTTATTCTTTTATGTTAATTATTCAGAAATGGACACAACGATATTATAAACAGATATAGAACTTAAGACATAGGACAGAAAGACTTATTGAACTGCAATCCGACACATGAATCCTGCAAAAAGTCCTGAGCTTCAAATTGTCATCCAGCAAGCCAAAAATATATTTCTCCAAAAAACTTTTATTCCAAAAACATCAATGTCACATCGAAGTAGTAGAATCCACCCAAAATACTTCCAAGAGTGAAGTATTTATACAAATTCTAAACTAAAATATCTTGAAAAAATATCAAGATTAGTTCACAAATCTCCCAACTATTTTACATAAATAGAACTTAAGTAAAGGACACTCAAAATAATACATCTATTTGGCACTATTTTGTATGGATAGGTGATGAAAAAGAGGAGAATTCGAATTTGATCCAACTCTTAGTTGATGATGAGGCATCCAAGTCACCAACTGCTTCCTTTTTTTGTGAATTCTGCTCCAACAATTATGCAAACTTGGGGTCCAATGATATATTTTTATTTCTCAATCTGTAACAGATATGAAAACATTGAAAGATTTTACTGTAGATAAATATGTTGGTGAGATAAACCTCTTTCATTTCCCTAAAATTTCTCTCCAGCTGTGCACAATAGGTTCTGAAAAAATATGTGTAAAACAGAGTTTTATAGAGTCTGAAAAATATCCTGTAAAGATGTACATGTATCTCTCATTTTAAAATCATTGTGAAAAAAGTGAGATAGGTTTTGGTATATGAGTCTCTTATGAACAAAAACCTCCTTCAGTTGTATAAGATGTATTTCTGATTGGCCACAATATTCTCTGCAAAATGATGACTTAACATGAAGTTTCTGCAAAATGTGCTTTCCAACATTGTTTAATATTTCCAAAACCATAATAGCTGTTAGAAAAGTGAGAGAGGTTTTTGTAGATGGTCCTCTTAATAACATAAACCACCTTCAGTTTTTCAAAATTCATCTTGGATTGATCACAATAGTTTCTGAAAAACTATGACTAAAACATGCAATTTCCGCAAAAATGTTCCTTCTTGTTGTGTTTTTCATCTTTTCACTTTTTTGTTCCTTTGACTATTTTACTTTCACTTTAAATAAAAATCATTGCTGGTGAAAGTATTTTCATCTCTTTTTACCATTTTACTGCCTCTGTATTACTGTTTACCTTTGACCGCTCTGTAACTTCATTTTAACTTTCACTCTGAATTTTACCTGATACACTTTAACAACTGATACTCTTTAACTGTTCTTTACTGTGTCCTTTTACCTTCAATGTGTAGTTTATCTTTTTACTGTCTATTTCAATAGTAAATCGTTTAATATCTTGTTTCCTTTTCTTTTCTTTCAACTGTATGTTTTATCTTCCATCTATGTTTGAATAGATTTGATAACACTCTTGGAATAAACAAGTCTAATGACTAGTATTAAGACTGTTTATCCAAGGATGTGGTCTTCTGATCACCTGTAAAACAAAACAATTGTTAAGAAAGCATTGGTTTGCAGGGGAGTTTGAAAAGGTTTCATTTTATTTTGAGAGGTCTGGCAGTGGTCTTCATCAAAATTCAGTTAATGGCACTTGACAGTTGATTTTTGAAATTTCTTTGCATGGAGGGTGTAGTCGTTTACTGTGGAGGAAAAAATGAGAAGACACGGGTTGTTTGGTTTTATTCACAAAGTCGATAGGGTGACGGGATTTTTAATTAATTCATGATATGACATCAGCACGTACGGGAAATGAGTCAGGGGGGAAGGTGGTAAGCGGGTTTTTCCGCACCGCTTTTGAGGACAGGTGGTTTTGGATGGGGAGGCAGCGATTCCATTGAACAATCAACACGTGGCCCGGGTACTGTTTCAAAACCGCTTTGATTTCGCGCATTAAGTTTCATATGGAGGATGGGTAGCGGAATGTTTGAGTGCCATAGATCTTGAATGGAACGATCCAACGGTGATCCGAACAGGAAATTAGCGGGGAATTTAATGGGCGGGCCCGATGCATTGTTTTATCGTTTTAATCATTTCTGGATGCTATTGATTGGCGGAGGGGTGTGATTATTAATTAATCCAAGTGATTAATTAATCTCAATGGTTTATGAAGGGTCGGGGTTACGGATGGATTTCAGATTTTATTTGTTTTTTCGTTTAAAACATAAAAAACATATGTTTTAAACTTTTTTCCTGTGTATATTTTATTATTATATAGAAATAAATCAATATGATTTATTTAATATAGGGGGCGGGGATAGTTGATAATGATAAGTCTTAACCAAAGGGAGTATGTATTGGGTTTTCTGTTTAAAAAAAATAGGGAATAAATACTTTGGTTAAAAATCATAATAAGTGGGTTTATTGGGATATTATAAAAGGGAATTATATATGTAGGAGAAGGTATTTTGACTAAGGATTAGGGAATTATATATGTAGGAGAAGGTATTTTGACTAAGGATTTATTAAATAAAATCAATTGTTAATATGACAAGGGAACAAGGAAAACTCAAAATACTTTACACAACTAAGAAAGTGAAGATTTCTGAAGCAAATTGCATTATATCAACTTCAACACTTTAGAATAGCAAGTAATTTTGAGGGACTTTTATGAAATATGGCATGATTTTCCTAAGTAAAATGGGATTTTACTTAGGAAAAGATTAAGAGTGAATAAGTATAATGATGAATAACTTCAAGTCCTAAGGTTTATTCAATTATTGGGCCGAGGGTCCGGTCCCTCCAAAAGTCAAGGAAATGCCTTGAGCCCCTTTAATCTTCAAATTCCTTAGCACTTTGGGGAAATTAGTAAAAATTGTTAGGGAGAAAGTGAGAGGGGGGAGTTAATGATTTTGACTTTTCTTTACTCTGTAATTCTACCAATGTATTGTTCTGTCTTTGCACTTGGTGATGAAAGTAAAGGATTAAACACATTTAGCACCATCATTCATCACGTGAAACTTTGCAACATCATCTACCTACCCTATCTACCTTACTCTACCATTTTCTCTTCTTTATTAGGGTGCACTTAGGCTGGCAAACCCTTATCAATCTTCTTTTTCTTTTACATGGCAAGCCTACCTAAGTCTACACTTATTACATCCAAGGGCTCAGTTTAAACTGTTGAGCTCCTTTATTTACTCTACCTATCTACTTATCTGCCAAGATTAAACTGTTTGGCCAGATACTTATTCTCTATTCTACAACATGAAATTGAAAAATGAATGAGTCAAGTTTAAACAGTTTCACTCTTCACAAATTGTGGCAAAAGTTTCACAAGCTGCACACAATTTTGTTTATTACATCAGAGCAAAAAGTAGTGGCGTTTAGACTTGCACACTTTCCTGGTCTATTTTTGTTTGGGGTTCATTTCTTTCACTTTTTTGACCATTTTATTTCTTTTCACCCTTTGATTTTTCTTATAGGGTATACCCTCTTTACATTTTTTAGAATTTTAGAATTTTTTGATTTTTTAAGAATATGGAACACCTTTGCACAAGAAAAAGGTTTGAACATATTGCATATTTCAACAAGTCAATTATGAAAAATGACACCTATTGGTATAGGAGTCTAACAGGCTCAAAAATTCTTAGCCACCTTTTTCTATAACAAATATTATAGGTGGCTAACAGTGGCTCCACTTGGGGATGATGCCTTCTTGGAGGCATCAAGAACTTCAGACTTGCATTCTCTGGGAGGCTGACCTGTGCCTAATCCATTGGGCTGCCCTTCCTTTGTTGGGATGATCTTCTCTGAGAATATATTAGCAGCTATAAAAACAATGGACCTTCATCAATACAAACTTTCTACCTACCCAATCCTACTGATCTAGCATTTTTTCTTCATTAGAGTGCACTTGAATTGGAAAACTCTTTTCAAAACATTTTATTCTTTTGAAAATATGAAATATAATCTATTTATAATCCTTATTTCTCCATGGACTCAAATTAAACAGCTGAGCCCATATGACTCTCTACCTATTCTATCAATCTGTTAGGTTTAAAGAGTCTAACAAATTTTATTCTCTAATTTATACAATGGAAATTTAAAAAGCATTCAAGTCAGGGTTAAATAGTCTAACTTGATGCTGGTCCATGGCATGAAATACAAGCTACAGATAGACATTTATTTTGTAGAAAATTAAATAAAAAATGGAAGGCTTAAGATCTAAAAAAATTTCATCATGGCCTTCCCTTTCCTTACAGCTTTGTTTTGACTCTTGTTTTGAGCTGTTTTTATTTCTATCAACTGGTTTAGATTTTGATCTAATTAGAACCAGATTTACTTCTTTTTTAATAAAAAAAAATAAAACAGATTTGAGTCATTTATTTTTGAAACCTTAGGTTTAGATTTTGATTTTGTTTGAACCTTTAATTTCTATCCTAAACTATCTACTGATAAGCCAAGATTAAACAGTTTGGAAAATCGAATTCACTATCCTATCAGCAGAAAATTTAAAGCTAATAAGTCAACTTTAGGATGTTTGACTAACTAGAAGTGTGTTATTCAGGAGTGGCATTTAAGATTGCACACTTTCATAATTTGTTTCTCTTTTTTGGTATGGGGCTATACCTTTCTTGTTTTTCACAATCTGCCCTCTTTTCTTTCCTTTTTTGTTTTTGTATTTTTTATTTTTTCTAACTTTGAATGCAATGGTGGATGAAATATTTATAATGAAAAAGATAAAAAAAAAGGCTTCAAAACATAGCATTGATCAAGAGAAGTAATGTTTGAACATCCTTCCATTGACAGGACCCCCAAACAATTTTGATCCATTCAACTCCTGCAAGAAAAATGCATTGTTACCAGCAACTGAGTGAATATATTAAGGGCCAAGCCATAAGTTGTCAAATTTTCCATGCTTGCCCTTTTCTTCCCTTCTTGAGTCCCATTTTAAAACTTTTTCCCCAATCTTGAAATTTCTTGCCTTTGTTCTTCTGTCAAAAAGCTTTTTAATGCTGATCTGTTTCTACAATGCTTTGTTATAAACTTCCTATCTGGTTTTTTGAAGATGAATGGTCTGGTTTGTTCTTCTGATCATGTAATTTTCTTCAGTTTGTAATTCTTGAATCAACTTCATTAATGGTACACCAAGGCTGTTTGGAAAAATTTCATCAGTACCATACACAAGCTGGAAAGGTGACATACCAATAGATTTCTTCAAAGTCAATCTGTCAGCCCAAAGTGCATGAACCAGATTTGTGTGCCAAGAATTTTTGTTTCCCTCCAATAGTTTCTTGATTATGTTCACTAAGATTTTATTTGAGGATTCTGCAAGTCCATTACCCTGGGGGTAATAAGCCGTGGAATGCCCCAATGTTATCTAATATCTATGACAAAACTCAACCATCTTCTTTGATCCAAACGTTGTTGCGTTATCAGTGATAATATTGGTAGGACAACCAAATCTGGAGATATTATTAGTCTCCATAAATCTTATGATAATTGAATCATTGGCCTGCCTACAAGGAACGACTTCTATCCACTTAGTGAAATAGTTTGTGGCAGTGAGAATCCGTCTATGATGGGCAGAAGATGGGGGATGGATTTCTCCTATGAAGTCAAGTCCCCACTATTGAAATGGAGCCTCAACAATGATTGGATGCAGAGGTAGAGGTAACCGTTTTCTTTTGCCTTCAAAAATTTGACATTTATGGCAAGATGGATCATCTTATGCACATCATGGAAAAGAGTAGGCCAATAGAAACCAGCCCTCAAATTTTTTTTGGCTATTGTCTTCCAATAAAAATGACCTTCACACTCTCCTTCATGGAACTGGTATTTAACCTTCTCTACATCAAACTCAGAAAAACATTTAAGCAATATACCACTTGCATTTTTCCAATAAAGACATCTATCTATAATGCAATAGTTTACAGCTTTTAACTTTAGGAACCTTGCCTTTTTTTTTGTCAAACCAGGAGGTGTATTCAATTTAAGCAAAACATAAATAATATCAGCATACCAAGGAGAATTCATACAATGATCTTCAACTATAGGAGTTGAGAATTCTTCTTGTTCATCCAAAGCATTAATCATATTAATATCAATAACTTCAAAATTTGATTCAGCCATTAATCTGGCTAGACCTTGGCCATTGATGAGTTTAGTGGGTTTTATCCCTAAATCATATTCAAGAATAATAGCAATCCACTTACCTCTCTTACCATCTGGGTCCTGTGTTAGAATGTCTTTAACAACTGAGTTTGGGACGAAGGCAACGATGTGTGAGTGAAGGACGTACACCCTGAAATCTTTCAAAGCTTTAACCAAAGCAAAAGCTTCCTTCTCCATAATGTTATACTTAAAAGGGGAATCCCTCAATGCCTTACTAAAGAATGCAATAGGCTGCACTTGTCCTTGTGGATTTTTATACAAAAGGACAGCAGCTATGGTATGTCTTGATGCAAATGAAAAAATATAAAAATCTTTTGAAAAATCAGGACTTATAAGAATAGGTGTTTTGGTTAACGCTTGTTTCACCATTTCAAAGGACTTCTTTGCTTCCAAGGTCCATTTTACCCCTTGCTCCTTCTTTAACATGTTTGTGATATTCCTAAGGAGCTCAGCCAAGTTGGGGATGAACCTTCTCAAAAATTTAATCTTTTCGATGAAAGACTGTAACTCTTTAACGTTTCGAGGATGAGAGATTTGCAATATGGCCTCAATCCTCTTAGGATCTATCTTTATACCCTCTTCCGAAATAATGTGCCCAAGAAGTTTACCTTCTTGTAGACCAAATAGTGTCTTCTTAGGGTTTAAAGATATCCCAAACTTTTTGCACTTCTCAAAAACCTTTCTTAAATGTTCTAAGAGCTCTTCATCTATTTTTGAAAACACAGTAACATCATCAAGATAGATAATGATGAAGAAGCCTAGTTCCTCTGAGAATGCTATGTCCATGGCTCTTTGAAAAGTTTCTCCAACATTCATTAGACCGAAAGGCATCTTCACATACATGAAAGTGCCCCATGGTGTAGTAAAGGTTGTCTTTAATTGATCAGCAGGGTGGACTAAAATCTAATTGTACCCTGAATAGCCATCAAGAAAAGAAATTCTTTTAGACCCTACCACCCTTTTTAAAATATGATCCATCTTGGGTAAAGGGTAGTTGTATTTTAATGAAGCTTTGTTTAAGTCTCTAAAGTCTATACAAAGCCTGATTTCTCCATTTTTATTCCTAATAGACACTAGATTAGATACCCATTCAGAATATCTAACAGGGACAATAATACCAGCATCATACATTTTCATGATCTCCTTCTAAACCAATGGTAACTGGACAGGGTTTATTCTACGCAGTTTCTGTTTGAATGGTTTTTCGTTTTCTTTGAGGGGAATTTTGTGCTGTATTATTTCAGTGTCGTAGGATTTAATATCTTCGTAACTCCATGCAAAAACATCAGAGAACTCTTTAAACAGCTTGATGTATTTAAGTTTAATGTGAGTCAATAAATTCTTGGACAGTTTAATCATTTTTGGCTTAAGTTCACTACCAATATTACACTCTTCCACTTCAGTCTCTACAGGTTCCAGCTTCGGTTTATTCGCCACATCGTTAAAATCAAACAACTCTTCTAAAGGGGCCAGACCCTTAGGGAAACTTTCATCTTTAGAGTGCAGAGTTTCTAAATCCTCTATTTCAAATTCTGCATTCATTTCTGTTTCACTTTCAAGTTTGCTAGATAACAGGTTTATATTAGCAAGTTCAGGAGACGGTTCTTCTTCATTAATAAAATTTTCTTCCTTGCAGTCTGTTTCATAGTCTGAGTCCAAACCGTTTAGTTCAAATTCATTTCTGAATTGCATGAAGTCTTCTATTTGTTTGTCATTTTCAAACACTTGCCAATACTTCTCATTATCAGGAACAGCTGGTCTAAATTTTATCTGAGTTGTGCAGTCTTTGGTGTTATATGGCGTTAAGCATGTTCTAGCTACAAAGGCTAAATTGTGGGCCGCAATATTTCATCTTCTTGGGACAAAAACAGTTTGGATTCTTTGAATTTTTTCAAAAGGTCCAGGACATTGTTTCGGTAGGCCTAGAGTCTGGGATGATTTGTGTTATACTCCCCATTGACCTGCCTAATAACTAACTCTGAATCCCCGTGAACTTTAATTCTTTTGGCTCCTATATTTTTCAACAAACATAAGCCTAGGAGAAGGGATTCATATTCTGCTATGTTATTGGAACACTAAAAGTTTAATGTACAGGAAATACATTTTGTGTGGTTGTTTCCAGTGTTAGTAATCCAGACACCTGCACCAACATTGTTCTTTGTGCAGGATCCATCAAAATGCATACTCCATAGAGGACATTTCTTAGTTTCATCCTGGTTACTGTCCTCTTCAACTAACGTGCTCAAAGGTTGTTGTGGAAACTCAGCACTTAGTTGTATTGGTTTTGATTCCCCCAGATTTGCGTTCATTTGAGGGTCGTTTTCTTTAGTGTCCAGGTTTAAAATTGAAGGACGCATGAACTGTATTTCAAGACCTTCGTTTAGTTTGCTAATGTCTTCAAACACAACAAATTGTTTTAACATTTCTGTGTTGTGTTCCTATTTCTCCCTGTCGATCGTTAATCCTGTTAAAGTGACCTGTTCGCCAAGCGTTTCATCATTAAACATAATAAAAGAATCAAGGCCTGTAGTTACAAAATACAGGGGAGATTTTTGTGGTCTATCTTGACTTGTAACTGTGAATTTCATATGGGATTCCCTGTAAAGTCTTCTATTCTGATTGAAAACAGGGATAGTCGCACAGGTCATGTCCATTTGCATAGTCCCTTGTAACTTAGCCCCCCAAGATCTTGATAATAAAAATCCATACTTTGGGGGTACATCAGCCACAACAATATCCATGACTAAACATTTGGCTGGAATTTGGGCTAAGTTAACACAGAGGTCTTTGATTAATCCTAAACATTTTACTTTGCTAGAATCAAAGGAGTACAGGTCTTTGTAAGTTTTTGTGATTTCTAGACCCAGGCTCTCCATTACAGCCTTTAGCATTAAATTATGAGAGGCCCTAGAGTCATGCATAGCGTTGTGAATTTTTTTTTCATGAACGTTTAAACTCACATAAAAGGGAGGAACAGGTCCCTCTTGATATCTACCTTCAATCTTAGGACCAAAAATCAGCTCGGGCTAGTCATCATCAAGATTGACTGTGTCCTCATTTTCTTCTATTTTCAAAGCCTTAAAAATTTGGGTTATATATACATGTTGGGAAGCTAACTCAGTCAAGGGAACAAAGATTCTGATTTTTGAAATTTCCTGCTCCAGGATGAAAGGGATCTGGCTCTTTAAAGTGTTGGTTTCAACCTTATTAGCTGTCACTCTATCAACAACATGAACTTGCTGATTTGTTTTATTTATACTTGACAAAATTGTTTTCACAGGAGTACTAGCTGAAGTGTTAGTACTACTAAGGTTTGCACTCTGTTTTTCTTTGTTTTGAGTGTTTTTCTCTTTATCATTACCATAAATTACAGCCACTATTTTATCCTTTTGTTTGAAAACTCTAGGCTTGGTTGTAGTGTTGTTTTGTGAATATTTGTCAGAGGTTTTGTTGTTGGGAGTCTGTTGACTGGTTTTGCTTCTAAGGTCATATTCTTTTTGAGGTTCTATGATGAAATTTTCCATGTCTTGATAATAATTTTCATCATCATCTCTTCTGTCATCATAAGGTGTGTATAGACCTTGTTTTCTATCATAATGAATCTCAAAGTCATCATTTTCTATCCCCAACATGTTGATATCATCCTCCTCTGCTATTTCATCTGTTTCCTCAACCCCACTTACATAGTTTTGATGAAAGGGAGGAGTGATTTGTTTATCATCTTCCTGAGGTCTGTTTGGAGTTTGGTTCCTTCTAAAATTCTGATTCTGGTTCTGGTTTCTATTTTGAGGAGTAGTTTGGTTTTGGCTTTCTTGTTCTCTCTTAATTATGCTCATCTATTTCATCATCTCCTACATCATTTTTTACATTTTTGAGTTGGAAGTAGAAGGTGTGTTTTTCTCTCCAAAAGACACTCTCTTTACATTTTTCATTCTTGATCTCTTCTCCATTAAGTTGACTTCCACAGAAAGAGAAATTTTTTTCATATCTTCAAGAGTTGCAAAATATCTCTCTCTCAGCCAATAGGTCATGTCAGAGTCAAACCCTTCAAGAAAATTGTTTAAAGCTGAGCCTTGTGGAGGTTTTAGTACTGGGGAAAGTGCATTATACACACTATTGAATCAGTGCAATAAGCTTGCACACTTTCCCCAGTCTTTCTATGGAGGTTCTTGTAGTCAAAAAGGACTTGGAGAGGGTTTTTATTTACTTCCCATTTGTTTAAGAATGTTTGATGGAAGGCTTGGAGATCATTAATACTATGGGGGGCTAAACCTTTGAACCATTTTCTTACTTCTCCCCCAAATCTCTGAGCAAATAATTTAAGCTTGATAGAATCATCATCAATTTCATTTATGTCAAAGTAGTCATTCATCTTATCCACATGTTGTGATGCAATTGTAGCATTGCTAGCATCATATAATGGAATTTTGGACTGATAGTCCTGCGGAAGATTGACTAATGGTGCAGGAAGGACTAAGGGAGCATACCATGCTGCCATGATATGTGGTGGGGGTGGATTCACAAGGAGTAGAGTAACAATAGGAAAATTGGGCTGAAGTGGAGTGGTTTGAACAGTGGATGTAGGGTGAGCAGAAGTGGATGGACCAGGAATAAATTGCTGAGCTGATCTTGGATGAGAGACATGTAGGTTGTGAAGGAAATGTAAATCAGGAGGTGTTGTTTCTCTGCTACCAAGAGGTTCACTTGTTTCAGGAGATGATAGTGAAGACTCAGAATCTAACTTATCTAAATCACCAAGAGACCTAGTTCTAAATCGGTTTACTAAGTCAACTTGAGATTGTTGTAGAGCTGAAAGATTTTCAGGAACTGAATTAGCTCTCAAGGGTGATCTGAAAATAGTTGATAATTTAATCTTAGGAGACTTCCTAAGGATACCTTCTGGGTTGTCAACTACTTCAAGTGGACCAGGGTTAGGATAAGCTCTAGTGTGAATCTTTCTAGGAGCCACTATGCTGTGTTTTTCAGACCCAAATAAATCAGACAAGTTCAACCAGGTATGACAATCTTTAAGGGGTTAACTAGTCTGTTTTGCAAAAAAATTAATCTTGTAGTCCTCTGACTGAGTTTGAAGGATATTATAATGATAAGGGTTCTTCCCAGTGGAGTTTTAAGGTCTGTTCAGGATTGTGGAGTCGCCAAGTGGAAGTTTTTAGCCCCTAAGGAGGTAAAAGGTTTTATGGTCCACCACCATGTTTATTGGATACCAATATGAAATATTTTTAGGTTTTTTTGAGTTATTTTTCAGTTGTATGGTTTTAAAGAATATCCTAACTCTGTTTCAAAACTTAGCTACGGTTATGAGACAAAGACAGTTTACTCTTATGGCTAAGCCAACTAATCTTTCAAGGTTTAGATAAAGACTTAAGGGAATCCTAGGGTCTACCTAGTTTGTCACTGATTCAAACAATTTTTACCGTGATTACTGTTGAGCCTCAAATTTGTGCTTTCCTTCACCTCATTTTACCTCATTTTTCCCTTGTCCATTCCCATTTTTAACCCAATTGATCAATAAAAATAGTTAGAATTACTTCTAGAATGGTTTACATGACTGACTTGTTGAATTTTGTGATTATTGCCATTGTTAAGCATTTTGACCGGAACTAGCTGCAGAATGCAGGCATTCTGTAGCTAACCGGCGATTCTGCAGCTACCTTTATGTTTGAGCATGTTCCAGGTGGCCTCTTGAGGAAAAACGCATATGGGCATGATCCACGTCGTGCTTACATGGTGTGTTGCTCGTCATGGAAGAGGAAATGAATTCTGGGTACGGTTATGCACGTGGGAACACATTTGTGAAGGAAGACTCCTACTAGGACTGTCTCAGTCCAGGTGTCTTTTCTCTTTCACGCAGCCACCTCAAGGACTCATAGAATGATTTGGATAAGGAAAGACATCATTCCTAAACTATTGTAATTATTGTTACTTGCATTTACTTTATAAACTCTTGAGTAGGCCGAGAGCTTAGTTAGAAATTTTGTATTAGATTTGCTGCTAGATTTTGTGTAAACTCTGTGTTACGTCTTTTAAGACACAGAGCATTATGTTCAAACTATTGCATCGTTAATGGAGCAGACAAAATTATCCTGAAGGCGTGATTTAATTGTGAAGTCGAATGCCGTCAAGTGGTAGAGGGCCCCTGCCCCTTGAACGGATTTCTTTTGCGTAAACTAGATAAGTTTTTCCTAGCTGTCTTTACGTTCTACATATTGAATTAGTAGTTGTTTTGTTTTATATACTGTAGTCGTACTCATTCTAGTTCTTCCATAAGAAGACACTCTTCCAACAGACTAAAATGATGAATGTTTAAATGACTATGGTATTGTAGGATAGGAGTTACATTTGTATTTGTTTTTAACTAGCTACTGTAGTCATATTCGTTCCAGTTCTTCCACAAGAAGACACTTTGCCAATAAATTAAAATGATGAATGTTTAATGACTATGGTACTGTAGGATAGGAGTTGTATTTGTTTTAACTAGATATTGTAGTTATATTCATTCCAGTTCTTTCACAAGAAGACATTCTTCCAACAGATCATAACAATGAATGATGAATAGCTATAGTATCATAGGAATTAGTTGTAGTTTTTAGTCTTCACTATCATAGTTGCACTTGTCCTAATCACTCTTCCACAAGAAGAAATTCTTCCAAGACATCCTTAAGAAGTTCAAGATATGACCGTGATGTGACAACTTAGTTTCATTTGCTTTCAGTTCATTTGCTTTCAATTGCATACAAGTCCACAGTCAAAATTGTTCTACCTCTTCCACAAGAAGGAACTCTTCCAAAATATCACTCATGATGAACAAACCGATTGTGTAACTTCATAGAATAGTGCATGTTAATTAGAATGCTCCGGAGTTTCATTTTGCATTTAATTCATGTCCAGCTACTTCGTTTCAAAGTTTGATGATGGCTTATGGTTTAACATTGTTCTAGTTTAGAAGCATTTTAAGCTCATGTTTAAATTAATTCATTGCACTTACAACTCATAGTCACATTGTCACCCTTTGCACAGTAAATCACTTTAGTTGATAGGATTCATAAGACAACCCTCATTATTTACAAATATCTTGTTGTTCTGAAAACCACCAGTGATCCATAACTTTAGGAACAGAAGATAACATCATTACAAGGTCTGAAATATCTCTGCAAATTCCTCACCATAAACAGAGCTCTTCCTCAACAGAACTACCTTGAAAAGAAACCAATAACTCTTTGAGTATAGGCTTTGTGACATTCAATTGAAATTACAGAATAGAACTAGGGATTAGTCATGGAATAGATGAGTTTAGAATAGAATGTTGCATCATGATTAGTGTCTAACTATCTAGTTAGAAAACTTGCATATTTAGTGATCATTTCTCAAAGTCTAGTTTGTGTCATTTGTCATCATTAAGCTTTTGTTTCTATTCAGTCATAGTTTAGATGTTGCTTCAGTATTTTTTATTACATTTGCCATTCCATACATTAGGCTCAACTGTGTTTTTGACTACCACTCTCTTTTCATTAGTTTCCTAGGCACTTTCATTGTAAACACAAAACTTCAAAAGACCAAAAACATCATAAATCAACATAAAAGACCAAAACATCACAAAACACTACACACAATGCACTAGGAAACAAGAACCTAGGTACATATGGTACATTTCACTTCAGCAGTTTACAAATCCTGGTTGACAATTAAATGAACTCAGTTTAGGAGACTAGATTGAGGCACAACATTTTGGCGCCGTTGCCGGGGAAGTGAAAACTAGGTAACCTTTGTTTCTTAGCATCCAAAAACAATTTTATGCGTAGGGAGAGAGATTCAAGGGGAAGATTAATAAGCAGCAGAGGCAGAAGTTTGATTTCTAGAACACCACTTGTTTCATCTAGACCTAGAACTAGTACACCTTCAACTCAAACCCATCTTCCATCCTTTACTGATCCTGGACTTCTAGAAGATCTAAGGTCACCTATTCCATTAGAGAAACCTTCCACTTCATCCATTGAACCTGCCATAGAAGAGGATCCAAAAACTTTTGTTGAGGATACAAACCTTTCTACTTCCACAGGAGAGTCAACCATGGCATAAGAAGGAGGAGGAGGAGTTGTTAATGGAGAACACACATTATTTGGAGGAGGTAGAGGTAGAGGTAGAGGAGAAGGAGGAAGAGGAGGTAGAGGTGCAGATGGAGGAAGAGGTAGAATAGGAAGCTCTTTTGGGTTCCCTATACTTGATGGAGAAACCAATATAACCATGAAAAACATTTCACCTTCTGTCCTTCCGAACTTCTATGGACTTAAAACTGAGGATCCTGAAACTTTCTTATTCGAATTTGAAGTACTGTGTAGGACTTATGACTACCTTCAAGATGCCCAAAAATTGAAATTATTTCCTTCAACTCCGAAAGGAGCAGCATTGAAGTGGTTTATGAGCTTAAGCAGTAGTTCCATTAGGACATGGGAAGACATGAAACAAGCATTTCTAGAGAGATACTTGGATTATTGTATGCCGGCTAATCATAAGGAAGAAGTGTTCAAGATGTTACAAAAAGAAGATGAAAACTTAGAAGATTTGTTGGAAAGATTTAAATACAACATAAAAAGGGCACAAATGGAAAACCTAGATCAAGATACTTTAAAAGCTCTTTTGTTGAAAACTATTAGGGATGAATGGTTGGATATCCTTAACATGATGGGAAAAGGGGATATATCACAACTCACATTACCTGAAATATCTGAGTTATGTATCAACCTTTCCAGAGGGAAATCCAAAACTGTCAAAGGTCCAAGAGATCCTGCTCTTGCAAGAGCAAGTAAATCAGCTTCTGGGACAGTAAGTAGATCAGAAATAGGACACATGCTTGATGATTTTAAATCTGACATCTTAGGGAGTCTTAGTGAACAAATAGACACCCTCAAGATACAAAACAAGCAAAAGGTTGAATCTGATGCCTTGGCAATCTTTTGTCCCAAATGTAGAAAGAAACATGCCTTGAGAGAGTGTCCTTTGGATGTAAAAGTTGTAGAAACCCGTGTCATTTGTTCTGAAAAACATGAGACCAAGAATTTTCCTTCTCTTCCTGGTCTCAAAGTTGTATTTCAGGAGGAAACTCCTACAGATTCCAGAGAATCTCTCAATTTTGTGTCTAGAAGACTCCGTGTGGATCTCGTACACACGGATTTCTCATGATCAAATGTATAACTCAAATTCACCTTGGACTCTTGGCAAGAACCTTGGCCCCACTTCAAAATCAATCTCAAGCTTGGGCACAAGGATCACAAGGTCCCTATGGAAGATACTCTCACATACGAAAATATCCACCATCCTATCCACCATATCCACAAAATTTTCCTCAAAATCTTCAACAAAATTTTCAACAAAATTCTCAACAACATCATCTCAACCAACCTCATCAAAATCAACCACTTCCATTACCATTCCCTCAAAAATCCAATCAATTACCAGCTCAGCCCATACCAAACCCCAATAATAAGAACCCCCAGAATACATCCATGATAGAAGGACAACAATTTCCAACTTATTTAATTACTCCTCTAGACCTTAGTGATGTTCAACTTAGGTCTGGAAGGATACTTGAGAAGAGGAAACCTTCCGTGATCATACAAGAACAAGATAATTCTGAGGAAGACTCCCTACGGGTTAATAAAAGTCTTGAGGAAGAAACATCCTTTCAAGGCCAAAACATTGAAAAACTGAAACAAAAAGATCCAATAAGCCCAACTCCAGTATTAGAGCAACCATCCACATCTACTTCTATACCTCCCTTTCCGGAAAGATTACAAAATGACAAAGGTGTAGAAAAACAAATAATGGTGCCTAATTATGATTTCTTGGATGAATTGAGAAATGTTTGCATTAAAATTCCATTATTGCAAGCCATCAAGGAAATCCCAATTTTAGCCAAAACAATAAAGAAGTTGAGTATGAAGACAACAAAGAAAAGAATAAGAGAAACCAAGAAAATTCAACTGGTAGGACAAATAGCAGACATTATGATGGGTAAGACTACTATTCCAAAGTACCTTGACCCAGGAAATCCAATTGTCAAAATTCACATCAATGGAATTGAAATTCAAAACACACTCATTGACTTAGGAGCAGCAATAAATATCATGAGTAGACAAATCATGGACAAACTGAAACTTCCTAATCTTCTCTTTACACCCACACTATTACAACTAGCAGATAGATCTATGATCATACCAGATGGGGTAATAGAAGACATTCCAGTGTCCCTAGACTCTTGGGAGTACCCTGTGGATTTCATGATCCTTACACCCAAGAATAATCTAGGAGGCCATCCTGTTATACTAGGAAGACCTTGGTTGGCTACAGCTGATGCTTGTATTAGTTGTAGGTCCGGTGATATGTATATTTCTGATGGAAGTTCAACAAAGAAATTCACTTTATATCCTCCAGCTAGGACAATTACAGATCTAGATGACACTCAATGGACAGAGGATGAAGAATATTTGCAACCACTCTTCACAATTTCAGAAATTAGTGAAGATAATCAAATTCTGAATACTCTAGAAAATTTTGAATCTTCTCCAGAGCAAAAACAAGAATCATTTCAAGAGAAATCCAATATTGAGTTCTTTTCATCTAGACAGATGTCTCTTCATTCTATGGACAAATTTGGCAGTTCTACAAGTGAAATTTTTCCAGGCAAAACCTTGAATATAAACAAAAACCTAGAAAAATCTCAACAAGAAGAGCTAGTCAAAGTATTACAGAGACATTCTTCTGCATATGCATGGGAATACACTGACATGAAAGGGATAAGTCCCAAGACTTGTACTCATCACATCTATAGAGAGGCAAATTGCAAACCAATCAGACAGCCTCAAAGACGGATGAATCCAAATCTTAGGGAAATTGTCAAGGAAGAATTACAAAAATTGTTAAATGTTAATTTCATCTATCCTATTTCAGATAGTCAGTGGGTTTCTCCTTTGGTGATTGTGCCTAAGAAAAATGGAAAATGGAGGGTGTGTGTTGACTATCGAGAACTGAATAAAGCTACTCTTAAAGACCATTTTCCCTTACCTTTCATAGATCAGGTATTAGATACATTAGCAGGTAAAAAGTACTTTTCATTCCTAGATGGGTTTAGTGGTTACAATCAAATCCAAGTAGCACTTGAAGACCAAGATAAAACCACATTTACTTGTCCTTGGGGTACTTATGCCTACCGAGTATTTCCATTTGGATTGTGCAATGCACCTGCAACATTCCAAAGGGAAGTATTAGGAATTTTTTCTGATCTAATACATGACTGTGTAGAGATGTACATGGATGATTTTACAGTTTATGGGGATACATTTGAAGAGGCTTTAGAAAACTTGGAAAAAGTCTTAAAAAGATGTCAAGAAGCAAACCTTTCTCTTAGTCATGAAAAATGTTTTATGATGTTCACTGAAGGTATTGTTTTAGGGCACCACATTTCAGGGGATGGGATTAGAGTTGATGAAGCGAAAGTTGAAGTTATTTCTAACCTATCCATTCCAAGTTGTCAAAGAGATGTAAGAAGTTTTCTAGGATTTACTGGGTACTATCGGAGATTTATAGAAAACTTCACCAAAATAGCACCTCCTCTCTTCAAATTACTCACCAAAGATTGTGAATTTAAGTGGACTTCTGATTGCCAGTTAGCTTTTGAAACCCTGAAAACCAAAATTTCTGAAGCACCTATATTAAGGGGACCTAACTGGAAGTTACCTTTTCATATCTCGATAGATGCTTCCGATACAGCTCTGGGAGCAGTATTGGGACAGAAAGATTTAATTCCCTATGCCATCTATTATATCAGTAAAAATTTGACTCCTGCAGAGTTAAACTATACTGTAACTGAAAAAGAGTTTTTAGCCGTTGTTCATGCCATTAACAAATTTAGACACTATATAACAGGCTATGAAACTTTTATTCACACTGATCATTCTGCCATTAGATATTTAATGAATAAATCAATCACTAATGGTAGAGTTATAAGATGGTTGTTATTATTGCAAGAAATCAACATTACTATTCTAGATAGGCCTGGAAAACAAAACACTGTGGCTGACTTCCTGTCTAGAATTCAAAATATCAAAGATGACACTCCGGTTGAAGATCAATTTCCCGATGAATATCTTTTTGCAGTTTCTACTCAAACTCCATGGTTTGCTGATATTGCTAATTATTTAGTTTCAGGAAAGTTTCCTTCAATTATGAATGCAAGGGATAAAAGAAAAATCATTAATGATAGTGCAAGATATTCATGGGTCGCTAATGAGTTGTACAAGACAGGTTCAGATTTGATCATTAGAAGATGTGTTCGTGAAGATGAGATGCCTGAAATTCTCAAGGCATGCCATGATGAACCTTGTGGCGGACACTTTGCAGATAAGAGGACAGCCTATAAGATCCTTAATTTAGGATATTATTGGCCATCTTTGTTTAAAGATGCAAGGGAGTATGTCAAAAGGTGTGACAGTTGCCAAAGGGTAGGGAAACCTTCTCCTTCAGGTGAGATGCCATTGCAACCTCAGGTACACAATGAACCTTTTGAAAAATGGGCCTTGGATTTTGTAGGACCTATTAGTCCTCCATCAAGACAAAAGAAATACATATTAGTTTGCACTGATTATGTTACTAAGTGGGTAGAAGCTAAACCATTACTTGTTGCTAATGAATCATCTGTAGTTACTTTTCTTTTGAGGATATTTTTACTCGTTTTGGTGTCCCAAGGGAAATTGTTACAGATCAAGGAGCTCAATTTACATCAAGGCTAGTGGAGAAAATGATGGAGAAATACAAAATCAGACATAGAACATCTACTCCTTATCATCCACAAGCAAATGGTCAAGTGGAATCCACTAATAAAGTCATTGAAGGAATCCTAACAAAGACTGCTCATCTACATAGAAGAGATTGGGTAGATAGGCTTCCTGAAGCCTTGTGGGCCTATAGAACTACATGGAGAAACACAACAGGCCATACTCCTTATGAGCTTGTTTATGGAAAGCAAGTTTTGTTTCCTATAGAGTTCCAAATCCAAACATTCAAGATGGCAGTTCAGCTGGGACTTGATCTAACGGAGGCACAGAAGCATAGACTGGAACAAATTAATGAATTGGATGAGATCAGACAAGATGCAGTTCAGAAAACAAGACTAGTCCAACAGCAAAGGGCTAGATGGCATGACAAGTACATCAAAGAGAAGAAATTTAAAGAGGGTGATTGGGCTCTCTTGTTTGATTCAAAATTCAAGGATTTTCAAGGAAAATTTCAGACACATTGGCTTGGGCCATATGAAATTGTTTGAATTTTTGATAATGGGGCAGTAAAAATCAGAACTATAGATGAAGAGGAGATCACTTTTCTTGTGAATGGCCACAGACTGAAGCTATACCACAAGCCACTCTCAAGAGAAGAGTTTGTCAAGAAGTTCCAAGGAGACAATGATGTGAAGTTAATGAAGAAGAGTCTCTCTTCTTCATCAACTTGATTAAATTTTCTAAAGCATTTCTCTTTTGAAAAAATAAAAAATAAAAAATAAAAAAATATAAAAAATAAAAATAAAAATAAAGGTATAAACATGAAAACCAATCACTGATTGGCATGTTTATACAGAAAAGATAGGGTGAAAATCAGAGTTTCTCTGACACTCTAACTTTTCCCATTTTTGTTTCTAAGCAGCTGTTATAAAAATCATAAGTTCAGTGCCATAGTACTTATGATTCATTTTATCTCATTCCATTCACTATCCATCCATACTTCATCTCATCCATCATTCACATTTCACTCCATTCCATTTCATTCATTTCACTCCATCTTCCATTCACTTCATTTTCATGTCAAAACATAGAATTTGATATCTTGCTGCAAATGAATAAAAATATGCCATGAATTGCAGTACAGCCCTTATGTTCCTTCATTCCATGAACTGAATCCATTCTTATTCCATTATCCACTTCATAATCCATCATCCATTTCATCCATTTTCATAAACATTTCACCCATCTTCCAGAAACATTTCATTTTCATGATTAAAGTATTCTACAGGAACATTCTGCAGCTCAGTGGACATTCTGCAGCTGATCACCTTTTCTGCAGCTCGACAGTCTTTTTGGCAGCTATAAACCCTGAAGGCATCAACCAGCAGACATCAGAATTAAAACAAAGTGATCCAGTGAATTCATGAATCAAAAATACCATGAAAATTGTGAAAGATTCCTCCAAAGATGAGCAGAGAAGACAAAGGCTACACAAACATCAAATAAAGGGCAGAGGTAACAAATTTAAATTACGATGGAAATTCATGAAAAATTAGCATAGTTTAGTTGTGGATTATTCGAAAGGTTATTTTAATTATTTTATTGATCAAACACCAAACAAAACCCTCTACAGACTTTGTATTAAAACTTCCAATTCAAATTTTCTATCCGATAGCATTTGAGCGGTGAAACGGCCAAAGCATTTGAAATTCCAACGACTCTTAACCAAGTTCTTTAATGATGAAGATTTTTCCTGCCGTCGTAAATCCTCCGCCATCTCCTCAAATCATTAATGCAATCCTCCACCTCACTCCACCACTCTATGCCGTGACCATTTGCCATAACGTCATTCCGTAGCCAGTATTCCATTCCGAAGGCAGAAGCATTATTATCATCAGGGGAAGAACAGAAGAGGTACATTGGAAGCATAACGGTGTGAGAACTCAATGAACAGAGAGCATATCACTGAGAACAAAGTTTGGAGCATTTTCACTGTCAACACATAATTGTGGCCGTGTAGAGTTTAAAGCCTGTTGCTACCAGAAGACAGAGGTGCTAAAATTGAAGACTTTGCTACCAAAGACAGAGGAGTGGTAGTGATTGAGTTTAAAGTCTGTTATTACCAAAGACAGAGGTGTGGTAGTGACTGGTTTTGAAGTTGTTGTTACCCGAGACAGAGAGGCTGTAGTGTTGAATTTGAAGCATACCATTTGCTATCAGAGACAGAGGTTGAGTTTGAAGTCTGTTGTTACTATAAACAGAAGTGTTTTTCAGTGATTGAGTTTGAAGTCTTCTGTTACCAAAGATGGAGGTATTGCACAAAAAGAAATTTGAAATCATCTACCACTGTATATCAGAGACACCTTAGCTCGAAAATTGAAATTGCTTCCATATCATTCCAAAGTTCAACAGAAGTACATCAGTCCGAGGATTCGAAGGCATTTTTCAAACAGAGGCATACAAACCAGATATTTTTAAGACTGTAGCTATTTCAAAGGTATGTTCTTCCAAAATTGAAGCCATTTTTATTTAGAGCTTGAAGCCATTTTAATCCGAAAGTAAAAGCCATTGTTTTGTGGATAGAGAAGAGTGTTAATTGATAGTGAAAAATCATGGGTTTCATCGTAAGGATTGAGCCTATAGGATCAAAATATTTAGAAGGTTATCCACAATGCAAGGAGATGCTACAACAAATAGGATGGATCCAATTCTTGGAAAATTTTAATGGTTGCCATAAGGAAGTCACCAAAACATTTGCTAAATCATTCCAAGGCACTGAGGTTGAAATAGGAGATGTTAAGTTTACTGTTAATGAAGTTTTTATAGCAGAGGCTACAGGATTATCCAGAGCTGGGGAAAGATGGTTTAAAAATAGGGAATTCCATAATGACTCATGGAAACAAATCTTAAAATCAACAAACATGGATGTTAGTGTGTTCAAGAAGGGAATTCCCAGTACAGCATTGAAGAGCAAATGGAGGAATATACTACTTCTTTTACAAAAATTTGTTACATGTGAGGGTAGATATGGGACATTTTATGTCTACCATATGAGACTAATGTTGCATTTTCTAGGAGAAGATTTGAATCTACCATATTTCTTGTATCAAAGTCTGAAGAAAATGGCTTCCTGTGTTCAGAGAAGAGTTCAGTTTTTGGAGACAACCCCGTATCATCATGGGTTAGTCAAAATTTTAATTGAGCATCATCTATCTAAATCAAATGATACATGGGATGATTTCTTAATAAGAAATCATTTTGAAGAAGCAAAATAACTATCACCTGAACCACAGCCCACAAAAAGAAGTAGGAAATGGAGGACTCCAAAAGGTAAAAGTGACAAACCGGTTCAAGAAAACAGTGAGGAAGTTATTTTGGAGAAGTTGACTCGAATCAAGAGCCAACTAAAGGAAAAGAAGATAATCAAGGAATCTGTTATAGAGAAAGGAGAGGGGTCCTCTCAACTTAGGAGAAGCCACAGATTAAAAGGAAAACTGAAGAAAACATCAATCAAACAAACAGGGGTAATCAATATTGAAGATGAAGAAACATCCATGGAAGAGTATGATGATGAAGATTTTTATGAAGGCACCCTTGAGATTGATCCTGCTCAACAGGAAATCTATGATTATGTGGAAACTTTAGAGAGAATAGCTTCAGAAAGAGAAGAGAGAACCCCCAGTCCTCCACTGACTGAAATTGATATATTAAGGAGGGATAGGTATGAGTTGGAAGTATTGAATAGACACATTAAAAATGAGAATGAAATTCTCAAAGATCAAATCAAGCTCAAGACTGACATGAACTCAACCTTATCCCTGCATATAGACAAAGTAGAGAGGACCAATGAGAAGATGAAGACAAGGAACAAAAAGTTGATCAGGGCACTCACAAACCTCAGGTTCAAACTTGTGATCAGGAAACCCAGAAGGCCTCTAGCATTCAGACAAAGGAGAAGAAGGGGATTAGATGTCCTTGCAGAAGCCTCAGAATTCATAGGATAATTTGCATGAGGACATGCAAAGAGACAACAGTGGGGGTATGTTGAGCCTCAAATTTGTGCTTTCCTTCACCTCATTTTACCTCATTTTTCCCTTGTCCATTTCCATTTTAAACCCAATTGATCAATAAAAATAGTTAAAATTACTTCTAGAATGGTTTACATGACTGACTTGTTGAATCTTGTGATTGTTGCCATTGTTAAGCATTTTGACCGGAACTAGCTGCAGAATGCATGCATTCCGTAGCTAACCGGCGATTCTGCAGCTACCTTTATGTTTGAGCATGTTCCAGGTGGCCTCTTGAGGAAAAACTCATATGGGCATGATCCACGTCGTGCCTACATGGTGTGTTGCTCGTCATGGAAGAGGAAATGAATTCTGGGTACGGTTATGCACATGGGAACACATTTGTGAAGGAAGACTCCTACTAGGACTGTCTCAGTCCAGGTGTCTTTTCTCTTTCACGCAGCCACCTCAAGGACTCCTAGAATGATTTGGATAAGGAAAGACATCATTCCTAAATTATTGTAATTATTGTTACTTGCATTTACTTTATAAACTCTTGAGTAGGCCGAGAGCTTAGTTAGAAATTTTGTATTAGATTTGCTGTTAGATTTTGTGAAAACTCTGTGTTACGTCTTTGAAGACACAGAGCATTATGTTCAAACTATTGCATCGTTAATGGAGCAGACAAAATTATCTTGAAGGCGTGATTTAATTGTGAAGTTGAATGCCGTCAAGTGGTAGAGGGCCCCTGCCCCTTGAACGAATTTCTTTTGCGTAAACTAGATAAGTTTTTCCTAGCTGTCTTTACGTTCTGCATATTGAATTAGTAGTTGTTTTGTTTTATATACTGTAGTCGTACTCGTTCCAGTTCTTCCACAAGAAGACACTTTGCCAATAAATTAAAATGATGAATGTTTGAATGACTATGGTATTGTAGGATAGGAGTTAAATTTGCATTTGTTCTTAACTAGCTACTGTAGTCATATTCGTTCCAGTTCTTCCACAAGAAGACACTTTGCCAATAAATTAAAACGATGAATGTTTAATGACTATGGTACTGTAGGATAGGAGTTGTATTTGTTTTTAACTAGAGACTGTAGTTATATTCATCATAGTTCTTTCACAAGAAGACATTTTTCCAATAAATCTTAACAATGAATGATGAATAGCTATAGTGTCATAGGAATTAGTTGTAGTTTTTAGTCTTCACTATCATAGTTGCACTTGTCCTAATCACTCTTACACAAGAAGAAATTCTTCCAAGACATCCTTAAGAAGTTCAAGATATGACTGTGATGTGACAACTTAGTTTCATTTGCTTTCAGTTCATTTGCTTTCAATTGCATACAAGTCCACAGTCAAAATTGTTCTACTCTTCCACAAGAAGGAACTCTTCCAAAATATCATTCATGATGAACAAACCGATTGTGTAACTTCATAGGATAGTGCATGATTATTAGAATGCTCCGGAGTTTCATTTTGCATTTAATTCATGTCCAGCTACTTCATTTCAAAGTTTGATGATGGCTTATGGTTTAACATTGTTCTAGTTTAGAAGCATCTTAAGCTTATGTTTAAATCAACTCATTACACCCATATCTCATAGTCACACTGTCACCCTTTGCACAGTAGATCACTTTAGTTGATAGGATTCCTAAGACAGCCTTCATTATTTACAAATATCTTTTTGTTCTGAAAACCATCAGTGATCCATAACTTTAGGAACATAAGATAACATCATTACAAGGTCTGAAATATCTATGCAAATTCCTCACTACAAACAGAGCTCTTCCTCAACAGAACTACCCTGAAAAGAAACCAATAACTCTTGGAGAATAGACTCTGACCTTCAATTGAAATTGCAGAATAGAACTAGGAATTAGTCATGAAATAGATGAGCTTAGAATAGAATGTTGCATCATGATTAATGTCTAACTGTCTAATTAGAAAACTTGCATATTTAGTGATCATTTCTCAAAGTCTAGTTTGTGTCATTTGTTTAAGAAGTCATCATTAAGCTCTTGTTTCTATTCAGTCATAGTTTAGATGTTGCTTCAGTGTTTTTTATTACATTTGCCATTCCATACATTAGGCTCAACTGTGTTTTTGACCACCAATTTCTTTTCATTAGTTTTCTAGGCATTTTCATTGTAAACATAAAACTTCAAAAGACCAAAAACATCATAAATCAACATAAAAGACCAAAACATCACAAAATACTACACACAACGCACTAGGAAACAAGCACCTAGGTACATATGGTACATTTCACTTCAGCAGTTTACAAATCCTGGTTGACAATTAAATGAACTCAGTTTAGGAGACTAGATTGAGGCACAACAATTACCTCTCTTATGTAGTGCTTGAAAAGGCTACTTTTAACTCACAAGTTTTTATAAAAATGAAAATTAGGGCAAGTCATATACATCACAATATTATCGAGATTTAAATGATGGAATGGGAAAAATAAGGTGTTCGAGAGGTGGAAACTGATAATAATTTCACAAAGGATTTATAGTCAGTCCAAACAAGAAAAGCCTCTTAAGTAACTATTTAAAACCAACCAATGGCAGGGCTAACCATTGACCTCTTGGGTAGGTTTGTATTAAAGAAGCTTAATTGAAAGACAATCCAGTAATCCACATAATTACCTTCAGAAAGTATGAAAACATATAAGAGAAGACAGAGTGTAAACTTAAGATCAGATAAAGTACTTTTAAACCTAGTCTGCTTTTAGTCAACACCAAGGGAAAATTTCAGAATCTGCTTTTGGAGAATAGAAGCTAGAAACAGGGCTAACCATCACTTTTCTAGTCTAACTTTAATAAGCAAATAAGGAAATAACTTTCAAGAATTTTTTTTAAAGCAAACAGTAGGACGAGGGAACTCCAACATTCCTAACTGCTTAAACTGTATTAAATCATTCTTAAATAAACAATTTGGAAAAAACAGAAATTCGCCGTAGAAGGTTACCGATGTATATGTGTCCTAACTTTTTTTTTTGGGGGGAACTTGAGAAAAGATATAGACCAGGATCCCAAGAAACAACTTGTTTATTGATTTCAAACCAGTTACAGTACTCAGGTCCAATGTTTCAGTTCAGCAATCATATTCACTATCCAGCCTAAAAATATAACACAAACAGAGCTACAAGGGCTAGTGAACACTATTTAAAGTCAGAATTTTTAAGCTCAGAATGTATTTCAAAGTTCTGAAACCAACCCCTTTCTCATCTTCTACAGAAGTATTTATAGAAGGATGAGGAGGTGAGATCTAACAAAAGATCTTAAGGACAATTAATACATAGTGATGACTTCTCGGCCTTTGAAGGGATCGATGACGAAGTTTACAGGTGTTTCACTATATTAACTATTTTACAATTAATATCAAAGCTCGGTGGGAGCTTTATTGACTTTTAGGCTCTATCCAGGACGAAATAACTCCGCTGATATTTGTTTTCATTAGTTTCTTTAGCGGAATTAATTGCTTGGCTGCGCTGTGAGGCAGATATTTTCTTAATCAATAACTTCAGCCTCTGTTTGAATGGTTTGAGGCAATAGGTGGCTCTGTGGTAGCCAAGAGGAATCAATTCACCTTAAATGTGACGGTGGAGGCCTTTCTGTCTGTTAAACACTTTTGATTTTCTTTTAATGGTGTTTTAATTCCGGGAATTAGGCTTTTGATAATCATTCTTAGTCGTAATTCCAAAAATATGTCTTCAATATTCATTCTTCTGTGCTATGTCTTCAAAAACCGATACTCCTTTTAATGTGATTTAAATCACAGTGTCTTGTCGATGTGCAGGCCGCACAGGTCTCTTCACAGCATCAATGCTCATAGAGCATCGACGAAACATAGATCTTGAACCCTGCGAATGACTTATTTTGATGAATCAAAGGCACAGGAAATGTCTTTCCTGGCCTCTAAATTTTATTTCGTTATAACGAAAAACCATTTATCCCTACAAATATACACAAAATATTAGAAAATCCTGTGATTTAGGTTTAACTGCTTCAGAAGGTGGGGAAGGACCATAGTCGTTGGATGAAAGCATCCAACAGTGGAGATATTTTTTGGAGGAGGTCAAAGAAGAGAGGGGGAATGGACGAGACGGGGTTATTTTGGACCGTCCAATATGGACACGTAGACGGTCCAGATCTAATCATAGGATCGCAATCGGGGGATCACAATCGGGGGTGGTAAGAAAAAACACCGATCGAAAGTTGCGATGTGATGTGGCGCAGACCGTCGATCTTAAGATTAGATCAATGGTGGAGAATGAATCAGAAGGATGTCAATCGGAGGAATAAATATAACGCAACGATTGAGAAATGCGATGCGATTGAGAAGAGCGATACGATGAGCGTTGGTCATTTGATCGGCTCATGATCAACGACGAGGATTAGTTTTGAAACGCACCGGCAGAAAAACCCTTATAATATATAAAACCCAAAGTTTAACTAAAAAAAGGTTTTTTATGGATCGGGGTAGGATATATATATAAAGTGGAGAGGCACCCAACTGCGGGGCCTTTAGTTATATGGAACGTAATGGGCTCGGGGCATATATATTCAAAGGGGCCAATCGTAATCAGAGCCTCGGGCTTGGTCTTTCAATCAACCCATTGAAATATTGTGATGCGATTGAGCGCTTCGGGACTTCGACACTTGGTCTCGGGGGAAATTCATATGAAACAAAAAGGCGGGGGGGAGTTCATATATATAGGCCCCAATCGCATCAGAAAATTTTGATGCAGCCTTTTCAATCAACCCATTTGTGAATTATTCCGATGCGATTGCGTGATCAGTCTTTCAATCTAACCATTTTCGTATTAACACGTGAATTTAACATATTAGATCAAAATTTTGGATAAATGGGGTTTTTGGGTTTTACAAAGGAAAAAGCGGATCGAGAAAATTTTTTCAATGTTTTAAGCGTGAAGGCGGGCCCATGGTATATTTATATAAAGGCTAATCGCATTGGAGTTTATATGATGCAAAGCTTAATCACATCAGAACTTCAGAACAGGGCAAAGAATCACACATTTGAAAATTTCTGATGTGATAAGCGCCGAACAGGATTAGTGCTATTTTCTAGGGTGTGGGCATGTGGGAGAAAAGGTTAGGACTTAGCCCAAAGGGGCTTAAGCCTTATGCAAAAACATGGTATTTTTTATGAATTTTTTCAAGGTTTTTAATGGATTTGGGGGTTTTGGTATGGTTAAAGAGTGAGTCTTTAACATTGTAAGAGTGATTTTCATGAAGGGAAGAAAAGAAATCATGAAAACAAGGGAGTTTTTATGGAGAAAAAAGGGGAGAAAATGAAGGTTAGTTTTGAGTGGAAGAAGGGAAAAAATGATGGTTTTTCAGCAGTCTTTTCTCATGAAATTAGCAGAATTTCTGAGTATAAAATGGGAACAAAAATGAAGATTTTGGACAGAGGCATGAGGCTTTCAAGAGTCTTTAAGAGCCAACACTTTTTAATAATAAAATTTGTTCTTTGAAGGCTCAAAAAACCTTAGCCACCTTTTGCTATAACAAATATTATAGGTGGCTAACATGCACTTCGGAACTATGGTCTGAAGAAATTCTTCCTTATGCCATGATTACAAGCTCAACCTAAGCTATTATAGTACTTGGTCAACATATGGGATGAAAACGATGAAGTGTTTAAACTTCGGGACCAAGTGCTAGAACTCGAGGTCTTTGATGTCTATTTTATAACCGAACTGTCGCATAGAGGCCCAGTGCCCATTATGACAGGCAGTAGACCTTCTGGAGAGAAGATGGAATAGGTAATGGAAAGAGTGTGCCCAGGGGCACAGACAGGATTGGGCAGTGGGAAAGTGGACATCCACATTGTCCGTGACCTAGCACTCAAAGTAGTGCTTCACACTATTGCGCGGGCTGTAGGATCGCAGACACCGCATGAGGAAACCAAGGTGCATCTCCTACTAGCCTCCGAGTGTATGAATCCTACATTTTTCTATTGGGCCACCGCAGTGACAACCAACATCAAGAGGTAGCTAACAAAGTGTGAGAAGGCCAAACTGAAGCAGTTTGGATACGATTCCATCTTGGTGTCTTTCATCTTGGAATGATTACCCATTTTCCAGGGCGAAGGGGCAATAGTTGCCGAGCCGATATCGAGAGAGCCACAGATGGCTCACTAGGAAACACTTATGCCCAGGTTAGGAGGGGGTCAAAAGATGTCTTGGAGACCCAAGTTCTTTGTGTGGTTACAGCATCAACTGATCGTGGTCGAGGATTGGCCCTACACTGAGACCAATTTAACTGGAGACCCTTGATTGGGACGAGGAGCTAGGTATGATTCTTTTTTATTTTTATGTATTTATAATTTTTTTTTGTGATACATGTCCATTAACAACAGATTTTATGTGTATGTAGATGTCGGCCCAGAGAGGCCTGCGGGCATGTCGCCCATTGCACAAAGGACCCCTGTTGCACGTGACCCTCAAGCTGAGGGTGGCGAAGGGAGCGACCTGATCCAGAACCTGGAGGGCATTTCCTAGGGAATCCCAGACTATGCACGGTTGGCATATGTCCCATTAGCTTACCAACGACACACTGTGGGGGTGCCTAGTCGCCTTCACCAATTGTTGAGGCGATTGGTGCGCGCGGTATCATGTTACCACAAGCACCACACTGATTAGCTATCTAGGGCTTTTATATGCATATTTTTTGAGAGACATGTTTTCTTCGACTGTTATCAGAAAAAAATGTATATATTTTTTATTTTATGTGATGTACACAAACTGCAAACTATTCGACACATATATCTATATATCTAGATGGATCTTCTTGACATGTGATGATGTTTTTTATATGCCATGAAAATGTCTATTACAATGTTATTTAATGTATCAGTTGCATAACAAACGATCCAATGCAAAAGTTCACAAAATGTATTTAATCACACATTTTATTTTTATGCAAGCTTAAAAGCACACATGAAAACATATATGAAAACTATGCTTGGAATGAGGAATATGGGCATGCCCCCCAGCATGGTGTCTCAATTCGAGGTACATGCCCCCCAAGCTTCAGTCCATAGGAAAATGGAGAGAAGGTTCAAAACATAAGAGATTTTGTCTAAATCTAATAAAACTCGAATTGAATAGGCTTGTGTTTCATTATTTTAACGAGGTTGACACACTTAAAAGAACTGTCCTCGTAGTAGCTTGTTTCATTGTGTTAGGAGCTTGGCACAAGAAGAGGAATTGTGCTCTGGTGAGCTCAATGGAGGAGGATCAGGGGGGCGATAACCAGATACATCACGCTCTAGACAATTGGACATTTCCCCCAGGCTGGGCATAAAGTAGGAACGATGATGTCTATCGCTCCAAGAGAGCTCCTCAAGAAACATTGTTTCAACAATGGCTTCATCAGAAGGGTAAATATCTTTAAGAGGATTAGCCTATTCGGCCTCGCTGAGCCAGGGGGATTTTGAATAGATATCTAAGTCCATTCTCAAAGGAGCATGTTGAGAAGGAGGAGGATCGGATGCGGCAACAATTCCATAGTAATTAATCTCTACTGGAGTTAAGGGCATTGATTCTCCAAAATCAGTCACCTGTTCAGGCGAAGGGATGATCCAGGGGTCGTCGAACCTAGAGACCATATTAACTTGAATGGTGTGTGGTGGTGGCATGAGAAAAATACCCATGAGGATGGGGTCCTTGAAGAGACCGGGTCTTACACTGTCAGGGGGATTGGGGATCTGATCCACGTAAGGAACGTTGTCCTCAGAGGATGAAGTGAAGAAAGAAAACTGATAAATAGTAATGATTTTTCCCTCATGAGGAAACTTAAGAAGTCAGAAGAGGGTGGATGACACACATAACATGGTGTGAGTCCAACTGCGGCCGAGAAGAAGTTGTAGTTAATCTTGATGTCAACTACTTCTACATTGACTATCTTCCCTTGTAATGTAATCGACAAACTCTCGAGAACACCCAGGGGTTTTGATTCCCAACCATCGAATGCCTCTAAGGCATTGGGAGATGATGAAAGAGTTGGAGAGCCAATGGCCTTCCAGCAGGTAGATGACATGACACAGGTGGAAGCACCTTCATCCACAACATCCCTATGGATGTTGAGGCCGTTGATCCCAACTTGGATCACAAGAGCAATTTGATGCGAAAGTCGAGGGGTAAAATTTTCTGGGTCGAAGGTGAGAAGATTAGAATCAGTGGGATCGATTCCACCAATCGCAGGAAACAGAGATTTCTATTGTGAAGGGAAACTTTGAAGGACTTCTAATGCGGACACAGTAGAAGGCGCCTATGCAAAATCCTCCAAAATACTGTAGTGTTGAGCGGCACGGGCATTTGGGTTGTAGGAAGATCTTTGCAGAACACCTTTAGAGGGTGGCCACACAATAGGTTCAGTAGTAGGCTTCTCAATTTATAAAGGACCGGAGACAGGAGGAGGAGGTGGGCCATCCACAACTTCCTTCCCAGTTTCCTGACATGATTCGGCATAATCCTTCAATCGCGTAGCAATTGAGACAGGTGCAGCACCATTCATCATAAAGACCTGGGACCCAAATGGTGCAAATGGAGAAGGTTGTTCAACCATCTGGGTCTGCTGAGATGGGAACGGTTCTTTGAGAACTGTCGGAGTCCCTTTAGAGCCTTTGAGAAGTTGACTAATTTCAGATCGTCAGGGACAATCCTTGGTATAATGATCTCCTTCACAAATAAGGCAGGGGTACTTCAGTTTACATTGGGAACAATCATTAGTATGAGGTTTAGAAGACTCTGAATTTGGGGCATCGGGTTTGGATTTTCCTTTACCCTTCTTCTTTCCTTTGGAGGCCTTTTCCATGGGATTAGCCTGAATGGCATTGACCTCCGCAGTTTTCCCAGAATCTAGAGGAGCGGGAAGAGCAGAATTATTGGAAGAATTGGATTTTTGCTTCCCATTTGAAGATTTTCTAGAATTTTGAGACACGGAACCAATAACACCATCCACCGCAGGGGTACGTGGTGCTTTAGAGGTTCCCGACCATGGAGCATCAATCAAAATATCATAAAGTGTGCCAGACTGAGAGTACACTAGATCCAGGTACTGGGCACGTGCGATGGCTTGTTCTTCAGTCACACACGCCCCCATATAAATATCTTGAGCGATTTTGTTAACGAAGGAGGTGATGAACCAATGAGTTAATAGCCGATCAAGTATATCAAACTTGATCAGTCTACGACGACGTCTCCACTCATGAATATGATCAGATATGTGGGTGGCTTTATCCTGCTTCAAAGAAGTCAAGAGATGTGTCCCGGCTTCATAGTGAACTGGTAACTGGAAGTGAGTCAGAAAAGCTAGTGCTAATGTGTTGAAATCTTGAAATATGCCACGGGGTGATTCAATATACCACTTAGCGGCAGCACCAGTAAAAGTGCACTGGAAGAGACATAGAAGAATTTAATCATCCACCCAAGAATTAGACGAACACCACAAATGGTAGGTCATTACATGAGCTTGGGGGTCCTCTCCAGCTTTACCTTCAAACTTAGGGTAGTCGCCGGGTACCTTGGTTGGAACCGGGGGCCAATAAGGATTGTGAAGAATCGGATCATTAATTAATTTAGAAACGTCTGGTAACTCCAAGGTAGCCAAGAACGACAACTATGGATTAAAAGGCATACCAGACCCTCGATAAGGACCTGTACCTGTACTCCATGCTGGTTGAGTGTATCCTTGCCCCCATGGGTTCTGTCCTGGAGGATTCTGACCATAGGGGGTATAGGGCATATAACCTGTCTGATATGGCTGTTGGTAACCAGTGTACGGGGGTTGATAACTAGAATATGGACCTTGATTATATGTCGGCCCCGTTTGAGCAGTATTTGGATTTGGCTGCTGAGTATAGGTGTAGCCGGGATGTTGAGTGTAATAATGGGAACCTTGGGGTAGGTTATAAGTTGATTGAGATGAACCTTGAGAATAGTAACCGCCTTGGGGTTGAGTGGGTTGCTGGTAGGTGGGACCCTACTGAGCCTGGTAATTAGGGCACAATGGTTGATTTGGTTGTGGCATCGAGTAAATCGGCTATTGAGCAGGGTTGACAGGATGTGCAGGCTGGCCTGGTTGGACAGGCTGACCTGGCTGGATGGGCTGACCTGGCTAAGTAGGTTGACCCGGGTAAACAGGTTGCATTGGTTGTGCAGGTTGACCTGGCTGATGTGGGGCACCAGGCTGAGTCGAATGGGCCGGTTGGCCTGGTGGTGGAATGGGGCCAGGTTGTGGCTGGTAACCGGTTTGACTTGAAACAGGACCATAAGATGATCCTGACTGATGTGCAACATTTAGACCAACAGGATACTAAGGTTGCATAGGTTTTGAAGGTTGGACTTGCCCCCCAAGACCATACAATGGCCCAGGTTCATACCCCAATTGACCTGCCGGTCCTTGAGTTTTCCCTGGTTGGACCACAGGGTGAGGCTGGATAGGTTGACCTGAAGGGTAGTAGGACTATCCTTGCGGACCGTATAACAACCCTTGCTGGCCCGAAGAATAGCCTGGTAAGGGCTGTCCTTGTGGGTCATAAGGATAACCAGGTGGTCCCGAAGGATGGCCCTAGAAGGGTTTCCCTTGCGGGTTATAGGGTTTCCCAGCCTAGTTAGATGGAAAACCTTGATCATGAAGATAAGCCTCTGGAGTGGGTAAACGTAAAGGATTCCCGTACTCATCGTATTGGTATGGAGAAAGGTAAACAGGGGTACCATCCTGTGCATAATGCGAAAAATACAGACGGTTGGGATCTTGAGAGGATTGTCCGACCTCGGGGTTCGATTTTTGTAGGGACAATTGATACTCCTCAGGAGAAATGTTCTTCAGCATAGTAGATGCTATATAGATGTCTTCGGGAAGTGACGTGGTCCTTACAGACTGAGTGGTAATAGCGGGTGTAGATGCGGCCACACAGACAGTGGGCCTGACAGGTACTGAAGTGACCTGAGGGGATGATGTGATGGGTGTCCTTGGAGACATCCCCAATGACAGAATAACCGGCCTCATAGAGGGAGTTGATATCCCCATAGAGGCAACGGTGGTCATGATCTGACTCAAAGATCTATATCTCGCTGGAAGTGAGGGACCAGGCGAAGACATGACAGATAACTTGGGGTTGTCTTCTGGGAGTAACTGGTAATCTTCACCAGACGTGGGGATTTCCTCACCGGGAGAATGGCTGGATGAGCCCATATCTGAACCTGCCACTAGATCTGCTACAAGATGGCGAGGACTAGGAGGAATGACAACAGCTATAAAAGGTGAACCCGATGTAAGAGGAGGGAAATTTTCCCCTACTCTAAATCTAGACCAAGTGTCGGATAAGGGCCAATTGAACTCAACTGGTCCTCCAAAGGGAAGCTCAAATAGAACCGACCCCCCGTCAGGAAACTCGAAAACAATGATCTGTTGTGGCTCAGCAGAGGATTGTGAGACCTCTGATGAATCGTCCTTATATGGAATACCAGTAGATGAAACTTAGGGTTCCTCCAGTGTGACAGTAATGATAAAAGGAAAATATCAAACACAACACACGGGCTGGAAAAAAAATCAAGGCACACAATCAAATGGCCAACAACCAAATTCTAACAGGGTGTGTGATTGCAAGTGATCTATTTTACCTCATTGAAACTTAGAAACTTCACTATTTCATGTTTTAAAAGTCAAGAAATGGATGAAAGGTGACTCTATCTCTTTTAGTTTTGAAGCAAGCGTGAAACGACAAGCGCTTGGTGATATTTCCAAATTTAAGGAGTCAAATAAGATCAAAATGACTGCTCAGGAATGCTAGGCAAAGGGTGTACCAAATAACTGTGAACTGCAATATACACCTTGGTTCCAAAATGAAGGAGAAATCAACCACAGACTTAACATACGTGCAGGCAATCTCCCCGAATGTTGCGTCCAGTGCATCACGGGTATAGCACGGCAGACTCGGCTTCCTATGGATAAAGGATAGAAACCTAGTGGGGTCTCCCTTTATATACTCGATCGTACGGGGAGCACAAGTCCGTGCTAGTGCTGTCTAAAGCTAAGAGGCGAATGATAGCTACTAGGTTTAACGGCGCCAGAACACATCTCTAGCCTAGACCTCTAAATATTTCGTTAATGTTTCATTGTTGCCTTAGTGTAAATTGAATAAATTTTAATGTTAATGTTCAATTATGTTTCAATTTTCAAGCCCTAGTGAGTGTTATGTCTCAAGATCTCCTAAATGCACACTACATGCCACAGTATATCATTTCATTCGATGCAAGCTAATTACGAGAGAGTTACGAGCTTTTCATACAATAACAAAATGTCCAGACAACAACCAGTGATGTCTCTAATGAAGACAATGGAAAAATCTTTTCTTATAAATAACACGGAAAAGATTCAATTTGCATTAACTAATCAACAGAAAAAGAGATTTCTTTTTTGTATTTTCAGTGTTTAATACCAAAGTGCATTAAACAAATGAAAACTAATGAAATGAATGATTTGAGAAGCAGTAGCAAAAGAGAAAAATCAAGAAAATTTCACTCAATGCAAACACCACAATCAGAACTCAAATTGAAAAAAATTCCCTCAAATCAAAAGAATCCCAAAGACTCAAATGAGCCATGTAATCTAGGCCCAAAAAGAGAGAAGTCAGAATTCGAATGAGGAAGAAACCAATCACTCAAACAACACAATAAAATGATAGACAACCACCGAACGAATGTAGAGAAGCAATCACAAAGTTGACTCAATAGACAAAAACCAAAAATCCCCATGGGAGGCTCGACACACTATAGCACCTAGATGCCCTAGGGCTAGAATGTGAAATTGATAGAAGAGGGAAAACAACCAAAGGATGAAGGCCACAGTCAGTCAAACAAGGCTCCAGAACACTCAAGCAATCGTAAAAATGAAACCAAAATCACAGATCAAGCCTAGAAAGCTCAAAACAGAGCAAACCCTAGCACCTTACAGAATTGGCACGACTGTCAGGCTGAATCTAGCACTAGAATAGGATTGGCGCGGGTAATACACTGGCAACATGTGCCAATTGGCGTGACTGTCAATCTAATAAGCGCACCAGTCAAGTTTACTATGTAAAAAATAAAAAAAAGAGCAATCCAAGAAACATACCAGTGATTGTGAAGCTTAACAAAAGCCAAACACACGAAAAGAGCCAGCCAAAAGAGCTGACCAAGCAAGCAAAGTCAAGAATTGACCGAAAAGACAAGACAATACTCCAAATGTTCAGTTCATAAACTAGACCGGAGATTGACTAAAGCAGCATTCATCTACTTTCGCTAATGCAAAGCAAGAGCATTTCAAAGGCTATCTGGCTAACTTTAGGCTCCGTCTATAGTTTATAAAGCAAACAACAAACTTTTATCTCTCCCCAGCGGAGTCACCAATTTATTTTAGATGTAAATCCCCTCTGTGGACAGAGGCGATCCCTACTAGCCCAGATCGGGTCTAGCAACAATCGTATCATGCTAAGGTGCAAGTTCGTAATTGCAATAGACCAAATTGTGAAGAAGGCCTACCTTAAGTCCAACACTTTTGTTCGTAGAGGAGATAACGCTCCCATTTCCTTGCTCCAGCAGATCACAATTCTCCCACTTGTCACGGTCGAACACCTGCACACACAAGAAATACAACAAACACACAAGCGTAAACCCAATATATGCAATTATGTATCAGTCAGAGAAGACACAACTCATGATCACAATGAACAATATGAGTGGAACCATAACCAAAGTCGCTTATCATTAATTAATACAAAGAAAGATACAACCTAGCTCTGATGTTGAATCTTCCTTCGACGGGTCAACAACGGAATATTTCTGGATAAATCTTGTCGGGAATAGGGACAAGCCTCTCTCTTCGATCGTCAATCTCCTTGCTACTGATTTGGTTCTATTAGGACTATCAAGGCTCTTGTAGCATTCTTTAGGCTATGAAGGCTCTTGGAGACTATCTTGCAAAGGAAAATGGCAAGCTTATATAGATGGTGGAAGGGGAGTTGGGATCCCTACAATTATGGGATTGGCCTTATCCTCAAGGAAGCTTCCATGAGAGGTGGAAAACCACTTCCTCTACATGGAGATCCAGAGCCAAACCTCCCAACTCAATTTAGAGACCAGTTCAGGAAACGGTTGGAGTCAATCTTCCGCCATTTATTTTTTAAAAACACTCCTTAATAAGCCTGGGACAGGTACAACACTGAGATAGTGCACCAGCTGGCGTGCTTTCTTTGGAGGATTTCCCTTATTGGCGCGAGTATAACACTGACTAGTTGCGTCAAGGAAAAAACGGCTATTTTTAGGGTTTTTCACAAGGAATTGTCTACAGGGGAATGAATGCCATTTTCCATGGGGATGCCATGAAAGTGGTTTTAGGTCATGTCATAGCTCACAGGTCACGGAGTAAGCCCTCCAATGTGCGGGACGGGGAATTGCAGGGACGGTGACAACTTGTGGTGTAACATGAGCTAAGGTTAGGGTCAAGGTTAAGGTTAAGCTTAAGGTTAGGTTAAGGTTAAGATAAGGATAAGGTTAAGGTTAAGGTTAGGTTTAGGTTAAGGTTAAGGGTAAGGGTAAGGTTACGGTTAAGGTAAGTGTAAGGTTAAGATTAGGTTAAGGGTAAGGTTAAGGTTAAGGGTAAAGTCAAGGTTAAGGTTACGTTAAGGGTAAGGTTAAGGTTAAAGTTTGGTTAAGGTTAGGGTTAGGTTATAGTTAAGGTCAAGGTTAATATTAAACTTAACCTTAATGTAACCTTAACCTTAACTAAACCCTTAAAATTAACCTTAACCTTAACCTTAACCTTAACCTTAACCTTAACCATAACCTTACCCTAACCATAACCTTAACCTTATCCTAACCTTACCCTAACCATAACCTTAACTTTAACCTTAACCTAACCTTAACCAAACCCTTAACCCTAACCTTAACCTTAACCAAACCCTCAACCTTAACCTTAACCTAACATTAACCTTGAATTTTCCATTAACCTAACCTTAAAATTAACTATAACCTAACCCTAACCTTGACCTTAACTTTACACTTAACCTTGACCTTAACCTTAACGTCAACCTTGACCTCGTCCTTAACCTAACCTTAACCTTAACGTTATCTTACCCTTAACCTAACCCTAACCCTGACCTTGACTTTACCCTTAACTTAACCTTAACCTAACTAAAACCATAAACTTAAACTTAAGCTAACCTTAACCTTGACCTTAACTATAACCTAACCCTAACCTTAACCAAACCTTAACCTAACATTAACCTAAACCTTAACCTTTTGATAAACTTAACCTTAAACTTAACCATAACCTAACATTAAACTTGACCTTAAATATAACCTAACCCTCACCTTGACCAATCCCTTAACCTTAACCTTAACCTTAACCTTTACCTAACCCTAACCTTAAACCTAACCATAACCTTAACTTTACTCTTAACCTAACCTTAACCTTAACCTAACCTCAACCATAATCTTAACCTAACCTTAACGTTAACCTTACCCTTAAGCTTATATTAACCTTACCTTAACCATAACCTTAACCTTGACCTTAAATATAACCTACACCTAAGCTTTACCAAACCCTTAACCTTAACTTTACCCTTAACCTAACCTTAATATTAAGCCCACCCTTAACCTTGACCAAACCCTTAACCTTAACCTTAACGTGAACCTTAACCTTAAGGGTTTGGAAAGGTTAAGGTTAAGGATAAGGGTAAGGTAAAGGTTAAGGTTAGGTTACAGTGAAGTTTAAGGTTAAGACCCGTAACCTTAACCTTGACCTTACCCTTATCCTTAACCTTAACTTTAACCCTAACCTTGACTTTACCCTTAACTTAACCTTAACCTTCATTATAACCTAACCCTAAGCTTGACCAAACCCTTAACCTTAACCTTAAATTTACCCTTAACCTAACCTTAACCTTAACCCCAACCTTAACCTTGACCAAACCCTTAACCTTAACCTTAACGTGAACCTTAACCCTAACCTTAACCTTGACTTTACACTTAACCTTAACCTTAACCTGACTAAACCCGTAACCTTAACCTTAACCTTGACCTTAACTATAACTTAACCCTAACCTTAACCTTGATTTTACCCTTAACGTAACCTTAACCTTGACTTTAACTAACGAAAGTTAAGGTTAAGGTTAAGGTAAGGTAAAGGTTAAGATAAGGATAAGGTTAGGTTAAGGTTAAGGTTACGGGTTTATTCAGGTTAAGATTAAGTTTAAGGTTAAGGTTAAGGTTAAGGTTAAGGGTAAGATAAGGTTAAGGTTAAATTTAAGGTTAAGGTTAGGTTAAGTTCAAGGTCAAGGTGAAGGTCAAGGTTAAGGGTAAACTTAAGGTCAAGGTTAGGGTTAGGTTATAGTTAAGGTTAAGGTTAGGTTAAAGGTAAATTCAAGGTTAAGGTTAAGGTGAAGGTTAAGGTTAAGGTGAAGGTTAAGGGTTATGCCTTGAATTTACCCTTAATTTAACCTTAACCTGCACTATAACCTAACCCTAACCTTGACCAAACCCTTAACCTAACCTTAACCTTAACCTTAACCTTGACCTTAAGGGTAAGGTTTGGTAAAGGTGAGGGTTAGGTTATATTTAAGATTAAGATTAAGGTTAAGGTTAAGGTTAAGTTAAGGTTAATGTTAAGGGTTTGGTTAAGATAAGGTTAAGGTTAAGGTTAAGGTTAAGGGGTTAAGGATAAGGTGAAGGTTAAGGTTAAGTTAAGGTTAAGGTTAGGTTAAAGTTAAGTTAAGGGTAAAGTCAAGGTTAAGCTAAAGGTTAAGGTGAAAGTTAATGTTATAGTTAAGGTTAAGGTTAAGGTTATGGTTAAGGTAAGGTTAAGTGTAAAGTTAAGGTTAAGGTTATCTTAAGGTTAAGATAAGTTTAAGGGTAAGGTTAAGGTCAAGGTCAAGGTCAAGGTCAAAGTTAAGGTTAATGTCAAGGTCAAGGGTAAGGTCAAGGTCAAGGTTAAGTTTATGGTTATGGGAAGGTTAAGGTTAAGGTTATGGTTAGGGGAAGGTTAAAGTTAAGCTTAACCTTAAGGTTAAGGTTAGGGTTAAGGTTAGGGGAAGGTTAAAGTTAAGATTAAGGTTAAGTTAAGGTTAAGGTTAAGGTTTGGTCAAGGTTAGGGTTAGGTTATGGTTAATGTTAAGGTTAGGTTAAGGGTAAATTCGAGGTTAAGGTTATGGTTATGGGAAGGTTAAGGTTAATGTTAAGGGGTTAAGGTTAGGTTAAGGGTAAAGTCAAGGTAAAGGTTAAGTGAAGGTTAAGGTTATTTTTATGGGAAGATTAAGGTTAAAGTTAATGTTAAGGTTAAGGTTAAGGGTTTGGTCAAGGATAGGGTTAGGTTATAGTTAATGTCAAGTTTAGGTTAGGTTATTGTTAAAGTTAAGGTTAAGGTCAACTTTAAGGTTAAGTTAAGGTTAAGGTTAAGGTCAAGGTAAAGGTTAAGGTTAAGGTTAGGTTATGGGTAAGGTTAAGGTTAGGATTAGGTTATAGTTAAGGTTATGGATAGGGTAAGGTTAGGGTTAGGTTATAGTTATGGTTAAGGTTAGGTTAAGGTTAAGGTTAAGGTTATGGTTATGGAAAGGTTAAGGTGAAGGTTAAGGTTAAGGTTAAGTTAAGGTTAAGGTTAAGGTTAAAGTTAAGGTTAAGGTTAAGGGTTTGGTCAAGGTTAGGGTTAGGTTATAGTTAAGGTTAAGGTTAGGTTGGGTTATATTTTAAGTTAAGGTCAAGGTTAAGGTTAAGTTTAAGGTTAGGTTATAGTGAATGTTAAGGTTAAGACCCGTAACCTTAACCTTGATCTTACCCTTATCATTAACCTTAACTTTAAACCTAAACTTGAATTTACCCTGAACTTAACCTTATCCTTCACTATAACCTAACCTTAACCTTGACCTAACCTGTAACCTTAACCTTAACCTTAACCTTAACTATAACCTAACCCTAGCGTTGACCAAACCCTTAACCTTAACCTTGACCAAACTCTTAACCTTAACCTTAACCTGAATATACTCGTAACCTTAACCTTAACCTTAACTATAATCTAACCCTAACCTTGACCAAACCCTTAACCTTGACCTTAACCTTAACCTTAACCTTCCCCTAACCTTAACCCTAACCTTAACCTTTACCTTAACCTTACCCCCTTAACCTTAACCTTAACTTTAACTATAACCATAACCTTGTCCAAATTCTTAACCATAAACTTAACCCTAACCTTAATCTTAACATTAACCTTGACCTTAATCTTAACATTAACCTTGACCTTAACGTTAACATAACCTTAACCTAACCTAACCCTAAACTTGACCAAACCCTTAACCTTAACTTTACCCTTAACCTAAAATTAACCTTAACTATAACCTAACCCTAACCTTCACCAAACCCTTAACCTTAACCTTAACCTGACTAAACTCGTAACCCTTAACCTTAACCTTACCCTTAACCTTCACCTTAACCTTAACCTTGACTTTACCCTTAACCTAACCTTAACCCTAAATTTAACCTAACCCTAACCTTGACCTTAACTTTACCCTTAACCTTGACCTTAACCTTGACCTTAACCCTTACCTTAACCTTAACTTAACCTTAACCGTAACCTTAACCTTTACCTTATCTTACCCTTAAGATATCCTTAACCTTAACTATAACCTAAGCCTCAGCTGAACCTAACCTTAACCTTAACCTAACCTTATCCTTCCCCCAACCTTAACCCTAACCTTAAACCCAAATGTAACCTTAACTTTACACCTAACCTAACCATAACATTAAATTTAACCTTAACTTAACCTAACCTTAACCTTAACCTTAACCAAACACTTACCCTCGACATTAACCTTAACCGTAACCTTAACCTTAACCTGACTAAAACCATAAAATTAACCTTCCCCTAACCTTAACCTTAAAATTAATCTAACCCTGACCTTGACCAAACGCTTAAACTTAACTATAACCTAACCCTAACCTTGACCTTAACTTTACTCTTAACCTTGACCTTAACCTTAAATTTACCCTTAACCTAATCTTAACCTTAACCTAACCTTAACCTTGACTTTACCCTTAACCTAACCTTGACCTTGACCTTAACTATAACCTAAATATAACCTTGACGAAACCTTAACCTTAACCTTAGCCTAATCTTAACCTTAACCTAACCATAACCTTAACCTAACCTTAACCTTAACCTTAACCTTAACCATCACCTTATCCTAACCATAACCTTAACCTTAACCCTAACCTAACCCTAACCTTAACTTTACCCTTAAGCTGACCTTAACCTTAACCTTAACCTTAAACTTATATTAACATTAACCTTACCATAACCTTAACCTTAACCTTAACCTTAACCTTACATTAACCTAACTTTAACCTTAACGTTCTCCTAACCTTAACCTTATTCGTAACCTTAACCTTAACCTTGCGCTAACCTACTCTCCTAACCTTAACCTAACTTTACCTTACAATCCTTACCCACCTTACCCTTAACTTCCACCTATTCCTAACCCTAACCTTAACCCTTAACCTTAAGGTTAAGGTTTGGTCAAGGTTAGGGTTAGGTTATAGTTAAGGTTAAGGTTTGGGTTAAGTGTTAGGGGAAGGTTAAGGTTAAGGTTATGGTTAGGCTAAGGTTCAGATTAAGGTTAACCTAAGGTTAGGTTTAGGTTAAGGTTAAGGTTAAGGTTAAGGTTAGGGTTAGGTTATAGTTAAGGACAATTTTAAGGGTATGGTTAAGGTAAGGTTAACATAAGGTTAAGGGTAAGGTTAAGGTTAAGGTTATGGTTAAGGTAAGGATAAGGTAAAATTTAAGGTTAGGTTATAGTTATGGTTAAGGTCAAGGTTAAGGTTGAGGGTTTGGTCAAGGTTTGGGTTAGGTTATAGTTAAGGTTAAGGTTCAGGGTTTGGTCAAGGTTAGGGTTAGGTTATAGTTAAGGTTAAGTTATGGGTAAAGTTAAGGTTAAGTGAAGGTTAAGGTTAAGGGGCTAATGTAAAGTCAAGGTCAAGGTTAGGGTTAGGTTAAGGTAAATTCAAGGTTAAGGTTTGGGTTAGGTTAAGGTTAAGTTTAAGGGTAAGGGTAAGGTTCAGGTTAAGGTTAGTGTAAATTTAAAGTTAAGGTTAAGTCAAGGTTAGGTTAAGGTTAAGGTTAAGGTTAAGGTTAAGGTTAAGGTCAAGGTTAGGGATAGGTTAAGTTAAGGTTAAGGTTAAGGTTAAGTTTCAGGTTAAGGGTAAGGTTATGGTTAGGTTAAGGTTAAGGTTAAGGTTGGGTTAAGGTTAACATAAGGTTAAGGCTAGGGTTAGGGTTTAGGTTAAGGTTAGGTTAAGGTGAAGGTTAAGTTTTTGGTCAAGGTTAACCTAACCTCAAGGTTAGGGTTAGGTTATGGGTAACGTTAAGGTTAGGTTAGGGTAAAGACAAGGTTAAGGTTAAGGTTAAGGTCAAGGGGAAGGTTAAGGTTAAGGTCAGGTTAAGTTAAAGTTAAGGTTAAGGTTATAGTTAATGTTAAGGTTAAGGGAAAACTTAAGTTTAACGTGAAGGTTAAGGGTAAAGTTAAAGTTAAGGTTAAGATTAGGGTTAGGTTATAGTTAAGGTCAATTTTACGTTTAAGGTTACAGTTAAGGTTAAGGGTAAATTTAAGGTCAAGATTAAGGTTTGGTTATAGTTAGGGTTAAGGTAAGGTTAAGGGTAAAGTCAAGGTTAAAGTTAAGGTTACAGGTTTAGTAAGGTTGAGGTTAGGTAAAGGTTAAGGATACGGGTCTTAACCTTAACCTTACCCTTAACCTTCACCCTTAACCTTAACCTTCACCATAACCTAAACTTAACCTTGAACTTAACTATAACCTAACCTTAACCTTAAACTTGACCTTAATTATCACCTTAGCCTTAACCTAACTAAACCTGTAACATTAACCTTACCCTTACCATAACCTTAACCTTAAGGTTAAGATTAAGCTTAACATTAAGGAGAAGCTTAAGCGTAAGTTTAAGGTTAAGGTTGGGTTAAGGTTAAGGTTAGGTTAAAGTTAAAGTCAAGGTCAAGGTTAAGGTTAAGGTTAGGGGAATGTTAAGGTTAAATCTAGGGGAAGGTTAAGGTTAAAGTCAAGGTTAAGGGTAAATTTAAGGTTAAGGTTATGTTAAGGTTAAGGTTAAGGGTTATGTCAAGGTTAGGGTTAAGTTAATGTTAAGTTTTAGTTTAGGTTATGGTTAAAGGTTAAATTTAGTTTAAGGTTAAGGTTAAGGTTAGGTTAAGGTTAAGGTAAGGTTAAGTTAAGGATAAAGTTAAGATTAAGGTTAAGGTTAAGGTTAAGGGTAAGATATGGTTAAGGGTTAAGATTAAGCTTAACGTGACCTTAACCTTAACTTTACCCTTAACCTAGCCTTAACCTTAACCTAACGTTCAAATTAACCTTGACTTTAACCTTAACCTTCACCTAACTTTAACCCTAACCTTAATCTTAACCTTCCCATAAGCATAACCTTAACTTTGACTTTACCCTTAACTTAACCTTAAGGGTTTCATAAGGTTATGGTTAAGGTTAATGTTACGGGTTTAGTCAGGTTAAGGTTATAGTTAAGGTCAAGGTTAAGGTTATATTAACCTTAACCTTAACCTAACCTTAACCTTAACTTTACCCTTAAAATTACCTTAACCATAACCTTAACCTAACCTCAACCTTAACCTTACCCTTTACCTTATCTTAATCTTACCTTAACCATAAACTTAACCTAACCATAACCTTAACCTTGACCTTAAATATAACCTAACCCTAAATTTGACCAAACCATTAACCTTAACCTTGACCTTAAATTTACCCTTACCCTTAACCTTAACCTCAACTATAAAATAACCCTAACCTTAATGTTAAGGTCAAGGTTAATGTTAAGGTTAAGGTTATGGTTAATGTTAACCTTAACCTTCACTATAACCTAACCCTAACCTTGACCAAACCCGTAACCTTAACCTTAACCTTACCCTTAATCTTACTAAAGTCGTAATCTTAACCTTAACCTTCACCTTAACTATAACCTAACCCGAACATTGACCAAACCCTTAACCTTAACCTTGACGAAATTCTTAACCTTAACCTTAAATTGACTATACTCGTAATCTTAACCTTAACCTTAACTATAACCTAACCCTAACCTTGACCAAACACTTAACCTTGACCTTAAATTTAACCTTAACCTTCCCCTAACCTTAACCCTAACCTTCACCTTTACCTTAACCTTACCCCCTTAACCTTAACCTTAACCTTAACCATAACCATAACCTTAACGTTAACATAACCTTAACTAAACTAACCCTAAACGTGACCAAACCCTTAACCTAACCCTAACCTTAACCAAACCCTTAACCTTAACCTTAACCTAACTAAACTCGTAACCCTTAACCTTAACCTTACCCTTAACCTTCACCTTAACCTTAACCTTGACTTTACCCCTAACCTAACCTTAAACCTAAATGTAACCTAACCCTAACCTTGACCTTAACTTTACCCTTAACCGTGACCTTAACCTTTACCTTAACCGTTACCTTAACCTTAACCTAACCTTAATCGTAACCTTAACCTTTACCTTATCTTACCCTTAACATATCCTTAACCTTAACTATAACCTAAGCCTCAGTTGAACCTAACCTTGACCTTAACCTAACCTTATCCTTCCCCCAACCTTAACCCTAACCTTAACCCCAACTGTAACTTTAACTTTACCCTTAAACTAACCATAACATTAAATTTAACCTTAACTTAACCTAACCTTAACCTTAACCTAACTAAAACCGTAACCTTAACCTTCACCTAACCTTAACCTTGACCTTATCATAACCTAACCTTAACCTTAAAATTAATCTAACCCTGACCTTGACCAAACGCTTAAGGTTATGGGTTTAGTCAGGTTAAGGTTATAGTTAAGGTCAAGGTTAAGGTTATATTAACCTTAACCTTAACCTTATCTTACCCTTAACCTAACCTTAACCTTAACTTTACCCTTAATATTACCTTAACCATAACCATAACCTAACCTTAACTTTAACCTTACCCTTTACCTTATCTTCACCTTACCTTAACCATAACCTTAACCTTGACCTTAACTATAACCTAACCCTAAACTTGACCAAACCATTAACCTTAACCTTGACCTTAACTTTACCGTTAACCTTAACCTTAACCTCAACTATAAACTAACCCTAACCTTAACCTTAACCTTAACTATAAACTAACCCTAACCTTAAAGTTAACCTTAATCTTAACCTTAACCTTAACCTCAACTATAAACTAACCCTAACCTTAAAGTTAACCTTAACCTTAACTATAACCTAACATTAAACTTGACCAAACCCTTAACCTTAACCTTATCTTAACCTTATCCTAACCTTAACCATAACCTTCACCTAACTATAACTTTATCCTTAACCTTAACCTTGACCTTAACTATAACCTAGCCCTAACCTTGACCAAACCCTTAAGCTTAACCTTAACCTAGCTAAACCTATAACCTTAACCTCAACCTTAACCTTAACCTTGCCCCCTTAACCTTAATCTTAACCTAATCTTAACCTTAACTAAAACCTAACCCTAACCATAACCAAACCCTTAACCTTAACCTTAATATTAACCCTAACCTTAACCTAACCTTAACCTTAACCTTAACCTTAACCTAACTTTAACCTTAACCTAACCTTAACCTTAACCTAACTTTAACGTTAACCTAAATATAAGTATAACCTGTTTCAATCTTGACATTAACTATAATCTATTCCTCAACCTTGACTTAATTTTAACTTAACCTTAACCTAACCTTAACTCACCCTTCTCCCCACTTTACCCTTAAACTAACCTTAACCTTAACCTAACCCTTAACCTTGACCAAACATTTAACCTTAACCTTAACCTTAAATTTACCCTTAACCTAATCTTAACCTTAACTTAACCTTAACCTTGAATTTACCCTTAACATAACCTTAACCTTGACCTTAACCTGAGGTTAAGATTATGGTTAAGGTTAACGTTAAGGGTAAGGTTAAGGGTAAGGTTAGGGTTAACTTTCGGGTTATGTTGAGGTTAAGGTTAGGTTAGGTTAAAGTTAAGGTTAAGGTTATGGTTAAGGTTAAGGTTAAGGTTAGGTTAAGTTGAAGGTTAGGTTAAGGTTAAGGTTAAAGTTAAGTTTAAGGTGAAGGGTAAAGATAAGGTTATGGTTAAAATTAAGGTTAGGGTCAGGTTATAGTTAAAGTTAAGGTTAGGTTAAGGGTAAGATAAGGTTAAGGTTAAGGTTAGTTTATAGTGAAGGTTAAGGTTAAGATAATATTAAGGTTAAGGTTATGGGTTTGGTCAAGGTTAGGGTTAGGTTATAGTTAAGGTCAAGATTAAGCTTAGGTTATAGTGCAGGCTGAGGTTAAGATAAGGTTATGGTTAAGGTTAAGGTTAACGTTAGGTAAAGGTAAAGGTAAAGGTTAATGTTAAGGGTTTGGCCAAGGTTAGTGTTAGGTTATATTTAAGGTTACGGGTTTATTCAGGTTAAGGTTAAGGTTAAGGGTAAAGTTAGGTTAAGGGTAAAATTGAGGTTAAGGGTAAATTCAAGGGTTTATTTAGGTTAAGGTTAAGGTTAAGGTTAAGGGTTTGGTTAATGCTAGGGTTAGGTTCAAGTTACGGGTTTAGTCAGGTTAAGGTTAGTTTTAAGGTTAAGGTTATGGTTAAGGTTAAGGGTAAAATCAAGGTTAAGGTTAAGGATAAGGTTAGGTTAAGGGTAAACTTAAGGTTAACGTTAAGGTTTGGCCAAGGTTAGGGTTAGGTTATAGTTAAGGTTAAGATAAGGTTAAGGTTAAGGTTAAGGTTGTGGTTAAGGTTAGGTTAAGTTTAAGGTTAAGGTTAAGGTTATGGTTAAGGTTAAGTTAAGTTAAGGTTAAGGTTAAGGTTTGGTCAAGGTTAGGGCTAGGTTATAGTTAAAGTTAAGGTTAAGGTCAAGGTTAAGGGAAAGGTTAAGGTTAGGTTAAGGTTAAGATTAGCTTAAGGGTAAAGTTAAGGTTATCGTTAGGGTAATGATAGGGTTAAGGTTAAGGGAAGGTTAAGGTTAATTTCATGTTAAGGGTAAAGTGAAGGTTAAGGTTAGGTTGAGGGTAAGGGTTTGGTCAAGGTTAGGGTTTGGCTATAGTTAAGGTCAGGTTAAGGTTAAGGTTAAGGGTTTGGTCAATGTTAGGGTTAGGTTATAGTTAAGGTGAAGGTTAAGGTTAGGGAAAGGTTAATGTTAAGGTTAAGGTGAAAGGTTTGGTCGAGGTTAGGGTTAGGTTATAGTTAAGGTTAAGGTTCAGTTAAGGTTAAGGTTAAGGATAAGGTTAAAAGTTTAGTCAAGTTAATGTTAAGGTTAAGGTTAGGTTAATGTTAAGGTTAAGGTTAAGGTTAAGGTTACTATTATGGTTAAGGTTAACATTAGGTTAAGGTTATGGTTAAGGTTAAGATAAGGTTAAGATAAAGTTAAGGTTAAGTTTAAGGTTAGGTTAAGGTTAAGATTGAAGGTTAAGGGTAAGTTTAAGGTTAGGTTAAGGTTAAGGGTGAAGGTTAAGGGTAAGGTTAAGGTTAGGTTAAGGTAAAGGTTAAGGTTAAGTTAGGTTAAGGTTATATTAAGGGTAAAGTCAAATTTAGGGTTAAAGTTATGCTTAATGTTAAGGGTAAGGTCAAGGTTAAGGTTATAGCTCTTATCCTTAACCTTCACTATAACGTAACCTTAACTATAACCTAACCCTAACTTTAACAAAATATTAACCTTAACCTTAACCTAAACGTAACCTTAACCTTAGCCTTACCTTTAACCTTAACCTTAACCTTAACCTTAACCTAATCTTATCCTTGACCTTAACTATAACCTAACCCTAACCTTCACCAAACCTTAACCTTAACCTTAACTTAACCTTAACCTTAACCTTAACCTTCCCAAAACCATAGCCTTAACCTTAACTTTACCCTTAACCTTACCCTTAAGGTCAAGGTTAAGGTTAAAATTATAGTTAAGGGTAAGGTTAAGTGTAAGGTTAAGGATAAGGTTAAGGGTAAAGTTAAGGTTAAGGTTAAGGTTAAGGATGAGGTCAAGGTCAAAGTTAAGGTTAAGTAAAGGTTAAGATAAGGTTAAGAGTAAGTTTAAGATAAGGTTAAGGGTAAGGTTAAGGTTAAGGCTAAGGCTTTGGTCAAGGTTAGGGTTAGGTTATAGTGAAGGTTAAGGTTAAGTTAAGGGTAAATTCAAGGTTAGGTTTAGGTTAAGGTTAAGATTAGGTTAAGGGTAAGGTTAAGGTTAATGTTAGGTTAAGGTTAAGGTTATAGTTAAGGTCAATGTAAGATAAGGTTAAGGGTAAGGTTAAGGTTACAGGTTTAGTCATGTTAAGGTTAAGGTTAAGATTAGGTTAAGGGTAACGTTAAGGTTAGGTTAAGCTTAAGGTTAAGGTTAAGCTTAAGGTTAGGTTTAGGTTATATTTAAGGTCAAGGTTAAGGTTAAGGGCAAGGAAACCCTTAACCTTAACCTGAACCTTAACCTTTATCCTAACCTTACCCTAACCTTGCCCTTAACCTTAACCTGACTAAACCTCTAACTTTAACCTTAACCTTACCATAAACCTTCACCCTTAACCTTAACCTTAACCTTACCCCCTTAACCTTAACCTAGCTAAACCCGTCACCTTAACCTTAACCTTAACCTGACTAAACTTGTAACTGTAACCTTAACCTTATATAACCTTAACCTTAACTTTACAATTAACCTAAACTTAACCATAACCTTAATATTAACCTAACCTTAACCTTAAAACTAACCTTAACCTTAAACTCTATCTAACCTTAACTTTAACTTTAACCATAACCTTAACCTTAACCATTACCCTAACCTTAACCTTAACCTTAACCTAACCATAACCTTGACCTTAACTATAACCTAACCCTAACCTTGACCAAACCCTTAACATTAACCTTAAACTTAATCTTACCCTAACCTTAACATTAACTTTACCCTTAACCTAACCTTAACTTTACCCTTAACCTTAACCTTGACTTTATCCTTAACCTAACGTTAAGGTTAATGTTAAGTTAGGTTACGGTAAGGTTAAGGTTACGGTTAGGTCAAGGTTAAGGTTAATGTTAACGTTAAGGATAAGTTAAGGTTAAGGGTAATATAAGGTTAAGGTTAGGGTTAGGTTATAGTTAAGGTTAAGGGTTTGGTCAAGGTTAGGGTTAGGTTATAGTTAAGGTCAAGGTTAAGGTTAGGTTAAGGTTAAGGTTAAGGTTAATGTTATGGTTAAGGTTAAAGTTAAGGTTAGGTAAAGGTTAGGGTTAAGGTTAAGGTAAGGTTAAGGTCAAGGTTATGGTTATGGGAAGGTTATGGTTAACGCTAAGGTTAGGTTAAGGTTAAGGTTAGGTGAAGGGTAAGGTTAAGGTTAAGGTTAAGGTCAAGGTCAAGGTTAACCTTAACCTAACCTTAACCTTACCTTAACCCTTACCTAACCTTAACCTTAACCTTACCCTTAACGTTAACCTAACCTTAACCTTGACCTTAACTATAACCTAACCCTAACCCTGACCAAACCCTTAACCTTAACCTAACTTAATCTTAACCTTGACCTTGACCTTAACCGTAACCTTACCCCCTTAAACTTAACCTTAACCTTAACCTCACTAAAACCATCACGTTAACCTTAACCTTAGGCTGACTAAACCTCTAACCCTTAACATTATCTTAACCTTACCTTAACATAATCGTAACCTTGACCTTAACCTTAACCTAACCTTAACCTTGATCTTAACCTCACTAAATTTGTATCCTTTACCTTAACCTTACCCCTAACCTTACCCTTAACCTTCAGCGTAATTTTAACCTAACCTTAACCTTAACTTTACCCTTAACCTAGCTCTAACCTTAACCTCAACCTAACCCTAACCTTAACCTTAACCAAACCCTTAACCTTAACCTTAACCTTAACCTTACTAAACCCGTAACCTTAACCTAATCTTAACTTTGACTTTACCCTTAACTTAACCTAAACCTTAACCTAACCTTAACCTTATCTTAAGGTTAAGGTTAGGTAAGGGTAAGTTTAAGGTTACAGGTTTATTCAGGTTAAGGTTAAGGTTAGGGTTAAGGTTAAGGGGGTAAGGCTAACGTTAAGGTTAAGGTTAAGGTTAGGTTAAAGGTGAATTTATGGTTAAGGTGAAGGTTAAGGGTAAGGTTAAGGTCAAGGTTACGGGTTTAGTCAGGTTAAGGTTAAGGTTAAGGGTCCTTTTAAGGTTAGGGTTAGGTTATAGCTAAGGCTAAGGTTAGGGTTAATGTTATAGTGAAGGTTAAGGTTAAGACCCATAAACCTAACCTTAACCTTAACATTTACCTTAACCTTAACTTTAAATATAACCTAACGTTAACCTTTACTTTAACTATAACCTTAACCTTAACTATGACCTAACCTTCACGTTAACCTTTACTTTACCCTTAACCTTAACCGTAACCTTAAAATTAATCTTACCCCCTTAACATTAACCTTAACCTGACTAAACCTGTAACCTTAACCTTACCCTTACCTAACCTTAACCTTAACTTAACCTTAAACTTTACTTTACTATTAACCTAACCTTCACCTTAACTATAACCTAAACCTAACCTTAAATTTAACCTTAACCTTATCTTAACCTTAACCTTCACTATAACATAACCTTGACCTTGACCTTAACTATAACCTAATGCTAACCTTCACCAAACCCTTAACCTTAACCTGACTAAACCCGTAACACCTAACCCTAACCTTGATCAAACCCTTAACCTTAACCTTAACTTTATCCTTAACCTAATCTTAACTTTAACCTAACCTTAACCTTGACTTTACCCTTAACCTAACCTTAACCTTGACCTTAACTATAACCTAACCCTAATCTTTACCAAACTTTAACCTTAACCTTGACCTTAACCTTCCCATTACCATAACATTAACCTTAATTTTACCCTTAACCTTAACCTTAACCTTACCCTTACCTAACCTTAACCTAACCTTAACCTTAAATTTACCCTTAACCTAACCTTAATGTTAAAATTACCCTTAACCTAACCTTAACCTTGAACTTAACTATAACTTAACCATAATCTTGAACAAAACCTTAAGGTTAGGTTTAGGTTATAGTTAAGGTCAAGGTTATTTTTAGGTTATAGTGAAGGTTAAGATTAAGATAAGGTTAAGGTTCGGGTCAAGGTGAAGGTTAAGGTTAGAGTAAAGGTTCAGGTTGAGGTTAAGGTTAAGGTTAACGTGAAGACCCATAACCCTAACCTTAACCTTAACCTTGAATTTACCCTTAACCTTAACCTAACCTTAATCTTAACCTTAACCTTAACCTAACTATAACCTTACCCTTAACCTTAACCTTAACCTTAACTATAACCGAACCCTAACCTTGACCAAACCCTTCACATTAACCTTAACCTTAATCTTTACTTAACCTTAACCTTGACCTTAACCTTAACCTTAACCTTAACCTTACCCTTAACATTAACATTAACCTTAACCTAAACCTTAACCTTAACCTAACATTAACCTTAACCTTACCCTAACCTTAACCTTAACTTTACCCTTAACCTAACCTTAACCTTATCTTAACCTTAACTATAACCTAACCCTAACCTTAACAAAACCTTAACATTAATCTTAGATTTTACTTTACCCTTAACTTAAGCTTAACCTTCACTATAATCTAACCCTAACCTTGACCAAACCCTTAACCTTAATCTTAACCTTACCCTTAACCTTGACCTTAACCTTAACTTTAACTATAACCTAACCCTAACCTTGACCAAACCCTTAACATTAACCTTAACTTAACCTTAACCTTAACCTAACCTTAACCTTGACCTTTACTATAACCTAACACTAACCTTGACCAAATCCTTAGCTTTTACCTTAACTTGACTAGCGTTAACCTGATTAAACCCTTAAGGTTAGGGTAAAGTCAAAGTTAAGGTTAAGGTTAAGTTAGGATAAAGTAAGGTTATAGTTAGGTTAAGGTTTAGGTTAAGGGGGTAAGCCTTAAACTCAACTTGACCAAACCCATAACCTTAACCTTAACCTTAACCTAACGTTAACCTTAAATAAACCCTTAACTTTAACCTTCCCCTAACCTTAACCTTAACCTTACCCTTAACCTTCACCCTTAACCTTAACCTAACCCTAACCATGACCTGAACCTTAACCTAACCTTAACCTTACCCTTAACCTTACCTTAACCTTAACCTTAACCTAACCTTAACTTTAAATTTACCCTTAACCTAACCCTAACCTTAAGGTCAAGGTTATGGTTATGTTAAGGGAAAAGTTCAGGTTATGGTAGGGTAAGGTTAGGTCAAGGTTAAGGTTAAGGTTATGATTATGGTGAGGTTAAGGTTAAGGTTAAGGTTATGGTTAAGGTTAAGGTTAAGGTCAAGGTTAAGTTAGGTTAACGTAAGGTTAAGGTTATGGTTAGGTCATGGTTAAGGGTTTAGTCAAGTTAAGGTTAAGGTTAAGGTTAAGGGTTTGGTCAAGGTTATGGTTAGGTTAAGGTTAAGGGTGAAGGTTACGGGTAACTTTAAGGTTAAGGTCAAAGTTAAGATTAAGGTTATGGTTAAGGTTAAGGTTACAGTTAGGTTAATGGTAAATTTAATGTTATGGTTAAAGTTAAGGTTAGGTTAAGGTTAAGGTTAGGTTAAGGTTAAGGTTAGGTTATAGTTAAGGTCAAGGTCAAGGTTAAGGTTAAGGTCAAGGTCAAGGTTAACCTTAAGCTAACATTAACCTTAACCTTAACCCTAACCTTTAACTTAAATGTACCCTTAGGTTACGTTTTTAGTCAGTTTAAGGTTAAGGTTAAGGGTTTCGTCAAGGTTAAGGTTAACGTGAAGGTTTAGGGTAAGGTCAAGGTTAAGGATAAGTTTATAGGTTTAGTAAGGTTAAAGTTAAGGTTAACATTAAGGTTAAGGGTAAGGTCAAGGTTAAGGGTAAATTTAAGGTTAAGGTGAAGGTTAAGGGTAAGGTTAAGGTTAAGGTTAAGGTTAGGGGAAGGTTAAGGTTAAAGTTAGGTTAAGGTAAGGGTTTGGTCAAGGTTAATGTTAAGGGTTAAGGTTAAGGTTAGGTTAAGGGTAAGATAAGGTAAAGGTCAAGGTTAAGGTTAGGTTAATGTCAATTTCAAGGTTAAGGTTAAGGGTAAAGCCAAGGTTAAGGTTAAGGTTAATGTTAGGGTAAAGGTTGAGGTTGAGGTTAAGGTTAAGGGTTTGGTAAAGGTTAGGGTTAGCTTATCCCTTAAGGCTAGGGTAAAGTTAAAGTTAAGGTTAAGGTTAGGGGTTAGGTTAAGGGTAATGTCAAGGTTAAGGTTATGGTTATGGGAAGGTTAAGGTTAAGGTTAAGTTAAGGTTAAGGTAAAGGTTAGGGTTAGGTTATAGTTAAGGTCAAGGTTAAGGTTAGGTTAAGGTTAAGTTCAAGGTTAGGGTTAGTTATAGTTAAGGTTAAGGTTAAAGTCAATGTTAAGGATTTGGTCAAGGTTAGGGTTAGGTTATAGTTAAGGTCAAGGTTAAGGTTAGGTTGAGGTTGAGGTTAAGGTTAAGGTTAATGGTTTTTTCAAGGCTAGGGTTAGGTTATAGGTAAAGTTAAGGTTAAGTTTAAGGTTACGTGTTTAGTCAGGTTAAGCTTAATGTTAAGGTTTTGGTCAAGGTTAAGTTTAAGGGTTTGGTCAAGGTTAATGTTAAGGTTAAGGTTAGGGCAAAGTTAAAGTTAAGGTTAATGTTAAGGTTAAGGTTAAGTGTTTGGTCAAGGTTAGGGTTAGGTTAAAGGGGTAAGGTTAATGTTTAGGTTAAGGTTAAGGTTAAGGGTTTGGTCAACGTTAGGGTTAGGCTATAGTTAAGGTCAAGTTTAAGGTTAAGTTCTAGTTAAGGTTAAGGTTAAGGTTAAGGTTAAGGTTAAGTTTAGGTTAAAGTTAAAGTTAAGGTTAATGTTAGGTTAAGGTTAAGGTTAAGGTTAATGGTTTGGTCAAGGTTAGGGTTAGGTTAAGGGGGTAAGGTTAAGGTTAAGGTTAAGGCTTTGGTCAAGGTTAGTGTTACTTTATAGTTAAGGTTAAGGTTAGGGTTAGGCTATAGTTATGGTCAAGGCTAAGGTTAGTTTAAGGTTAAGATTAGGTTAAGGGTAAAATTAAGGTTATGGTTAGGGTAAGGTTAAGGTTAAGGGTAAAGATAAGGTTATAGTTAAGGTTAAAGGTCAAAATTAAGGTTAAGTTAGGTTAAGGTAAGGTTAATTTTACGGTTAGGTTAAGCTTAAGGTTAGGTTAAGTTAAGGTTAAGGTTAGGTTAAGGGTAAAGTTAAGGTTAAGGTTAGGGTTAAGGTTAAGGTTATGGTTAAGGTGAAGGTTAAGGGTAAGGTTAAGGTTAAGGTCAAGGTAAATGTAAAGGTCAAGTTAGGTCAAGGTTAAGGTTAAGGTTATGGTTATGGGAAGGTTAAGTTTAAGGTTAAGTTAAGTTTAAGGGTGTTGCAGAGGTAAATCCCCTATATAGACAGAGGCGTTCCCACTAGCCCTAGAGTGGGTCTAGCAAAAAAAAAAACACGCTACGATATCAATTCCTAGTTACAAAAGGCAAAGCTATGATAGATAGCCTACCTCAAGTCCTACGCTACTGTTGTCAAAGTAGAAGCGCTACTTCCCCTTCCTAGCTTGAAAATTCACAATCGTTAGACTCATTTCATCCAAACACCTATACACATGCAGAGAAGAAATGACGGCATACAACATAATAATTCAAACATGTAACTATAAATCAGTCGAAAAATATTGAATCAAATTGCATTACAAAGATAAGCAATACAACAGTGGAACCAATAACATAGTCAAGCATATATTAAAATGTGAAAGAAATATTACAACCGAGTTACGACGTCACATTCTTCCTTTGGCATCACTTCCAGCGAAGCATGTCTCACAGAGCTTGTTGGGAATTTATACAAGGCTCTATCTCTTACGAGGTTCTCCTTAGCTCTGCTTTCAATAGTCGCTCAGCTATAGTTTTCTTCCCAAATTTTCAGCTAGGTTTCAAATAGAGAGGGCATGCTTTTATAGAGGAAGAAGGAGAGGTCAGGCTCCCTATAATCATGGGGGAGATTCCTATCTCTTAGGAATATTCCATGAGAGGTGGAAAACCTCTTCCTAAACAAGGAGATCCGGAGCCAACAGCCCAACCTCTTTTTCATGATTCATTCCCAAGGTGGTTAAAGGAAACTTCCACCTCAATTTGTTAAAAAACATTCCAAGACAGGTTGGATCTGGTACAACACAGGGACAGAGCGCCATTTGGTGTGCCCACTAGTGTATATTTTCCCCATTGGCATGAGGGATGAACTGGATACTCACGCTAATGCCAAAACATGGGTTTTTTGGGCCTTTCTGAGGAAATGTTCTTAAGGAGAATTCTTGCCCTTATGAAAAAGGATGCCATCAAGGTGTTTTCAGAAAATTTTAATGTTCACAGATCACGGGAATAGTCCTCCAATGTATGTTACGAGGGATTGTAGGGACAGTGACAAAATGTTGTGTAAAAGATGCCCCCTAAAGCATGTAAAAGATGTAAAAGATGAAAACCTTGTGTCGAATGCAAAGAACCTACCATTGAGGCTAAGGTATTCCTTTTTTGTAAACAATCCATTTCAGCCTGAAAAAGGATTAAACATATACTGGGTAGATATCGTTTCAAAATCATTTAACGAGTTCAAAATGACAAGAGTCTCAGCAACCTTTTCAATTTTTAAGAGTCGGAAAAGAGCTTAAAGTTGACTCCTTCTGGAGGAACGAGTGGTATAAAGGGTAGCAACTGGTTCTGGTAATGGTGGAACTTTTCAGAACAAGTAAAGGTCAAGAGGCTTGTTAAAAATACCACTCATCACAGTAGTTCCTCAGGAATGGGTAAAACAACCAAGTGAAGGTATATGATTGGCCAAGTAGATGGTAACGATGGAATGAGAAAACCAAGGTTCATGTAGCAAAAAATGCTGAAAAAATTGAAATCACGAGAGGTAAAATGAGAATGGTTTCATTTTTACACAAGCTTGAAATCAAGAAACTCTGCTTGAAGTTGGTTTCATTTTTACACAAGCTTGAAACAAAGATAAACTATGCTTGAAACTAGTTTCATTTTTACACAAGCTTGAAATGGAAACAAACTACGCTTGAAAAAAGTAAACATGCCCCCAACATGGTGACTTAATTAGAGGTACATGCCCCCCAAGCTTCATTCCATATGAAAGGTAGATGGAGTGAAGGTTCAAAGTACGATATCAAGAGAAATACTCAACTGGGATTTTACAAGATCTAGTCAAAGATTCGAATTGAACGGGAAAGCATTTCATTAATTTAATGAGGTTGACACATTAAAATAACTATCCTCTTGACACCTTGTTTCATTTTTTAAGGAGCTTGACACACGAAAACAAACCCTGATCTGACGAGAACTCATAATGATGAATAAGAAGTCATGGCTTCCAAGATTTCTGCACTGGATGGGAGTACAACATCTTGGAAATCAGGACCCAATGCCCCGAACACACTATGCACAATGGCAGTATCACTGATTGCAGGCACGGGGTAGGTAGCCACATAATTAACCTATGGTGGGAGTATACAACTGACAGATAAAGACTCGAAAGGGACGATGGTGGACCAGATGTCATGCCAGGACCAAAGAATGAAAGTTGATCAATGGTCACGATTTGACCTTTGTGTGGAAAGGAGATCACATGAAAGAGGGAAGAGACAACTGCCCCCATGACATAAGTATAGTCACACCCCAAGAGTAAATTGAAATCTAAGGGGCCTGGAACAACCATCACGTCTATATGGATGGTTTTTCCTCCCAAAGTAATATGAAACTTCGAAGGGATCCATAACGATTGACTGGTTTCTCTATTAAAAGCCAAGAAATTCTGGGTAATAGGCATAAGCGGTGAAGAACCAAAATATTTCCAAGTAGTTGAAGACAGAATACTAACATACATACCTTCATCTATAGTAGTGCTCGGTATGACCAGATCAAAGGTTTGTATCGTGATCTCAAAAGGCACATAATACGAAAGGCGGTATCTGGAAAATCAAATCTAATCAAAGGAAGTGACCAAACTACTTGGGGGGATACCATCGAACTAAGATGATTGTTCCCCAATGTTACTAGAGCAAGAGGAGCATCCTCTGAGATGTCCATCATGGGATTAGGAGGAGCAGTTTCTTGGACTATAGGGATTGAAGAATCTTTCTCCAAGTCTGAAGAATCTAAAGAAACAAGAAGAACATGGGGGGCTTAGACGGAAACCGAATCTCAATGGAAAAGACCTGATGCACCATAAATGGGGTCATATCGACTGATTCCTTGGCTAATGGTTGGTCAGGAATAGATTCCTGAACTTGAATTTCCGGGGGAGTAGGATTAAGCAAGGATGACACTTGACCAATCATGGAATCAACTAGCGACGGACTCGAGGAAAGCTTCTGGTAACCAGTCGGAAGGCAGGGTACAGAAACAGTAGATTTTTCCAACACTCTCTTGGCTTCATCCATATACGGACAAAGGTGAATGGCATGATGCCTTTCACACAACTTACAGGGATTGGTAATCTTGCCCTGTTTTTTATGAGCCTTATCAAAGCTAGTCAAATATGTGCTAGCAATATGACTTCTGGAAGACAACGGTGAGCAACCGTCAAACCATGCTTCAAGTACCTTGGGAATACCTTTCATGGAAGTTCAGACGATTCTGCAATAGATGGTTTCTTAAGTGCAGTAGTTGCAGTTTTAGTCTCTCGTTTATCTGACTTATTCTTCTTGGTCTTCTTCATCTTCTTCTTAGCCACCTAGTTACTGGAATCCAGAATTTCACCAAGCGAAGTAGAAGAGGACAACGAGGAAATAGGTGAAGAAGGGGAGAGGTCCACCTTAGAAGTAACATGATGTTGTTCTGGCGGAGGAGATGGTTGTACGGTGAACGAAACACTCGGGACCACCGAGGTCGAAAATAACCATACAGGAAATCCAACAGTTAAACCAGGTAAGGACAACGTTGCCATATAAGGAGCACCAACTTTCCCAAAATCAGGAAAAGAACCAGGATTCCCTTCGGAAGGGGTTCCTGGGTTAGTGAACTCCCGAAACATTGCCATCAAAAAACAACTCAAAACAACACCCTAAGGAAGCTAACTTTAACCAGGAATATTTCGTAGGTAGCTAATTTTTTAAAACATTGAAACAAAACTCTGTTGTTTCATATTTTAAGAGTCGAGAAACAGGAAAAAGGTGTCTCTATATCTTTTAGTTTTAAGCGAGTGCAAAAGGACAAGTGCTCGATGCTCTTTTCAAATTATGGAGTCAGCAAAGATCGAAAATGACTGCTTAGGTAGTCTAGGTAAAAGGTTGTACCAGGTTCCCATGAACCTTGGTTATAAAATGAAAGAGAAATCAACCAAGGACTTGACGTACATGTAGGTAGTCTACCCGAATGTTGTGTTCAATATATCATGGTTATAAGGCGGCAGACTTGGCTTCCTATGGATAAAAGGATTGCAACCTAAAGGAGTCTCCCTTTATATACTCGACGGTACAGGGAGCACAAGTCCGTACTAGCACTGTTTGAAGCCAAATGGCGAACGACAACTGCTAGGTTTAAAGACGCCAGAACATGTCTCTAACTTAGATCACTAAATATTGCGTTAATTTTCAATGTTACCTTAGATTAATTCAGTAAATTTTAAATTTGATCTTCAATTTACGTTTCAATTCCAAGGTCCTACCAAATGTTGAATCTCACAAATCCCTAAATGCAAGCTACGTGCCATAAGACACCATTTCGTTCAATGAAGAGCTATCTATGAGAGAGTTAGAGATTTCAAGCGATAGCTACAATAAATCATGCGAAGAAATCCACCACAATGCTTGACGTGAGCTAGCTAAACTGGAAAAACTCCTCCCTAGAATTATATAATGCTAGAAATGCGAAATATTTTCCAATTTTCACTATGCTAATAGAGAATGCAAAAGATTTTTTTTTTGTTTTTCAATATATCAGAGAAAGCACACTAAATGATATGAAAAATAAATCAAAACACTGATTTTGAGAATGGTGAAGCGAGAGCTAAAACAAAACAATTTCTCTCAACTGAAAACAAGCAAAGAAAGACTCAAACTAGTGACGAAATCCTTCAAATCAAAGGAAGATCTCAAAAGAGACCCAAACAAGCTATGTAATCTAGGCTTGGAGTGACAAGAGTAAAACTGAATGAAAGAGAGGAAAATCACTCAATTAATGCAATCACTCAAATGGATCCAAGAAGCTGAATGCAAAGAAGCAAAAACGAAGTTGACTGGGAAACTAAGGACTCGAAACTCCCTTGGGAGGCTCAGCAGGCTAAAGCACCTAGAAAACCTAGGGCTGAAAAGAAAAACTGACAGAAAAGGTCAAAAAATTTAAGGACAAGGGTTGATATTACTAAAAAATGACTCTAAAGCACTCAATAAGTCAGATAAAACAACTCAGGGTCAAAGCTCAGGCTCAAAAACTTCAAAACCAAGAAAACCACAAACCCTACCAGGGTTGGCGCACCTGTCTCACTGTAATCTGCACCAAACAAGGAATGGCACGGTTAATAAACTAGCAACTCGCGCCCATTGGCGCGATTGTCAGGCAGGAAAACGCGCCAAGAAGGTTTACTCAATTAAAAAGGAAAAATGAACAAATAGAGAGAGGTTTGATCTCCAGGGGACTGAACAAGGCTTTCAAACCAAGCAAAATGAACCAGGAAGGAAAACTAGACAAACAAGAAGCCAAAACACAACCCAATGGGAGTGGGGCTAACTCACACTGTTCCCCAGTAGAGTCGCCAATTTGTTGGAGAGGTAAGTCCCCTCTACGAATAGAGGTGATCCCACTAGCCCTAGAGTGGGTCTAGCAACAAACAAAACACGCTACGATATCAAATCCTAGTTACAAAAGACAAAGCTACGTTAGATAGCCTACCTCAAGTCCTATGCTACTATTGTTGAATAAGAAGTTTTGCTTCCCATTCCAAGCTTGAAAAATCACAATCCTTATGCTCACCACGTTCAGACACCTGTACACATGCAGAGAAGAAACAATGGCATACAACATAATAATTCAAACATGTAACTATCAATCGGTCGAAAAATATTGAATCAAATTGCATTACAAAGATAAGAAATACAATAGTGGAACCAATAACATAGTCTAGCATATATTAAAATTTGAAAGAAATATTACAGACGAGTTCCAATGTCGCATTCTTCCTTTGGCAAGGCTTCCAGTGGAGCATGTCTCACAAAGCTTGTCGGGAATTTAGACAAGGCTCTCTCTCTTACGGGGTTCACCTTAGCTCTACTTTTAATAGTCACTCTATATTTTTCTTCCCAAATGTTCAGCTAGGTTGAAAATAGATAGGGAAGGCTTTTATGGAGGGAGAAGGAGAGGTTAGGCTCCCTATAATCATGGGGGAGAGTCCTATCTCTTAGGAAGGTTCCATGAGAGGTGGAAAACCTCTTCCTAAACAAGGAGATCCGAAGCCAAACAGCCCAACCTCTTTTTCATGATTCATTCTCGAGGTGGTTAAAGGAAACTTCCACCTCAATTTGTTAAAAAACATTCCAAAACAAGTTGGCGTGGGTACAACACAGGGATAGAGCGCCAGCTGGCATGCCCACTAGTGTAAATTTTCCCCATTGGCACGAGAGATGAACTGGCTACTCGCACCAATGCCAAAACCATGTTTTTGGGGCTTTTCTGAGGAAATTTTCTCAAGGAAAATTCTTACCCTTAAGTAGAAGGATGCCATCAAGGTTTTTTCAGGACATTTTACTGTTCACAGGTCACGGGAATAGTCCTCACATGTACAGGATGAGGGATTGCAGGGACAGTGAAAAATTGTTGTGTAACAAAGGGTAAGGGTTTGGTCAAGGTTAGGGTTAGGTTATAGTTAAGGTCAGGTTAAGGTTAAGGTTAAGGTTAGGATAAGGTTAAGGTTAGTTTAAGGTTAAGGTTAAGGGTAAAGATAAGGTTATGGTTAAGGTTATATTTAGGGTTAGGTTATAGTTAAGGCTAAGATGAAGGTTAAGGTTAGGTTAAGGGTAAAGTTACAATTAACGTTAAGGTTTGGTAAGGTTGAGGTTAAGGTGAAGGTTAAGGGTAAGGTTAAGGTTAAGGTTACGTTTAGGTTAAGGTTACGTTAAGGTTAAGGGATTGGGATGGTTAAGGTTAAGGTTAAGGGTTTGGTCAAGGTTAGGGTTAGGTTATAGTTAAGGTTATGGTTAAGGTAATATTAAGATAAAGTTAAGGGTACGAGTTTAGTAAGGTTAAGTTCATTTTAAGGTCAAGGTTAAGGTAAGTTTAAGGGTAAATTTTAGCTTAACCTTGACCTTGACCTTGACCTTAACCCTAACCTTGACCTTGACCTTAACCTTAAACTTAACCTAACCTTAACCTTAACTTTAACCTTAACCTTAACCCTACCTTGACCTTAACCTTAGCCTAACCTTAAACTTAACCCTAACCTTAACCTTGACCTTAACATAACCATTAACCTTAACGTTAACCTTTACTTAAGGCTAACCTTAACCTTAACCATAATCTTAACCTTAACCTTATCCTTAACCTTAACCTTGACTTTACCCTTAACGTAACCTTAACCTTCACCTTAACCTTAACCTTAACCCGACTAAGCCTATATCCTTAACCTTACCCTTAACTATAATTTAACCCTAACCTTGACCAAACCCTTAACCTTAACCTTAAATTTACCCTTAACCTAATATTAACCTTAATCTAACCTTAACCTTACCCTTAACCTTGACCTGAACCTTAACTTAGCCTAACCTTAACTATAACCTAACCCTAACTTTCACCAAACCCTTAACCTTAACCTTATCTTAACTATAACCTAACCTTAACCTTAAACTTAACCTAACTATAACCTTACCCTTAACCTTAACCTTGACCTTAACTATAACCTAAACATAACCTTGACCAAACCCTTAAAACTAAGCTTAACCTAACCCTAACCTTGACCAAACCCTTAACATTAACCTTAACCTTAACCTAATCTTAACCTTAACCTAACCCTAACCTTAACCTAACCTTAACCTTACTCCTAACCTAACCCTAAACTTGACCAAACCTTAACCTTAACCTTCCCATAACCTTAACCTTGACCTTAACTATAACCTAACCTTAAACTTGACCAAACCCTTACCGATAACCTTAACCTAAACCTAACCTTAACCTTAACCTTATCCTTATCTTAACCTTAAGCTTAAACTTAGCCTTAACCCTAACCTTAAAGTTAAAGTTATGGGTAAGGTAAGGGTTAAGGTTAGGGTTAGGTTATAGTTAAGGTCAAGGTTAAGGTTATGGGTTTAGTGAGGTTAAGGTTAAGGTTAAGATTAGGTTATGGGTAAAGTCAAGGTTAAGGTTATGGTTATGGGAAGGTTAAGGTTAAGGTTATAGTTAAGGTTAAGGTTGGGTTAAGGTTAAGATAAGGTTAAGGTTATGGTTACGTTAAGGGTAATGTCAAGGTTAAGGATAGGCTAAGGTTAAGATAAGGTTAAGGTTAAGGTTAAGGTTAAGGTGACCTTGACCTTGACCTTGACCTTGACCTTAACCTTAAGCTTACCTTAACCTAACTTTAACCTTAACCTTCCCATGACCTTAACCTTTACCTAACCTTCCCATAACCATAACTTTAACCTTAACCTTAACCTTACCTTAACGTAAACTAACCTTAACCTTACCCTTAATCGTCCCCTTAACCTTAACCTTGACTTTACCCTTAACCTAACCTTAACCTTAACTATAACCTAATCCTAACCCTAACCTTAACTAAACCTTACTTTACCTTACTTTTCCCTTAAGTTTAAGGTAAGGGTAAGGTTAAATTTAAGGTTAAGGTTAAGATAAGGTTAAGGTTAGGTTAACCTTAACCTTAACCTTAACTTTAACTTTACCCTTAAGGTTAAGGTAAGGGTAAGTTTAAAGTTAAGGTTAAGGTTAAGATAAGGTTAAATTTAAGGTTATGGGATTAGTTAGGTTAAGGTTAAAGTTAAGGTTAAGGTTAAGGTTAAGGTTAGGTTAAGGTCAAGGTCAAGGTTAAGGTTAAGATTAGGGTAAGGTTAAGGATAAAGTTAAGGTTAAGGTTAAGGTTAAGTTTAAGATAAGGTTAAGGGTAAAATCAAGGTTGAGGTAAAGATTAAGGTTAAGGTAAGGGTAAGGTTAAGGTTACGTTAAGGTAAAGGTTATAGTTAAGGTTAGGGTTAAGGGTAAAATCAAAGTTAAGGTTAGTTTAAGGTTCAAGATAAGGGTTTAGTTAGGTTAAGGTTATGTTAAGGTAAAGGTTAAGGTTAAGGTTATGTTAAGGTAAAGGTTATGGTTTGGGTTAGGGTTAAGGGTAAATTCAAGTTTAAGGTTAGGTTAATTTTATGGTCAAGGTTAGGGTTATGTTATAGTTAAGGTCAAGGTTAAGGTTAGGTTAAGGTTAAGGTTAAGGTTAAGGTTAAGATTAAGGGTTTGGTTAAGGTTAAGGTTATAGTTAAGGTGAAGTTTAAGGTTAATGTTATGGTTAAGGTTAAGGTTAAGGTTAGGTAAAGGTTAATGTTAAGGGTAGGTTATAGTGAAAGTTTATGTTAAGACCCGTAACCGTAAACCTTAACCTTAACCTAACCTTAAACTTAACCTTATCTTAACCTTAAGCTTAAGATTAACCTAACCTAAACTTAACATTAACTTTACCCTTAACCTTAGCTTAACCATAAACTTAACCTAACCTTAACCTTAGCCTTACCCTTAACCTTATCTTAACCTTACCTTAACCATAACCTTAACCTTGACCTTAACTATAACCTAACCCTAACCTTGACCAAACCCTTAACATTAAACTTAACCTTAACATAACCTTAACCTTAATTAAACCATTAATTTCAAACTTAACCTTAACATTAACATTAACCTTAACCATAACCTTACCCTAACCATAACTTTAACCTTACCCTTAACCTTGACCTTAACCTTAACCTAAACCTTGACCTTGACCTTAACCTAACCTTAACCTTAACCTTAACCTTATCTTACCGTTAACCTAACCCTAACCTTCACCTTGACTTTACTCTTAGCCTAACTTTAACCTTAACCTTAATCTTAACCTGACTAAAACCATAACCTTAACCTTAACTTAACCTTAACCTTGACCTTAAATACAAGCTAACCCTAACCTTGACCAAACCTTAACTTTAACTTTAACTGAACATTAACCTTAACATTAACCTTTCCATAACCTTAATCTTAACCTTAACCATAACCTAACGTTAACCTTGACCTTAACTATAAGCTAGCCCTAACCTTGACCAAACCATTAACCTTAACCTTAATCTTAACCTTAACCTTAACCTATACCTAGCCTTAACCTTAACCTAATCCTAACCTTACCCTAACCTTAACTCTAACCATAACCTTAACTTTACCCTTAACCTAACCTTAACCTAACATAAACCATAACCTTAACCTAACCTTAACGATAACCTTACCCTTAACCTTATCTTAACCTTGACTTAACCATAACCTTAACCTTGACCTTAAATATAACCTAACCCTAAGCTTGACCAAACCCTTAACCTTAACCTTAACCTTAACTTTACCCTTAACCTAACCTTAACCTTAACCTTACCCTTAACCTTAACCAAACCCTTAACCTTAACCTTAACATGAACCTTAACCCTACTCTTAACCTTAACCTAAACTTAACCTTGACTTTACCCTTAACCTTAACCTTAACCTAACTAAACCTGTTACCTTAACCTTAATCTTAACCTTGACCTTAACTATAACCTAACCCTAACCTTAACCTTGAATTTACACTTAACTTAACCTTAACCTTTACTTTACCTAACCAAAGTTAACGTTAAGGTTAAGGTTAAGGTAAAGGTTAAGATAAGGTTAAGCTTAGGTTAAGGTTAAGATTAAGGTTACGGGTTTAGTCAGGTTAAGTTCAATGGTTTGGGAGGGCTAAGGTTAAGTGTAAGATAAGGTTAAGGTTAAGGTTAAGGTTAAGGTTAGGTTAAGGTCAAGGTCAAGGTTAAGGTTAAGGTTGAGGTCAAGGTTAAGGGTAAAGTTAAGGTCAAGGTTAGGGTTACGTTATATTTAAGGTTAAGCTTAGGTTAAGGGTAAAGTCAAGGTTAAGTTTAGGGTGAAGGTTAAGGTTAAGGTTAAGGTTAAGGGTTATGCCTTGACTTTACCCTTAACTTAACCTTGAAATTCACTATAACCTAACCCTAACCTTGACCAAACCCTTAAGCTAACCTTAATCTTAATCTTAACCTTCCCAAAACCATAACCTTAACCTAACCTTAACCTTAGCCTTAACCTTTAAGGTTAAGGTTTGGTCAAGGTTAGCGTTAGGTTATAGTGAAGGTTAAGGTTAAGGTAATATTAATATAAAGTTAAGGGTATGGGTTTAGTAAGGTTAAATTTCATTTTAAGGTCAAGGTCAAGGTAAGTTTAAGGGTAAATTTTAGCTTAACCTTGACCTTGACCTTAACCTTAACCCTAACCGTGACCTTGACCTTAACCTTAACCTTAACCTAACCTTAACCTTAACTTTAACCTTTACCTTAACCTTACCTTGACCTTAACCTTAACCTAACCTTAAACTTAACCCTAAACTTAACCTTGACCTTAACATAACCATTAACCTTAATGTTAACCTTTACTTAAGGCTAACCTTAACCTTAACCATAATCTTAACCTTAACCTTATCCTTAACCTTAACCTTGAATTTACCCTTAACGTAACCTTAACCTTCACCTTAACCTAAACCTTAACCCGAATAAACCTATATCCTTAACCTTACCCTTAACTATAATCTAACCCTAACCTTGACCAAACCCTTAACCTTAACCTTAAATTTAAACTTAACCTTCCCCTAACCTTAACCCTAACCTTAACCTTAACTTTACCCTTAACCTAACCTTAACCTTAACTTTACCCTTAACCTAATATTAACCTTAATCTAACCTTAACCTTACCCTTAACCTTGACCTTAAACTTAACTTAACCTAACCTTAACTATAACCTAACCCTAACCTTCACCAAACCCTTAACCTTAACCTTATCTTAACTATAACCTAACCTTAACCTTAAACTGAACCTAACTATAACCTTACCCTTAACCTTAACCTTGACCTTAAATATAACCTAACCTTAACCTTGACGAAACCCTTAAAACTAACCTTAACCTAACCCTAACCTTGACCAAACCCTTAACATTAACCTTAACCCAATCTTAACCTTAACCTAACCGTAACCTTAACCTAACCTTAACCTTACCCATAACCTAACCCTAAACTTGACCAAACCTTAACCTTAACCTTGACCTTGACCTTCCCATAACCTTAACCTTGACCTTAACTATAACCTAACCTTCAACGTGACCAAACCCTTACCGATAACCTTAACCTAAATCTAACCTTAACCTTAACCTTATCCTTATCTTAACCTTAACCTTAAACTTAGCCTTAACCCTAACCTTAAAGTTAAAGTTATGGGTAAGTTAAGGGTTAAGGTTAGGGTTAGGTTATAGTTAAGGTCAAGGTTAAGGTTGGGTTAAGGTTAAGGTTATGGGTTTAGTGAGGTTAAGGTTAAGATTAGGTTATGGGTAAAGTCAAGGTTAAGGTTATGGTTATGAGAAGGTTAAGGTTAAGGTTATAGTTAAGGTTAAGGTTGGGTTAAGGTTAAGATAAGGTTAAGGTTACGGTTACGTTAAGGGTAAAGTCAAGGTTAAGTATAGGCTAAGGTTAAGATAAGGTTAAGGTTAGTTTAAGGGTAAATTTATGGTTAAGATTAGGGTTAAGGTTGAGGTTAGGTTAAGTTTAAGGTTACGGGTAAGGTTATAGTTAGGTTAAAGTTAAGGTTAAGGTTACATTAAGGTTAAGATTAGGCTAATGTCTTTAACTTTATCCTTAACCTTAACCTTGACCTTAAACTTGACCTTGACCTTGACCTTAACTTTGACCTTAACTTTAAGCTTACCTTAACCTAACTTTAACCTTAACCTTTACCTAACCTTCCCATAACCATAACCTTAACCTTAACCTTAACGTAAAATAACCTTAACCTTACCCTTAATCGTCACCTTAACCTTAACCTTGACTTTACCCTTAACCTAACCTTAACCTTAACTATAACCTAACCCTAACCCTAACTGAACTAAAACTTACTTTACCTTACTTTACCCTTAAGGTTAAGGTAAGGGTAAGGTTAAAGTTAAGGTTAAGGTTAAGATAAGGTTAAGATAAGGTTAAGGTTAACCTTAACCTTAACCTTAACCTTAACCTTAACCTTAAATTTACCCTTAAGGTTAAGTTAAGGGTAAGTTTAAAGTTAAGGTTAAGGTTAAGATAAGGTTAAATTTAAGGTTATGGGTTTAGTTAGGTTAAGGTTAAATTTAACGTTAAGGTTAAGGTTAAGGTTAGGTTAAGGTCAAGATCAAGGTTAAGGTTAAGATTAGGGTAAGGTTAAGGATAAAGTTAAGGTTAAGGTTAAGGTTAAGGTGAAGATAAGGTTAAGGGTAAAGTCAAGGTTAAGGTAAAGATTAAGGTTAAGGTAAGGGTAAGGTTAAGGTTATGTTAAGGTAAAGGTTATGGTTAAGGTTAGGGTTAAGGGTAAAATCAAATTTAAGGTTAGTTTAAGGTTCAAGATTCGGGTTTAGTTAGGTTAAGGTTATGTTAAGGTAAAGGTTAAGGTTAAGGTTATGTTAAGGTAAAGGTTATGGTTAGGGTTAGGGTTAAGGGTAAAGTCAAGGTTAAGGTTAGGTTAAGTTTATGCTCAAGGTTAGGGTTATGTTATAGTTAAGGTCAAGGTTAAGGTTAGGTTAAGGTTAAGGTTAAGTTAAGGTTAAGATTAAGGGTTTGGTTAAGGTTAAGGTTATATTTAAGGTCAAGTTTAAGGTTAATGTTATGGTTAAGGTTAAGGTTAAGGTTAGGTAAAGGTTAATGTTAAGGGTAGGTTATAGTGAAGGTTGATGTTAAGACCCGTAACCGTAAACCTTAACCTTAACCTAACCTTAAACTTAACCTTATCTTAACCTTAAGCTTAAGCTTAACCTAACCTAACCTTAACGTTAACTTTACCCTTAACCTTAGCTTAACCATAAACTTAACCTAACCTTAACCTTAGCCTTACCCTTAACCTTATCTTAACCTTACCTTAACCATAACCTTAACCTTGACGTTAACTATAACCTAACCCTAACCTTGACCAAACCCTTAACATTAAAATTAACCTTAATTAAACCCTTAACATCAACCTTAACCTTAACATTAACATTAACCTTAACCATAACCTTACCCTAACCATAACCTTAACCTTACCCTTAACCTTGACCTTGACCTTAACCTAACCTTAACCTTATCTTACCCTTAACCTAACCCTAACCTTCACCTTGAATTTACTCTTAGCCTAACTTTAACCTTAACCTTAACCTTAACCTGACTAAAACCATAACCTTAACCTTAACTTAACCTTAACCTTGACCCTAACTACAACCTAACCCTAACCTTGAACAAACCTTAACTTTAACTTTAACTGAACATTAACCTTAAGATTAACCTTTCCATAACCTTAATCTTAACTTTAACCATAACCTAACATTAACCTTGACCTTAACTATAATCTAACCCTAACCTTGACCAAACCCTTAACCTTAACCTTAATCTTAACCTTAACCTTAACCTTTACCTAACCTTAACCTTAACCTAATCCTAACCTTACCCTAACCTTAACCCTAAACATAACTTTAACTTTACCCTTAACCTAACATCAACCATAACCTTAAACTAACCTTAACGTTAACCTTACCCTTAACCTTATCTTAACCTTGCCTTAACCATAACCTTAGCCTTGACCTTAACTATAACCTAACCCTAAGCTTCACCAAACCCTTAACCTTAACCTTAACATTGACTTTACCCTTAACCTAACCTTAACCTTAACCTTACCTTTAACCTTAACCAAACCCTTAACCTTAACATGAACCTTAACCCTACTCTTAACCTTAACCTAACCTTAACCTTGACTTTACCCTTAACCTTAACCTTAACCTAACTAAACCTGTTACCTTAACCTTAATCTTAACCTTGACCTTAACTATAACCTAACCCTAACCTTAACCTTGAATTTACACTTAAATTAAACTTAACCTTGACTTTACCTAACCAAAGTTAAGGTAAAGGTTAAGATAAGGTTAAGGTTAGGTTAAGCTTAAGCTTAAGGTTACGGGTTTAGTCAGGTTAAGGTTAATGGTTTGGGAGGGTTAAGGTTAAGCATAAGATAAGGTTAAGGTTAAGGTTAAGGTTAGGTTAAGGTCAAGGTCAAGGTTAAGGTTAAGGTTGAGGTCAAGTTTAAGGGTAAAGTTAAGGTCAAGGTTAGGGTTATGTTATAGTTAAGGTTAAGCTTAGGTTAAGGGTAAAGTCAAGGTTAATTTTAAGATGAAGGTTAAGGGTAAGGTTAAGGTTAAGGGTTACGCCTTGAATTTACCCTTAACTTAACCTTGAACTTAACTATAACCTAACTCTAACCTTGACCAAACCCTTAACCTAACCTTAACCTTAATCTTAACCTTCCCAAAACCATAACCTTAACCTAACCTTAACCTTAGCCTTAACCTTTAAGGTTAAGGTTTGGTCAAGGTTAGCGTTAGGTTATTGTTGGGCCTTAGTTTTGGTCTTATTTTGCTCAAAGAAACTTATTTATCCATCTATTTTCCATCCATTTTCCATTCATTTATTCCATTTTGACATATATTTGATATCTATTCAGGTATTTAATTTTAATTTTTCAAATTCTAAATTTTTTATGAAAGTTTGATTTTTAGTGCAAAATTGGCTAATTCAGAAATTCCCGTAATAGCTATATGGTTGATATGGTTGCAGGACACTTGGGCACGAGTTGAATGCATGGATGGACAGCTTGGCAACTAGGACTAAGCCACCTATGCTTAGTTCGAACAAAACAAGCTTTATTAGGCCCATTTAGTTCTAGTCAATCATGACTAGTCATTCAAAAATCCCATAGAAATAGGGCAGTTTTGAGATTCTATGGGATTGACCATATTTCTTGGGATAAGAATAATGAATTCGACTTAGATAGGTGGATGAGAAGTAGATGGGTTTGTTTGAGTAAAAATAGATCAGTTTGTTCATGAGACTTCTTATTTAAAGCCAAAGCTTTGATGGCTTATGTATTAGGATTATTATTCACTTATATACTTTTATATTGTGACAATTTTGGATTGAGAAGTTAATTTGAAGACTTGTGCTGTTATCAATTTGCTGTTCAATGTTATGAATGTGTGACTGAAGTTAAGCTTCTGAGATCATTTATCAAGTGTGCAAGGCAAGGGTGGAAGGGCCCCCATTCCAAGCTAAGTACACTTTCTTGTTAACTAGTTTTATTTCCTTGTAATTTGATGATTGTAGAACTGGTTTTTCAAAGCTTTATTTCAGATTGTTTCATGGTTCATGCATAGTGATTGATGTCATTAGTTTATAACTTATTCATCACTTTATCAAGTTGGAAAAACGGATGTATCAAGCTGAGCATCCCTTCTATGAAAATGATGAATTAGAGTTGGTTTCTTTTGTTGTGTGCAAGCAGTTTCTTGTTGAGATTTTTAATATTAAGATGAATGAATTATAATGGAATACTTTACATGTATCTTAAGTTAAGAGCTTCTTTCATTAATAATTTATCCATCTTAAGTTCTTGGTTTTAATCTCTGATTCATTAAGTGGTAATTGAGGTGAAAGTGGATTTCTTGAGTCAAGAACCATTTCAATATTATTCCTCTTTTTAAACTAATTGAGTTAGAGTTATAGAATGTATTACTTTCAGCTTTTGAATAGTTTATCTTTCAAGGTTGATTATATCTGATCTTCACATATAGTGATCTTGCCTCAAAGCATAAACAACCCGGATTGATAATAAATAATTGTGTTAGTTTAGGTACATAAATTAGCTCAACATTTTGGCGCCGTTGCCGGGGAGGCAAATATCGGCATAGTCAATAGAGAGAAAAAAAAAAAAAAAAAACAGTAGTTACACTTTTTAGTTATGTTTCTTTATGCCTAGACATAGAGATCCTCATGGTAGATTTATTAAAAATCCCCCACAAATAGAGATAGGATCATCAAACACCCCAGCTACTGGTAATCCAATCATTGAGGAATTGGCAGAAAAACAAAGAAGTGGACAAAGATTAACTTTGATTGAGAGGCAAACTTTGTTAGCTTGGGAAGCAAAGCAAAAACAATCTTCAACTTCTAGAAAACAAAAAGAAATTATCAAAGGAAAACAATCTTTATTTCCATCCATAAATCCTCCTATCTTCGACCAACCTGAAACTCCACTTAAAATTGAAACAAATCAACCAATGGCAGAAGAAGGACATGGATCTGTTATTCTCACTCCTGAACAACGAGCTCAATATGAAAGACAACAAGCAGAATGGAGAAGAAAGAGAGAGGAGGATGCAAAACAAGAAAATGATAGAAAAATAGAAAATGATCAGAAAAGACAAGAAGATGAGACTACCTTTGGCTTTTCAATAATAGACACAAGTGCAATATTAGGAGAAGAAGTGAAAATGAAAAATATTCCACCTTCTGTATTGCCAAATTTTTATGGAATGTCAACAGAAGATCCTGATTCATTTATGTTTGAATTTGATATTCTATGTAGAACATATGGATACACTGATGACATTCATAAACTTCGTCTTTTTCCTGCAACATTAAAAGCAGCAGCTTTGAAATGGTTTATGGGTTTAGGAGAACATACAATAGCTTCTTGGGATGATATGAGATCAGTCTTCCTTAAAAAATATCAAGCTTATTGTAGATCTAGAGATTCAAAGGAAGATATTTTTAGAATGACACAACAAGAAGATGAAAGTTTAGAAGAATATTTGGAAAGATTTTTGTATAATCTACAGAAATCTAAACAACATTCTCTAAATCAAGAAACCATTCGAACAATCTTTCTCAAGGGTATAAGGGATGAATACCTTGACATTTTGAATGTGATGGGTAAAGGAGATATCTCAAACCTACCATTCGAAGAAATTGTTGACTTATGTCAAAAATATTCTAGAAGAAGAACAAAAACAGGAAGAAGAGAAGTAAGTTCAAAAGCAGCAAAGTCAGTTGCAGGAGGGATAACACGAGCTGAAATAGGAAGTTTATTGGAAAATTTCAAAACAGATCTTTTAAGTACATTAGGGACACAAGTAGATGTGCTAAAGGCAAATAAGAGGAAAGAAGAACAAGACCAAGCTTTAGCAATCTTTTGTCCCAAATGTAGAAACAAACATCCATTAAGAGAATGTCCTTTGGATAGTGTTAAGAGTATTCAGGTTTGTGGTCTTTGTACAGAAAAGCATTCCACATAAAATTGTCTAAAATTGAAAGAATTACAAATGAATTCAATGGAAGAAGTGCCAGGAATGGAAGGTTTTTATTATGTAGCACCACGAAGACCATGGCAACCTAGGATGCCTCAACAAAATCAACAACAATTCCCTCAACAAAATTACCTTTATCCACCTCAAAATCCTTGGACCCCTCCAATGCCATGGCAAGCTTGGCCTCCACAACAATATCCACAACAACCTGCACAAGGTTGGAGAGGATATGGTTATGGAAACCAGCCACCTCAACAATACTAGCAACAATATCAACAACCATTTACATATCCAAAATATCCTCAATCCATACCATTTCAACAACAACATTCTGCATATCCACAATCCATCCCATATCCGCAGCAGAATCCTCCACCGTTGTTGACCCAACCACAACAGTTACAGCTACCCACAAATCAACCCAGACCAACTCAATTACCAGCCCAACCAATTGCAAATCCAAATAATAAGGTGGAAAAAGCTACATACACTGTAGAGGAAGCAACATGTTTTCCCACATATTCAATTCTTCCTCTTAATGAAGTCCATCTAAGGTCTGGAAAAATGCTTAAAAAGGATTCTCCTCCAATTATAGAAGAACCAACCGAACAAGGAGAATCACCTGAAACATCACAAACTAAGATACAAATTCAGAAAGGAACAAACATTACAACACAAACACCACCTTATCCTGAAAGGTTAGTGGAACAACAAAAAGAAATAACCCTTCCCGAATTTGATATTTTAGATGAGTTAAAAAATGCTTATGTAAAAATTCCTTTGTTGAAGGCAATTAAAGAAATACCAATATATGCTAAAACAATAAAGGAATTGTGCATTAAGAAAACTCGGAGAAAGAAGAAGGATCCTACTACAATCCAAGTCATTGGTAAACTAGCAAGTCTCATGTCTACAGAAACCAAAATAGAAAAATATATTGATCCTGGTATCCCTATGGTTACTATATCAATAAATAATTTCTCAGTACCAAACACATTAATAGACTTGGGAGCAGCTATAAATGTAATGACAATAGAGACCATGAAAACTTTGCATTTGAACAACATTAGATCAACCTCTACAATCTTAGAATTGGCAGACAGATCTAAAGTTGTTCCTGAAGGAATATTGGAAGATATTATAGTCTCTTTGGATTCATGGGAGTATCCTGTTGACTTCCTTATTCTGCAACCAAAATCAAATTTGGGAGGACATCCTCTAATCTTAGGCAGACCATGGTTAGCTACTGCTGATGCCTTTATAGGATGAAGATCAGGAAGCATGATTATTTCACATGGAGAAGAAAGGAAACATATTGCTCTTTATTCACCTACACAGTCAACTTCTTTAGAATCAGTACTTGAAGCTCAAGAAAAACAGCAAACTAAATCAGTTTTAAGTATAAATAAATTCTTTGATTTAAGAGAAGAAGAAGAGAATGAAGACTTAATGGATCTTTTCATTTCAGAACCAAGTATTTCAGAGCAGCTTAGAGAAGTGCAATATGAAGCTGCAAATAACCTCTTGAATCAATGTTTTCAGGAAACCTGTACTATTCAAACTTTGCGAAATTCTTTTATAGACATCTTTCCTGTAAACACAATCTCCAATCCAACAATAAAAACAATTGAGGTAAGTCCTGGAAAACATTTAAACATTGGAAATGAGTTGAAATCAGAACAAGAACAAGAGGTAATTGCATTATTACAGAAATATTCAAAAGCTTTTGCCTGGGATTATACTGACATGCAAGGAATCCATCCTAACACATGTGTCCACCACATCTATATAGATGAACAAATTAAACCTGTAAGACAACCTCAAAGACGAATGAATCCTATGATGAAAGAAATAGTGAAAGATGAACTGCAAAAATTGTTAAATGTTGGATTCATCTATCCTATTTCAGATAGTCAATGGGTTTCTCCACTGGTTATTGTTCAAAAGAAAAATGGAAAGTGGAGGGTATGTGTGGATTATCGAGAACTAAACAAAGCTACACTCAAAGATCATTTTCCTCTACCATTTATTGATCAAGTGTTAGACTCATTGGCTGGAAAGAAATTCTTCTCTTTCTTAGATGGGTTTAGCGGGTACAACCAGATTAGAATAGCAACAGAAGACCAAGACAAGACAACATTCACTTGCCCATGGGGAACCTATGCATATAATGTTTTGCCATTTGGTTTATGTAATGCACCTGCAACTTTTCAACGAGCAGTGCTTGCAATTTTTGCTGATCTAATCCATGAATGTGTAGAGGTTTATATGGATGACTTTACGGTTTATGGAAACACATATAATGATTGCTTAAACAATCTTGAGAAAGTGCTGAAGCGATGCATTGAAACAAATTTGTCATTAAGCAATGAGAAATGCTATATAATGTTGACAGAAGGAATAGTTCTGGGACACCATATTTCTGCTTCAAGAATTAAAGTGGATCCAGCAAAAATCCAAGTCCTAGTAACCTTAATGCCTCCTACAACACAGAAAGAGGTAAGAAGTTTCTTAGGCTATGCAGGTTATTATAGACGATTCATTGAAAACTTCAGTAAAATAGCCCAACCTCTGTTTAAATTATTAGCAAAAGATATTGAATTTCACTGGACAAATGACTGTCAAAATGCATTTCAAATTCTAAAAGAAAAATTATCAGTTGCACCCATTCTCCGTGGACCAAATTGGTCTTTGCCATTTCATATATCAACCGATGCATCTGATACCGCAATAGGTGCCTCCCTTGGACAGAAAGAGAACTTGTTCAATTATGCAATATACTTTATAAGCAAGAATCTAACACCTGCAGAATTGAACTATACAGTCACCGAGAAAGAAATGTTAGCCGTTATACATGCAGTAAATAAATTCAGACATTATATAACAGGATATCAAGTTTTCATTCATACAGATCATTCAGCAATCAAATACTTGATGAATAAACCTATAACCAATGGAAGAGTAACAAGATGGTTACTGTTACTGCAAGAATTTAATATCACAATACAAGATCGGCCAGGCAAGGAAAATCAAGTGGCTGACTTTCTGTCCCGCATACATTCACCCAATGATCCAAATCCGGTTGCAGATAACTTTCCCGATGAACATCTGTTTGCTATCACAGTAAAAACACCATGGTTTGCAGACATGGCAAACTATTTATCTTCTGGAAAGTTACCAAACCAATTCACTAAAAAGCAAAGACACAAAATTATTAAAGAAAGTTCCAGGTATAGTTGGGTAAATGGTGATTTATTTTATACTGGTTCAGATTTTATAATTAGAAAATGTGTGCGAGAAGATGAAATATTAGATATTCTAAAGGCATGTCACGATGAACCATGTGGTGGCCATTTTGCAGATAAACGAACAGCATATAAGGTGCTGCAACTGGGCTACTACTGGCCATCCATCTTCAAAGACTCTAAGAAATATGTCAGGCAATGTGACAGTTGCCAAAGAACAGGGAGACCAATCACAAGAGATGAGATGCCGCTGAAGCCACAAGTTCTCATAGAACCATTTGAGCAATGGGCGCTTGACTTTGTTGGACCCATCAATCCATCATCAAATGGAAAGAAGTACATCTTAGTATGTACCGATTATGTAACCAAGTGGGCAGAGGCTAAAGAAGTGAATAGAGCAACAGAAGATATAGTGGTCAACTTTCTTTTTAAAGAAATCTTTGTCAGATATGGAGTACCTAGACAAATTGTAATAGATCAAGGAACACAATTTACATCAAAACTGGTACGAGATCTAACAGAGAAGTACAAGATCAAACACAGAACATCTACACCATATCATCCTCAAGCAAATGGGCAGGTTGAATCAACAAATAAAGTCCTAGAGAATATCATGACAAAAACAGTAAAGCTGAACAGAAAAGATTTGTCTGAAAAATTACAAGATGCACTATGGGCCTATAGAATTACATGGAAGAATACAACTGGTTTTAGTCCATACCAGTTAGTATATGGAAAAGAGGCATTATTGCCTATAGAGTTTCAGATACAAACATACAGACTAGCAGCTGAATTAGGACTAGACCTGACAGAAGCACAACAGCAGCGGATCATGGAACTGAATCAGTTAGATCAGCATCGTCAACAAGCCATAGAACATACTACATTGGTGCAACAACAAAGAATGAAGTGGCACGACAGATATATCAAAACAAAGACATTTCGCAAGGGAGATTGGGCATTACTTTTTGATTCCAAGTTCAAATATTTCAAAGCAAAGTTCACAACACACTGGCTAGGCCCATATGAAATTGATGAAATCTTCGATAATGGAGCAGTCAAAATCAAGACAATTGACCAGGATTCCACCTCCTTTATAGTGAATGGACATAGGCTCAAAGTTTATAATAGGCCTATTAGTAAAGAAGCATTTATGAAACAACTGACAGAAGATACAGAACTGGAAGTCATGGCACACCAAGTTCAGCCATCTTCCAGTCCTGTAGTTGAATAAAAATGAAAATAAAAAAAAAATAAAAAATAAAAAATAAAAACATAAAAAAAAACATAAAAAATAATAATTTGTTTGCTAGTGAAAACCAGGCAACTGGCACTATGCAAACACGAATTCATAGGGGAAAATCAAGGCAACTTGGACTCTATGAATTCCTTTTCTTGTTCTACTGTTCTCACATAATTTCAATACAGGTACTCTCCATCAACAATTGACTTGAGGACAAGTCATATCTTAAACAAGGGGGAGACTTGTATTAGATCTTTAGCTGGAAAGCTGAAGTATAGAAGGAACTTGTATTGTCAACAGAGGGACCTGAAAAAAGAAATCAATACAGAGGGACCTGAGAGACCTGCCAATGTCAAAACAACATGTGCATATTATGTAAGCAGTGCAGAGGGACCTGAAACAAAGAATCATTACAAAGGGACCTGATTTTCAATTCAAGAACCAGAGCATGAAGAACAAGGAGCAGCAATAAAATTCACTTTTTGATTCATCTACAACATCTGACTTCATTCCACCTGTACAAACATCATCCAGGGAAGTATATGTATAGTCATTTTGTGCTTGAAATTCAAATTTTTCTTAGGAATTTTTAGTTTTTGTTAAGTTAAAGTTAGTACCTGAGGATATTCAATATTCCCTATACATATCCTATATTCAATATTTCCTATACATATCCTATATTCATAATTCCCTATACATATCCTATATTCATAATCCCCTATACATATTCCATTTCATTCATATACATTCCTTATACATATTCCCTATAATCCTAAGTATTTTTCTTTTTGAGCAAAAAGACCAAGCTAGGACAACTTTCTCCACCTGCATACACAAATCAAGCATTAGTATGGTGATGATTTTAAACATGACCTAAGATGGTCATTTTAAAATCATAAAGATATGCATAAAAGGCAAAACAAATAATGCGCTATACAAAAACTATATACCATAAGTATAAATAAGGAATGCGTTAAAAACCATCTATATAAGAATTGAGCGCAAAGGATATAAGGTTAATACGCATAAGAGATAAGGATAATGGCATATAATTAACGTGCATATGGTATAAACATAAGCAAAGGTATATGGCGCATAAAAAATGAAGGACGGGCACGATGATCTGGTTGACAGGCTTGACAGGGTATGGTATAATGATTATTGCATAGCAGGAGTATCATTACACGTATGAACGCACGGCGGAGGTAATAAGTTCATGCAGAAGGTGGCAATGATATGGGTATATCATTCAAAGTGAAATGCGTTGATGGTAATGAAACGTGCATATCATAGCACACGACAATGGAAATCAACACGACAATGGAAATCAACGTGCACGGTGGTGACAATACAGGCATATAATTTAAACATAGCGTGCACGGTGGTGTGATAACACAGCCATGTCATTCAAACATAGCGTGCGCAGGTGGTGGTGGTACGTGTATATAATTTAAACATAACACAAGGCGGTGGTATCCTCATGACACAGTCGGTCGACTGGTCAAAGAGGACAGCCATACCAACCTCACATCATAACGCCAACAGGCACGGTACAACCATGAACTCGGTCAATTCATGACCGTTTCAACCTCATTCCTCATTGCCAGAGCTCAGAAGGAAGGCGTTCTGAAACAAAACATCAATCTGGAGAGAAGAGAAGGCGTTTTGAAGCAGCGGAATAGTGAAAATCGCTCCGGGGAAAGCAAGAAGGCGGATTTAAGGAAAGAAATCGCTCCGGGTTCGACGATCAGAGATCACAGATTTCCAGGATTGAGTCAGGTAACAGTGAAGTTCATTAACACTCAGTGATTATGGAATATTGTTTGACATTAACTTTTGGATCCTGTGTTTTGACACCAGCTCAGTTAACCGAAACAATAGGGATTTGGAGCGCCCGGTTACACTCCACGCGCTCGTTGACAGTCAGGTAACTTCAAACCCGTGATTATCTCCAGATCGACAGCACTTAAGGATTGTTGATAGATTTCGATGCGCAGCATTTTGAGGAAAATTCGTTGCATGAGTAACACGTTTTAATTGTAGTATGGCAGGGGTTGTTGAATTGCGCACTAAGCCGTGTTCCTCTGAATGAACTATGCGCACCAATATTTTCACAAACAGTTAGCGTGTAAACGGAAAAAAAACGCCATAAAACATTTGCTGCCACTGCGTTTTGTTTTTGTTTTTGACAGGGATCGAATGCCTAATTATCACATTGAATTATGGTTGAAAAAGAGAGTCGGGTTTGCTGAAGCCGTGTTGAGGCCGAGAGCTTGTTGCATAGTTGCATTTTTATGATGAGTCTGCACGCAATTTTTTTGCAAACACCTTTGCTTAAGTCGAAAACAGTGCGAAAATTTCGATTAGGCCGAAAGCACTCTTTAATTTTTTATTTTATATACACAAGTAAATCATGTTTGTGTGATTTGTGATACTGTGTGTATATTTAATTTAAAAAAAAAAACAGAGACCAGTGTATTAACAGAAGTATACAGGTGTTGCTTGTATTCAACAGGGAATTCAGAGAGTGCTATTGCAAGGGAATATATCAGAGGTTAAAAGTGCAGAGTTGAGTTGAGTCAGAAGAGGAAGGTAAGCTTCTTTGCTTACTGAATTTCATTTTAAAAAACGATAGTCATAATTTTTATTAAAATGAAGTTAGTAACAGCAGAAGCCTACATTGATTGGTTTACAGAAACAATGGCAAACAGGGTAGAGCCAAAATTTCAAATAGAAAGTTGGGGAAAAGAGACTATAGAAAAACTCTATCAGGCAGGAATGATAGGCTTCCTACAGAAATTTAATGGCCATTCTGAGGAGATAACCAAAGATTTTATAAAGAATTTCAATCAAGACCAAACTCGAGTAGGAGAAATCATTGTTCCAGTAACCCAAGAATACTTGTCCAAAGCCTTAGATTTGCCAATGTTAGGAGAGAAGTATTACAAAGGGCTACACTTCAAGGAGAAAGCATGGACTTTCTTCCTTGAGAAAAACTGGAAGGGAACATTTGATAGGACAAAAGGTATACCCAGGGAATGGTTTAATGAGCCATGGAGAGAATTGGTCTTGATTATCCAAAAGTTTTTGACTTGTGACCGAGGATATAGTGTTGCCCATTTATATCATGTTAAACTTCTACATCACATTAAGGGGGAAGATAGGATTAATTTACCTTATTTCTTATATAAAAGCCTCTTAAGAATGATTGAAACAGCAAGACATGAAAACAGGCTTAAGGCAGGACAAATGTATCATCAAGGATTGATTAAAATCCTAGTTGAGTATCAAGTGAGATTGCAGGGCATAGTGTGGAGAGAATTCATGGTTAAAAATCATTTTACTGAACATATTACAGAGGTGCAAGAGAAAACAGAGCAGGAAAGTAAAGGAGTGATGAATTCACCCTTATATCCTAGAACAAGAGCCAAACAGCAAAATAACATGGCCATGGATTATGAAATATCTGTGATGTCTATTCCCAAAAGATTTACAAATAAAAGTCCCATCAATTTAGACAGGGAAAAAGAAACATATTTTCCAAGACCACAAGAAGAAAATAATATTCCACAAGAAGAATTTGATAGGGATTCTTCCTATGATGATGAAGCAGCTGCATCATTAATGAAAACAACTCAGGATTTTGAAAAAGAAATTAATGATGGGAAAATCAGGGATTTAACTGATCAATTAGAAATTAGTAAAATTGTGGAAAAACAGTTAAAAGAGGAGAACAAAGAAAACAAGAAAGAAAATGCTAAATTGGTCAAAACAAATGAAAAATTGAAAGAAGAGTTGGGGAGATTGAAAAGGAAGAATGATCTAATTTCTAAACAAGCATTTAAATGGTTGAAGGAAAAGAACATGTGGCAGGCCAAGTATGAAAAGCAAAAGGTTAAAGCAGCTTTGTTTAAAGAAAGACATGACACAGGTTTAGATTGCTTGGCAAGGGCAGCACAACAGGAAGCATCGACAGGTACAACATCTACTTCAGAAAGAAGAAGGTCAAAGAGGAACAGGCAAGCATGGGGACATGCTTGATGATAAGCAAGGGAGAGATGTTGGGCCTTAGTTTTGGTCTTATTTTGCTCAAAGAAAATTATTTATCCATCTATTTTCCATCCATTTTCCATTCATTTATTCCATTTTGACATATATTTGATATCTATTCAGGTATTTAATTTTAATTTTTCAAATTCTAAAGTTTTTATGAAAGTTTGATTTTTAGTGCAAAATTGGCTAATTCAGAAATTCCCGTAATAGCTATATGGTTGATATGGTTGCAGGACACTTGGGCACAAGTTGAATGCATGGATGGACAGCTTGGCAACTAGGACTAAGCCACCTATGCTTAGTTCGAACAGAACAAGCTTTATTAGGCCCATTTAGTTCTAGTCAATCATGACTAGTCATTCAGAAATCCCATAGAAATAGGGCAGTTTTGAGATTCTATGGGATTGACCATATTTCTTCGGATAAGAATAATGAATTCGACTTAGATAGGTGGATGAGAAGTAGATGGGTTTTTTTGAGTAAAAATAGATCAGTTTGTTCATAAGACTTCTTATTTAAAGCCAAAGCTTTGATGGCTTATGTATTAGGATTATTATTGACTTATATACTTTTATATTGTGACAATTTTGGATTGAGAAGTTAATTTGAAGACTTGTGCTGTTATCAATTTGCTGTTCAATTTTATGAATGTGTGACTGAAGTTAAGCTTCTGAGATCATTTATCAAGTGTGCAAGGCAAGGGTGGAAGGGCCCCCATTCCAAGCTAAGTACACTTTCTTGTTAACTAGTTTTATTTCCTTGTAATTTGATGATTGTAGAACTGGTTTTCAAAGCTTTATTTCAGATTGTTTAATGATTCATGCATAGTGATTGAAGTCATTAGTTTATAACTTATTCATCACTTTATCAAGTTGGAAAAACAGATGTATCAAGTTGAGCATCCCTTCTATGAAAATGATGAATTAAAGTTGGTTTCTTTTGTTTGTGTGCAAGTAGTTTCTTGTTGAGATTTTTGATATTAAGATGAATGAATTATAATGGAACACTTTACATGTCTCTTAAGTTAAGAGCTTCTTTCATTCATAATTTATCCATCTTAAGTTCTTGGTTTTAATCTCTGATTCATTAAGAGGTAATTGAGGTGAAAATGAATTTCTTGAGTCAAGAACCATTTCAATATTATTCCTCTTTTTAAACTAATTGAGTTAGAGTTGTAGAATGTATTACTTTCAGCATATCTTTCAAGGTTGATTATATCTGATATTCACATATAGTGATCTTGCCTCAAAGCATAAACAACCCGGATTGATAATAAATAATTGTGTTAGTTTAGGTACATAAATTAGCTCAACAGTTATAGTGAAGGTTAAGGTTAAGGTTAGGTTAAGGTTAAGGTTAAGGTTAAGTTAAGGTTAATGTTAAGGGTTTGGTTAAGGTTAAATTTAAGGTTAAGGTTTAATGTTAAGGTTAAGGTTAAGGTTAAGGTTTAAGGTTAAGGGTAAATTTAAGGTTAAGGTTAAGCGGTTAAGGTAAGGTTAAGGTAATGTCAAGGTGAAGGTTAATGTTAAGGTTAAGGGGGTAAAGTTAAGGTGAAGGTTAAGGTTAAGGTTATGGTTAAGTTAAGGTTAAGGTTAGGTTAAATTTAAGTTAAGGGTAAATTTAATGGTAAGGTTAAGGTTAAGGTGAAGGTTAAGGTTATAGTTAAGTTAAGGTTAAGGTTAAGGTTAAGGTTAATGTTATGGTTAAGTTTAAGATTAAGGTTAAGGGTAAGGAAAAGGTTATGGTTAAGGTTAGGATAAGCTTAAGCTTACGGTTATGGTTAAGATAAGCTTAAGATAAGGGTAAGGTTAAGGTTAGGTTAAGGTTATGTTTAAGGCAAGGTTAAGTGTAAAGTTAAGGTTAAGGTTAGGTTAACGTTAAGATAAGTTTAAGTGTAAAGTTAAGGTCAAGGTCAAGGTTAAGGTTAAGGGTAAGGTCAAGGGTAAGGTCAAGGTAAAGGTTAAGGTTATGGTTATGGGAAGGTTAAGGTTATGCTTAAGCTTAAGGTTAAGGTTAGGGTTAAGGTTAGGGGAAGTTTAAGGTTAAGGTTAAGGTTAAGTTAAAGTTAAGGTTAAGGTTTGCTCAAGGTTAGGGTTAGGTTATGGTTAATGTTAAGGTTAGGTTAAGGGTGAATTCAAGGTTAAGTTTATGGTTATGGGAAGGTTAAGGTTAAGGTTAAGGGGTTAATGTTAGGTTAAGGGTAAAGTCAAGGTAAAGGTTAAGGTGAAGGTGAAGGTTAAGGTTAAGGTTATGTTTAGGGTAAGGTTAAGGTTAACGTTAAGGTTAAGGGTTTGGTCAAGGTTAGGGTTAGGTTATAGTTAATGTCAAGTTTAGGTTAGTTTATTGTTAAAGTTAAGGTTAAGGTTAAGGTTAAGGTTGAGTTAAGGTTAAGGTTAATGTCAAGGTCAAGGTCAAGGTCAAGGTTAAGGTTAAGTTAAGGGTACGGTTAAGGTTAGGATTAGGTTATAGTTAAGGTTATAGTTAAGGTAAGGTTAGTGTTAGGTTATAGTTAAGGTTAAGGCTATGTAAAGGTTAAGGTTAAGGTTAAGTTAAGGTTAAGGTTAAGGTTAAATTTAAGGTTAAGGGTTTGGTCAAGGTTAGGGTTAGGTTATAGTTAAGATTAAGGTTAGGTTGCGGTATAGTTAAATTTAAGGTTAAGTTTAAGGTTTATAGTGAAGGTTAAGGTTAAGACCCGTAACCTTAGCCTTTACCTTACCCTTATCCTTAACCTTAACGTTAACCCTAACCTTGACTTTACCCTTAACTTAACCTTAACCTTCACTATAACCTAACCCTAACCTTGACCAAACCCTTAACCTTAACTTTAACCTTACCCTTAACCTTAACCTTAACCTTACTAAAGTCGTAACCTTAACCTTAACTATAACCTAACCCTAACCTTGACCAAACCCTTAACCTTAACCTTAACCTGACTAAATCCGTAACTTTAACCTTAATCTTAACCTTAACTATAACCTAAACCTAACCTTGACCAAACCCTTAACCTTAACCTTAACCTTCCCCTAACCTTAACCTTAACCATAAACCTAACCTTGACCAAATTATTAACCTTAACCTTAACCTTGACCTTAACGTTAACATAAACTTAAACTAACCTAACCCTAACCTCGACCAAACCCTTAACCTTAACTTTACCCTTAACCTAAAATTAACCTTAACTATAAACTAACGCTAACCTTGACCAAACCCTTAACCTTAACCTTAACCTGAATAAACCTGTAACCTTAACCTTAACCTTACCTTAACCTTTTCTGAACCTAACTTTGACCTTAACCTTCCCCTAACCTTAACCCTAAACTTACCCTAACCTTACCCCTAACCCTAACCTTGACCAAACCCTTCACCTTAATGTTACACAACATTTTGTCACCATCTCTACAATCCCTCGCCCCGCATATTGGAGGGTCTTTCCTATGACCCGCGAGTAGTGTTAGGTCTCTGTAATTTAGTAGAATGGCAAGAATAAATGTTGCAGAGACTACATAAAAAACTACTTTGGGATTCTAGGATCTAGCCCTCCTGAATCTAGAGAGGGATATCTCTATAAGTGTAAAGATTGATTTATCTTTAAGGCTTTTAGTATGATATTAGGCTGGTTATTAAGAACAAGCATTTTTGTTTGTTTGGTTGGTCGGGTATGATTTTTAATTGGATGGAATATCACAAAATGAAAGAGTTTCAAAGGATGAAGATGCAAGTATATTGAGAAGTGTTCAGTAGATAGGATTAGTGTGAAGCAGCTTTAATCCATTGGGCAATGGAGTCACAGAAGGGTTTAATTGTACAACCATTTCAAGAGTGTTCCAAGGGGAAAGTCATCTATATCAAAATATCCTTTAGATTTAAATGATGGAGTGGAACATTAAAAGTGTTGAGAAAGTGGAAAAAGCCAATAATTTCAACAAATATTTATCAACTTTCCATACAAGAAAAGCCTTTTTAAACAAATTTTTGAAACCAGCCAAAGGATAGGGCTAACCATAGACTTCTTTGGAAAAGCTTGTATTAAAGCTAACTTATCAGACAACAATCCAGTAATCACACTAGACTACTTTCAGAAGGGATGAAAATAGATAAGAAAACAAAGTGCAGCTTAAGATCAAGTCAGATATCATTAAAATCCAGGCTTGCTTTCAGCATACTCTTAGGGAAACTTTCAAAAAAACTTTGGAGGAAGAACTATAAGACAAGGAAAACCATAAACTTTCCTAGTTTAACTCTACTTAGCATGTAATGAAAATATCATTCAAGAACTTCCTTTCAAGTTTTTCACTTCAAGACATGGACTAACCAACATTCCTTGATAATGTTTATACTTACTTTAAGTCATTCTCAAACATCACAATTAGCAGAAAACATATAGATAAAGCTTATCAGTGAGAGTAGGGTACTTTAGCATTAAATCCTAGTTCTATGCTTGCTATTCTTTATCAGAGAAAAGTGAACAAAATGGAACACATGAAAGGAAAACAATAACAGTAAGAGGTACTTCACCAATGATATAGACCAGGATCCCAAGAATCAGCTTGTATATTGGTTGTTGATCTAGTTACAAACTACAATTTCCAATGCTTTATCACAGCTTCAACTTCTCTTCTCAGCCTAACTTCTTCAATAACTTAACAGAGCTTCAGAGCTTCAGAACTTATTTACACTCAACAATGATTTGATACAATAAATATTACATCAAAGTCCAATAACCAACCCTTTACAATGTGCTCCTCAAGGAGATTTTATAAGGAAATGAGGAGGTGGAAGAGTTTCTAGGGTTTAGTATCATTAATTCTATGCTAAATGCAATTCCTAGCCTTGAAAACCATGCAAGGCATAAGGAAGGAATGCATTGAATTACAACTCTGTTTCATTTATTCCATTTATGTTTTTTAGGCCTAGTGGACAAAAAGATTTACTTCAAGGCTTTCTTTATATTTTACAATAACTTTACTGACAGTTTTAAAATATATCCTTTTGTTTGAAATAATTGTTTAGCTATATTTAGCAAAATATCTTCTGACTGGGCAGTAACTATGCCTTTATTTATTTATTGAAGCTACAGGTGGCACTTTTAGTAGCTGAAAGGATATTTTAGCCTTTGAAGTGGAAATGGAGGCTTCCTTCGACTGATATGACTATGATGTGGGCTTTAGGATTCATTAAGCCTTTTTAAACCATATTTGTCTTCAACTTGTGTCTTTATCCTCTTAAACAGTAGATTTAAACTATTAATCTTCAATCTTATGATTTAATCCTTTAACTCTGCTCTTCTGTACAGGTGTATGGGGTTTGTTGATCTGGAGAGTTTTTTTGTGGGCCGATGATCATGATTCATTGACTGTTAGCATTGAAATCAACCCTTTATTTATCCCCCACATGATATTTAGGTTGCAGGATTGTTTCTGGAAATAACTCCCTAGAGGTCGTTGGGTCAAAAACCTCCACAGATCGAGGCATGCTATTCAAGAAGGACTCACACAATCAAACTTGTACACTAAAAACTAGATATTACAGATTGTAGAACTCACCTGTAGATCCTACGTTTGATGTAGATCCTGCGGGGTCCAAACCCCCAGCAACTCTTATTCCTCTTCAACCTAGAAATCAAGAAGAGACATGCACGTAAATCTAGTTGTATAGCATATATCCTTCCTAAATGTTAGTGTAATCCATGTGAAATATCATATAAACAATAATAAATGTTTACTTAACAATATTTTCACATTTTCAAGCAGATATTAGCACGTGAATTCAGAAACAAGATGGTTCTTCTTCATTACGAACAACATGTACAATAGTAGAAAGGTGGAGAGATCACCTGAATCCTTCCACGATCTTCGAACATACCGTCGTCCAGATCCGTCCTGCCCTTGCCTCACTAGAATTATTTCAAGACTTGTGCACACGAGATGGCATATAAGTTGATGAACATCTCCAGGAAACAAGGGTTTCCTATAAAAATCCGGGAAGTGCAGGAGGCACGGGAAATCAGACTTGAATCGGGTTCCAACAGTGTATAATATCTATAATTTTCCTCTCTCCCTTAGGCCATGCATATGAGGGGCTTTTATACTCCCTCAAAGTAGTTTCAATCAGTTGGAAACAGTTGGCCACGGGCTGGGGTGGTTGAATTACAGGAATAACCATCAACCCTTCCTCGAAAATAGGGATATATATATATATATATATATATATATATATATTTAATGATTTTAATGGCATATGCGGAAAAGTATCTCTAGACTCGCGTATACACGCGAAAAAGTCTGGGCATATCTGCGTATGGGATTTCAAACACTATTTTTATGAACTTTATTCAATTCTGTGGGAATGGGTGCCCAAGGCCAAAGAGACAATCATGAATCACATAAGGGTGAAAAATGATGCTATAACAGATGCCCCCTAATATATGAGGTCAGAAGGGGTACATGATGGTCGAAATGTATTATGTGCATAGAAAGAACTTCGTAAGGACAAGAGAGGACTTCACCAGATTTCAGCCTAGCAAAAACAAATGAAAGAAAACAGAGTCAGCTCAAGACTGAGGCAGGCATACCCATGCTCCGTCAAAAAATATATCCATATAGAAAGTACATAATAGATCCAGAATGTATACAAGTATAACTAAACTGAAAGTACATAATGAATCAACTGAGCACGGCCCGAAAGTACAATTCATAATCAATGTCCAAGTATCACATATAGAAAAACTAATCAATAATGCTGAAAATGGATGTCTGATCACAAAAGTAACTGAATCTCCAGGTACCAAATCATAAGGGGTGGAACAGATGGTACAGTCACGCAACTCGGGAGCCAACATATAGGATGCTGTGGTACGACACTGAAACATATAAAGGTGGACGGCATCACTGGCAGAAATTGAAAGGACTGTCAAAAGTGAACTGAAAGATGCTGATGCAACCCGAGGTATTCACCGATCGCGATGGCACAATTCTACACAATGGGAATAAATGAGCTGAAGTCGACCATGTGAGAAATCATTTGATTACCGGTCAATAATGCATACCATTAACAAACGTGAGACAACCCACTGATAATGAAAATGAGTGTCAAGGTGCCCCAGTACAATCTAACAAGTGCGAATGAATGAGTTGAAGTCGAACACTTGGAAGAATCTACCATCAGGAGGCAATGATGAATCCCCACTATCGATAGCGAAGAGTCTGCCACTGATGACTGCAAAACCTAAGGTATTAACAAAAGACTCTAGGCCTTATTCCCAGATCAATGAGTCGGAGTCAATGGGAAAAGATCTGCTGGAAGGAAGGCATTAAGGCATCCCACATCAATCCAGTGCGAGTGTAACCTGCAAGCCAAAATTTGGAAGGAATCAGACGAAGCAGAGTGATGGAACCAAACCTAAGTACGTTTCTGACATGCATAAGATGAAGCTAGCGCACAGCAGAAACCCTATGAACCAACCAATAATGAAAGCTGACACAGAGGCGAGATATCCACCGATAGGGTCAAATGGAGATCAAGGTACTGCACGAATCCCAAGTGTGATAACGTATGCTGATGTCGAACACACGGAAAAAAACTCAGTCAAAGACCCATAATGATGATCAAATGCTGAGCACAAGGTCACCTATCAATGGTGGAAATAGGGCCAGGGTGCAGCTCTAGGTTTACTCTCAGAGCAATATGTCATAGTCGATAAGAGACAAACCTGACAGCAAGAAGTCAATGGAGACCTTCTCAAACCAGCACGAGCAGAGACCAAACATCTGATGTGATAGAACAAGATACTGAAAATAACTGGGAGGGCGACTGAATAATAATTCTAGAGACACCACAGAATGGCCGAATCTGGTTAAACTTCCCTTGAAAAAAAGCACGACTCATGATGACCATGGTAGTAGAAATGACATTGTATAAGTCTGTTATGCAGGAGGCAAAAACAAACTCTCCATATGATTGGAAGAGATAAAAAACCGAGGTAGGACTGACCAGTGAAACAAGGGAAAAAGCTTAACCTAGGTCAAGACTAAAACCATCCCAAATGAAGGAAATATATAACTGCATGTGCTTTGTTCAAGGGCAACAAACTGATACTGTACTACCATTAAATTATGAAGTAACATCCCGTTCCCGCTCTTTTTTTCATATTTAAATTTTTTTGTCTTTTTCATATAATAAGCTTGAAAAAGAATAAAATAATGCTATAGTACAATGGATAGAATGAGTATCAGGAAACATATGCTCTAGTTCCTGGGATAGGAACGATCCTATGATTAATGCAAGGTGGCGAAAATTGGTAAGCAATACTCAAAGGAATGTTCCATCCATGGGTGAAAAGGGTGTCTAGTCACGATAGCTAAGTGCATGCAATGGTTAATTTGTACAGAAATTCAAGGTCAAAAGATGGCTTAAACAACGAGTCCAAATGAATCGGGCTCAAGGCCAGGATAAACAAGTAGCCAATACGCAATGCAGTAATACAACTCAATGACACCAGGGAGCCTCTAGGGTAATAGCCAAAAAAAATGATAGTGAAGAAGAAGAAGAATGAAGCTTCAACACATTAGTCATGGTGGGACTAAAGAGGACTCCTGAGCCTACATGAAACGCAACATGGGCAACAAGTGCTAGCGAGGAACTAATTAGGAAGCCCATGTAAGAGAAGGCTCTACCACCAAGTCATGATTAAATAATCGGTGAGTGAAATAGGTGAAATAATCATGACCTGATGGGATCGACCCTATGGCAAGTGATCAGAATGGAGGCTAGTATGCAAAATGCAACAGAAAATGGATGTCCTAACCTATATGCCAGTGAAGATCATATACCTTCCATGACAGGTCAGCAGTCATGGATCAAAAACTGGAAAAATCTCAACTGCATCAAAATGTACCTGAAAAAATACCAATCCTGACACTTACAAGCATCCGAGTTATGCAGCTTAAGATAGATTGAAAAAATAAGCATAATAAATTTTTGCAAAAATTTTCAATTTCTGGGCATAAATACACATGTTACCTCATATTTGGTTCATTGTTACTTGCTGATTTTGGAAAAAAGAGCTCTGGAGAAAAACCTTCTTTCGTCAAAACAGGAGCAATCAGTGGTCAAACTTCGCCAAATTAGTCAGGTAATCTTTTAATCCATCATTATTATCAATTTTGTCCATTCATAGAATTAAAATTTGGAAATTTCACCGTATTTTTTTTTTTTAAATTTAGGGCTCTACGCATACGTGGGTTCATATGGACCAAACCGCATATGATACGCGACTATGTATAGGGTAAGTCACATATGCACAACCCGTAATGTTAAAAAATGTTTCTAATGAACAAATAAATTATTTTCAAGATGACCATCTCTTGGAGGGAACGTGAGCATAGTGCAATTGATAATGCAGTAATGCAAGATCAACAGTCGCTCGATATCCTTCGAAATTGCAGATTGCTAAAATTTTTCAAAATGCCACATATGAAAAGTAACGTCCGGTTGCTTGAAATGCTGGTAAATTACTGGGAACCGGAGGAATATTTTTTCGTGATAGATCAATTGCCTATACACATAGAAGTGGAAGACATTTACTTCATTACTAGACTCTCATGGAGGGGAGACCCAGTAGATTTGCACGACAAGCATATGGGAGGGATTACGGTGGATGACTATGTCCACGTCTACTGTGTAGAGGGGTCCAAAAAAGTAGGGACTCAGATTGCTATAAAATATTTGAGAGATCTGCACATGAAGATTCTCCTGTTTACCATTGGCAGGGTAGTAGGATCTGCCTCCTTGCATCAGGCATCTAGTACCTAGATGAGCATAGCTGTAGAAATCCTAGTCCATCTGTATGATTGGTGTACAACTCTATTAATCAACATGAAGAAACAACTGACCTCCATCCGGAAATATAAAACAAAGCATTTCGGGTATGGAACCATTTTGATGACATTCTTCTTTGAGAAGATTCCTGGGCTTTGACCCAAAGTGATCTCTTCAATCAACAGCCCAAGAGACCCAAGAATTTCTCGATGGGCTGATTTGATGAAGAGACTATGGGGAGGTGAAGTTCCCTGAACCACCTGGGACGACGAGTTCTTCCAATGGTGGGAGGAAAAATTCATTGCAGTGGAGGACTATCCCTATGCCAAAATGGATTTTTGCAGTGATCCAGACCTTGTCCTTCCACCTGGTGCGGCATGGGGTGAAATCAGTGAGATTGCAATTTTTTAATTATATTATTTTTTGATGATTTTTTCAATATATGAGAAAAAATTTAAAAACAAAACATGTTTTTTATTGGATTCAAAATGACTTACAATATTATGATGACCATGATACATATATTGGACCAGTCCATCCTGAGGGCTACCCACGACATAAGCACCATAGAGGTGAGGCAGATACTAAAGGCCTAGGCAGGACTCTCCATGCCGTTCAGAGAAGCTTGGAGGGTTTGACCCGCCAAGTGCCTATGGCCGCAATGGAAGACCTACTTGTGGCTATCCAGAGATGGGTAGTGTGAGTACCACTTGATTGGGTGCAGTTATTCCGTCGTGTCGCTACTGCGATCGTGTTCTATAGGAACACAAATATTGGGCAGGGACCACAGGAGTAGATAGATATGATTGTTGGATGATTGTATATTTTTTATATTGAACATGATCTGGCATAAGCCCTAATTTTTTATGACTTATGGATCCAAATTTTGTATAGTTTTTTGAAAACTATGATGATATATATATACAATGATTTATGATGTGATGTGACAAATGTATAAAAAATGTATGATGTTTTGATGATTAAAATTAATGTATTGAATGATTCATATGACAATCAATTTCTTGATTAGCTAATGAGTCTGCTATCCAATTGTTTGCTCGAGGAATATGAATGAATGTTAAAAACTAAAATGATATTTGTAACAAACGTACCCTAAAAAAAACCGGAATAAAAATGGATCTCGAACCCGATAAGTATTGTTTAACTGCAACACCACCAGCTGGGAGTCCAAGAAAACTACCAACGAATCAACACCCAAAGATATTGCCTCCAAAAGTAGATAAATAACTACAGTGTACTCTGCTACATTATTGGAAGCATGACCAATGCAGACTCCTCTTGATACTAACAGCTGACCGGATGGATAATGAAGCACCCAAGCCGCGGAAGCCAAGTTCCGAGTGTGTCTACTAGCACCATCAGCGAAACCATAATGACTCATGACATTTGACACAACCTACCAAAGTAGATCAAAAACATTACCATCACATCAAAGATAAAAAAAAACAGATATGTACAAAATAAAACTAACTATATACAAAAGCAAAATGCCAGGCCGAAGCCTAGGCATAATACCTTTTCAAATAGAGCCCATTTCTGGGCTTCGCCAACTCATTTCCTTCAAAATAAACCAAGGCATACGCTCTTTTTTTAAGGACTCTTTTAATAATGAAGGGGCCATACCACATAGAATTAAACTTTCATGCGCCCAGAGAATCCTTCTCTTGGGCATAGACCGAAACGAGGTCGCCTTCCGAGAAAACCGTAGGTTTGACCGCCTTATCGTACTGAACTTTAACTTGTTTCTTATGTGCCTCATTCATCGTAGCGGCATCCCAACGTTGCTCATCAAGATGTTCTAGATGAAGGAGGCGTTCTTCGAGACTAGAAGTGTCAGGAAGAAGCTCAACAACTAACTTTAGAGAAGGAATCTCACATTCAATGGGAAATATGGATTCTAGCCCGTAAGCTAGTTGAAACGGAGTAAAGCCAGTTACAGTTTTTACTAACGTCTGGTATGCCCAAAGTGCAGGATACAGCATCATATGCCAGTTGGATCGAGCTTTATCAATTTTCCTTTGAAGAATGGTCTTCAAGGATTTTTTCACGGCTTCTACTTGCCCATTGGCCTGAGGATAATAAGGAGACGAATGCTCCTATCGGAAACCTAATTTTAGAGCCAACTCAGCCATCATGCTATTATGAAAATGGCTTCCATGATCAGTTAAAATCTCTCTAGGAATACCAAAACGAGCAATAACCTGGTTGAAAAGAAAAATAGCTGCTGTCTCACCATCATTCCCAAAAGTAGGCATAGCCTCGACCCACTTCGTAAAGTAGTCTACTGCTACAATAATGTACTTGTGACCTTTAGCCGAAGGCCAGTTACAAGTAGTATAATAAATACCCCACTTTGTAAACGGATGGACAGTAATGACTAGAAAAAGCAGAGCTGGATGAGCGCACATTTTTCGAGTATAGACTTGACACGGATGAAACTTTTTGACCGACTACATACAATCTTTGAAAATCAAAGGCCAAAAGTATCCAGCACACAAGATTTTTTGGGCTATAGCAAGCCCAGATAAATGACCACCACAAGCTCCACTGTGGCAATCATTCAGCACAGCCTCAGCTTCTTCGAGAGTTAAGAAACGTCTCAGGATTGAATCAACCCCTCAACGGTATAAAGCATCACCAATAATTAAGTAATTTTTAGCCAAGTGATGCAATTTATGGCGTTCATATTTCGAAAAAGTAGAGGGAAACTTTGCAGTCTGTAGATACACAATGATATCCCCACACCAAGGATCCTCTGAAGAGATGACAAACAAATGTTCATCCGAGAAGGATTCATCATAGACCATCTCTTCTACACAGGGAAACTCGGAGATTAATTCCGCGAAAACCAATGATTTCTTGGACTTGGCAGACATAAACTCAAGATCAAATTCCTGCAAAATCACAATCCATCTATTGTATTTTTCCCCAATCACTCGCCTACTGAGAACAAACTGAAATGGATTGGCTGCTGCCAAAACATAAGTTTTTCGTAGAAGAATATAATGTCTGAGTCGTTGTATAGCATGAACAGCTTCTAAACCCAGTTTTTCTATCAGAGAATACCGGAGTTTAGGTCCTACCAAGCCTCGACTAAGATAGTATATAACATGCTCTGCAAGAGCATCATCCTCCTGAACCAGAACCATACCAATGGTAGATTGTGCTGTTGCAAAATGCAAAAGGAAATCCCTGCTATAATCAGGTGGACTCAATATAGGAGCAGAGGTCAATTCTTTTTTCAAAGCATCAAATGAGAGCTGAGCGAAGTCATCCCAAAAGAATGGAACTCCTTCTTCAACAATCTCATAAATCCTTTGGTAAATTCAGCATAATTTACAATAAATCTCCGAAGAAAATTAGCTTTTCCTTGTAGACTTTGAAGTTGACGAATAGATGACGGGGGAGGCAACCGAAGTATCGCCTCAACCTTGAAGGGATCTACCCTAATCCCTTCCGAAGACACTATGAATCCCAATAACCGACCAGATGTGACTGTGAAAACACACTTGTTCGGATTCAACCTAATCTTATAGAAATGACATCGTTCAAATACTTGATGGAGGTGAGCAGGATGATCTATTCTCTTTCGAGAACGAGTAGCTAAATCATCCAAATACGCCTCGACAATATGTTTAATGTCGTGGAAGGCATATGACATGGCCCGCTGAAAAGTAGCCCTAGCATTTTTAAGACCAAAAGGAATTTTCTTGTAATAAAAATTACCCCAGGGAAAAATAAAGGCAGTCTTGTGCTGATCTTCAGGACAGATAGTAATCTGATTGTATCCGGAGAAACCGTCCATGAAGGAGAAAATCTCATTACTAGCACACTCGTCGATAATCTGATCTATAAATGGTGTCGGGTAATTATCTTTTGGACATGCTTTATTAAGGTCTCTGAAATCAATGCAAACTCGAATTGTTCCTTGTTTCTTATCCACATGAATAGGATTCAAAACCCATTCAGTCAAAGGAACAGGGAAAATAAATCCCGCCTTAAGCAGCTTCTCCACCTCGGATTTGATAGCTGCAACCTTCCTAGGATTGATTTTACGAGGCTTTTGCCTCACAGGCTTAGCATTTTCATAAATTTTGATCTCATCCTAGACAATAGATGGGTCTATACCAGGCATTTCCTCATAAGACCAAGCGAACACATCCTTAAACTCTTTAAGGAGATTGGTGTAAATCTGAATCTCTTCAGGGGAACATTCAGCTCCGATGAAGACATTTTATATAACATTGGGATCCCTGGAAATGTTCAGCAGGATAGTTGGAGAAATCACAGCCATGTTCCCTTCATCATATACATGTGCTGGTGCTAAAGGGTTCAGGACTAGGTGAACAGGACCAGGAGACAAAGGACCTAGAAAAATTGATTCAACTTCGCTCAAATTAGGTAAAAAGTAAGACCAATGATGAAAATCATCCCATGGTCTATCTATACCAGTCATATATTCTAGGATGGCCTCTTCAGATGGAAGAGTGGTATCAAGGCAATCCTGAGCGGAAGAAGAACTAAGTGTCCAAGCCAGAGCCACATCGCCATCCAAATCCTCTAGAGAAAGAGAAGCTAGGATGGACTCTGCAGAGTCAACAATAGATTGGTAAGCAATCTCAGCTGCAGACATTGGAAATGCCATTCCACCCACTTGAACTTCCGCTAATGTGGAGGTAGGGGAAGGTAAGGTCCAAGGGTCCGAAAAATAATGAGTTCTGAAGAACTCTCTTCGAATAGGATCCCTGGAGGATGAAATTGCATTTATATGAATGGTAGGAGGTGGAATATTGAAAATACCCATCAAAGAAGAATACATCCCAACCCCTAAATTCTCAACAGGCGGCTTGGCATCATCCACCTTTGGAATAGTTGAGTCAGTAGATGCATTCGGGTCTATAGGAGAACAGTCCAGTTGATCCACTGTAACAATCCTCCCTTCTTGAGGGAAACAAATAAGCCGAAATAATGAGGATGCAATAGCATCCATCTCATAAATCGAGTTTCGCCCCAACAAAAGGTTGTAGTCCAAGCTTACATCAACTATCTCAACCTCTATATTTACAGTTTTTCCCCCAACACAGATGGGAAAAGCTGGGATAATGCCATGTGGTCTGTCAGAATGACCATCAAACGCAGTCAGAAGAGTAGCAGATGGAACAGCTGTGGGAGATCCAATTCCCTTCCAACATACGAGAGACATCACACATGTGGAAGCACCCTCATCAATGATCGTCTGAAAGATATTGAATTTTTGATATGACGATTTGATATGAAAAGCCATATGATGTGGGAGTCTCCTTTTAAAATTATACATGTCGAATGTAATCACAAGAGATTTCTTTGGATCGACAACTCCAATAGAAGTGAGCAAAGCACTGCGCTGAGCTGGAAAATACTGGAGCACCTCAAGAGCAGGCATAGCACAAGGGCTCTGCGCCAGATCTTCTACAAAAGAGTAGTTCTGGGTGGCCCTGGCATTTGGATTAATCATCATACGCTTAGTAGATGTTTTTTGCATCCGAGGTATAGGCTCAATAGTCGGTCTCGTAATATGAAGTGGCTCAGTACCATCGGGAGCACCTTTAGCCTTCGAAGACTCAGTTTCGCCATAATCACGGGATCTCGTGGCGATATCTGCGTGAGCACTCATCATATATATGTTTGAGGGATTTTCCCCTTCCTGGGTGCCCCCAGAGGAAGCCCCAGGATTTTGACTTGCGCCAACAACTAGTTGTTGCCCTTGGGGAAAAGGGTTTGTCAACATAGCCTGGGAACTTGAAGAACCTTGTTGAGCTAACAAGCACTGCGCATCTTGAATTTTAGGGAAAAGGTGAGTAAGATGGTCTCCAGTACATAACTTGCATGGAAACTTAACTTTATTTTTATCCTTTGAACCCTCACCAACATGCTCGTTGGATTTATTTGCATTACCTTTTTCTTATTATTATTCCATCCCTTCTTCTTCCCTTCGGATTGTTGATTTCCTTTAGGGTTGGAAGTCTGGACGGCATTTACCAACAAATATTGAGAAGGCGATGACTCAGTAGGCATAGCCTGACCAGAGGAAGCAGATTGTATAGACAACTACTGCATTTGACTGAACAGGTTAGCTGCACCGCTATCGATCGACCCAATAAGTCCATCACCATGAGGACTAGGTTTAGTCTTAGAAAAGTCTAATTTGGAGTGGGGAGAGTCAGGAGAATACTTATGAAGGACAGTAGACTAAGAATATATCAATTCAAGCTGCTGGGCGCTGAAAATAGCATGTTCCTCAGAAAATACCCCTGATAGGGATACATCCTTAGAAATATCTGGCTACAAAGATTTCAAAAACCATTCCAAGAGGAATTCTCCTGGAATATAAGCTTTGATAAGCCTCTTTCTTCTCCACCGTTCTTGAATATGATCATAAATGTGGGTTGCCTTGTCCTACTTAAAATGGGCCAGGATTTCTGTCCCGGCATCATAACGAACAAGAAACTGAAAATGATTTAGAAATATAGTAGCCAGATCTCCAAAAGTAGAAAAACTACCCCCAGTTAGCTCAATGTACCACTTGGCAGCATTTCCATTCAATGTGTGCTGAAACAACATCAACCTAATCTAATCCTCGATTAGGGAGTTAGATGAACACCAAATATGGAAAGTAGTGATATGATCAGTTGGGTCCTCTCCATTCTTGCCTTCAAACTTTGGAATGTCTGAAGGTAGTTTGGTAGGAACCGGAGACCACCCCGGACTATATCGGATTGGATCATTTGTCAATTTCGATAAATCTGGCAAGTTTAAAGTTGCCAGAAAAGGTAAACGAGGAGGGGCCTGAGGGTTCCATCCTTGGTGGGATGGATTCCCAACATTCTGAAAAGAATAACCAAGATTTTATGAGGCACCAGGTTGCCAGAAAGAGCTCGTAGAAAATTTTGGGCCATAGGATGACCCTTGTGACCCAAAATTTGGAGAAGGACCCCCTCCCAAGGTATAGTTACCATAGACCAGACCAATTCCCCCCATTGAAGTAGTGAATGAAGAGGAAACCCCCTGATAGGGGTTCCAAGCACTAGAAAAAGGGGAAAAAGCCAGATAAGTACTCGACGAAGTGAATGGACCATTCCCTTGGTGACCAGCGAAAAAATGATTCCCAACCCCCACCACTGTAAATATAGGGTTCCAACCGGTAAAGGTAGTCGAAATCTGACCTCCAGACCAAGGGTTAAAACTTTGAGTCCGGGATGTAAAAGGAAAAGACCCTAAGAAAGGATTCGAACTAGGAATATGCCCACTTCCGAAGGGGAACCCTTGAAAAGAAGCCGACCCACTAGCCATAGAGGACATGGGTGCAGATGTAGTTGCAGTAGTGGAAAAGGAAAATGAAGGAATCCCACTAAAGGGCATTCCAAAACAAAAGGGACCAGATTGAGAAGCTTGTGCTTGGGTGGAGCCAGAGCCAAACACAGCAGTACTAGAAGCAATTGAAGATATAGAAATTGTGCCTCCTCCTTCTACTGAAGCAGGAGTTTGAATGCCTGCAGCACTCACAGCCGAAGCTGCATTCCCAGTCGTGGCCATCGAAAGTTATGACTAAGATGGATAAGGACTTTCTGGTCTTGCATACTCAGGTCTGATGTACTAAAAAACAAACAGAGAATTAGTAGAAATAGGAGATGGAAGTGACTCAGGAGGCTGAGGTACTTCCTCTACTTCTACTTCTTCTTCTCCTTCTCGCGGAAATAATACTCTCGAGGTGAGCGAAATGCTCCTCTCGGAACCAACACCAAAACCAACTACAGAACCTTCAATCCCTAGTGGAGGATCTCTCTCCGTTGCGTCAGATACCACTGGGTGATATTCACCTGCTATATTACTCCTACGCCTTCTTGAAGAAGGCTCAGTACTCTCAGGAGATAACCCCCAGATTCTCCTCAATCGACGAGGCGCTTGATTAGCCACTTTAACAGATTAATTAGACTCAAAAAAGTATAAATCTAAGCAAGCTAGGAGCAAAGAGCACTCACTAAAAAATCCCTAAGATGCAACCAAGCAAGCAGCCTTCAGGTATTTCCGCTCCGGCTGATTAGGACCAGACACCAAAATATGAGAAAGCGAAAGATAGGACCTCCCAAAAGTAGTCTAGGATAATTACGGCCCAGGCCTACTAGCGAAGGTAACAGAAATAGTTACGCTGACCTCCTAACAACAGCCTTTGCCGGTGCAAGTACCCAAGCTTCGCCGGGGCACCGTCCAGAAGTACTGCTGGAAGTGATACGACATCTGCCTCAGGTACCACGGGTATTCCCCCCCGCAGTCACCTGTGTGGTACCTAGGAATGGAAACTAAGGGCACCAATCCATATCAGCAGCCGGGAGGAACGGTCTTAAGGCAAGATCCAGCGAATCAGAGAGGGGGTATCTCTCTTTTCAACCTTCACTTTCCCTCGCGCCTGACTCTCTAGAGGAGAGCTTTCCTAGTACACCTAACGGTGTTGGATTTCGCTCATTTAAGAAAATTCTATGTTTTAGTTTGAGCATCCTTGGAGATTTAACTCTCCACTCACCTAATCCAAGGCCCTACAACCTAGCTAGTTGATGTATGACACTTAATAAAAACTTGCTAGTTGTTTTTAAATTATTGCGCTTATTTTAGTTGGCTGTTATATTAAGTCAAGGGAATATGGAAATGAAACTCGTGATGTTTTGTGACGCAGAAAAGAAATTAATGAAAACCAAACTACATGCAGATGCAGTAATTTCCCTTCGATGAAAAGAAATTTCTACATGGGTTCTACGAGACTATTTTTTTTAGATATGAAACCTCACACTCGCAAAATTTACGAAAAAGAATACAAATATTCAAGTGCACCTAATGCAAATTACTAAGAGCATGCCAACTCTAAGATGCAAAATCTAATAAATCAAAGAGAAATTTTCAAAAATCCCTTAGTTCTATCACTTTTCAAAAATCCCTTCCCAAATGAAGTCAGAAACCAAAGGTAAAAATCTCAACAAGGCTTCAAAATATGAAAAGAAACCAAAACAAAATGTTTTTGGGCTTTTGATTTTTATAAAAAGAAGACTTCAAAAATACCAAGAAAACTATCCAATTACCAAGCCAAACAATCTTCGAATTTCAAGAAAAACTCCAACAAAAGTGCTCCAAATCTTATAATGCCACTTAGTAGCAATATTCATACGATTAAAAGGAAGACAATAAACTCAATAACTCAGCCCAGAATAATAGCACAATCTTGCAGCAAACAAAAGTTCAAAGAGTCGAAAATGACTCTTAAAGAAATTGCAACAAGACCTAGTCAGATGAACTCAAGAAAACCAACCAAAAAGCAGGCAAAAATTAAAGTGAAAAGCAAGACAAAAAGTTAGGAAAGAGCATATGAGGAGAAGCTCTCTGTCCTGATTAAGCAGAACATCCAAGAATCTCCGAAAAGAGATCTTTGGTACTCGAACCAGAAATGCAAGCACTAGAAAAACAAAGATTTTCCAAATGAGCCGGTCTTCAACCAAACAAGAGAGAAAAATATCAATAACCACTTTCAACACAATCCAGAGACTAAAAGGACACTGCAGGAATAGGTCACCACAGGTAGACAAGACCCAAAAGTCAAAAAATCAAAAATTTCAAAATTTGCTCAGGCATACGCTACTCAGAAGTTTTGAAACAAGCGTGCATACGCGACTGTGTCAAAGGAAACATGCATATACGCAACTTCCTTTGAAAGAATCTGCGTGTATACGCGGCTGTATATAAGAAAACTCGTATATGGACAAGCAAATAATGAAAAATGAAAAAGATCAAGCCTGGCCAAAAAACCAGGTCTTTAGTCTGACTGAGAAAAAACTAACTAGACTGGAAATAATGATTAAAACTGTCGGAAACCTTTAAAACAGCTGAAACCACCCAACAGGGGAATCACAATAATGCGATCCCCAGCAGAGTCGCCAATTCTGTTTCGGGAAATAACTCCCTAGAGGTCGTTGGGTCGAAAACCTCCACAGATCGGGGCATGCTATTCAAGAAGGACTCACACAATCAAAATTGTACGCTAAAAACTAGATATTACAGATTGTATAACTCACCTGTAGATCCTACGTTTGATGTAGATCCCGCGAGGTCCAAACCCCCAGCAACTCTTCTTCCTCTTCAACCTGGAAATCAAGAAGAGACATGCACGGAAATCTAGTTGTACAGCATATATCTTTCCTAAATGTCAGTGTAATCCATGTGAAACATCATATAAACAATAATAAATTTTTAATTAACAATCTTTTCAAATATGCAAGCAGATATTAACACGTGAATTCGGAAACAAGATGGTTCTTCTTCATTACGAACATCATGTACAATAGTTGAAAGGTGGAGAGATCACCTGAATCCTTCCACAATCTTCGAACAGACCGTCGTCCGGATCCGTCCCGCCCTTGCCTCGCTAGGATTATTTCAAGACTTGTGCACATGAGATGACATATAAGCTGATGAACATCTCCAGGAAACAAGGTTTTCCTGTAAAAATCTGGGAAGTGCAGGAGGCACGGGAAATCAAACTTGAATCGGGTTCCAACAAAGTATAATATCTATAATTTTCCTCTCTCCCTTAGGCCATGCATATGAGGGGCTTTCATACTCCCCAAAAGTAGTTTCAATCAATTGGAAATAGTTGGCCATGGGCTTGGGTGGTTGAATTACAGGAATAACCATCAACCCAGCCTCGAAAATAGGGATTTTTATATATTTTTTGATGATTTTAATGGCATACGTGGAAAGGTATCTCTGGACTCGCGTATACACGCGGAAAATTATGGGCATATCCATGTATGGGATTTCAAACACTTTTTTTTATGAACTTTATTCATGTTTGTGGGAATGGGTGCCCAAGGCCAAAGAGACAATCATGAATCACATAAGGGTGAAAAATGATGCTATAACAAGGATTGTCACCCTGGACCTTTTTGTCACCTGCCTGTGACTATGGGGAAAAATAGAGATAAAACACCATTAAAACTACAAAAAATGATAAACACATCATAGAAAACCTAAAAGAGTGGGAAAGACTATTTCAGAGGCTCATGAGGGTGGAGGAGCAATGAGAAAAAAAGTGGATGCAGCAGAAAAATGGGAGGAAAACCCAGCAGAGCAGCTAACCAGGTGCAAATGGAAGTTTGGGCGTGACGACGAGCAAGAGCCATTGGATTAAAGCAATCAATGATTAAGATTGCTTGATGAAATGTTTCGGGGGCAAGTTAGGTGGGACATGGATGGGGGGTGAGATTAAAATAGGATCGTCCGATCTCAGAGATCGACGACGGAGATCTTTCGATGGAGCATTTGGGAGAATAGACGAATGGAAAATGAATGGGGTTGTGATATAACACAAGCCGTTCGATCTCAGAGATCGACGGCTAAGATTAAAATCGAAAATGAGGTTAAGGAGGGCAGCGGTATGGCAGAAAAACGACAGTGGTTTTTGCAAAATATTTGGGGGGTAGGTAGTATTTCCCAAAAAAACACAATTCCATACATCACTTGACACCTGTCCCTTTCAATACCACCTGTTTTGCAAAATATTTTGGCGTTAAGCTTCGGGTGCAAAAATATTGTGATATGCAACGTCCACCGTTGGATTGGAGGCTCCAGATCCTATGGTGCATATCACATGCGACGGGGTGAGAGATGCACAGACGAGGGATGGTGGGACCGCAGGATGTGTTAGTAACTTTGTCATGTAATGGAAAAAGTTATTTGGTGGAGTGATTTATCAAATGGAGATTTTAGAATATCAGATTAAATCTCGATCATAGGATCTTAAGAATGAATGGTCATGATTAAAGGAAGGAGTGGATCATGTTGAAAAGAGAAAAGGGATGAGAGGCGAAAAGGCAGAGGAAAGGTGGCCCGATGGTTGTTGATCTCTATAGATCAACGGTCGAGATTCATTTAAAATATTACATTTCAGGAATGGAAAGATAAAAGGAAATAGGGGTTTGGGAAAGGTTTTTGAGCCCTTTAGTGCCCGATTGCAGGGCATTAGGATGCATGGAGGAAGGGGCTAAAGGAATAAGCCATCGGGGGCTTAAATACTTTATAGTACTAAAACTGATTTTTAGGCCAAAAAATAGGGTTTTTAAGGCTAATTAAGGGTTCCGATAGAGGGAAGAAAAGGTTTTTAAACCAGATAAAGGTAAGATATGAGGTTTAAAGGGGGTTTTGAGATGATCTTGGAGGTTAAATGAAGGTTAATGGAGGGATTTTATGAAGGAAATAAGGATGAAATGGGGTTATTGGTGAGTGAAAAGGAGGAGTGGAATGATGGAAAATGGAGTTTTTAAGCAGTCTTTCTTGGCAAACAGCAGGTACTTTAGGACTAACAGTGAAACAACAGTGAAGATTAACTCAAAGGGTAAATAACATCATAAGACTTCAAAATATGATAAGTTTTCAAAGGAAACTATCTCTTGAAGGCTAAAAAAGATTTAGCCACCATTTGCTATGACAAATTTTTATAGGTGGCTAACAGTGGCTCCACATGGGGATGGCATCTTCTTGAAGGTGTCAAGAACTTCAGCTATTAATCTCTAGCTTTTCAGTAAACCAGTGCCTTTTCCATTGAGCAACAACTTTTCTTTCCTTTGGCTGAACTTTCTTTGATCTGACAATCTTTGAAATAGTCTAAAACAATGGAATTCTATAAAAACAACATCTCTACTTACCCATTCCCAATGATCCTAACATTTTTTCTTCTTTCAGAGGGAATTTGGGCTAGAAAACTCTCTTCATCAACATTTTAGTTGAAAAATGAAAAAATAGTCTAAGTCTACTCTTATTTCTCCATGAGTTTAGATTAATCAATTGAACTCATAAGTTTCTCTACTTAACTATTGTATGTCAGGATTAGACTGTCTGACAAACCTTTATTCTCTAAATTCTAAAACAGAAAATTTAAAAGCAGCTAAGCCAGGATTAAGCAGTCTGACTTGTTGTTGGTCTATGGCATAAAAAAAGCTGCACATAGACTATTATTTGCAGAAAAGTAAAAAAAAATTGTGAAGGCTTAAGATCTGGAAATCAAAAACATCCTTCATTATTCTTCAGCTCTGGTTTTGATTTTGTTTGAGTTGTCTTCTTTTTCTTTTCTAGTTCAATTTTAAAACCAATTTTTTTTCTATATTTAGCTCAACATTTAATATAATTATAGTCATTCTTATTTTGAAACTCATAGGTTCAGATTTTGATTTTTTATGAACCTTTGTTTTTCTATCCTAATCTACCTTACTGATAAGCCAAGAGTGAGTTGTTTGGCTGATCTAATTCACTAACCTAGTAGCAATAAATTGAAAACTAATTAGTCATGATTAGGTTTTATGACTAACTAGAAGTGTGTTTTTAGGAGTGGAATTTGAGCTTGCACACTTTTAGACTTTGTCTATCTTTTTTGGTATGGGGTTGTACCTTTCTTGTTTTCATTCTGCCCTCTTTTCTATTTTTACTGTTTTTGTATGTTTCCCTTTTTCCTTCAAAGAAAAAAATCAACAACTAAATAAATGGTCAAAGTTGAGCTTTATTGACATTCCTATCTAACCTATTCTAACTCTTGAAATATTTCAACTTTGTATAGTAAAATAGTGCCAATGTAGCCAGCTGATTAGTGACAAAAAGGAACAAAGACCCTGGCTACTAGTCAAAGGTAACCACAATACATATTGAATATTAATCTTTAAAATCAAGTCTATCATAAAACGTGACAATGTTTTATGTCTTTGGCTCTTGCAAAGGATCCATGCTTGAGAATTTGAGCCAATTGGGGCCTCCACACACTCTTCCATAGGATCAACAAAGAAAAGATGAGAATTATTTTCATCTTGGCTCTCTATGATTGGTAGATTGTCTGCCTCTAAGACATCAGCCTTGTGGACTGCACCTTCAGCACGTCCCTTGGAATCATCATCATCGTTTACCTACAAATAAACAAGTAGTGAAATTTATTTTTTCCTTAAATCTATGCTTGCTTCTGATGTAAATTCAGGTTCTTTGGATGATAGATTGATATCAGCAATGGGAGAAGGTTTCTCTTGAAAAGATGGTATATCCTTAGTAGGATAGTCTTCTATTTGTTTTTCTTCCCCAAAGACTTGTCATTACTTTTTATGGTTTGGGTCAGCTGCTCTGAATTTTACTTGAATTGTATATTGTTTTCTTTCCCAAGGTTTTAGAAATGTACTAACAACAAGGGCTAATCCATTGGAAAAACTATTTTGGTCTTTAGGAACAAGGGTAAGTTGGAATTCTTTAAAAAAATTTAATAAATCCATGGCATCATCCTTATAGGCTCTAAGTCTGGGATTTTTAATCATGTATTCTTCATTTACTTGCCTAATTGCCAATTCTGCATTCCCATGAACTGTTATCCTCTGGGCTCCTAATTTCTTCAATCAATGCAGCCCTAAAAGAAGTGCCTCATACTCCACTGTGTTACTTGTGCATTGAAAATTCAATTTATATGAATGGCCTTCAAAATGATTGTTTTCTATATTGTAAAGCCATATTCCTACACTTTTGAGGCTGGATTTCACCTTGCCCCTTCTATTGAATCAAAGCTTGTGGTTGAAGGGAAACCTTGAGGATTTTCTACTATTTCCTGATCTGCTTATGTTTTAAACAACTCCTCATGATTTTTATGATGCTCAATTTGAATATAAGGTTCATGATTTGTTTCTTCTACATTATCAGGATGCCACCCTCTTCTTAAATTATGAAATGAGTTATAACATAGAGGGAGAGTTCCCATATGTGTTGGTTTTTCCTCTATTCCAGGTTCTATGTTTTCCAACTGGCTACTTGTTTCCTCAAAGCACTGCTCACTATTTGTATTTATATTTTGGTCATGAAGTTCCCTTAAAAGTGCTATACAAGATAGAGGTATGCTATCAGGACTTTCTTAATAGCTTTATTCATTTTTTTCTCTAAAATATTGCTCATCATACATATCTTGCTCATTTTTTAGGTCTTGTAGTGGTTGAGCTTGTGTTTGGTTTGGGAAAGGCATAGGTTTCTCTAGATCACCAATATTCAAATTAGCTTCATACCTATCCATTCTCTTTCCAAGCATGTACATCATTTTTTCCATCATGACCATTAGTTTGGCTTTTTGGTCTATGTGTAAATCCATGTTTGTAAATCAGAAAAGAGGTCATTGTATCTTGTCAACCAGTTTAGAGTCTTCTACCAGTGGAGTCATTTGGTATTTTAAGAGTTGTGGAGTCGCCATGTGGATGATTAAAATTTTTTTTTCCACCAACAATATGATTTGGTTTGCTCAATGCAATCCCAAAGGGATTTACAATGACTGGAGGGATATTAGGCCTACTAGAGGCCAGTGGAGTCACCAGGTGGAAATTTTTAGCTCTTTTGGAGGTAAAATGTTTTATGGTCCACCACCATATACCAATCTAAATGTTTTGGGTTTTTGAGTTTTTTCAGTCCTATAGGTTATGAGAGGGTCCTAAATCTGTTTCAACACTTAGCTATGGTAATGAGACAAACAGATTTTGCTCCTATGGCTTAGCTAGCTGATTTCTTCAAGGTTTGATAAGACTCTATGAGAATCCTAAGGGTTACTTAGTTTGTCACTAATTCAAATAAGTCCTATCATGATCACCAACTGAAAAATGAGTGTTTTGTTTTAAGGATTTTACTCAAATAATCCCCAGTATGTTCGCCAAGAATGTTAGGTCTCTTTAATTTAGTAGAATGGCAAGACTAAATGCTGTAGAGACTACATCAAAAACCACTTTGGGATTCTAGGATCTAGCCCTCCTGAATCTAGAGAGGGATCTCTCTATAAGTGCAATGGTTGATTTATCTTTAAGGCTTTTAGTATGATATTAGGCTAGTTATCAAGAACAAAGGTTTTTGTCTATTTGGTTGGTCGGGTATGATCTTTAATTGGATGGAATATCACAAAATGAAAGAGTTTCAAAGGATGAAGATGCAAGTATATTGAGAAGTTTTCAGCAGATAGGATTAGTGTGAAGCAACTTTAATCCATTGGGCAATGGAGTAACAAAAGGGTTTAATTGTACAACAATTTCAAGAGTGGTCCAAGGGGCAATTCATATATATAAAAATATCCTTTAGATTTAAATGATGGAGTGGAACATTAAAAGTGTTGAGAAAGTGGAAAAAGCCAATAATTTCAACAAGGATTTACCAACTTTCCATACAAGAAAATCCTTTTTAAGCAATTGTTTGAAACCAGCCAAAGGACAGGGCCAACCATAGACTTCTTTGGACAAGCTTGTATTAAAGCTAACTTATCAGACAACAATCCAGTAATCACACTAGACTACATTCAGAAGGGATGAAAACTGATAAGAAAAAAAAGTGCAACTTAAGATCAGGTCAGATATCATTAAAATCCAGGCTTGCTTTCAGCATACTCTTAGGGAAACTTTCAAACAACCTTTGGAGGAATAACTAGAAGACAGGGAAAACCATAAACTTTCATAGTTTAACTCTACTTAGCATGTAATGAAAATATCATTCAAGAACTTCCTTTCAAGTTTTTCACTTCAAGAAATGGACTAACCAGCATTCCTTGGTAATTTTTATACTTAATTTAATTCATTCTAAAATATCACAATTAGCAGAAAACATATAGATAAAGCTTATCAGTGAGAGCAGGGTACTTTAGCAGTAAATCATAGCTCTATGCTTGTTGTTCTTTATCAGAGAAAAGTGAACAAAATGGAACACATGAAAGGAAAATAATAACAGTAAGAGGTGTTTCACCAATGATATAGACCGGGATCCCAAGAATCAGCTTGTATATTGATTTTCAATCCAGTTACAAACTACAATGTCCAATGCTTCATCACAGCTTCAACTTCTCTTCTCAGCCTAACTTCTTCAATAACTTAACAGAGCTTCAGAGCTTCAGAACTTATTTACACTCAAGAATGATTCAATACAACAACTATTACATCAAAGTCCAATAGCCAACCCTTTATAATGTGCTCCTCCAGGAGATTTTATAAGAAAATGAGGAGGTGGAAGAGTTTCTAGGGTTGAGTATCATTAATTCTATACTAAATGAAATTCCTAGCCTTGAAAACCATGCAAGGCATATGGCAGGAATGCATTGAATTACAACTCTATTTCATTTATTCCATTTATGTTTTTTAGGCCTAGTGGACAAAAGGATTGACTTCAAGGCTTTATTTATCTTTTACAATAACTTTACTGATAGTTTTAAAATATATCCTTTTGTTTGAAATAATTGTTCAGCTGTCTTTAGGGAAATATCTTCTGACTGGGAAATAACTATGCCTTCTTTTGATTTATTGAAGCTGCAAGTGGCACTTTTAGTAGCTGAAAGGATATTTTAGCTTTTGATGTGGCAATGGAGGCTTCCTTTGACTGATCTGACTGTGAAGTGGGCTTTAGGATTCATTAGGCCTTTTTAAACCATCTTTGTCTTCGGCTTGTGTCTTTATCCTCTTAAACAATAGATTTAAACTATTAATCTTCAATCTTATGATTTAATCCTTTAACTCTGCTCTTTTGTATAGGTGTCTGGGGTTTGATAATCTAGAGGGTTTTTTTGTGGGCCAATGATCGTGATTCATCGACTGTTAGCATTGAAATCAACCCTTTATTCATCCCCCACGTGAGGGTGGAGGAGCAATGATAAAAACTGTGAATTTAGTGGAAAAATGGGAGGAAACCCCGGAAAAGCAGCTAACCAAGTGCAAATGGAAGTTTGGGTGTGACAACGAACAGGAGCCATTGGATTAGAGAAATAAACATTCGAGATTGCTTGATGAAATGTTTCGGGGGCAAGTTAGGTGGGACATGGATGGGAGGTGAGATTAAAACAGGACCGTCCAATCTCAGAGATCGACGGTGGAGATCTTTCGATGGAGCGTCTGGGAGAATAGACGAATGGAAAATGAATGGGGTTGCGATATAAAAAAAACTGTTCAATCTCAGACGGCTGAGATTAACAGAAAAAATTAGTTAAAGGAGGGCAATGGTATGGCAGAAAACTGGCAGCAATTTTCGCAAAATATTTTGGGGGTAGGTGGTATTGCCTGAAAAAATGTGATTCCATACATTGCTTGACACCTGTCCCTTTCAATACTGCATATTTAACAAAATATTTTGGCGTTAAGCTTCGGGTGCAAAAATTTTGTGATATGCAACATCCACCGTCGGATTGGAGGCTCCAGATCTGACGGTGCAGATCACACACGACGGGGTGAGAGATGCACAGACAAGGGATGGTGGGACCGCAGGATGTGTCAGTAACTTTATCACGTAGTGGAAAAAGTTGTTTGGCGGAGTTATTTATCAAATGGAGAGTTTAGACTATCAGATTAAATCCCGATTGTAGGATCTTAAGAACAAACGACCATGATTAAAGGAAGGAGAAGATCATGTTGAAAAGAGAAAAGGGACGAGAGGAAAAAAGGCACAGGAAAGGTGGCCCAATGGTCGTTGATCTCTGCAGATCAACGGCCGAGATTCATTTAAAATATTGCATGTCGGGAATGGAAAAATAAAATGAAATAGGGGTTCGGGAAAGTTTTTTGATTCCTTTAGCACCTGATTGCGGGGATTTAGAATGCATCGAGGAAGGGGCTAAATGAAATAAGCCCTCGGGGGCTTAAATACTTTATAGTGCTAAAACTGATTTTTAGGCCAAAAAACAGGGTTTTTAAGGCTAAGTAAGGGTTTCGATAGAGGGAAGAAAGGGTTTTTAAACCAGATAAAGGTAAGATATGAGGTTTAAAGGGGGTTTTCAAATGATCTTGGAGGTTAAATGAAGGTTACTGGAGGGATTTTATGAAGGAAATAAGGATGAAAATGGGGTTATTAGTGAGTGAAAAGGAGGAGTGGAATGATGGAAAATGGAGTTTCTAAGCAGTCTTCCTTGGTAAACAGCAGGTACATTAGGACTAACAGTGAAACAACAGTGAAGATTAACTCAAAGGGTAAATAACATCATAATACTTCAAAAGATGATAAGTTTTCAAAGGAAACTATCTCTTGAAGGCTAAAAAATATTTAGCCACCATTTGTTATGACAAATTTTTATAGGTAGCTAACAAGAAGTATTATTTCTCCTGTTGAACATTTCCTCAAAAAGCCCATAAAAACCTATGTTTTGGCATTGACGTGGGTAGCTAGTTCACCCCTCGCGCCAGTGTGGAGGATGTACAATAGAGGTTGCGCCAGCTGGTGCTCTGTCTCTTTGTTGTGTCCACGCCAGCCTTTTTGGAAATGTTTTTTAACAAATTAGAGGCGGAATTTTCCTTTAACCACCTCAGGGATGAGTCACAGCAAGTGGTTAAACTTGATGAGCCATGTATCTCTTCCTTTAGGTAGTGGTTTTTAACCTCCCATGGAACATTCTTTGAAGATAGGACTCCCCTCCATGATTATAGGGATCCTAACCTCTCCCTCTTCCTCTATATAAACAGGCCTTCTCCCTTTACAAAAGATAGATGAACATATAGCCAAGAAGCTAAACTTGGAGAAGAGATACTATAGCTGATTAATTGCTATCGAGAAGGTAGAACCAAGGAGAATTTCATAGAGAGAGCACCATCTGAATTCCTGAGAAGCTTTGTGAGACGCGCTCTGCTGGAACCCTATTGGAAGAGACTCCAACGTCGAAGCTTGGTTGTACTCTTCCTTCCTTTCAATAATATACTTGACTATGGTATTGGTTCCATATTTGTGTTGTGCTTATTGATGCATTGATTTAGTCTTCTTCGGCTGAATGATAGTTATGGATGCGAAATATTATGTTGTATATCATCTTTATTTCTTATGTATGTGCAGGTATCCGAGTGTGAGAATGAGCGGATCGTGATTTGTCAAACCAGGAGCGAGAGGTAGCCACTCTTTTGACATCAACAACAACGCAGGATATACGGTAATTTATCTATCAAATCTCTGTCCATCCGTTAACTAGGAATTGATGACATAGCATGTCTTGTTTGTGGATGGACCCACTCTAGGGCTAGTGGGATCGCCTCTGTCCGCAAAGGGGATATACCTCACAAACACTTAACCTTAACCTTACCTTAACCTTACCCTTAACCTTCACCTTACGCTTAACCTTAACCTTAACCTTAACCTTAACCTAACCTAACATAACCTTAACCTTAACCTTAACCTAACCTTAACCTTAACCTTAACCAAACCCTTACCCTTGAATTTAACCTTAACCTTAACCTGACTAAACCTGTAACCTTAACCTTAACCTAACTTTAACGTTGATCTTATCCTAACCTAACCTTAACCTTAAACTTAATTTAGGCCTAACCTTGATCAAACCCTTAACCTTGACCTTAACTTTTCCCTTTACCTTGGCCTCAACCTTAACCTAACCTTCACCTTAACTTTACCCTTAACCTAATTTTAACCTTAACCTAACCTTAAACTTGACTTTACCCTTAACGTAACCTTAACATTTACCTTAACATTAACCTGACCTTAGTCTTGACCAAACCTTAACCTTAACCTTAACCTAATCTTAACCTTAACCTAACCGTAACCTTAACCTTAACCTTAACCTTAGCCTAACCATAACCTTAACCTTAATGTTAACCTAACCCTAACCTTAACTTTACCCATAACCTAACCTTAACCTTAACCTTAAACTTATATTAACCTTAACCTTACCCTAACCTTAACCTTAACCTTAACGTTAACCTTAACCGTACTTAAACTGTAACCTTAACCTTACATTAACTTAACTTTAACCTTAACCTCCCCTAACCTTAACCTTATCCTTAACCTTACACTAACCTTAACCTTACCCTTACCCTAACCTTACCCTAACCTTAACATTAACTTTACCCATAACCTTACAATTAACCTAACCTTAACCTTGACCTTGACCAAACCCTTAACCTAACCTTAACCTTAACCTTAACCTAGCCCTAACCAAGGTTAAGGTTAAGGTTAAGGTTAGGTTAAGGGTATAGTTAAGGTTAAGGTTAAGGTTTGGCCAAGGTTAGGGTTAGGTTATAGTTAAGGTTAAGATAAGGATAAGGTTAAGGTTAAGGTTAAGGGTAAGGGTAAGGTTAGGTTAAGGGTAAAGTTAAGGTTAAGGGTAAGGGTAAGGTTAAGGTTAAGGATAAGGTTAAGGTCAAGGTCAAGGTTAAGGTTAAGCTTAAGGTTAGGTTAAGGGTAAATTAAAGGTTAAGGTGAAGGTTAAGGGTAAGGTTAAGGTTAAGGTTGCGGGTTTAGTCAGGTTAAGGTTAAGGTTAAGGGCTTGGTAATGGTTAGGGTTATGTTATAGTGAAGGTTAAGGTTAAGTTAAGGGTAAAGTCCAGGTTAAGGTTATGGTAAGGTCACGGTTAAGGGAAAAGTCAAGGTTAAGGTTAAGGGTAAAGTTATAGTTAGGTTAAGGTTAAGGTTATTGTTAGTATGAATCTTTTGTTGAAGTGTACGAAAAAAGACCACTTTAGCTACGCATAACTTATAGCCCTAACATCAAATATGGCTACCAATATCTTCAGATCTGCAATTAGTTGACCAAGACAAGTGCTGCAAAAATCCAGATCTATGCATAAAGAGACATTAAGCAGTAAAAATAAGGTTTTGCTCCATACATCTAGTAGACAAGAGAAGAACAATATTTTTGAAAGAATTTTTGTATTAAGGGCACCTAGGAGGAAAACAAGAATGTGTTTCCAATTCTCCTCAATGGGATGGGTTCTTGGAAGTCCTCAGCACTTCAGATCTAGCGTTTCTCTCTCCTATTGGTGTAGAAAACCCAGACAAAGATAGAACTCAAAGGGAGCTCACACAACAAATAATGGAAAATATGACAATGATAATGGCTCAAAGTCAGACCAAGAGTATAGATCCAGAGTGATCTAATAGGCAACAAAAGGTGAAGAATGGTAGGAGAAACCCTCCCATTTATAACAAAATATTGGGTCATTCTAGATCTTGGTGCATGATTAAAATAACATTAACCAAATCTAGATCCACCTTTTATGGAATATTTTATTATATTTGTTGGAGGGAAAAAGTATTTGACTTGGGTCAAATCCCCTTATTTGTGAATAATAAATAAATAAATGATTTATTTATCATTTTAAGGAAGTGGTTGAAAGATAATCAAATAAATAATGATTTATTTAATTATTTATGGGTGATTTAGTCATATTTAATAAGGAATATTATTTAAATAATATTTAAATAATTATTCCTAGAAAATAATAAGATAAATAAAGATTTATCTAATTAATTTCTTTGTTTTGGGTTAAACATGACCAGGAATAATAATTGAATTATTGTTTAATTAATTATTCCTTGAGGAAAATCAAACAAATATAGGTTTGTTTAATATTTCATTTTGGGGTTTCCTGTTTAGACCATAAACAACCTAATAAATGTGTTTTATTAAGTTATTTTACATAGTGAAAGCAATTTTATTTAGGGTAAAATTGGTCTTACATGGTGTACTTGGGTCCATCTAATGATAGTAGGTTAGATGACCAAAAAATGGTGTAACAGATTGCCCCCCAGCGTGCGAGTGTTAGGAGCAAATCATATGACCGAAGTACGTTGTAAGAACTCAATCACCAAACAACAAAAGGGAAGTCAGAGAGAGAAATGTGAGGTAGACTAAGGTGCTGAAGAACTAGACCCTGAGGAGACGAGACTTACAGGTGCAACAAGTCTCTTTTTATGAGAGGGTACCTATGCTAAAGGTGGCGGGGGAGGCATACCTATGCCCGCCGAGACAAAGTACAAAAGAATAGTGTGTCCAGTAAACAAGGGACCGAACTATAAAGTACAGCCGGCATAAACATGAGCCAAATAACAATACAATGAGGGATCCCATATACATGTTGTGCCTGGGATAACAGCCAGGACTTATACAATAATATCTGAGTACATGAGATACAAATACAACCCAAATGCCCCCTATAGGCGGGGAAGGGCTCACAAAATCTGACTGATATATGCAAATCAAAGAGGCGCTGCAAGCGGCTAAGGCCGACATCATCAAATATATGGAGCTGCATCGAAGGCTACAATGAAGAGGTCATCCGGGCATGTGGGGGGCTACCTGCAGGGCCACCCCCTCATGAGGGCTGAGACATCTCACACACACCCGGGCATCACCAATAGCTGCTGCTGCATCACTGGACCATCAAGCATACAGATCTTGATCATGCTGAAAGGAGCTGGAGTGGAGAAACAATCAAGTCAAAGGGAAATGAGAGATCCCTTTGCCTGATCCGAGGCACCGAACAAGAGTGGAAGCTGGAACCAAGGTACACCGCTCTCTAGACCTGTCCTCTGGAATGAAGGAGATGATGTCGACAGAAGGAGGTCCGCCGTAGGTGAGGCAATGAGAGATCCTCAACTAAGGCACGAGAGAAAATAGTAGAGCGACTGACAGACTAATACCAATGATGATGATGGAATGGAGGGGACTGAGTAGCAAATGGACGACTTCCCTTGCTAGAGCATAAAGGACATGAATGACATGGCAGCGACTGACACAGTATCATAAGGGATAGGGGACAGTGGGACTGAGGGCCATAATGTGCGACACAAGAGGGAGATCGAGCAATGAAGGATGGAGGACTATAGCGGGGTACAAAGGGACTCGGGATAGACTCCATGAATGCGATGATGACTCAACTTGGATGCTCTAAACAAGGGCGACTCGATGGTGTTGCCACAGAGAAAAGGTCCCATGGGGGACCAGAAAAACATGAGTACAAGATGGTATCTCATGACGAAAATTGACACGAACAAAGACAAGTATGGAGGCAAAGTGGTGCCCCAAGTACAAGTGTTGTAAGTGAGGAAATTCGATTTTGGGGGGAGGTGAAGTGACCTATATTGGACAAAATGTGTCTTGGTGAAGTATCAAATCACAAAAAACTAACAGATACCCATTTGAGGGCTCGGTGAGAGCTTTCCGACGGTACAGACGGTTTGTCAAACAGAGCTACGGTGTGGTCGCAGTAGTCGAAAGAAGAAACAAGGGTTCTCTTTTAATAAGGCAGTTTTCCCTCCAAATTCAGTCATTTGCTAGTGTTGCTGTGGTGAATGTAGAGAGGAGAGAAGGCCCTAAATCTTGCGGCGAGCGTAGCAGACAAACCGGCCGTTGGAATCGAGATCCGTCAGTTGCAGGTAAGAGGCCTAACCTTACTCTTTCATTTTGATGGATTGAAAGTTCAGATTAGGGCCCAGAATCTTAGGAACATACCCTCTCTCACCTCTTTGGCTGGGTCACACTTTTTGGGCCAAAAAATTCGACCTGGGAAGCGGGTTTCGAGCCAAAAAATGTGACCTGTCCCAGGATTGGGCAAAAAAGTGCGACCTGGAGGATGAATGAGATTTCAGTGCTGTTTTAGGGCTGAGATTTGGGTTTTTGTGATTGGTTACAGTGTTTCCTATCTGTATACTGAAAAAGATGATGTGTTTGTGTAGATATGGTAGATATACGGGTCAACTGGAGAGAGAGAGACCTGGGTACATTACGGTTAGAGATCCAGGCAGATTAGGGTGTCTGTCGTGTATTGGCCAGATTTGGGGTTCTGAAGTTTTTGGAGAACCCTTTGATGAGAGCAGGGAGCCCCTCATGGCTCCGCATTGTCAGTTATTGGGATCCAGATCATGAGGTCTTTGTAGTGCAGGGGCACAGGATCGAATTGACAGTCCAGGATCTGTATTTCCTGACTGGTCTCCCACCACTTGGGATGGTGGGAAATACGCAGCCAGTGTTACCACGGGGGCGGAACATCATGGAGTTTGTGGAGCGACATTGTCAACCAGGTCTCCAAGTCAAGGGGACTCGGATACTGATAGAGGACCTAGAGAGATTAGAGACCCGCGCAGTGGCCATAGTGGTGTTGCAGATCCTGGGCAACCAGGTGCTCCATCACATCACTGGGGGGTAGATGATGATTGTGGAGAGTGTGTTGAGTGGGACCTACTATGGGTGGGCCCAAATGATGTTGGTGTCATTAAAATGACAGTTGTCTCTTTGCAAGCGGCAAGTGAAACACGATTTCTCGTATGGGACTTTATTGTGCTCCTTATTTTTTGAGAAGATCCCGACCTTACGACCTCGTATATAGCTCCCAGATGGGGGCCCGAGAGAGCCCAGGATGCACTGGTGGGGGCGACTACTGTGCAGAGGAGGAGGAGGGGTGGTTAGACGGGTGTTTCGACCTAAGTTCCTTGCCCATTGGGATCAGATGTCATTATACATAGACGACTATCCCTATAGTGGGATGAGTTATTGTGGGGATCCGGACCTACCACTTCCGCCTGGTCGAGTATGGGGACCCGATGGTAAGTGACAAGTGACTACTCTTTTTTGGGCATGTTAAAGTTATTGAACAGTAGATAGGGTACTGATTCATGTACTTTTGGTATGCAGATATAGCTCCAGAAAAACCGGCCAGATATATGGGACGACCGACAGCATCAAGAGCCGCAGGCCCGAGTGGATCGAGAGCGGCACATAATGAGGATGCGGCCGCCCTCCTGGAGGACATCCGCCGTAGATGCGAGAGGTTGCTGACTGTTGTTTCAGAGCGCAGGTGGCAAGACTTAGACAACCAGTACATAGAGCCATGTATTGGTCTACCCTCAAAATGGCGGGGTGTCATGCGGCGCAATGGCGATGGCCGGTCAGGGGATACCTGATCTACAAGCTGCAGGAGCAGATCCATTGGCTCAGGATCCACCAGATAGTGATTAGGTGTGGGACATGTGGTTCTCCCTACTGTGTATGTAGGGACAGGTGGTGCCCCTAGTTTTGAGTTTTTTGTAACATGCTATGGGCATGTCATATGTATCAGAGTAGATGGACTTTAAACACATGTTTTGCAACACATATTATGGATATGCATCTTTTTCAATGATTACGAATGTTATTGTCTTGTATAAAATGCATGTGATAAATTCCAATCGAGAACATGGTTTGCAATGCTATCAACATAGTGATTTTGTTCTCGAGGTACATGGTTGTAAGTTATGGTTTCAAATTCACGTATCAAGAGTTTCACTCGTAAATATCGTCTAAACAGCACATGATTATGCACACGATAGACACCATTTATTTGCATGACAAGAATTAGGGAATCTAAATGAACATGCAGATGGAGGATGCGATGAGAGAGGGCATCGGCTAAGAGACCATGCACTGCATCATATTCGCCCTGATTGTTGGTGGCAGTACCAATGCAGACCCCGTTCGAGAGAACAAGGGCATGTAAGGGGGTAAAAATTGCCCAACCTGCCGAGGCTAGATTCTGGGAGTAACGACTGGCACCATCGGCATAACCGATATAGGTGGTGGACGGGAGGTCCTGTGGAATGGTGTTAAAAGACAAAAAATGGGAGGAGGAGGAACAATGAAGGCAGCGTGAGTGGATAGTAGACGTCAAGCGGTAACTACAGGAGGGAGTGCGATGGGAAGGATGGCTATGACTCATATACGAACTAAATGGTGGTAGATGAGGGCTATAGGAGGTATGGCTGGGACTCGGGCTGCGGAGGTCAACAAAAATACTTGTGGTGTTATCTCGTTTATGGGTGGGAAGGATGAGGTCATGGGTGGATAAGGCTTCCAAGAGGGCATCCGGATAGGAAAGGAGGGGATGAAGAGAGGAAGGGAAACCACATGACGTGGCAAAGATACCTAGATCATCTGTATAGGAAGAAAGGCTAACATATCGATTGTTACGGGGAGGACAGAGGAACAGATAAACAAATGGTCAAATGATGTTGAGCCGAGGGTGGTCGCTGAAGGGGGATCGAGCGAAACAACAAGGGAGGATTCAAACGGAATGTTCTCCAAGGGTCTCACAGAGGATGATAGGTAGAGAATGGTGGTAGTAGAGTCCGTCATCTGGACATCAGGGGGGGGGATGTCAATGGGAGCGGGGGGATCCTCAAGCTGACCTAAAGCATACTGCGCAAGTATGGGAGAGGCGGACTGATTTTTTTCAACCTCATACTCTCGAACTACCTCTAAAGAGGCGCGATAATGCGTCAGGTGAGGAAAATGGTGGGAGTAATGGCCATGGACACCGCACAAAGCACAGGGTTTGTTGGTGCCAATAATCTTTGGGTTCTTGGTTACGGACGAGGACGGAATAGAGGGGTTAGGGACCATAGACTCAGGGAACGTGACTTTAACCATGGGTTGAATACGGGGCAATTTAGGACAAGTATGGGTGGCATGATCGATGACATCACACAAGGCACAAGGCTTTGCGGGTGGAGGAGGAGCCGGGTCAGTCGGGGTGGCCTTGTCTTTAGATGCCCCCTTGCAAGCTTTGCCTTTCTTTCCTGGAGCTGTCACCACAGGGGCAGGGTCTTGGGGAGGTGCGGGGGGCATGGTGGCAACAGAGGAAGTGAGGGCGACCGGTTGAACTGGTGTCAAAGCAAGATAGGGTTTGGGGTGACCAGGTGGGGTAGCGGCTGGAGGGTCAAGGTACCAGACAAGTATGCCTAGGGTCAGGTTAGGGAGAGAGAGGGTGGCCATGACGGGGACCGTATAGACTCCAGGAGGGGGAGCCAGGAAAGGTATCTAACCAGCAGGATAATGACCAGGAGGGACGGCTCCGAGATGGTTGAGGCCTGGGGGAACCGACCCAGGAGGATAGAGGGGTTCAGGGATACCAGCTGTAGGAGAAGGGCCAGAAGGAGGAGGTCCGACTGGCTGAGATGAATGGCTAGGAGCGGGTTGAGGTGGGCGAGGTTGAGTTTGAGGTTGCTGACTAGCCGAAGTAGCTTAAGGGAAGCCTGAGACGATTGCATCATGCAAAAATTCGATAAGTTGGGATCAGAGATAGGAGGAGGAGGGAGACCAGGGAAAGTTCAAAGCAAAGAGGAGTCTTTGTAGACGCCGTGAGAGACACTATTCAAGGAATCAACAGTTTTCTTATTGGCTACAGAAGAGATGGTCGTCTCAGGGGAGGTCTGAGACTTTGGCTCATGATAAGTCAACTGGTCGATGGTGACTATCTTTCCATTGTGAGGAAAAGACATCGTGCAAAAAATCGTAGATGGGACAGCAGACATGGCATAGGTGTAGCTTCGCCCTAATAGAATGTTGTAATATAGAGGGGTGTCGATGACTTCGACGTCAACGCAAACAGTCTTTCCCGCAAGGGTGATAGGACAATTACGGAAAAGGCTAATGGGCTGGGAGGCGTGGTCGTCCCACGCTCGAAGGGTGAACGTGGAAGGGGCCAACTCAGGAGATCTGTGTTGCTTCCAAACTGAAGCATACATCACACAGGTGGATGCCCCCTCATCAATTATACACTGAGAAATGTTAGCGTTCCGGATTTTGACTGGGATTTGGAAGGCGACGAAAGCAGGAAGAGGAGGATGTTCTGATTGATGGGCATCGAAAACAATCATTTGGTCATCAGCAGGATCTACAGCGCCCATGGCAGATAGTAGAGCCTTCTTTTGGGAAGGGCACGACTGGAGGAGTTCCAATGTGGAAATGGCATCAGGAGACTGCGCCAAATCATCTATTATGCTATACGAATGAGCAGCTCGACTAGAAGCAGAATTTCGGCGTAATGGTCCCTTAGGAATCTTGGTATGAACCTCAACTTTGGGTTTATGGATATGTAAGGGACCATTGGATGTCGAAAGAGGCTCTGTAGAACCTGAAGAAGGGGACTCGGGGGCAAACTGAGCGGAAGGCTTGGGGTACTGGCAACACCGAGTTTGAAGGTTAAGGTCGATGGTTGGAGATGGATCAGAGTTCATCATGAGGATCTGGTAATCGGAGGAACCAGAAGGGAAAGGTTGAGTGACGACCTGTCCGTCAAGTGGTTGGGCAGCCACGAATCCTTGCTGGGGGAAAGGATCGGTAAACACAGCTAGTTGAGTAGAGGCCATAGTAGGGAGAGCATGAGGGGAGGCATGTTGTCCTCGCAAAGTGGCTTGAGACTCCCAAATCTGCCACATCTGTGGTAGAAGGGGACAATCGTGAGTGTAATGACCATAAACACCGCAACACGAACAAGGCTTATTTGTGTGAATAGGCCTGTCCGACTTGGGTTGAGTACCCTGTTGCTGGTTAGCAGTGTTAGGGTCAGAAACTTGAGGATTAGGTCCACAAGTACCAGGGGAAGATTGATTTTTATTGCCTTTTCACCTTCTTTGAGAGGAAGGGGGATTAGTCGCACCCTTTTGTGCAAATAATTGCCCTGGAGGGGGCTGTAGGTGCTCTTGCTGGGGTTGAGAAGGAAAGGGGGGTGGAAGTGCAAATGCTGGAGGAGCTGGAACACCAGGTTGTGGATAAGGATAATGGTTAGGTTGGGAAACAATGAGGTAATCAGGAGGTTGGGAAAAAGGATGAGGCATGCCGTATCCTGGATACATGCTACCTGGAGGGGGAAAAGTGCTAGAGGTGCTGGCCCCTCCCGGAGGGAGACCATAGCCCATATGAGGTTGAGCATACGGATGAGAAAGGACTCCAACGATACCGTCGGCAGAATGAGATTCCCCTAGGGCGTTAGCGCCACCGGGCCTAGGGAGGTCAGGAAGGATGGTATAAACATAACCAGACTGAGCATAGATCAAGTCATATTTCAAGGCTATTTGGAGGGCGGCTTCTTCGGTTTGAGGGAAATTGGAGGCGACATCTTTGCCAATGGGAGGTAAGAGAGTGTGAAGTAACCAATCCATATAAACCTGATCTTCGAAGGTGGGAGCTCGACATAAGCTTCTTCTTCTCCACCATTCCTGGACATGAGTGGAAAGGCGGGTTGAAGAGGTTTGACGAAAAGAAGTCAAAAGCTTTGTACCAGTGTCGTATCGGAGAGAGAGCTGGAAATAAGATAAAAAGGCTTGGGAAATGGTCGCAAAGCTGGTATGGGAAGAGGTGGCTTGGTCAACATACCATTTAGAAGCTTCGCCTGTAAGCGTGTGTTGGCACAATCGAAGAAGGATGGAATCATCGATAATGTAATTGGAGGAACACCACATGTGGAAAGATCAGACATGGTTGGTTGGATCTTCTCCAACAAGGCCTTCAAACTTAGGGATGTCAGAGGGGAGGTTGGTTGGCATAACAGGCCAACCAACATCGTGGCGGATAGGGTCATTGATCAACTGATTGAGATCGGGGAGGTTGAGGCTTGCCATGTAAGGGAGCAAAGGTGCAGTCGAGGTAGTTCCTGTGGTGGTTCCATTAGTAGTAATCCCGACATTAGGGCCGAGATTACCGCTAGCATTAGGCCTTGGACCAGACATAGTGAAGGTGACAGGGGAAGAACCAGAAGTAAAAGGAGAACCCAATGAATCAGAAGAGGAGTCAGAGTGCGGACTCGATGGAGGACTAACTCGACGACGGCAGGAAGGAGTAGGTCGACCGACTGGAAGCTGAGGGTGGAGGCCAATAAGTCTCCGGGATGTGCGCCTTGGGGGTGCAATGGTGACAACACAAACACGACACAAGGGGAAGAAGAACGACCAACAAAGGTAGGGAGGAGCAAAATCAAGTGATTACAATGTCGAAACAAGGGCGAAAAGGTGCAGTGTCAATTGATTTTAAAGTCTTTGCCTGGCGATGTAAACCAGGCTCTTCTTTGCTTAGGGTGAGTGTGTGGCATGCGTTAATTTTAATTTTTAAACCCTGACGTTTTGAGAGCAAAAGAAAAAGTGTGTTGTGTAACTGAAAATAAATCTGCAGAGAACAGTATATAATGCTGAAATAACAGAAAATTAACAGCTAACAATGCATCGATCTAACCCAAAAAGACGGGTCTCTCAAAACTAGTCTAACAGAGGGAAAAAATCTAGTCAAAACACACTAAAAAGAGGCCAATAGATCTAGGGTTGAAAGGGACAGGGATCTAAAGGAGAAATCTGCTGAAAAGAGGTGCAGAACACAGCCAAGAGGCATAGGCAAGGTGGATGGAAAAAAAGGAGGAAATCAACAAAAAGCAGCAGGGACAAGGAGGAGGCCCTAAAGGTAGATCCAAACAAAACTTCAGGATGTGGTTTAAAAGGGAGAGGAGCTGATTAAAAGGGATCCGAAAAGGAGGTATTAGATCTGAAAAAGCGAAGGCTGAAACTCTGAAAAATCAGACACCTGAAACAGCTAAAAACTCTTCCACCAAAAGTGGAGGGTACTGAAGCCCTAGGGGGATATGTTCCCACTTAGATGAGAAAAAACAATCAGAAACAGGTCTAGACGGGCTGAGAGCAGTGGAAAGCATGACAAAAGCTTGAGAAAAACCGGAAAAATTACGAAGAAAAATTAGGAGGGTATGAGGATTACGACTTTGTTATGTGCGGGTCACGATTATGGGGCTGGTCACGACTGTGTCCAGTCACGGTTTACCGGGCTGAAGAAGTCAAGGCCTAGCTCGGGGTGTCCCGACGGAAGATTTCGAAAAAGTTGCCCGTCTCGATTCTGGTGATGTATCCTCGCAACGGGGGCCGAGAAACACGGAAGTTAAGAAATTTTAATGTTTTAGGGTTTTATAGGTGAAAAACAACATAAAATAATGAAGAGCAAAAGGTGAAAGAAACCACAAGATTAGAGAAGCCAGGCGTTATAGGAATATGAAAAATGGCGAGTGTGTGAAAACTGGTGGATTCGCGAGTTGTTGGTATGAATATTTTGTGATGTCTGGCTTCTTAACTTTATTCTACATAACTTATAGCCCTAACATCAAATATGGCTGCCAATATCTTCAGATCTGTAGTTAGTTGATCAAGACAAATGCTGCAAAAATCCAGATCTATGCATAAAGAGACATTAAGTAGTAAAAATAAGGTTTTTCTCCATACATCCAATAGACAAGACAAGAACAATATTTTTGAAAGAATTTTTGTATTAAGGGCACCTGGGAGGAAAACAAGAAGCTGTTTCCAATTCTCCTCAATGGGATGGGTTCTTGGAAGTCCTCAGCACTTCAGATCTATCATTTCTCTCTCCTATTGGTGTAGAAAACCCAGACAAAGATAGAACTCAAAGGGAGCTCACACAGCAAATAATGGAAAATATGACAATGATAATGGCTCAAAGTCAGACCAAGAGTTTAGATCCAGGGTGATCTAATAGGCAACAAAGGTGAAGAATGGTAGGAAAAACCCTCCTATTTATAACAAAATATTGGGTCATTCTAGATCTTGGTGCATGATTAAAATAACATTAACCAAATCTAGATCCACCTTTTATGGAATATTTTATTATATTTGTTGGAGGAAAAAGTATTTGACTTGGGTCAAATCCCTTTATTTGTGAATAATAAATAAATAAATGATTTATTTATCATTTTAAGGAAGTGGTTGAAGGATAATCAAATAAATATTGATTTATTTAATTATTTATGGGTGATTTAGTCATATTTAACAAGGAATATTATTTAAATAAGATTTAAATAATTATTCCTAGAAAATAATAAGATAAATAAGGATTTATCTAGTTAATTTCTTTGTTTTGGGTTAAACATGACCAGGAATAATAATTGAATTATTGTTTAATTAATTATTCCTTGAGGAAAATCAAACAAATATAGGTTTGTTTAATATTTCCTTTTGGGGTTTCCTGTTTAGACCATAAACAACCTAACAAATGTGTTTTATTAAGTTATTTTACATAGTGAAAGCAATTTTACTTAGGGTAAAATTGGTCTTACATGGTGTACTTGGGTCCATCTAATGATAGTAGGTTAGATGACCAAAAAATGGTGTAACAGTTAAGGTTAGGATAAGGTTAAGATAAGGCTAACGTTAAGGGTTTGGTCAAGGTTAGTGTTAGGATATAATTAAGGTTAAGGTTAAGGTTAGGTTAAGCTAAGCTTAAGTTCAAGGTTAAGGGTAAGGTTAAGGTTAGGTTAAGGATAATATTAAGTTAAGGTTAAAGTTAAGGTTAAGGTTAGGTTAAGGTTATGGGTAAAGTTCAGGTTAAGGTTAGGTTAAGGTTAGGGGAAGGTTAAGGTTAAAGGTTTGGTCAAGGTTAGGGTTAGGTTATAGTTAAGGTTAAGGTTAAGGTTAAGCTGAAGGTTAAGGGTAAGGTTAATGTTAACGTTACAGATTTAGTCAAGTTAAGGTTACGGGTTTATTCAGTTTAACGTTAAGGTTAAGGGTTTGGTCAAGGTTTGGGTTAGGTTAAGGTTATGGGTAAAGTTAAGGTTAAGGTTAGGTTAAGGGTAAAGTTCAGGTTAAGGTTAGGTTAAGGTGAAGGTTAAGGTTAGGGTAAGGTTAAGGGTTAAGGATAACTTAACCTTAACCTTAACCTTAACCGTAACTGTAACCGTAACCTTAACCTTAACCTTAACCTAACTAAACCTGTAACCTTTACCTAACCTTAACCTTAACCTAACCTTAACCTTAACCTTAACCTTCCCATATCCATAGCATTCACCTTAACCTTGACCTTACCTTTAACCTTAACCTTAACCTTACCTAAATAACCTTAATATTAACCTTACAACATTAACCTTAACCTTAACCTAAGCTTGACCTTCACTATAACCTAACCCTAACCTTGGTAAGGTCAAGGTTAAGGTTAAGGTTATGGTTATGGGAAGGTTAAGGCTAAGGTTATGGTTAAGGTTCAGGTAAAGAGTTTGGTTAAGGTTAGGTTTAGGTTATAGTTAAGGTCAAGGTTAACGTTAAGGTATGGTTAAGGCTAAGGTTACGGGTTTAGTAAATTTAAGGTTAAGGGTAAAGTCAAGATTAAGATAAAGTTAAGGTTAAGGTTAGGGTTAAGGTTCAAGTTAAAGTTAAGGTTAGGGTTAGGAGAAGGTTAAGGTTAAGGTTAGGGTAAGGTTAAGGGTGAAGGTTAAGGTTACAGGTCTTAATGTTAAACTTAACGTTAACCTTAACCCTTAACCTTAACCTTAACCTTAACCTTAACCTTAACATTCACTATAACCTAAAATTAAGCTTGACCTTAACTATAACCTAACCTTGACCTTAACCTCCACAGTATCTTTACCTTAACCTTACCCTTAACCTTAACTAAACCATTAATCTTAACCTTAACCTAACCTTAACCTTACCCTTAACCTTGACCTTAACCTTAACTTAACCTAACCTTAACCTTAGCCTTAACTATAACCTAACCCTAACCATGACCAAACCCTTAACCTTAACCTTATCTTAACCTAACCTAACCTTAACCTTAAAATTAACCTCACTATAACCTTACCCTTAACCTTAACCTTGACCTTAACTATAACCTAACCCTAATCTTAAAAAAACCCTTAAAATTAACCTTGACATAACCCCAACCTTGACTAAACTCTTAACATTAACCTTAACCTTAACCTTAACCTAATATTAACCTTAACCTAACCGTAACCTTAACCTAACCTTAAACTTAACCGTGACCTTAACCTAACCATAACCTTAACCTTAACATTAACCTTAACCTTAAACTAACCCTAACCTTAACATTGCCCTTAACATTAAAATTAACCTTAACCTTAACCTTAACCTTAACTTTACATTAACCTTAACCTTAACCTTACCTTGACCTTAACTATAAACTAACCCTAAACCTCACCAAACCCTTAACCTTAACCTTAATCTGGACATTTACCCTTAACTTTAACCTTTACCTAACCTTGACCTTAACTATAACCTAACCCTAACCTTAACCTTAACCTAACATTAACCTTGACCTTAACTATAACCTAACCTTAACCTTGACCAAACTCTTAACGTAACCTTAACCTTGACTTTACCCTTAACGAAACCTTAACCTTGACCTTAACCTTACCCATAACATTAACCTTAACCTTAACTTTACCCTTAACCTTAACCTTAACCTTAACCTATCCTTAACCTTGACCTTGACCTTAACCTTAACTTTAACCTTCTCCTAACCCTAACCTTAACCTTAACTTGAACCTTAACCCTAACCTTAACCTTAACCTAAAGTTAACCTTGACTTTACCCTTAACCTTAACCTTAACCTGACTAAACCCGTAACCTTAACCTTAACCATAACTTAACCTTAACCTTGACCTTAACTATAACCTAAACCTAACCTTAACCAAAGCCTTACCTTAACTTTAACCTTAACTTTAACCTTACCCCTAACCTTACCCTTAACGTTAACCTTACCTTAACCTAACTTTAAGGTTAAGGGTTTGGTCAAGGTTAGGGTTTGGTTATAGTTAAAGTTAAGGTCAAGGTCAAGGTTAACCTTAACTTAACCTTCCCCTAACCTTAACTTTAACTTAAAACTTTACCCTTAACCTAACCTTAACCTTAACCTTCACCATAACCTTAACCTTAAACTTTAACTTAACCTTAACCTTAACCTTAACTTAACTATAACCTTAACCTTCACCTTAACTTTAACCTTAACCTTGACTTTACCCTTAAATTAACCTTAACCTAACCTTAACCTTAACCTTATCCTTACCCTTAACCTTCACCTTAACCTTAACCCTAACATTAACCTTAACATTAGCCTAAACATAACCTTAACCTTAATCTTAACCTAACCTTAACCCTAGCTTTACCCTTAACTTAACCTTAACCTTAACCTTAACTTTACCCTTAACCTTGACCTTACCCTTAACCTTCACTATAACCTAACCTTAACCTTAAGGTTAGGGTTCGGTTAGGATTAGGTTATAGTTAAGGTCAAGGTTAAGTTTAAGGTTACCCTTAACTTTACCTATAGCCTAACCCTAACCTTGACCTTAACTATAACCTTAACCGTAACCTTAACCTTAACCTTACCCTAATCTTAACCTTAACCTAACCTTAACCTTGACTTTACCCTTAAACTAACCTTAAACGTACCTTAACTTAACTTAACCTTAACATTGACCTTGACCTTAACCTTAACTTTAACTTTACCCTTAACATAACCTTAACCTTGACCTTAACTTTACCCTTAACCTTAACCTTAACCTGACTAAACTCGTAACCTTAACCTTACCCTTAACGTTAACCCGAACCTTTACCCTTAAGGTTAGGTTAAGGGTAAAGTCAAGTTTAAGGTTGTGGTTACTGGAAGGTTTAGGTTAAGTTTAAAGTGAAGGTTAAGCCTTAACCTTAACCTGACTAAACCCAAACCTTAACCTTAACCTTGACTTTACCCTTAACCTAATCTTAACCTTAACCTTGACTTTAACCTTTAGCCTTAACCTTAACCTCAACCTTAACCTCAACTATAACCTAACCTAACCATAAGGTTAAGGTTAAGTTTAAGGTTACGGGTTTAGTAAGGTTAAATTTAAGGTTAAGGTTAGGTTAAGGTTACGGTTAAGGTTAAGGTTAAACCTAACCTTGACTTTACCCTTAACCTTATCTTAACCTTAACGTAACATTAACCTTAACATAACCTTGACCTTGACCTTGACCTTAACCTTAACCTTAACTATAACATTAACCTAAACCTTGACCTTAGCATTAACCTTAACCCTAACCTTAACCTAACCATAACCTTAACCTAACCATAACCTTAACCTTAATGTTAACTTAACCTTATCTTACCCTTGACCTTAAGTTTATCCTAAACCCTTAACCTAACCTAACCTTAACCTTAACCTTAACCTAAGGTTAAAGTTAGGTTAAGGTAAGGTTAAGGTTAGGTCAAGGTTACCATTAAGGCTAGGTAAAGGTTAATGTTAAGGGTAGGTTATTGTGAAGGTTAAGGGTAAGGTTAATGTTAAGACTCGTAACCTTAACCTTCACTCTTAACCTTAACTTTAACCTTAACCTTAACCTGACTAAACCTGTATCGTTAACCTTACCCTTAACCTTGACCTTAACTATAACCTAACCTAACCTTAACCCAAACCTTGACCTTAACCTTAACCTAACCCTAACCCTAACCTTAACCTTAACCTTAAACATGACCTTAGCCTTAACCTTAACTTTACCTTAACCTTGACTTTACCATTAACCTTAACCTTAACTTTATCTTAACCTTTTCCTAACCTTAACTTTAACCTAACTAAACCCTTAAGGTTAGGGTAAAGTTAAAGTTAATATTAATGTTAGGTTAAGGGTAAAGTCAGGTTAAGGCCAAGGTTAAGGGTAAGGTTGGGTTAAGGGTAATCTTAACCTTAACCTAAATTAACCCATAACCTTAACCTTATCCTTCCCATAATCATAATGTTAACCTAACCTTAACCTTACCCTTAACCTTGAACTTAACATTAACCTTTACCTTAACTTTACCTTAACCTTAACTATAACCTAACCCTAACCTTAACCTTAACCTTAAACTAACCTTAACTTTATCTTAAAATTAACTATAACCTAACCCTAACCTTGAATAAACCTTAACCTTAACCTTAACTTTACCCTTACCCTAACCTTAACCTTAACCTAACCTTGACCTTACCCTTAACCTGACCATAGCCTTAACCTTAAAACTAAACCTTAAGTTTACCCTTGACCTTGACTTTAACCTTAACCTTCCCCTAACCTTAACCTTCCCCTAACCTTAAGCCTAACCTTAACCTTAACCTTAAATTTAACCCTAACCCTTAACCTTAAGGTTAAGTTTTGGTCAAGTTTAGAGTTAGGTTATAGTTAAGGTTAAGGTTAGGGGAAGGTTAAGGTTAAGGTTAAGGTTAAGGTTATGGCTAGGCTAAGGTTAAGGTTAAGGTTAACCTAAGGTTAGGGTTAGGTTAAAGTTAAGGTTAAGGTTAAGATTAGGGTTAGGTTATAGTTAAGGACAATTTTAATGGTATCGTTAATGTAAGGTTAAGATAAGGTTATGGGTAAGGTTAAGCTTAAGGTTAGGTTAAGGTTATGGTTAAGGTAAGGTTAAGGGCAAATTTAAGGTGAGGTTATAGTTAAGGCTAAGGTTAAGGGTTTAGTCAAGGTTAGGGTTAGGTTATAGTTAAGGTTAAGGTTCAGGGTTTGGTCAAGGTTAGGGTTAGGTTATAGTTAAGGTTAGGTTAAAGTTAAGTTAAGGGTAAATTTAAGCTTAAAGTGAAGGTTAAGGTTAAGGGATTAAGGTAAAGTCAAGGTCAAGGTTAGGGTTAGGTAAATGTAAAATCAAGGTTAAAGTTAGGGTTAAGTTAAGGTTAAGGTTATGGGTTTAGTCAGGTTAAGGTTAAGTGTTTGGTCAAGGTTAGGGTTAAGTTATAGATAAGGTTAAGATTGGGTTAAGGGTAAAGTTAAGGTTAAGGTTAGGGTTAATGTTAGGGGAAGGTTTTAGTTAAGGTTAAGGTTAAGATAAAGTTAAGGATCAGGTTAAGGCTAAGCTTAAGGTTAGGTTAAGGGTAAAGTTAAGGTTAGGTTAGATTAAGGTTAATGTTAGGTTAAGGTTAAGGCTAAGGTTAATGTTAAGGTTAAGGGTTTGGTCAATGTTATGGTTAGGTTATAGTTAAGGTTAGGTTAAGGTTAGGTTAAGATTAAATTTAAGCTTAAGGTGAAGGTTAAGGTTAAGGTTAAGCATTTGTTCAAGGTTAGGGTTAGGTTAAGGTTAAGGTTAAGATTAGGTTAAGGGTAAAGTAAAGTTTAAGGTTATGGTTAAGGTTAAGGGTAAGATAACATTAAGGTTAAGGTTAAGGGGGTAGGGTTAAGGTTAAGGTTAAGGTTACGGTTAGGTGAAGGTGAAGTTTAGGTCAAGGTTAAGGTTAAGGTTAAGTTAAGGTTAAGGGTAATATAAGGTTAAGATTAAGCTTAAGCTTAAGATTAGGTTAAGGGTAAAGTCAAACCTTAAACTTAACCTTCCACTAACCTTAACCCTAACCTGAACCTAAACCTTAACCTTAACCTAAAATTAAACATAACCATAACCTTAAATTTACCCTTAAACCAACCTTCACCTTACCCTAACCATAACCTAAACTTTACCCTTAACCTAATATTAACCTTAACCTAACCTTATCCTTGACTTTACCCTTAACCTTACCTTAACCTTTACCTAATCTTAACATTAACCTTATCCATAAACTTAACCTTAAGCTAACCTTAACCTTGACCTTAACTATAACCTAGCCCTAACCTTGACCAAACCATTAACCTTAACATTAACCTAACTAAACTTGTAACCTTAACCTTAACTTATCCCTAACCTTAACCTTAACCATAATCTTAACCTCAGGTTAATGTTAAGGTTAAGGGTAAGGTTAGGGTTAAGGGTAAAGTTTAAGTTTAAGGTTATAGGTTGGTTTAGTTAGGTTAAGGTTAAGGTTAAGGGTTTGGTCAAGGTTAAGGTTAGGTTATAGTTAAATTCAAGGTTAAGGCTAGGTTAAGGTTAAGGCTAAGGTTAAGGTTATGGTTATGGTTATGGTTAAGGCTAAGGTCAAGGTCAAGGTTAAGGTTAAGGTTAGGTTAAGGCTAAGGTCAAGGTTAAGGTTAAGATTATGGTTAAGTTTAGGTTAGTGTTCAGGTTAAGGTTAAGGTTAAGGTTAGGTTATAATGAAGGTTAAGGTTAAGACCCGTAACCTTATCCTTGACCTTACCCTTAATATTAACCTTAACCTTAACCTTACTAACCCCATAACCTTAACCTTAACCTCAACCTTAAACTTAACCTTAACTATAACCTAACCCTAACCTTGAAAAAACCCTACCCTTAACCCTAACCCTAACCTTAACCATAAACTTAAATTTACCCTTAACCTAACCTTAAGCTTAGCTATACCCTTAACCTAATATTAACCTTAACCTAAGCTTAACCTTACCCTTAACCTTGACCTTAACCTTAACTTAACCTAACCTTAACCTTAACTATAACCTAACACTAACCTTGACAAAACCCTTAACCTTAACCTTATCCTAACATTATCCTAACCTTAACCTTAACCTTAACCTAACTATAACCTTACACTTAACCTTAACCTTGACCTTAACTATAACCTAACCCTAACCTTGAACAAACCCTTAACCTTAACCTTAACCTTACTAAACCCATAACCTTAACCTAAACCTTAACCTTAACCTTGTGCCCTTAACCTTAAACTTAACCTAATATTAACCTCAACTAAAACCTAACCCTAACCTTAACAAAACCTTTAACCTTAACCTTAACCATAACCCTAACCTTAACATAACTTTAACCTTAACCTTAACCTTAACCTAAATTTAACCTTAACCTAACCTTAACCTTAACCTAACTATAACCTTACCCTTAACCTTAACTTTGACATTAACTATAACCTATCCCTAACCTTGACCTTAACCTTAACCTTAACCTTAACCTTAACTTTACCTTAACCTTGACTTTACCCTTAAACTAACCTTAACCGTAACCTAACCCTTAACCTTGACCAAACATTTAACATTAACCTTAATGTTAACTTTACCTTTAACTTAATCTTAACCTTGACCTAACCTTAACCTTGACTTTATCCTTAACGTAACCTTAACCTTGACCTTAACCTGAGGTTAAGATTGTGGTTAAGGTTAAGGGTAAGGTTAAGGATAAGGTTAGGGTTAACGTTAGTGTAAGGTTAGGGTTAGGTTAGGGTTAAGGTTAGGTTAGGTTAAGGTTAAGGTTAATGTTCAGGTAAGGTTAAGGTTATGGTTAAGGTTAAAGTTAAGGTTACGTTAAGGTGAAGGTTAGGTTAAGGTTAAGGTTAAGGTTAAGGTTAGGTTATGGGTAAGGTTAGGGTTATAGTTAAGGTAAGGTCAAGGTTAAGGTTAAAGTTAAGGTTAGTTTAAGGTTAAGGTGAAGGTTATGGATTTAGTCAGGTTAAGGTTAAGGTTAAGGTCAAGTTCAAGGTCAAGGTTAAGGTTAGGTTATAGTGAAGGTTCAGGTTAATGGGAAGGTTAGGGTAAAATTTCATGTTAAGGTTAAGGTTTGGGTTAGCTTAAACTTAAGATAAAAATAAGGTTAAGGTTAGGTTACCGTTAATGTTAAGGTTAAGGTTATGGTTAGGGTTAGGTTAAAGTTAAGATAAGGATAAGGTTAAGGTTAGGGTAAAGGTTAAGGTTAATTTAAGTTTAAGGTTAGGTTAAGGTTAAGTTAAGGATAAATTCAACCTGTAACCTTAAACTTAACATTAACTATAACCAAGCCCTAACCTTGACCAAACCCATAACCTTAACTATAACCTAACCTTAACCTTAACCAAACCCTTAATCTTAACATTGACTTTACCCTTAACTTAACCTTAACCTTAACCTTAACCTCAACTTTACCCTAACCTTAAGGGTTTAGTCAGGTTAATGTTAAGGTTAAGGGTTTCGACAAGGTTAGGGTTAGGTTGAGGTTAAGGGTGAAAGTTAAGGGTAAGGTTAAGGTTAAGGTCAGGCTAAGGGTAAAGTTAAAGTTAACATTAGGGTTAAGGTTAGGAGAAGGTTAAGGTTAAATTCAAGGTTAATCTGGAGGTTAAGGGTAAGGACATGGTAAGGTTAAGGTTAAGGTTAAGGTTAATTTAGGTTAAGGTAAGGTTAAGGTTATAGTTAGGTTAAGGTTAAGGTTAAGGTTAGGTTAAGGGTAAATTTAAGGTTAAGGTTAGGTTAAGCTCAGGGTTAAGGTTAGGTTAAGGGTAAAGTCAAGGTTAAGGTTAGGTTAAGGGTAAGGGTTTGGTCAAGGTTAAGGTTAGGTTATAGTTAAGGTCAGGTTAAGGTTAAGGTTAAAAGTTTGGTCAAGGTTAAGATTAGGTTATAGTTAAGGTTAAGGTTAAGGTTAACATTAAATATAATGTTATTGTTAAGGTTAAGGTTGGTGTTAGGTTATACTTGAGGTTAAGATTAGGTTAAGGGTAAAGTTAATGTTAATGTTAGGGTTAAGGTTAGGTTAAGGTTAAGGTTTTGGTCAAGGTTAGGGTTAGGTTGAGGTTAAGGTTAAGGTTAGGTTAAGCGTAAAGTCAAGGTTAAGGTTATGTTTAAGGTTATGGGTTTATTTAGGTTAAGGTTAAGATTAAGGTCAAGTGTTTCGAAAGGTTAAGGTTAAGGTTAAGGTTAAGCTAAGATTAAGGTTAGGTTAAGCTCAAGGTCAAGGCTAAGGTTAAGGTCAAGGTTGAGGTTTGGTTAGGGTTAGGTTATAGTTAAGGCTAATATAAGGTTAAATTTAGGTTAAGGTTAAGGTTATGGTTAAGGTTAAGGTTAAGGTTATGTTTAGTGACCTAACCCTAACCTTGACCAAAATCTTAACCTTAACCTTAAACCTTAACCTCAACCTTAACTTGAACCTTTACCCTAACCTTAACATTAACCTTAACCTAACCTTAACCTTAACTTTACCTTAACCTTGACATTACCCTTAACCTAACCTTAACCTTATATAAACCTTAACCTAACCTCAACCTTAACATTAACCTCAACCTTAACATTAACCTAACCATAACCTTAACCTTAACTATAACCTTATCTTTACCGTTAACCTTAATCTTAACCTAACCGAAACCTTAACTTTACCCTTAACCTAACATTAACCTTAACCTAACAATAACCTTGACCAAACCCTTAACCATAATGTTAGCCTTAACCTTAACCTTGACCTTTACTTAACCTTAACCTTAACCTTGACCTTAACCTAACCGTAACCTTAACCTTAGAATTATGTTAACCTTAACCTAATCTTAACCTTGAATTTACCCTTATCATAACCTTAACCTTAACCTTAACCGTACCCTTAACATTAACCTAAGCTAATCTTAACCTTAAACTTAACCTTAACATTGACCTTAACCTTAACCTTAACCAAACCCTTAACATTAACCTTAACCTAACCTTTACCTTAACCTTAACCTTACCTTAACCTTGAACTTAACTATAACCTAACCCTAACCTTAAACTAACCTTACCCATAACTTTAACCTTAAGGTTAGGGCTAAGGTTAGGGTCAAGGTTAAGGTTAATGTTAGGTTAAGGTTAAGATAACGATAAGGTTAAGGTTAAGGTTAGGTTTATGTATGTTAAGGGTAAGGGTAAGGTTATGATTAAGGTAAGCGTAAGGTTAATATTAGGTTAAGGGTAAGGTTAAGGTTAAGGGTAAAGTCAAGGTTAAGGTTACGTTAAGGGTAAGGTTAAGGTTAAAGTTTGGTTAAGGTTAGGGTTAGGTTATATTTAAGGTCAAGGTTAACATTAAACTTAACCTTAACGTAACCTTAACATTAACTAAACCCTTAAAATTAACCTTAACCTTAACCTTAACATTAAGCTTAACCATAACCTTACCCTAACCATAACCTTAACCTTATCCTAACCTTACCCTAACCATAACCTTAACTTTAACCTTAACCTAACCTTAACCAAACCCTTAAACCTAACGTTAACCTTAACCAAACCCTTAACCTTAACCTTAACCTAACATTAACCTTGAATTTTCCCTTAACCTAACCTTAAACTTAACTATAACCTAACCCTAATCTTGACCAAACCCTTAACCTTAACCTTAACTTTACCCTTAACCTAACCTTAATATTAAGCCCACCCTTAACCTTGACCAAACCCTTAACCTTAACCTTAATGTGAACCTTAACTTTAAGGGTTTGGTAATGTTAAGGTTAAGGGTAAGATAATGTTAAGGTTAAGGATAAGGGTAAGGTAAAGGTTAAGGTTAGGTTATAGTGAAGGTTAAGGTTAAGACCCTTAACCTTAACCTTGACCTTACCCTTATCCGTAACCTTGACTTTACCCTTAACTTAACCTTAACCTTCACTATAACCTAACCCTAAGCTTGACCAACCCCTTAACCTTAACCTTAACTTTACCCTTAACCTAACCTTAACCTTAACCCCACCCTTAACCTTAACCAAACCCTTAACCTTAACCTTAACGTGAACCTTAACCCTAACCTTAACCTTGAATTTACACTTAACCTTAACCTTAACCTGACTAAACCCGTAACCTTAACCTTAAACTTGACCTTAACTATAACTTAACCCTAACCTTAACCTTGACTTTACCCTTAACGTAACCTTAACCTTGACTTTACCTAACCAAGGTTAAGGTTAAGGTTAAGGTTAAGGTAAAGGTTAAGATAAGGTTAAGTTTAAGGTTAAGGTTAAAGGTTTGGGAAGGTTAAGGTTAAGGGTAAGATAAGGTTCAGGTAAAATTTATGGTTACGGTTAGGTTAAGTTCAAGGTCAAGGTCAAGGTCACGGTTAAGGGTAAAGTTAAGGTCAAGGTTAGGGTTAGGTTATAGTTAAGGTTAAGGTTAGGTTAAGGGTAAATTCAAGGTTAAGGTTAAGGTGAAGGTTAAGGGTAAGGGTAAGGTTAAGGGTTATGCCTTGAATGTACCCTTAATTTAACCTTAACCTGCACTATAACCTAACCCTAACCTTGACCAAACCCTTAACCTAACCTTAACCTTAACCTTAACCTTAAGGGTAAGGTTTGGTAAAGGTGAGGGTTAGGTTATATTTAAGATTAAGTTTAAGGTTAAGGTTAAGGTTAAGATTAAGGTTAAGTTAAGGTTAATGTTAAGGGTTTGGTTAAGGTAAGGTTAAGGTTAAGGGGTAAAGTTAAGATTAAGGTTAAGGGATTAAGGTAAAGTTAAGGTAAAGTCAAGGTTAAGGTGAAGGTTAAGGTTAAGGGGGTAAGGTTAAGGTGAAGGTTAAGGTTAAGGTTAGGTTAAGGTTAAGTTAAGGGTAAATTCAAGGTTAAGCTAAAGGTTAATGTGAAGGTTAATGTTATAGTTAAAGTTAAGGTTAAGGTTATGGTTAAGGTTAACGTTAAGGTTAAGGTAAAGGGTAAAAATAAGGTTATGGTTAAGGTTATGTTAAGGGTAAAGTAAAGGTTAAGGTTAGGTGAAGCTTAAGCTGAAGGTTATGGTTGAGATAAGGTTAAGATAAGGTTAAGGGTAAGGTTAAGGTTAAGGTTAAGGTTACGTTAAGGTTATGGTTAAGGTAAGGTTAAGTGTAAAGTTAAGGTTAAGGTTATGTTAAGTTTAAGATAAGTTTAAGGGTAAGGTTAAGGTCAAGGTCAAGGTCAAGGTTAAGGTTAAGGTTAAGTTCAAGGGTAAGGTCAAGGTCAAGGTTAAGGTTATGGTTATGGGAAGGTTAAGGTTAAGGTTATGGTTAAGGGAAGGTTAAGGTTAGGGTTAAGGTTAAGGGTTTGGTCAAGGTTAGGGTTAGGTTATAGTTAATGTCAAGTTTAGGTTAGGTTATAGTTAAAGTTAAGGTTAAGGTCAAATTTAAGGTTAAGTTAAGGTTAAGGTCAAGGTAAGGGTCAAGGTTAAGGTTAAGTTTAGGTTAAGGGTAAGGTTAAGGTTAGGATTAGGTTATAGTTAAAGTTATAGATAGGGTAAGGTTAGGGTTAGGTTATAGTTAAGGTTAAGGTTAAGGTTAAGGTTGAGGTTATGGTTATGGTTAAGGTTAAGGTTAAGGATAAGGTTAAGGTTAAGGTTAAGGTTAAATTTAAGGTTAAGATTAAGGTTAAGGTTAGGTTATAGTGAAGGTTAAGTTTAAGACCCATAACCTTAACCTTGACCTTACCCTTATCATTAACCTTAAGTTTAACCCTAACCTTGACTTTATCCTGAACATAACCTTAACCTTCACTATAACCTAAACCTAACCTTGACCAAACCCATAACCTTAACCTTAACCTTACCCTTAACCTTACTAAAGTCGTAATCTTAACCTTAACCTTAACCTTAATCTAACCATAACGTTGACCAAACTCTTAACCTTAACCTTGAACAAACCCTTAACCTTAACCCTAACCTGACTATACTCGTAACCTTAACCCTAACCTTTACTATAACCTAACCCTAACATTGACCAAACCCTCAACCTTGACCTTAACCTTAAACTTAACCTTCCCCTAACCTTAAACCTAACCTTAACCTTTACCTTAACCTTAACCATAACCATAACCTTGACCAAATTCTTAACCTTAAACTTAACCATAACCTTAATCTTAACATTAACCTTGACCTTAACGTTAACATAACCTTAACCTAACCTAACCCTAAACTTGACCAAACCCTTAACCTTAACTTTAACCTTAACCTAAAATTAACTTTAACTATAACCTAACCCTAACCTTAACCAAACCCTTAACCTTAACCTTAACCTGACTAAACTCGTAACCCTTAACCTTAACCTTACCCTTAACCTTCACCTTAACCTTAACCTTGACTTTTCCCTTAACCTAACCTTAGCCCTAAATTTAACCTAACCCTAACCTTGACCTTAACCTTGACCTTAACCCTTACCTTAACCTTAACCTAACCTTAACCGTAACCTTAACTTTTACCTTATATTACCCTTAACATATCCTTAACCTTAACTATAACCTAAGCCTCAACTGAACCTAACCTTAACCTTAAACAAACCTTATTCTTCCCCCAACCTTAACCCTAACCTTAACCCTAAATGTAACCTTAACTTTACCCTTAACCTAACCATAACATTAACTTTAACCTTAACTTAACCTAACCTTAACCTTAACCTTAACCAAACACTTACCCTTGACTTTAACCTTAGCCGTAACCTTAACCTTAACTTGACTAAAACCGTAACCTTAACCTTCACCTAACCTTAACCTTGATCTTATCATAACCTAACCTTAACCTTAAAATTAATCTAACCCTGACCTTGACCAAATGCTTAACCTTAAATATAACCTAACCCTAACCTTGACCTTAACTTTACCCTTAACCTTGACCTTGACCTTAACCTAACCTTAACCTTAACTTTACCCTTAACCTAATCTTAACCTTAACCTAACCTTAACCTTGACTTTACCCTTAACCTAACCTTGACCTTAACCTTAACTATAACCTAAATTTAACCTTGACGAAACCTTAACCTTAACCTTAGCGTAATCTTAACCTTAACCTAACAATAACCTTAACCTTAACCTTAACCTTAACCTTAACCATAACCTTATCCTAACCATAACCATAACCTTAACCTTGACGTAACCCTAACCTTAACTTTACCCTTAAGCTAACCTTAACCTTAACCTTAACATTAAACTTGCCATAACATTAACCTTAACCTTAACCTTAACGTTAACCTTAACTTCACTAAACCCGTAACCTTAACCTTACATTAACCTAACTTTAACCTTAATGTTCTCCTAACCTTAACCTTATCTGTAACCTTAACCTTAACCTTGCACTAACCTTACCCTAACCTTAACCTTAACTTTACCCATAACCTTACCCTTAACGTAACCTTAACCTTCCCCTAACCTTAACCCTAACCTTCCCCTAACCTTAACCTTAACCTTAACTTTAACCTTAACCCTTAACCTTAAGGTTAAGGTTTGGTCAAGGTTAGAGTTAGGTTATATCTAATATTAAGGTTCGGGGAAGGTTAAGTTTAAGGTTATGGTTAGCCTAAGGTTAAGGTTAACCTAAGGTTAGGGTTAGGTTAAGGTTAAGGTTAGGGTTAGGTTATACATAAGGACAATTTTAAGGGTATGGTTCAGGTAAGGTTAACATAAGGTTAAGGGTAAGGTTAAGGTTAAGGTTAGGTTAAGGTTATGGTTAAGGTAAGGTTAAGGGAAAATTTAAGGTTAGGTTATAGTTAAGGTTAAGGTTAAGGGTTTGGTCAAGGTTTGGGTTAGGTTATAGTTAAGGTTAAGTTTAAGGTTAAGGTTCAGGGTTTGGTTAAGGTTAGGGTTAGGTTATGTTAGCCACCTATAATATTTGTTATAGCAAAGGTGGCTAAAACTTTTTGAGCCTTGAAGGAACAAATTTTATTGCTAAAAATTGTTGGCTCTTGAAGACTCTTGAAAGGCCTCATGCCTCTGTCCAAAATCTTCAATACCATTCCCATTTTATACTCAAAAATTATGTTGATTTCATGAGAAGAAACTGTTGCAAAAACACCATTTTTCCCCTTCCCCTCTTTCAAAACTAACCTTCATTTTCTCCCCTTTTTCTCCATAAAAACTCCTTTGTCTTTATGATTTCTCTTCTTCTCTTCATGAAAATCACTTTTTCCATAGTTAAAAAACCCATTTTTAAACTATTCTGAAACCCCCGATTCCTTTGAAAACCATGAGAAATTTCATAAAAACAAAATTTCATTCCTATGGACTTAAGCCCCTTGGGCTAAGTCCTAACCACTTCCCCCAAATTCCCCTTCTCCGGAACCAGGCGCTAGTCCCATCGGCGCTTATCGCATCAGAATAAATCAAACGAGCGCATATGTTCTGTTACACAAAAACCTTGATGCGATCAGCTCCCTTTGATATAACTCCAGATCTCATGTTTATTTTCAAAAACCAAGAGTTATTACCCCAAGCGCTAATCGCATTGGAAAGATTCAAGTGTGTAGGTTTTGTTGATGTGTTTAAATTACGATGCGATCATCCTTCTATTATAAAACCCCGATTGCATCATATTTTATATATATCCTGTGGTACTGCCTTGTTGCTTAAAACCTAATAATATTTCTTCCCTGTTCCGATTTTCCCTTTGAAAAATGAAAAACCCACTTTTCCAAAGTTTTGACTTAAAAAGCCAAATCACGTGTTAAATATTAAATGGGTTGATAAAAATACTGACGCGCAATCCCATCGGTAAATTTCAATGGGTAGATTGAAAAGCCCCGGCCCGAAGGCCCAACTCTGATAAGCCCATATATACATAAGCCCAGGCCTATCGGTGGTCTATATAAAATAGGCCCCATAACTGGGCGCCTAATCGTATCAGAGATTTTCTCTGGTGCGGTTTCAATATTCATTACCACCGATTGCGATTGGTTGATCACACAATCGCATCGGCCCTTTCTCCTATTATCACAATCGCATCAGCCTATCTCCCGATCATCGCAATCGCATCGGCCTGCTCTCCGATAACGTAATCAGATCGCCTCATTCCCGACCTCTGATTGTGATTCCCTCGATTCATTCTCAACCATTGATCTAACCTTTAGATTGATGGCTTTCGCTTCGTCGCATTGCATGTTTTAATCGCTCCATTAGCTCGCCACCCCCGATTGCGATTCTCTGATTAAATCAGGACCGTCCACGTGTCCGTATCAGACGGTCTGGAATCACTCCGCCTTATTCTCCTCCCTCTCTCCTTTTTTCCTTTCTACGTAAATATCCACCGTTGGATGCAGCCGTCCAACGGCCATGATCTTCTCCACCTTCTGAAGCAGTTAAAACTAAAAAATGCAGGATTTCTTAATTATTTTTGTGTTTTGCGGGTGCTTTAATGGTTTTCCATTGTATAATGAAGGAAATCCGAGGGCCGGAAAAGACGTTTTCCACGCCTTTGAGTTATCAAAGAGAACCATTCACGGGGCTTCATTCCATTGTTTTATCAATGCTTCATGGGCATTAATGCCTTCATAAGCCCAGCGTGGCCTGCACATCGACAAGACACTGTTATTAAATCACATTTAAAAAGAGTATCAGTTTCTAAAGACAGAGCGCAGCAGAGAAGAAGATTAAAGACATATTTTGGGAATTACGGCTAAAGATGATTATCAAAAGCCTAATTCCCTGGATTAAACACAGTCAAAATAAAATCATAAGTGTCTGAATAGACAGAAAGGACTTCACCACCTTACTTAAGGCGAATTGATTCCTCAGCTACCACAGAGCCACCTATTGCCTCAAACCATTCAAAAACAGAGGTCGGAGTTATTGATTAAATACATATCTGCCTCCAACGCTGCCAAGAAGTTAATTCTGCCACAGGAAACTAATGCAGACAAATATCAGCAGAGTTATTTCATCCTGTGTAGAGCCTAAAATTCAATAAAGCTCCTACCGAGTTTTGATATTTATTGTAAAATAGTTAATATAGTGAAACACCTGTAAAACTTCTTCATCGAGCCTTTCAAAGGCCGAGAAGTCATCACTCTGTATTAATTGAACTTAGAAGATATTTTATCCTATTCCACCTCCTCATTTCTTCTATAAATACTTCTGAAGAAGATGAGATAGGGGTTGGTTGTTATTTGATCACAAGTTGTAATATTGAAACTCTTTGAAATAAATATATAGTCTGTTGAAGTTGAAGATGAAATTGAAGATTTGGAGGTCTTGATGGTGTTGTTGCATTCTTGTTCCTGAGAGGGCTCTATCATTGGATCCATGAGCTTGGCTGTTGGTAAAGTATTCTGAATTGTTTATGTTTTTTCCCCTGTTTTCATTATGTTCCATAATTTCTTACTACAGTAGGTTGAAAGTTTTGGGCTAAGAAATGACTCTTGGAAGCACCTTAGACATGTTCATCCTTCACTGTTTTATGTTTTCTCCTGCTGAAGTATTTTAGAGGCTTTAATCTTTCTCTTTAGTCTTCATGCTTGTTTATTTCCTTAATAGTTTGAACACTTGGTTTCAGCATGATTTATGGTTTTCCCTGCTTGTCTGCTGCCACTTAAAAACTGTTATTGAAGTCTCCCTTTAAAGTTATTTTCTTACAGTGAATCAAAGAGGTCGGTTTTGATCTTGCCCTTTGTCCTCGCTTAAAAAGTTGGCTTAAAGGTCATTTATAATTATGATCATAGATGTTTTTAGGTGCTCCCTCTTCTATGAATTTAATTATCAGTAAATCTTTTATGTTTTCTAAGTCATTTGAAATAAAATCTTTGAGGAAATAGGGTGCTCCCCTAATCTTAGATTTCATTTTAAAAGTTGTTTTGAGATCATTATTTGCTTAAAGATGTGATTTGTAGAATTTATGGTTAGCCCTGTCTATCAAAGAGCTCTTTATTGTTCAAATTATGCTTTCGAATTCCCTTTGATGAGAATTAAACCTCTCTTTCCAAATCATTAATGTTCATCTCATTTCGAAAAACAAAAGGATCTTGTGGACAAGTTATATTTTCCCTTTGATATCCCATATCCATTGATGAGTTTATTATGACATTTTTCCTTAATACATTTCCCAATGAATCATATGTTTCTCCATTATATGTATCTTTCCTAGACATTTCATGTTCTTTTGTATCCATTCCATCCAACCAAAAAAACAAACACCTGCACTTAATAACTAGTCTAAAACCAATACTTAAAGCACATAAGATAAACCTTTGCAAACAAAATTTTGAGAGATCCCTCTCTGAGAGTAGGAGGACTAGAGCCTGTAACTCTAAAGATTGGTTATGATGTTGCCTTGTCTTTTGATTTTCCAAACTATCAAAACATGGGACACCAACATACTGGCGATCACGGTGGGACACTGAGTAAAATCTTTAAAAATTAAACACTCACTATCTAGAATAACAAAAGTAACCTTCTTCAAACACTACCAAGCATAACGATAATCATGATAAGACCTTTGAATCAGTGACAAACTAAGTAACCCTTAGGATTCTCATAAATCCTTTTCAAACCTTGAATTTTTTCAGTTACCAAGGCATAAGAGTAAACTCTGTACGTTTTGACACCCTAGCTAAGTGTTAAATCAGACTTAGACCACTCTCTTAACCTATAAGACCAAAATAACTCAGAAAAACTCAAAACATTTTAGTTTGGCTTTATAATAAACTTCGTGGTGGACCTTCAAACCTTTTACCTCCAAAAGAGCTAAAAATTCCCACCTGGCGACTCCACAATCCTAAAATCAGACCTTAAGACTCCACTGGGAAGACCCCAAGTCTTAAATAGCATCTTACAAACTCAGCTAGAAGGCTTTGAGATTAAAATTTTCCTTCTTCTGATAATATCAGTTAGCCTATTAAATATTTCCATATTTGGTTAAACTTCTCTTTTTAATTGGGTCTGAAAAACATAGCATAGTGGCTCCTAGAAAGATTCATACTAGAGCCTACCTGTTGAGTCTCAATTCTGCATTTTTTCCATACACTTTTCTATACCTTTTTCACTCACCTGAACCTCCCAAGTTGTCAATATCATTGTATGTTAATTGAAAAAGAGCATCTAACATGGTTTTTAACTATATTTTTGTGTCTGCTGTTTGATTTAGATTTTGTTCATTTAGCTGCGGAATCTTGCCACTTTCCGCAGCTGCTGCAACTTTCCGCAACCATTTTGTGAAACTCTATGTTACAGGTGTCTACAGGGAAAATGAGCCACATGGGCAAGTCAGAAATGATGTGGACATGGTTCGTGTCCTATTGGCTCGAGCAAACTCATCTAAAGAAGATACGGTCAAAGGCATCCACATGGAAGTCAACCATAGAGTCTCACGGTGACAGGACTCTGTTTCGTGTCACGTGAAGGTTCATATGGCCGTTTCTGAGTTGTGGAGGACAAGTCGACATCTGTACATGGCTCCATAGCCGAATTCAAGCATCCACTCCTCATAGATTTACTTTCCAACACGGCCATGATCCTAGATCCGTGGACGTAATGGTCTACGTGTTCTACACCAGCATAAACTTTAGGAGACAGTTATATTTCTTTTGTTATATATAACGTGTTTGCATACGCATATAGAGTTAGTCTCGATTAGTCTCTGTTATCTTTTATTAGTCTGCTCTGTAATGTAATTACGCTGCCTTAGTGCCGTAATACTACCATACTGTTATGACTGCATTTTAATATAAGAAGACTCTGTTTTCCAACTTAATTCGTACTTGAAGATCGTTGCCAAGGCTGGTGTAGAGGGCCCCTGCTCAGCTAAGGTTTTGTGCATTAGTGTATAGTTCTTGTTTTATTTCTTTAAAGCTCATTGTGCCATAATCCATTCACATGTTTATACATTGCATCTTTCATGGTATATATGTTTCATTTCTGTTGATAAACTTTTATGCTTTCCATTTCACTTCTATCTTTCATGTTTTATGTTATTAATCACTGATCAGTGTTCTTGTTTCAGGTTATAGATAGGCAGCCTGGGCATTTTCATAGCTTTTTGACTAATGACATGGAATTAACATTGTTCTGCTGCTAATTTGTTTTTCTTAAGTTTTTGTTTAATTTCAATACTGCTTTGTTTAATTCAGTTTTGCTCATTTGCTTCAGTAGTTAAATTTAGATATATTGAACTGCTCATAACATCTTCAGTTGCCTCTGAAAGCCACAGCTGGACTGATGGTGAGGGATTGTATTATGAAATGTGTAGTTTGGTATTAGTTTCCTTTCTACAAATTTAGATATATTAAACTGCTCATAACATCTTCAGTTGCCTCCGAAAGCCACAGCTGGACTGATGGTGAGGGATTGTATTATGAAATGTGTAGTTTGGTATTAGTTTCATTTATGCAAATTTAGATATATTAAATTGTGCATGACATCTTCAGTTGCCTCCGAAAGCCACAGCTGGACTGATGGTGAGGGATTGAATTATGAATGTATGGTTTGATATTAGTTTACTTTCTGCAAGTTAGATATCAGTTACTCAAGTTGTTCATGGTTACTTCCGAAAATCATAGCTGGACTAATGATGAGGGATCAGAAGACAAGTTGATGTAAATTGATTTAGATTTACTTTATTGCAGCTTTTGGATTTCTTTCAGCATAATTTATTTTGTGTTTAGACAGCAACAAGAATAGTTTGGTTTCATGCTCACTAGTTCACTGTTTTGATTCATTAGATTAGCAGCATCTTTTCATTTCAGCAGCGCATTTTCATTTCCTTTCAAGTTTTGTCATTGTAATTTTCAAATTTCTTTTTAAGTTTCAAGTTGGTAAATCATTATAGAGGATATCATTTCCTTGAACAAACATAACCACACTTGTTTTCATTTTAGAATTTCCATTTCATCTTAGAAAACCAAAAACTAAAAAAAGTTAAGAAATAGGTTATCTTGCACATATAGTGCGCCGCACTTCATCAGCTTACGAATCCCGGATTGACAAATTAAATGCAGCAATTTAGGACACACTAAATTGACCAAACATTTTGGCGCCGTTGCTGGGGAAGTGTAACTAGGTAGCCAATTTCTTAAAAAAAAAAACACACAAAATCATAAAAGAAGGGAAAACTTGATAACTTCTTGAAGTATGCTCTCCTCTTGCACCTAGTGTGATCTGGAGGATCAGAAAAGAGAGTTATTGGTTTAGTAATTCCTTAAGTATGCTCTCTTCTTGCACCTAGTGTGATCTGGAAGATCAGAAAGAGAATTATTAGCCCAACTTTTTAAAAAATAAAAAAATGACATGCATAGAGAAAGAGATTCTAGGGGAAGGTTTATAGCTAAAGCCAAGAGTTCGATTTTCACAACTCCATCTTCTTCAAGGCATAGACTAGATTCACCACCATCTACCCCTAGCCTTAAGATTTTTGGAACTCAAGGAGCAGCTGAATTAGAGGATTCTCCTATACCATCTACTCAATCCCATTTAGAAAACAAAGAGACTCTCTCTCATCCTCCCTTGGTAGAAGAACTAGAGGACTTTAAAGACTCTAAAGAAACTATCATGGCAGAGGAAGTAATAGATGGAGGTAGAGGTAGAGGTAGAAGAGGAGGAAACAATGGAGACAGCAATGGTGAAGGAAATAATGGTAGAAATAGGGAAGGAGACAACTTGTTTGGATTCCCTATAGTTGATGAGGAAACTCATGCAACAATGAAAAATATCTCACCATCTGTCCTCCCTAAATTTTATGGATTGCGAAGTGAGGACCTTGAAACATTTCTGTTTGAGTTTGAAGTTGTGTGCCGAACCTATGACTATATGGAAGATTCTCAAAAACTCAAATTGTTTCCTTCAACTTTGAAAGGATCTGCTTTGAAATGGTTCATGGGATTAGCCACTCAATCTATTAGGACTTGGAATGATATGAAACAAACATTTTTGGATAGATACTTGGACTATTGTATGCCCACCAATCACAAGGATGAGGTATTCAAAATGATGCAAAAGAAGATGAAAATTTGGAAGATTTACTTGAAAGATTTCAATACAACTTAAAAAGAGCAAAGATGAGCAACTTAGATGATGAAACTTTGAAAGCCCTCATATTAAAATCCATTAGAGATGAATGGATAGATATTTTAAACATGATGGAGAAAGGAGACATTTCTCAACTTCCACTTCGTGACATAACAGAACTATGTGTCCATCTCTCAAGAGGAAAATCTAAAACAGGAAAAGGGCCTAGGGATCCTTCTCTTATTAGGGCTAACAAATCTGCAACTGGATCAGTAAGTAGGGCAGAGATTGGTAATATGCTTGATGGGTTCAAAACTGATATCTTAGGGAGCCTTAGTGAACAACTAGACACCCTTAAAATCCAAAACAAGCAGAAAGCAGAAACAGATGCTTTAGCCATCTTTTGTCTGAAATGTAGGAAGAAACATGCTTTAAGGGAATGTCCCTTGGATGCAAAAGTTGTAGAAACATGTATGATTTGCTCAGAGAATCATGAGATCAAGGATTGTCCTTCAATTCCTGGACTCAAATCTGTTTTTCAAGAAGACCCAAATTCAGTAGAATCTCTCCGTTTTGTTGCAAGGAGACCTTGGCAGGGACAACAAACTCAAGGGTTTAACAACCCTATGAATTTTCAAACCCCACCAAATTGGAATCCTTGGCAACAACCTTGGCCCCAACATCAGAATATATATCATCCATGGGTACAAGGGATGCAAAATCCTTATGGGAGATTTGCTCAATTTTATCAATATCCTCCATCTTTTCAAAATCAACAAGCTCCACAACTTCCAAATCCAAATCCACAACTTTCATTGCCATTTCCACAACAACAACCTTCTCAAGAAAATCCAAATCCTCAACTCATGCTTCCATACCAACAAAATAAAAATCAACTTCCAGCTCATCCATTGCCAAATCCTAACAATAAGAATCCTTAGAATACTTACATGGTAGAAGGACAACAATTTCCTACCTATATGATTGTTCCTCTCAACGATGTACAACTCAGATCTGGTAGAGTTTTAGAAAAACCTTCTATAGATATTCAAGAGCAAGATACCTCTGAGGAGGATTCTCTTGAAGTCAATAAGGGTTCTGAGGAAGAATCTCTTCAAAATTCAAACATTCAAAAAGAAAAATAAAATACAACACCCACAACTCCTATAGTTGAGCAACCTGCATCTTTATCTACACCTCCTGTTCCTGAAAGACTACAAATTGACAAGGGGGTGGAAAAACAAATTTTGTTGCCTAACTATGACTTTCTAGATGAATGGAAGAATTTTTGTATCAAGATTCCCTTGCTACAAGATATTCGAGAGATTCCTATTCTAGAAAAAACCATAAAGGAGTTGAGTTTCAAAAGACCAGGAAGGAAACTAAAAGACACAAGAAGAATCCACCTGGTAGGAAAGATTGCAGATATTATGATGGGAAAAATTACCATGCAGAAGTATGTAGATCCGGGAAGTCCAATTGTCAAGACACATATAAATGGGATAGAAATTCCAAACACATTGATTGACTTAGGGGCTGCTATCAACATTATGAGTAGACAGACTATGGACCAGCTAAAACTTCCTAACCTTCTTCTTACACCTACTTTACTGCAACTTGCAGATCGATAAATTATTAAACTAGATGGTGTATTAGAAGATATTTCAGTCTCCTTAGATTCTTGGGAATATCCAATAGATTTTATGATTTTGACTCCCAAGAGTAATCTAGGAGGGCACCCACTTATCTTAAGAAGACCTTGGCTAGCCACAGCTGATGCTTTTATTAGTTGTAGATCTGGGGACATGTACATTTCTAATGGTAATTCGACAAAGAAATTCAATTTGTATCCTCCAGCAAGATCAATCACAGAAGTAGGAGACAATGAATGGGTTGATGATGAGGACACTATACAACCTGTCTTTACCATTTCTGAGATCAGTGAGGATAGTCAAATTCTGAACACATTAGAAAATTTTGAGACATCTTCAGAATATGACCCCACGCAATTTCAATTGGAATCTGACATAAAATATTTATCATCAAGACAAATGTCTCTTTACTCTATGGAAGAGTTTGGTAGTTCTACTATTAAGATTTTTCCAGGAAAAACATTGAATATCAACAAACATTTGGAAAAGTCACAACAAGAAGAACTAACCAAAATCTTGCAAAAACATTCTACTGCATTTGCATGGGAGTATACTGACATGAAAGGTATTGATCCTAAGACATGCATCCATCATATCTATATTGAGGAAAACAGTAGACCAATCAGACAACCTCAAAGAAGGATGAATCCAAATCTTAGGGAGATAGTGAAAGAAGAGCTCCAAAAACTGCTCAATGTAAACTTCATTTATCCAATTTCAGATAGCCGATGGGTTTCTCCTTTGGTTATAGTACCTAAAAAGAATGGTAAATGGAGAGTATGCATTGATTACAGGGAGTTGAACAAAGCAACTTTGAAGGATCACTTTCCTTTGCCTTTTATTGATCGGGTATTAGATACATTAGCAGGTAAAAAGTACTTTTCATTTTTGGATGGTTTTAGTGGCTATAATCAAATTCAGGTAGCACCTGAAGATCAAGATAAGACCACATTTACTTGTCCATGGGGAACTTTTGCCTACCGAGTACTTCCTTTTAGGTTATGTAATGCACCTGCAACATTCCAAAGAGCAGTACTAGGAATTGTTTTTGATCTAATCCATGATTGTGTAGAGGTTTATATGGATGATTTTACATTTTATAATAATTCATTTGAAGAGGCATTAGAAAATTTGGAAAAAGTTCTTATAAGATGTAAAGAAACAAACCTTTCATTAAGCCATGAAAAATGCTTTATGATGTTTACTGAAGGGATTTTTTTAGGACATCATATTTCAGGAGATGGGATTAAGGTTGATAGATCAAAAGTTGAAGTCATCTCCAAGTTACCTATTCCAAATTGTCAAAGTGATGTTAGAAGTTTTCTAGGATTTACTGGTTACTATAGAAGATTTATAGAAAACTTCACTAAAATAGCATCTCCACTCTTCAAATTTCTTACAAAAGACTGAATTTAAATGGGATCCTGATTGTCAATCAGCCTTTGAAACTTTGAAAATAAAAATATCTGAAGCACCTATCTTGAGAGGACCAAATTGGAAACTCCCTTTCCATATTTCTACGGATGCTTCAGATACAGCTCTAGGAGCTGTGTTGGGTCAAAAAGATTTAGTTCCTTATGCCATTTATTATACCAGTAAAAATTTGACTCCCACGGAGTTGAACTATACTGTGACTGAAAAAGAGTTTTTAGCTATTGTTCATGCAATTAATAAGTTTAGACATTACATAACAGGCTATGAAACTTTTATTCATACTGACCATTCTGCAATTAGATATTTAATGAACAAACCTGTTACTAATGGCAGAGTGACAAGATGGCTCTTACTTTTGCAAGAATTCAATATTAATGTGTTGGATAGACCAGGAAAACATAATATAATAGCTGATTTCTTGTCTAGGATTCATAATACTAAAGAAGATTCTCCTGTAGAGGATAAGTTTCCTGATGAATACTTGTTTGCAGTAACTATTAAGACCCCTTGGTATGCAGATATTGCTAACTATTTGGTTACAGGGAAACTACCTTCACATTTATTTCCAAGTGAAAAACGAAAAATTATTCAGGAGAGTTAAAAATATTCATGGATTTCTAATGAATTGTTTAAAACAGGGCCAGATCTTGTGATCAGAAGATGTGTCAGGGAAGATGAAATGCCTGATATTCTTAAGGCATGTCATGATGAACCATGCGGCGGACACTTTGCAGACAAAAGGACGGCCTATAAAATCCCCTCTTTAGGATATTATTGGCCTTCCCTCTTCAAAGATGCAAAACAATATGTCAAAAGGTGTGACAGCTGCCAAAGAGTAGGGAAACCTACCCTTTCAAGTGAAATGCCATTGCAACCACAGGTACTCATTGAACCCTTTGAAAAATGGGCTTTAGATTTCATTGGACCTATTAATCCACCATCTAAGCAAAAGAAATATATATTGGTTTGTACTGATTATGTTACTAAATGGGTAGAAGCCAAAGCATTAGTATCTGCTACTGAAAATTCAATTGTTCATTTTCTTTATGAGGATATTTTTACTCGCTTTGGTGTTCCAAGAGAAATTGTGACAGATCAGGGGAGCCAATTCACATCCAATTTGGTGGAGAAGTTGATGGAAGAATACAAAATCAAGCACAAAAGATCTACTCCTTACCATCCGCAAGAAAATGGTCAAGTGGAGTCCACAAATAAATTTCTTGAAAGTATCATTCACCAAAACTGTTCATCTACATAGAAGAGATTGGGCAGAAAGGCTTCCAGAAGCCTTGTGGGCCTACAGAACTACATGGAGGAATACAACAGGACATTCTCCCTATGAACTTGTTTATGGGAAAGAAGTCTTGCTCCCCATTGAGTTCCAAGTCAAGACCATCAAGATAGCAGTTCAGTTGGGAATGGACTTATCAGAAGCCCAAAAGCATAGAATGGAGCAATTGAATGAGCTAGATGAGATCAGACAAGAGGCAATTCTAAGAACTGATCTAGTTCAATATCAAAGAGCTAAATGGAATGACAAGTACATCAAAGAGAAGAAGTTTCAAGAAGGAGATTGGGCATTGTTATTTGATTCCAAGTTTAAAGATTTCCAAGGAAAATTTCAGACTCATTGGCTTGGGCCATATGAGATTGACAAGATCTTTAACAATGGAGCGGTAAGAATCAAGACCATTGATGAGTTTCAAAATCCTCTTATTGTGAATGGCCATAGATTGAAAGTTTATCATAAGCCACTCTCAAAGGAGGATTTTGTCAAAATGTTTCAAGAAAGTTCTGCAATCAGGCTGGTACAGAAGAATTCTTCTTCTCCACCAGCCTAGCTTTTATTCTTTTCGTTTAAAAAAAAAAAAAAAATGGTATAAGCCTAAAAACCAATCACTGATTGGCAATCTTATACAGAAAATATAGGGTGAAAATCAGGAACACCTGACACTCTATATTTTCCAACAAAAAAAAAAATCTCTCTTTCATTTCACAAGTTTTGTGACCACCCACTCCATTCCATTCCACTTCATTCCATTTCATTTCACTTCATTTCACTCCATTCCACTTCATTTTATCCATTTCATCAATAAAAATATTTTTCATGACCATTTCCATCTGTTCATTTGTCATCTGTTCATCTCCATTCATCCAAGTAATAGCTATGTCAGTTTCCACAGCTGACATTTGTTTCCGCAGCTGACTCCAGTTTCCGCAGCCAGAAGCAGATTCCGCAGCTACTACTCTGTTTTCAAAAGAATGTACAGTCAGAAGTTATTTCCATAATCATGAAATAAAATGCAGGTGAGAGGATAAAAAATGAAGACATGGAGCATTCAAGACATCAATAAAGAGTAACCAGTTGAAGACCAAGGAAAAGGAAAAGATTCCAAAGGTATGAATAAAATTTATTTCAAATAGCATTGAAAAACACATTTTTATATAGTTCTGAACCATAAGCTCCATCCATTATGTGCAATGATTATATTGACAATTCTGTAACCTTTCACGATCTCCATATTGTCCTCTCTCATTCATTCTCAAATGGTTTCATCATTAAATCCCCGATCTTCACTCATGTTCCAATATTCCACCGGTGACAATGAGACGTATTTGATTTGACCACGGACTCTTACAGCCGCATAAATCCATAACCGTTGTTGAAACGTGCTCATATTTATTGTGCAGCCACCAAAATTTAAAACGTTGCCAGATGTGTTATACTCTGTTAATCTCTCTATCGTGCTCTCTGTTGTGCTCACGAAAACCCCTCTTTGTTCTGTTCACTCCATTCCGCTCTCCATTACGCTATAATCTGTATACCACTCTCTGACATTTACCCACAGTCATTATGCTCATCTCCGTGCATTCATCCGTTCTATTTCCATTAAACCCTCACGCAGGCAAATTTGTGAAGAGCAGAAAAGAAAAATGGGTAAGTTGCTAAGAGCAGATCCGGAAGGACCTAAGTTTATAGAGGGATATCCGCAAGTAAAGGATATATTGAAGAAAGAAAATTGGCTGCGGTTTATCCAGAAATTCAGAGGTTATCATAAATAAGTGATGAAGGCATTCGTAAGGTCGTTTAATGGCTTGGAAGCAGAGATTGGAGACCTTAAGTTTGCGGTCAATGAAGCATCTATAGAAACAGCCATGGAACTTCTTCAGGAGGGTGAGCGTTGGTTTAAGAATAAAAGTATCAGTGATGAAGCATGGAGAACAATCTGATGAAACCAAGGTATGGACATAACTGTTTTTAAAAGAGGAATTCTTGTTCATGCATTGAAAGAGGAATGGGCTACTTTGTTGCTAGTTGTTCAGAAATTCATTACATGTGAAGGCCGTTTTGGGTCCATGTATATGTACCATACCAGGTTACTGATGAATTTTCTAGATAATCAAACTCTCAATCTCCCATATTTTCTATTCAATAGTTTGAAGAAAATGTTCGTGACTGTTCAGAAACATTTAGGAGATGTAGAACCACATCTATATCACCACGGCCTTGTAAAAATTTTGATTGAAAAGGAGTTAAAGGAAAAGAAAGACACATGGGAACAATTTCTGGTTAGAAATTTCTTTGAGGAACCTCAGGAAATTCCTGAAGGTAGCACAGCAAGAAGGAGTAGACGAAAAAGAATAAATGATAAAACCCAAATTACTCCTACTCAAGAAATTCCTGAAGGTAGCACAGCAAGAAGAAGTAGGAGAAAAAGAAAAATTGATGAAATTCAAAATACTCCTACTACTACAATTGAAAGAACTGATAAGGAAGAGAGACTATCAAAGAGGAATAAGAAAGAAATCAAGGGTAAGAAGCCAATAACACCAAAAGAGAGAAAAAACTATTGAGGCTATACATAAAACCCCTTCTTCTGAAGAAGAAGATCATCAAGTGTTATCTGAAAGATTAGTTTATCTTCAAAAACAATCATCTTTGGCCAAGAAGACAGAGAAAGGAAAACAAAAACAAAAGGAAAGTGTACCACAGCATGTGAGAAGAAGCAACAGACTTAAGGGGAAATTGAGGAAAACACAAATGAAGGGTCCTCATTTCATTGATTTGGGAGAGGAAACATCTGAACAGTCCCCAGCTGACCATAGTCCATCTCAGTCAGTTAGTGAACCTGGTTCATTTCATTCCCAGTCAGACATTGAACATACTCCATCCTATTCTCATCAAGATGTTGATGTGAGCCCTCCTCAGCCAGATTTTGAAGATAACTCTCCTTCACGACATTTTGGAAATAGCCCAACAAAAATGACACCTGAAATAGACCCCAAGCAGCAGGAAGTATATGACTATATAGAATCTTTGGAAAAGGCATCTACAGGTCCCAGTACTTCGTCCATTCAGCCTCATACAGTACAGGATGATTTAGTCCAATCACTAAAACAGGAAATATTTGAGCTAGAGCTTTTAAATAGACACATCAAAAATGAAAATGAGACATTGAAGGAACAAGGTAAATTGGACAAAATCATTCATGATAATACCATGCTACATCTGGGAATATGGCAGAAGAAGAACAAGAAATTGAAAAGGAAATGCTAGAAGTTGAGCAGAGCACTGGTTAATATCAAATTTAGGTGCTTAATGAAGAAACCCAGAATGTTGGCAGCACCAAGGAAGAGGAGGAGAGGATTGGATGTGCTGGCTGAAGTGTCAAGGCACATGAACTAAGGAAGGAATATCAAATTTTGGTTGCATGAGGACATGCAACACCTTCACAGTGGGGGTATGTTGAGTCTCAATTCTGCATCTTTTCCATACACTTTTCTATACCTTTTTCACCCACCTGAACCTCCCAAGTTGTCAATATCATTGTATGTTAATTGCAAAAGAGCATCTAACATGGTTTTTAACTATATTTTTGTGTCTACTGTTTGATTTAGATTTTGTTCATTTAGCTGCGGAATCTTGCCACTTTCCGCAGCTGCTGCAACTTTCCGCAGCTATTTTGTGAAACTCTATGTTACAGGTGTCTACAGGAGAAACGAGCCACATGGGCAAGTCAGAAATGATGTGGACATGGTTCGTGTCCTATTGGTTCGAGAAAACTCATCTAAAGAAGCTGCGGTCAAAGGCGTCCACATGGAAGTCAACCATAGAGTCTCACGGTGACAGGACTCTGTTTCGTGTCACGTGAAGGTTCATATGGCCGTTTCTGAGTTGCGGAGGACAAGTCGACATCTGTACATGGCTCCATAGCCAAATTCAAGCATCCACTCCTCATAGATTTACTTTCCAACATGGCCATGATCCTAGATCCGTGGACGTAATGGTCTACGTGTTCTCCACCAGCATAAACTTTAGGAGACAGTTATATTTCTTTTGTTATATATAACGTGTTTGCATACGCATATAGAGTTAGTCTCGATTAGTCTCTGTTATCTTTTATTAGTCTGCTCTGTAATGTAATTACGCTGCCTTAGTGCCGTAATACTACCATACTGTTATGACTGCATTTTAATATAAGAAGACTCTGTTTTCCAACTTAATTCGTACTTGAAGATCGTTGCCAAGGCTGGTGTAGAGGGCCCCTGCTCAGCTAAGGTTTTTTGCATTAGTGTATAGTTCTTGTTTTATTTCTTTAAAGCTCATTGTGCCATAATCCATTCACATTTTTATACATTGCATCTTTCATGGTATATATGTTTCATTTCTGTTGATAAACTTTTATGCTTTCCATTTCACTTCTGTCTTTCATGTTTTATGTTATTAATCAATGATCAGTGTTCTTTTTTCAGGTTATAGATAGGCAGCCCGGGAATTTTCATAGCTTTTTGACTAATGACATGGAATTAACATTGTTCTGCTGCTAATTTGTTTTTCTTAAGTTTCTGTTTAATTTCAATACTGCTTTGTTTAATTCAGTTTTGCTCATTTGCTTCAGTAGTTAAATTTAGATATATTGAACTACTCATAACATCTTCAGTTGCCTCCGAAAGCCACAACTGGACTGATGGTGAGGGATTGTATTATGAAATGTGTAGTTTAGTATTAGTTTTCTTTCTACAAATTTAGATATATTGAACTGCTCATAACATCTTCAGTTGCCTCCGAAAGCCACAGCTGGACTGATGGTGAGGGATTGTATTATGAAATGTGTAGTTTGGTATTAGTTTCATTTCTGCAAATTTAGATATATTAAATTGTGCATGAAATCTTCAGTTACCTCCGAAAGCCACAGCTGGACTGATGGTGAGGGATTGAATTATGAATGTATGGTTTGATATTAGTTTACTTTCTGCAAGTTAGATATCAGTTACTCAAGTTGTTCATGGTTACTTCCGAAAATCATAGTTGGACTAATGATGAGGGATCAGAAGACAAGTTGATGTAATTTGATTTAGATTTGCTTTATTGCAACTTTTGGATTTCTTTCAGCATAATTTATTTTGTGTTTAGACAGCAGCAAGAATAGTTTGGTTTCATGCTCACTAGTTCACTGTTTTGATTTATTAGATTAGCAGCACCTTTTCATTTCAGCAGCATATTTTCATTTCCTTTTAAGTTTTGTCATTGTAATTTTCAAATTCCTTTTTAAGTTTCAAGTTGGTAAATCATTATAGAGGATATCACTTCCTTGAACAAACATAACCATACTTGTTTTTATTTTAGAATTTCCATTTCATCTTAGAAAACCAAAAACGACAAAAATTTAAGAGATAGGTTATCTTGCACATATAGTGCGCCGCACTTCATCAGCTTACGAATCCCGGATTGACAAATTAAATGCAGCAATTTAGGACACACTAAATTGACCAAACACTACCCTGACCCAAACCCACCGGGAATAGTTGACAACCCTGAAAGTATCCTTAGGAAGTCTCCTAAGATAAAATTATCAACTATTTTAAGATCACCCTTGAGAGCTAATTCAGTTCCTGAAAATCTTTCAGCTCTACAACAATCTCAAGTTGACTTAGTAAATCCTTTTAGAACTAGGTCTCTTGGTGATTTAGATCAGTTAGATCCTGAGTCTTCACTATCATCTCCTGAATCAAGTGAACCCCTTGGTAGCAGAGAAAAAACGCCTCCTGGTTTACATTTTCTTCACAACTTAGGTGTCTCTCATCCTAGATCAACTCAGCAGTCTATTCCTGTTCCATCCACTTCTGCTCACCCTACATCCACTGTTCAAACCACTACATTTCAACCCACTGCTCCTATTGTTAATCCTCTCCTTATAAATCCACCCCCACCACCTATCATGGTAGCATGGTATGCTCTCTTAGTCCTTCCTGCGCCATTAGTCAATCTTCCACAGGACTATCAGTCCAAAATTCCATTATATGATGCCAAAAATACTACAACTGAATCATAACATGTGGATAAGATGAATGACTACTTTGACAGAAATGAAATTGATGATGATTCTTTCAAGCTTAGGTTATTTTCTCAGAGTCTGGGGGGGGAAGCAATAAAATGGTTCAAAATCCTAGCCCCCCATAGTATTAATGATCTCCAAGACTTCCATCAAACGTTCTTAAACAAATGGGAAGTAAAGAAAAATCTTCTCCAAGTCCTTTCTTACTACAAGAACCTCGATAGAAACTCTGCGGAAAGTGTGCAAGATTACTACACTAGATTCAATAGTGTTTATAATGCACTATCCCCAGAGCTAAAACCTCCACAAGGCTCATCTTTAAACAAATTTCCTGAAGGTTTTTATTCTGACATGACCTATCAACTGAGAGAAAGAGATTTTGCAACTCTTGAAGATATGCAAAAGGGTGCTCTTTTTGTGGAAGTCAACTTAATGGAGAAGAGAGAAAGAATGAAAACTGAGAAGAGAGTATCTTTTAAAGAAGAGTCCACTCCTTCTACTGCAAGCTCAAAAATGGAGAGGATGTTAGAAGAAATGATGAAAGAGATGAGCATAATTAAGAAAGCACAATAAAATCAAAACCAAGCTACTCCTCAAAATAGAAACCAAAATTTTAGAAGAAACCAACCTCCAAACAGACCCAGGGAAGATGATCAACAGATCACTCCTCCTTTTCATCAGAACTATGTAGATCAATATGAGGAAGATAGGGAGTTGGAAAGACTGGAATAATCTCATGTAAACTTGATTGAATCAGACAGTGGGGATGATTTTTTCCTCACTGAGGAAGAACAAGGTTTCTTATCCTATGATCAAAATACAAACACCTATGAAGATTCTGATGACTATAGATTGGGTTTTTAAAATGCAATCATGGAGGTACACAAACAGTATGATATTAGGAGCAAGGGAAGCATAGATAACTTAAAAGATAAGAACACTAATACTGCTGTCAAGAAAAAGGTAGAAAATCAGTCCAAAAAGACAGTAGAGAAAGCTAACACTTTGGCTAAGAAACCCGACTTAAACAAAGACAAAGGTGTCCAGCCAGATAATGAACACAGTACCCCTAGCACTTCAGCCAGTGGTCCTAATAAAACTATCCCAATTACCAGTCCAAACAAGGTTCAGCAAATCAAAGTTGCTGAAAAGAATTCAATCGAAAAAATAGATGTAAATAGAAACAAGTCAATTATTCCTTTTAGCCTTGAGGGAGAGATTGCTAAGATAAAAATTACCATCCCTATAGCTTAACTAGTAACCCAAGAAGTCTACAAAAACCAAGTTTTGAAAGCTTTGAACTTAGGAAGTGATACAGAAACTTTAAACTTGACAGATGACAAACCTAAGTTGTTGTTTGGTCCAAAAGTTGAAGGAAAATATCAAGAAGGGGTTGTCCCTCCCTTCTATGTTAGCTTGAACATACACGAGAAAATTTTACACAATGCCATGTTAGATTAAGGAGCTTCACACAATCTAATGCCCAAGGTGGTAATGGAAAGCTTAGGCTTGGAGATTACTAAACCATACAAAGATTTGTATTCTTTTGACTCAAGCCGAGTCAAATTTTTGGGTTTAATCAAAAATTTATGTGTTAATATAGCTCAGATCCCTAATAAGAGCCTAGTTATGGATATAGTTGTAGCTGACATTCCCCCTAAGTATGGCATGCTCTTATCAAGATCTTGGGGAGCCAAACTTCAGGGAAGCCTTCAAATGGACATGTCTTATGCCACCATCCCTATTTTTAACCAAAATAGAAGACTATACAGGGAATCTCACATGAAATACATGGTGAGCAACCTAGAAAAACCGAACAACACTCCAATATATTCTACCCATTGAAGTTTAGATTCCTTTATCTTATGTAATGAAGATGAATTTACTCAACAAGATAAAGAGAACATAGACCCCACTGTCTCACCAGAAGAACCAAATCTTCTCTCGAATCAACTTCAAAACAGTGCCAATCAACAGCAAAAAGAAAACGAAAATGATTCAAACATAATTTAGACAATAAACTTTGATGGATCCTGTAATAAAGCAAGCGTAGGTGTAGGCGTATGGATACAGAAAACAAATCAGAGTTTCTCATATAAATTGGATTTCCCATGCACTAACAATATTGCTAAGTACGAAGCACTTCTCCTGGGTTTACAATTGCTAAAACAATTACAAGCCCAAAAGGTGACAATCTTAGGAGATTTTGAACATATCATAAAAAAAATCAAAGGAGAATACTCAGCCAGAAATCTGAGGCTTAGGGAATATCGGAACGCTGCCCTCGATTTATTGAAAACCTTTGAAAAATACGAACTTGTTTTCATTCCTAGAGCGTTTAATCATTTATCAAATGAACTCGCTTTTAATACCAGTAACTGTCAAATACCTAAGATAAATGAACAGCTTAGCGTAAAGGTAAAACATAGGCCTGCAGTGCCTAATAACATAGATCATTGGCAAGTGTTTGATTTTAACCAACACATAGACGATTTCTTGAATTCAGAAAATGATTTCACCATACCAACATCAGAATCTAGCCATAATCAAAATTGTTCATATATTGAAGAAATCCCAGAAGCTGAAATAACACACTCTGCTGATATAAGTCATTATGAGAATACGCTTGAAGCAGAGTCAATTGAAAACATGGACCGAAAAGACCTGGAAATTTTAGAATGTAAAAACGGTTCAATTCCAAGAGGTCTCTCACCTTTGGAACACCTTTTCGACTTTAATGATGTAGCCAAAGAACAAAAAATGGAGCCTGTAGAAACAAACGTAGAAGAACACAACATAGGCTCCCTAACGGAACCCAAGATGATTAAATTGTCCAGTACTCTTCCAACTCACATAAAATCTCGATACATTGATATGTTTAAAGAGTTTAAAGATGTTTTTGCCTGGGCATACACAGATTTGAAGTCTTACGATACCAACATCATTCAGCACAAAATTCCCTTGAAGGAAAATCAAAAGCCTTTCAAACAAAAACTGAGGAGGATAAACCCACTTTTATTACCTTTAGTTAGAGCCAAAATTGAAAAGATGCATGATGCTGGCATTATAATACTTCTTAGATTTTCAGAATGGATATCAAACTTAGTTTATGTTAGGAAAAAGACAGGGGAAATCAGACTCTGTATCGATTTCAGAAACCTAAACAGAGCATCCCTAAAAGACAACTACCCATTGCCCAAGATGGATCATATACTTTAGAGGGTAGTTGGGTCAAAAAGGATATCACTCTTAGATGGGTTCCCGGGTTACAACCAGGTGTTAGTTCTCCCAAGTGATCAAATCAAAACTGCCTTTACCACACCTTGGGGCACCTTCATGCATGTCAAAATGCCTTTCGGGTTAATGAATGCAGGGGCCACTTTCCAAAGGGCCATGGACATAGCCTTTTTTGAAGATATTGGCTATTTCATAATTATTTACCTTGATGACATAACTGTCTTTTCAAAAACTGATGAAGAACATTTGACTCACTTAAGAAAAGTTTTTGAGAAGTGTAGGAAATTTGGCTTGTCATTGAATCCCAAGAAGACACTCTTTGGTCTCCAAGAAGGTAAACTTCTTGGACATATAATTTCGGAAGAGGGAATCAAAATAGACCCTACAAGGTTAGATGGCATATTACAAATCAGTCATCCAAGAAGCCTCAAAGAGTTGCAATATTTCATCGGAAAGATTAATTTTTTGAGAAGGTTTATCCCTAACCTTGCTGAGCTATTAAAAAATATTACAAACATGCTTAAGAAATATGTGGGTGTAAAATGGACTTTACCAGCTAAACAATCATTCAAACTGGTCAAACAAGCTCTTACCCAAACACTGGTCCTGATTAGTCCAGATTTCACCAAAGATTTTTACATCTTTTCTTTTGCATCTGAGCATACAATAGTTGCATTTTTACTTCAAAATAATGATTTGGGGCAAGAAAAACCAATATATTTCTTTAGTAGGGCCTTAAGATATGCTCCTCTCGAATATAATATCATCGAGAAGCAAGCCTTAGCATTGGTGAAAGCATTGAAAGACTTTAGGGTCTATATTTTACACTCTCACATAATTGCTTTTGTTCCGCATACTATTGTCAAGGACATTCTAAGTCAAGACCCTGATGGTAAAAGGGGAAAATGGATTGAAACTATTCTTGAATATGACTTAGAAATTAGGACCACCAAACTAGTGAAAGGGCAAGGATTAGCAAAACTTATGGCTGATTCTAACTTCCAAGCACTAGACATCAATATGGTAGATGTGTTGGAAGAAATAGAATAATTTGATACTCCTGTTATTAAAGAAACATTTGTTAATTCTCCTTGGTATGCTGACATTATTTATGTTCTTTTATATTTAAATACCCCTCCTTATTTTTCTAAAACTAAAGCTAGATTCTTGAAACAAAAGGCTTTGAGTTTTTGTATCTTAGATGGAGTATTATATTGGAAAAACATTGTTGGAATTTTGCTTAAATGTTTACTTGAAGATAATGCAGGAAATATCATGTATGAGTTGCATGAAGGAGAATGTGGAGGACACCTCTACTGGAAGGCCACAACAAACAAAATTCTTAGATCTGGTTACTATTGGCCTACCCTTTTCCCATACACTCAAAAGTTGGTCACGTCTTGCCATAAGTGTCAAATATTTGATGGAAAAAGAAAACTCCTTCCCTTACCTTTACATCCTATCAGAGTTGAGGCACCTTTTCAACAATGGGGGTTGGACTTCATTGGGGAAATTCATCCATCCTCCTCAGCTCAACATAAGTGGATCCTCACAGCCACTGACTTCTTTACCAAGTGGATAGAAGCTATACCCTCCAGAAATACTAATGACTTTGTCATTATCAAGTTCCTTGAAACAAATATCCTATCTAGATTTGGTTGTCCCAGAAAGATCATAACAGAAAATGCTGCTGCTTTTAAATCTAAGAAAATGGTTGATTTCTATTACAAATGCCACATAAATGTTGTGTAACCAACTCCAAAAAGAGAAGAAAAGAGATATCAATGCCTTATAAATGAGCCACTTCGAGGGGGAAACCTTCAATAAATTACATAAATGAACAATTCTTGGATGATACAAATGAACAAACCCTCCTTCTATATATAGGAGTCCATGGGGCCACAATGTAATCCTAGCCGACCTAATAATAATAATTTAAGGGCACAATAATAACAATATGGGGGTTGCAGGGGTACAAAAATAACAATAAGGGGGACTACACTAAAATAATAAGGGACTACACTATTAATATAGGGACTTAACATGCCCCTCTCCTTCAAACAAGTGTTGTTCTCAATGCTTGATTATTTCTTGATCCTTCTGTATAAAATTATCATCCTCCCATGTGGAATATTCTACAGGAAAGTTCTTCCACTTACTGAGATACTTTTAAATTTATCGTACTTGTCGAGTTCTTGTTTCTGTGACTGCTTAAGAACTTCTTTCGATGTGATGTGGATATTCCTGTTGTTTCATTAGATTCTGCACCAAAGTTAGGTTATCCTTTGAGAGTTGGAGAACTTGTTGTTGATGCTCAATGTCATCTTCCACTAATTTATCATCCATATTAGTTGTTAATTTATACTTCAAACCATCCAACTTAGCCTCCGTTTCTGCTTTTAAACCATCTATTTCATCTTTGGTTGCTCTTCGTAAGATCGAAATTTGTTGCACTTGGTACCATAATTTTGATATCTCATCCTGCAATTCTTCCACTTCATGCGTCATAGTATAGATTTCTAAGAGCTTAATAGGTGTTGAATTATTTTTATGGGGCATCTTTTAGAACCCAATACTGATATCTATTCTACAATATGCCCTTGGAATCAATTCAAATTGATTCTTCAAACAAGACTTATGCAATTTGGAAAAAAAAATACACAGCTTTTACTTTCTTTTGAGGTGCTCGATATTGAAATTGGATTATCTCTGTGACTGAAGCACTTTAATATTTTAATTTAAGTATCAACGTAGCCCTCTGAATTATCTTTTGAATGCCACATGTATGACCTGATTTCGATTTTCCAAGACCAAGTTGTGTCCAATCTCCCACAATGACCTAATTATGGACTGGTTCAGTAGAGTGAACTTGTACGACTTTCCACATGTCACTGTTTCATCCTTCACCTCTGAAATTGATAGCAAAGAAACTACATTCCGTTTACTTACGACCAATTTTTAGACACTCCAATCCGATGCCCAGAGAGAGAGATATTGAAATTTTCCCACGATCACCTCTTTGAGATGAAATTTTGCTGCCTGAAAAAGCACTACATTCCACAGATCATATCTCCAAAAATATTATGAACCAAGCTCTGAAATTTTTTGACGAATTTCTTTAGGATTTTAGCTTCACACCATACGAATTTTAGATTTTGAACCTTCGTAGAAAAAAAGTTATAGCGAAAATTCCATGATGACCCGTTTATGAGCCTGAAAAAAGACCTAGCTTCCACAGATCATATCTCCGAAAATGTTGCGAACCAAGATCTGAAATTTTTAGAAACTATTCCTCAGTATTTCAGCTTCGCATTCTAAAAATTTCAGCTTCTGAAACTTCGTAGAAAAAATTTTATAGCTAAAATGCCACGATGACTTGTTTGGGGCAATGAAAACCCTAGAATTCAAACCTCTGATACCAAATGTTGTGTAACCGGCTCCAAAAAGAGAAGAAAAGAGATATCAACGCCTTAGAAATGAGCCACTTTGAGGGGGAAACCTCCAATAAATTACATAAATGAACAATTCTTGGATGATACAAATGAACAAAACCTCCTTCTATATATAGGAGTCCATGGGGCTACAATATAATTCTAGTGGGGCCACAATGTAATCCTAGCTGACCTAATAATAATAATGTAAGGGAACAATGATAACAATATGGGGGTTACAGGGGTACAAAAATAACAATAAGGGGGACTACACTAAAATAATAAGGGACTACACTATTAATATAGGGACTTAACAATAACCTTGGGCCATTCCACTGCTTACTATCCCCAAGGAAATGTATTAGCTTAATCCTCCAACAAGAATCTCCTCAATATAATCAAAAAATTGTTGGAGAAAAATCATAAATCATGGCATAGTAAGCTAGTTCATGCCTTATGGGCTGATAGATTAACTACAAAGAATTCAATAAATATGTCCCCCTATCAGTTGGTTTATGGCATGGATGCAGTTTTCCTACCTCATTGGGAGTTCCAGTCATGAAACTCCTTCAAGAGGTGCAGAGTGAAGAGAATGATATGCAAAGAAGGATCAACCAAACAATCCATTTACAACAGACCCGAGAAGAAGTTTATGAGAGAACATAGTTAGTCCAAGAAAAAATGAAGAAACTATTTGATAAGAGGACTAAGGCAAACAATTTCCAAATTGGAAATGTTGTTCTTAAATGGGATTCAAGAAAAGAGAGAAGGGAAAACATGGAAAGTTTGAGAACTTGTGGAAATGGCCATATATTATCCATGCTGAGAGGGGTCACAATGCATTTTTCTTGAAATAATTGAATGGAGAAGATCTATATGGAGGTCTTGTCAATGGCAGGATGCTCAAGCATTACTTCTGCCAAGAATCTTAAGTTTCAAAGCATTTCATTTTTTCATTGTAAATATCATAGTCTAACCATTGCATTCAAAGTTAGAAAAATTAAAAATAAAAAACAAAGAAAGAAAGAAAAGTGGGCAGATTATAAAAATAATAAAGGTATGGCCCCATACCAAAAAAGAGAGAGTCAAATCTGAAAGTGTGCAAGCTTAAATGCCATTACTGAAAAACACACTTATAGTTAGTCAAACTACCTAATCTTGACTAATTAGCTTTAAATTTTTTGCTGATAAGATAGTGAATTCGATTTGCCAAACTGTGTAATCTTGGCTTATCAAGTAGATAGTTTAGGATAGAAATTAAAGGTTCAAACATGTTCAAAATCTAAACCTAAGGTTTCAAGAAGAAAATGACTCAAATCTGTTTTATTTTTTCTGAGTCAAAAAGGATAAAAATCTGGTTCTAATTAGCTCAAAATCTGAACCAAATGGCAAAGGAGAAACAACTCAAATAAAGTCAAAACAGAGCTGTAAAGAAAAAAGAAGGCCATGATGAGTAACTTTCAGATCCTAAGCCTTCCATTTTGATTTAATTTTCTGCAAATAATAATCTATGTGCAGCTTTTTTTTATGCCATAGATCAGCATCAAGTTAGACAGTTCAATCCTGACTTGAATGTTTTTTAAATTTCTGTTATAGAAATTAGAGAATAAAAATATTTTGGACGGTTTAATCCCGACAGATGATAGATTAGGTCGAGAAGCATATGAACTCAACTGTTTAATCTGAGTTCAGGGAGAAATAAGGAGTAGAAATAGATTAGATGTTTGACTTTCAAAAGAATAAAATGTTGAAAGAGAGTTTGCCAATCCAAATGCACTCTAATGAAGAAAAAATGTTAGATCAGTAGGATTGGGTAGGTAGAAAGCTTGTTGATGAAAGATCCATTGTCTTCCATGGCTGCTAACCTATTTTCCAGAGCAAAAGAAGATCATTCAAGAAAAGAAATCAGCCCAATGGATCAGGCACAAGTTAGCCTCCCAGAAAATGCAAATCTAAAGTTCTTGATGCCTTCAAGAAGGTATCGTCCCCAAGTGGAGCCACTGTTAGCCACCTATAATATTTGTTATAGAAAAGGTGGCTAAAAATTTTTGAGCCTTCAAGGAACAAATTTTATTGCTAAAAATTGTTGGCTCTTGAAGACTCTTGAAAGGCCTCATGCCTCTATCCAAAATCTTCATTACTATTCCCATTTTATACTCAGAAATTCTGTTGATTTCATGAGAAGAAACTGCTGCAAAAACATCATTTTTCCCCTTCCCCTCTTTCAAAAATAACCTTCATTTGCTCCCCTTTTTCTCCATAAAAGCTCCTTTGTCTTTGTGATTTCTCTTCTTCTCTTCATGAAAATCACTTTTTCCATAGTTAAAAAACCCATTTTTTAACTATTCCGAAACCCCCGATTCCTTTGAAAACAATGAGAAATTTCATAAAAACAAAATTTCATTCCTATGGACTTAAGCCCCTTGGGCTAAGTCCTAACCACTTCCCCCACATGCCCCTTCCCTGGAACCAGGCGCTAGTCCCATCGGTGCTTATCACATCGGAATAAATCAAACGAGCGCATATGTTCTGTTACAAAAAAACCCCGATGCGATCAGCTCCCTTTGATATAACTCCAGATCTCATGTTTCTTTTGAAAAACCAAGAGTTATTACCCCGAGTGCTAATCGCATCAAAAAGATTCAAGTGCCCAGGTTTTGTTGATGTGCTTAAATTACGATGCAATCATCCTTCTATTATAAAATCTCGATCTCATCATATTTTATATATATCCTATGGTCCCACCTTGGCGCTTAAAACCTTATAAGATTTCTTCTCTGATCCACTTTTCCCTTTGAAAAATGAAAAACCCACTTTTCCAAAGTTTTGACTTAAAAAGCCAAATCACATGTTAAATATTAAGTGGGTTGATTAAAAAGACCGACGTGCAATCACATTGGCAAATTTCAATGGGTAGATTGAAAAGCCTCGGCCCGAAGGCCCGACTCCGATAAGCCCATATATACATAAGCCCGGGCCTATCGGAGGTCTATATAAAATAGGCCCCATAACCGAGTGCCTAATCGCATCGGAGATTTTCTTTGGTGCGGTTTCAATATTCATTACCACCGATTGCGATTGGCCAATCGTGCAATCACATCGGCCCTTTCTCCGATTATCGCAATTGCATCGGCCTATCTCTCGATCATCGTAATCGCATCAGCATGTTCTCCGATCGCGCAATTGCATCGCCTCATTCCCAACCTCCAATTGCGATTCCCCCGATTCATTCTCAACCGTTGATCTAAATTTTAGATCGAAGGCTTGCGCTTCGTCGCATTGCATGTTTTAATCGCTCCATTCGCTCACCACCCCCGATTGCGATCCCCCGATTGTGATTCTCCGATTAAATCAGGACCATCCACGTGTCCGGATCGGACGGTCTGGAATCACTCTGCCTTATTCTCCTCCCGCTCTCCTTTTTGCCTTTCTACGTAAATCTCCACCGTTGGATGCAACCGTCCAACGGCCACGCTCTTCCCCGCCTTCTGAAGCAGTTAAACCTAAAAAATGCAGGATTTCTTAATTTTTTTTGTGTTTTGCAGGTGTTTTAATGGTTTTCCATTGTATAATGAAGGAAAGCCAAGGGTCGGGAAATACGTTTTCCACGCCTTTGAGTTATCAAAGAGAACCATTCACGAGGCTTCATTCCATTGTTTTATCAATGCTTCATGGGCATTGATGCCTTCATAAGCCCAACGCGACCTGCACATTGAAAAGACACTGTGATTAAATCACATTTAAAAAGATTATCAGTTTCTGAAGACAGAGCACAACAGAGAAGAAGATTAAAGACATATTTGGGGAATTAAGGCTAAAGATGATTATCAAAAGCCTAATTCCCAAAAATTTAACCTTAAATTAACCTTAACCTTGACTTTACCCTTAACATAACCTTAACCTTTACCTTAACCTTGACCTTAACCTGAGGTTAAGATTATGGTTAAGGTTAACATTAAGGGTAAGGTTAAGGGTAAGGTTAGGGTTAACATTAGGGTAAGGTTAGGGCTAGGTTGAGGTTAAGGTTAGGTTAGGTTAAAGTTAAGGTTAAGGTTATGGTTATGGTTAAGGTTAAGGTTAAGGTTAGGTTAAGCTGAAGGTTAGGTTAAGGTTAAGGTTAAGGTGAAGTGTAAAGATAAGGTTATGGTTAAGTTTAAGGTTAGGGTTAAGATAATATTAAGGTTAAGGTTATGGGTTTGGTCAAGGTTAGGGTTAGGTTATAGTTAAGGTCAAGATTAAGCTTAGGTTATAGTGCAAGCTAAGGTTAAGATAAGGTTAAGGTTAACGTTAGGTAAAGGTAAAGGTAAAGGTTAATGTTAAGGGTTTGGTCAAGGTTAGTGTTAGGTTATAGTTAAGGTTATGGGTTTATATAGGTTAAGGTTAAGGTTAAGGGTAAAGTTAGGTTAAGGGTAAAGTTGAGGTTAAGGGTAAAGTCAAGGGTTTAGTCAGTCAGGTTAAGGTTAAGGTTAAGGGTTTGGTTAATGTTAGGGTTAGGTTCAAGTTACGGGTTTAGTCAGGTTAAGTTTAGTTTTAAGGTTAAGGTTAAGGTTAAGGTTAAGGTTAAGGGTAAAGTCAAGGTTAAGGTTAAGGATAAGGTTAGGTTAAGGGTAAACTTAAGGTTAAGGTTAAGGTTTGGCCAAGGTTAGTGTTAGGTTATAGTTAAGGTTAAGATAAGGTTAAGGTTATGGTTAAGGTTAAGTTAAGTTAAGGTTAATGTTAAGGTTTGGTCAAGGTTAGGGTTAGGTTATAGTTAAAGTTAAGGTTAAGGTCAAGGTTAAGGGTAAGGTCAAGGTTAGGTTAAGGTTAAGATTAGGTTAAGGGTAAAGTTAAGGTTATGGTTAGGGTAAGGATAGGGTTAAGGTTAAGTTCATGTTAAGGGTAAAGTGAAGGTTAAGGTTAGGTTAAGGGTAAGGGTTTGGTCAAGGTTAGGGTTTGGTTTTAGTTAAGGTTAGGTTAAGGTTAAGGTTAAGGGTTTGGTCAAGGTTAGGGTTAGGTTATAGTTAAGGTGAAGGTTAAGGTTAGGGAAAGGTTAATTTTAAGGTTAAGGTTTTGGTCAAGGTTAGGGTTATGTTATAGTTAAGGTTAACGTTAGGTTGGGTTATACTTTAAGTTAAGGTTAAAGTTAAGGTTAAGGTTAAGGATAAGGTTATGAGTTTAGTCAATTTAATGTTAAGGTTAAGGTTGGGTTAAGGTTAAGTTTAATTTTAAGGTTAAGGTTAAGGTTAGGATAAGGTTAAGATAAGGTTAAGTTTAAGTTTTAGGTTAAGGTTAAGGTTAAGGGTGAAGGTTAAGGGTAAGGTTAAGGTTAGGTTAAGGTAAAGGTTAAGGTTAAGTTAGGTTAAGGTTAGGTTAAGGTAAAGGTTAAGGTTAAGTTAGGTTAAGGTTAGATTAAGGGTAAAGTCAAAGTTAGGGTTAAAGTTAAGCTTAATGTTAAGGGTAAGGTCAAGGTTAAGGTTATAGGTCTTATCCTTAACCTTCACTATAACCTAAACTTAACTATAACCTAACCCTAACTTTAACAAAATCTTAACGTTAACGTTAACCTAACCGTATCCTTAACCTTAACCTTACCTTTAACCTTAACCTTAACCTTAACCTAATCTTATCCTTGACCTTAACTATAACCTAACCCTAACCTTCACCAAACCTTAACCTTAACCTTAACCTTCCCAAAGACATAGCCTTAACCTTAACTTTACCCTTAACCTTAACCTTAACCTTACCCTTAAGGTCAAGTTTAAGGTTAAAATTATAGTTAAGGGTAAGGTTAAGGTTAAGGTTAAGGGTAAAGTTAAGTTTAAGGTTAAGGTTAAGGTTTAGGACAAGTTCAAGGTCAAGGTTAAGGTTAAGTAAAGGTTAAGATAAGGTTAAGGGTAAGTTTAATATAAGGTTAAGGGTAAGGTTAAGATTAAGGTTAAGGTTAAGGGTAATGTTAAGGTTAAGGTTAAGCATTTGATCAAGGTTAGGGTTAGGTTATAGTGAAGGCTAAGGTTAATTTAAGGGTAAAATCAAGGTTAGGGTTAGGTTAAGGTTAAGATTAGGTTAAGGGTAAGGTTACGGTTAATGTTAGGTTAAGGTTAAGGTTATAGCTAAGGTCAATGTAAGATAAGGTTAAGGGTAAGGTTAAGGTTACAGGTTTAGTCATGTTAAGGTTAAGATTAGGTTAAGGGTAACGTTAAGGTTAGGTTAACCTTAAGGTTAAGGTTAAGGTTAAGGTTAGGGTTAGGTTATATTTAAGGTCAAGGTTAAGGTTAAGGGAAAGGAAACCCTTAACCTTAACCTTAACCTAAACCTTTCCCCTAACCCTACCCTAACCTTGCCCTTAACCTTAACCTTAACTATAACATAACACTAACCTTGACCAAAAATTTAACCTTAACCTTAACCTGACTAAACCTGTAACTTTAACCTTAACCTTACCATTAACCATCACCCTTAACCTTAACCTTAACCTTACCCCCTTAACCTTAACCTTAACCTAACTAAACCCGTCACCTTAACCTTAGCCTTAACCTGACTAAACTTGTAACCTTAAATCTAACCTTATATAACCTTAACATTAACTTTACACTTAACCTAAACTTAACCATAACCTTAATCTTAACCTTAACCTTACCTAACGTTAATCTTAACCTAACCTTCACCTTAAAACTAACCTCAACCTTAAACTCTATCTAACCTTAACCTTAACCTTAACCATAACCTTAACCTTAACCTGTACCCTAACGTTAACCTTAACCTTAACCTTAACCTTGACTAAAACCTTAACCTTAACCTTAACCTAACCTTAACCTTGAACTTAACTATAACCTAACCCTAACCTTGACCAAACCCTTAACATTAACCTTAAACTTAATCTTACCCTAACCTTAACTTTAACTTTACCCTTAACCTAACCTTAACTTTACCCTTAATCTTAACCTTAGTCTTAACCTTGACTTTACCCTTAACCTAACGTTAAGGCTAATGTTAACTTAGGTTAAGGTAATTTTAAGGTTATGGTTAGGTCAAGGTTAAGGTTAATGTTAATTTTAAGGACAAGTTAAGGTTAAGGGTACGATAAGGTTAAGGTTAGGGTTAGGTTATAGTTAAGGTTAAGGGTTTGGTCAAGGTTTGATGCAGGCTACCCTGCAAACCCAGAATATTTCCATTTCATGCATAATAAAATGCATCTCCATATTCAACATCCCATCTTATGACTCGAAGTCTGGCAATCTCAACATTATCATATGCGGAAGCTTTAAAAATTTCACACACAATTTTTAATACATGGTTATGGAACCATGCACACCCAATGAATTCTCAAATTTCAATTGCGGAAGCCACAAACTCAATAATATTCACACCAAGGTTCCCTCATGAATGGAAACCTCTTCTTACAATGGTATGAAACCATACTTAACAATTACCTTTTCATGGGATTTAAACCCAAGTCACAAATTTCGACTTATAATGCATTTTAGAATGCGTGTCAATCACCCAAAAATCATGCATGGCTTTTAATACTGGAGTCAAATTCAATAAAATAATGCACCCATGCTTTAAAACAATCCCAATCTCATGCACCCTTTAAAACTTCTAACAAACCCAACGCATTTCCCCATTTATTTTCAGCTATGTAAATTTCATAAACTCAGACTTGATCAAATATCAACAATGATTGTTCCATGCATTAACTTACCTTTTTTATTCCTCGTGTCCTTCAAGACTGTATTTTCTGATTACGTTAACACTGGTTTTCAATGGATTTTCACTTTGTTCAAACCAGAACTCTACCCTTCCTTCTAGCTCGATTCCACAGCTTGAATCGACCTCAATTGCTGGAGCCACTCCCTTGTATTAATTCATCCACCAGCAGTTTAACAACCAGTTTCTCTCCAACGCAATTTCCTTTAGCTTATCATCAAACAAAAATTGATTTATGTATTATAATGAAATTGCCACTATTTAAAATAATATTTACCCACACAAAATTTCCCTTCGATCCTTGGATTACTCGTTCAATTCGGCATTTAACACTACGGCTAAAGCTCATATAAATGTTGCAATTCAATCTGCTTACTCTGTATTAACATTGTGAATCAATTCCTTACTGCTTTTCAGGCGTTTTTGCCCCTACTTCTTCAGGACGAGATTTCACTCCTGCGTGTGCTTTCCCATAATTATCAAGATCTGGTTCAATATCCACACTCGACCTTCGCTAGGGCAACATTATAAACGCAGATTTTGTTTAAACATCAAATACCGACAATTTTCCACGCCTTAATTCACCTTTTCCACCATTCGGTTCACTGTTTGATCTATTCAAAATAGACAGAGCTTAAAACAACTATGCGCCCTTTTAATTCCATCATTCCGGCAAACATAAGTTTAAATCAACGATTTATCCACGCGTTCTGGTCTTGTCTTTAACTCAGCTCCAACCCTCATTACATATTCAACTTGTGTGGATTTTAATTTACAGCATGTAATACATCAACAGAACTTAACCGTATTTTGCTTCGAACTTCAATTATGTGTGAATAAATTCAATCGACTTGTTGTTGTTCACATGGTTCAGGCGCCGAATTTTGATCAATTCCTTTAGAAAAAAATACCTTTGACCTCTTCCACGAAGCCTCATACAGCAATCCACTTCAGCGCTTATGTTTTCTGGGAGGGAATGCCACTAAACTTCATCATAATGGACCTCTGCTTCCATTTTTAATAACTGCATTTCAAACATTAATTCTGCACACAACGATTCGTTCAGATTTTGATTAGATAATTGTATCTATGAGACTTCATTGCAGCGCTCGACCAATCACCCATATTCAACACAAATCGATATAAAAATCGATTCTTCCCACATGTATTTAAATGCTATGCCATCAAATCACAAGATTGCTTTGTAACCAAACAACGTTCCTCATTCATTTCATGAACTGTATTTTGCAACAGGCTTCACAGACCCTTCTATTCGATTTTAATAGCTACAGTTACGAAGGGAATCTGCACTCAAGAAAGTGAGTAAAATTTCTACCAATAATAAGTGAAAACACTTTGAAACACCAACTACTGAATGCAAATATCGATGATCATATGCACAACAAAATGGGCTCTGACCCTTGCTTCAATTATACTCTACTACAACCAACCATACTTGGATTTTTTCCAATTCATATGCGCGTTTTAAATTCAACTCCAATTACAAAATTTAAATATTTGTTTGTGCAACAAATAAACCCATATTCTGAAACACACTTTTCATATATTAAAATGCAAATACTTACAAACTCTTATCTGTGGCCAGATATTCAAATTCGTGGCCCTTCCAATTGCCCAGAGGTTTACAACCTCTGCTATCCAAACCTCACCTCTAAATTACTCTATATTTTCTGCTCTATTTTTCCTTTGAGGCATATCAATTTATGCAAATTTAATTGAACCAATTTTGGTTCTCATCCCTTTAATCACTCAACAAACCCCTAAACATCTCAACAAATCCTAAAATCACTCTTGAATCCCTAAGGATCCTCTCTCACCCAAAATTAATGAAACTAATTTCTAAATTAAAGTCTCTCATCCCTTTACATCCTCAAATGACCAAATTCTCTCATATTTGAGAATTATTTACAATATTTAATTAAAATTACATAAAACCCACTCAAATTATTCATAAAAATCTAGTTCTTTTAAAAACTTAAAGACCCCTAAGTTTTAATAAATACAAAGTATTTTCCGAGCTAATTCTCCTGCATCAGACTCCCAAGGTTTAAAATGATCATGATCTCCTGATCATGCGTTTTAAATCTTTGTCCTTGTCTTCCCAGATCCCATACTTTGTTCTGCAAGTCATCATCTATATCTGCTGTCGTATGCTGTTTTTCTCCAGGTCTCCATATTTTATGCTGCCTTGCTCCACTCACTACACTTTCACAGTCTGTCTCTGTCTTCATTTTGCTGCTGCTTCTCTTCCTTGTTGATGTCTTTCTTTGAGATAATTTCATCATGATTCTTCTGATTAATTAAATTTCTAGGTCCAATAAATCTTCAGATTGTTGATTTCCTGCTGCCTGCTGAACTCTTGCTCGTTCAGTTCTTACTTCTATGTTTGTTTCCGTTCTTACTGCCACCCAATCATCCATGCCCTCTTGTCTTCTACAACGAAAAAAATTCTTCTCTACCTTCTCCTATCAGCAACTTACTGGACTGGTACATTGTGTACTCTCTTCTTCTATCTTCATCACTCTGCATATACAATTCCCAATTCTGAAATTGAGATTTCTCCTACACTGAATCTGGACTATTCAGCATCCTTTCCAGCAACATAACTTCTTCATCCGATGGATTAGATGTTTCCATAGAATTCTCGTCTTTCCCATTCATTTGACTGCTCAACTAAGTCAAATGTTCTTCAGCCTGCAATAATACCTGCATTCACAAAACACTTGTTAAAACAAAAATCATAAGGCATCAATGCCTTTTCCTCCTTTGCCAGCACTTCAGTATGATGTTCTGAGTTCTCCTCCACTATCAGCACATCAGTATGCTGATTCAAACTTTTCAAAGAATTCTCTGAAGAACTCTCAAGACTGTCAACCAGTCCTTCCTTCTCATCATCTATTTCCATGATGTCCTTCTTCTCTTGTTCACTGTACTGAACTCTGCCTTCTGCTGGAATCTCCTTTTCATACTCCGAATTCTCCAACAAGTATTCCAACAATGCAATTTCTCTGTAGCATTGCTGAAGCATTGCACTATCACTTACAGTCCCTGCACTCACACACAAATATTCAGTTTGAAAATCACAAAGTTCAACAATCTCAATTATCGGTTCATATACCACCTCTTCAAGCCGATCCTCTTCTTCATTCACATGAACTTCCTCTTGTACTGTAACAGCTTCAAGTGCTTTCTTCTTCTGAGTACTTATCTCCTGAAAGACTCTTTTCCACACTTGCGACAGCTTCACAAGATTGCGCATCCTCCATAGTAAAACCTGTAATCACATCACAATTGTCAGCTACAAAAATACATGGTTCTACATTATCCAGCTGATCTGGATCTGCCCAATAGTTTAAGAAATCATCAATGATCTCCTCCTCTGTTTCATCAATGGAAACCTCAACTTTCAACTCAGCTGCTCTGAGTTCTTCACATATCAACTGTATATCCATCATCTGCTCGAGCTTCCTCAGCTCCTCTGTTAACTGCATGTTTATCTGTCGATCTCTTTTCTATTGTAGCCTCTGCCACTTCACTCTCTTCCTCATGGTCCAACCATGTCTCTTCTCTTTTATATTTTCCTGTAACAACTCCATAAATAACTCAAGATGAACCGCTATCTCATCTTTCTCTTTCTCATACTCCTCATCAGTCAACTGCTGTCTTATGCCATTTGCCTTGGCATCTTTCTCCCTCTTTCTATTGTGGCCTCTCTCTGAACCTTTGCTCTCCTCTTTATGACTTTCAGTATTCATCTCCTTCGCCATGCGTTTCTTACCCATGAGTTTCACCAAGCCTCTGCAACAGTAAACTCTTCTGTTGCCACTTACCTCACCAATCCCTTCCTCTGAATCTGGTCTTTTGATAATCATTGGTCCTCTGCTGGAACCTTTCGAGCATTCTCCACTGCTCCCTCAGGCTTCTCTCATCTGCAACTTTATTCAACCTCTGTTGAATCTTCAAGTTCTGCCACACTCCCTTAGAATCCCTTGCTGGACTCCTTCATCACTGCACTCCAGCTGTAATCTTCTTGCAACCACAACTTTCAAACCAGAGTCAAATATCATCTGCAAACTCACCTTCAAGATCCTATTGATCTTGCTTCACCTCTTCAACTGCACTGCATCCCTGTGCTGCAATCTTCATCAGTTCCAAAATCTGTCATTCGTTCATCACATGCAATTAATTCAATTCAATTTAAAAACTTAAACCCTCACACAGAGCTATTCCAGCTCTGATACAAAAATGATGCAGGCTACCCTGCAAACCCAGAATCTTTCCATTTCATGCATAATAAAATGCATCTCCATATTCAACATCCCATCTTATGACTCAAAGTCTGGAAATCTCAACATTATCATATGCGGAAGTTTTAAAAATTTCACACACAATTTTTAATACATGGTTATGGAACCATGCACACCCAATGAATTCTCAAATTTTAATTGCGGAAGCCACAAACTCAACAATATTCACACCAAGGTTCCCTCATGAATGGAAACCATTTCTTACAATGGTATGAAACCATACTTAACAATTACCTTTTCATGGGATTTAAACCCAAGTCACAAATTTCGACTTATAATGCATTTTAGAATGCGTGTCAATCACCCAACAATCACGCATGGATTTTAATACTGGAATCAAATTCAATAAAAGAATGTGCCCATGCTTTAAAATAATCCCAATCTCATGCACCCTTTAAAACTGCTAACAAACCCAACGCATTACCCCATTTATTTTTAGCTATGTAAATTTCATAAACTCAGACTTGATCAAATATCAACAACGATTGATCCATGCATTAACTTACCTTTTTTATTCCTCGCATCCTTCAAGACTTCATTTTCTGATTTTGTTAACACTGTTTTTCAACGGATTTTCACTTTGTTCAAACCAGAACTCTATCCTTCCTTCTAGCTCGATTCCACAGCTTGAATCGACCTTAATTGCTGAAGCCACTCCCTCGTATTAATTCATCCACCAGCAGTTTAACAACCAGTTTCTCTCCAACGCAATTTCCTTCAGCTTATCATCAAACAACAATCGATTTATGCATTATAATGAAATTTCCACTATTTAAAATAATATTTACCCACAAAAAATTTCCCTTCAATCCTTGGATTACTCGTTCAATTCGGCATTTAACACTACGGTTCAACCTCATATAAACACTGCAATTCAATGCGCTTACTATGTATTAATGTTGTGAATCAATTCCTTACTACATTTCATTACTTCTTTTCAGACGTTTTTGCCCCTACTTCTTCAGGACGAGATTTCACTCTTGCGTGCGCTTTCACATAATTATCAAGATATAGTTCAATATCCACACTCGACCTTCACTAGGGCAACATTATAAATGCATATTTTGTTTAAACATCAAATACCGACAATTTTCCATGACTTAATTCACCTTTTCCACCATTTAGTTCACTGTTTGATCTATTCAAAATAGACAGAGCTTAAAACAACTATGCGCCCTTTTAATTCCATCATTCCGGCAAACAGAAGTTTAAATCAACAATTTATCCATGCATTCTGGTCTTGACTTTAACTCAGATCCAACCCTCATTACACAGTCATCTTGTGCGGATTTTAATTTACAGCATGTAATACATCAACAGAACTTAACCGTATTTTGTTTCAAACTTAAATTATGTGTCGATCTATTCAATCGACTGGCTATTGTTCTCATGGTTCAGGCATGGAATTTTGATCAATTCCTTTGGAAAACAATACCTTCAACCTCTTCCATGAAGCTTTATACAACAATCCACTTCAGCGCTTATATTTTCCAGGAGGGAATGCCACTAAACTTCATCATAATGGACTCTGCTTCCATTTTTAATAACTTCATTTCAAACATTAATTCTACACACAACGATTCCTTCAGATTTTGATTAGATAATTGTATCGATGAGACTTCATTGCAGCGCTCAACCAATCACCCATATTCAACAGAAATCGATATAAAAATCGATTCTTCCCACATGTATTTAAATGCTATGCCATCAAATCATAGGATTTATTTGTAACCAAACAACGTTCCTCATTCATTTCATGAACTGTATTTTGCAACAGGCTTCACAGACCCTTCTATTCGATTTTAATAACTATAGTTACGAAGGGAATCTGCGCTCAAGAAAGTGAGTAAAATTTCTACCAATAATAAGTGAAAACACTTTGAAACACCAACTATTGAATGCATATATCGATGATCATACGCACAACAAAATGGGCTCTGACCCTTGCTTCAATTATACTCTACTACAACCAACCATACTTGGATTTTTTCCAATTCATATGCGCGTTTTCAATTCAACTCCAATTACAAAATTTAAATATTTGTTTGTGCAACAAATCAACCCATATTCTGAAACACACTTTTCATATATTCAAATGAAAATACTTACAAACTCTTGTCTATGGCCAGATATTCAAATTCGTGGCCCTTCCAATTTCCCGGAGGTTTACAACCTCTGCTATCCAAACCTCACCTCTAAATTACTCTATATTTTCTGCTCTATTTTTCCTTTGAGGCATATCAATTTATACAAATTTAATTGAACCAATTTTGGTTCTCATCCCTTTAATCACTCAAAAAACCCCTAAACATCTCAACAAATCCTAAAATCACTCTTGAATCCCTAAGGATCCTCTCTCACCCAAAATTAATGAAACTAATTTCTAAATTAAAGTCTCTCATCCCTTTACATCCTCAACTGACCAAATTCTCTCATATTTGAGAATTATTTACAATATTTAATTAAAATTACATAAAACCCACTCCAATTATTCATAAAAATATAGTTCTTTTAAAAACTTAAACACCCATAAGTTTTAATAAATACAAAGTATTTTCCGAGCTAATGCTCCTGCATCAAGGTTAGGGTTAGGTTATAGTTAAGGTCAAGGTTAAGGTTAGGTTAAGGTTAAGGTTAAAGTTAAGGTTAATGTTATGGTTAAGGTTAAAGTTAAGGTTTGGTAAAGGTTAAGGTGAAGGTTAAGGTAAGGTTAAGGTTAAGGTTAAAGTTAAGGTTAGGTTAAGGTAAGGTTAAGGTTAAGGTTAAGATTAAGGGTAAGGTTAAGGTTAATGTCAAGGTCAAGCTTAAAGTTAACCTTAACCTAACCTTAACCTTACCTTAACCCTTACCTAACCTTAACCTTAACCTTAACCTTACCCTTAATGTTAACCTAACCTTAACCTTGACCTTAACTATAACCTAACCCTAACACTGACCAAACCTTTAACCTTAACCTAACTTAATATTAACCTTGAACTTGACCTTAACCGTAACTTTACCCCCTTAAAATTAACCTTAACCTTAACCTCACTAAAACCGTCACTTTAACCTTATCCTTAGGCTGACTAAACCTGCAACCCTTAACATTATCTTAACCTTACCTTAACATAATCGTAACCTTGACCTTAACCATAACCTAACCTTAACCTTGATCTTAACCTCACTAAATCTGTAACCTTTACCTTAACCTTAACCTTGCTAAACCTTAACCTTACCCCTAACCTTACCCTTAACCTTCAGCGTAATTTTAACCTAACCTTAACCTTAACTTTACCCTTAACCTAGCCTTAACCTTAACCTCAACCTAACCCTAACCTTAACCTTAACCTTAACCTAACCTTAACCAAACCCTTAACCTTAACCTTAACCTAACTAAACCCTTAACCTTAACCATAACCTTAACCTTAACCTAACCTTAACTTTGACTTTACCCTTAACTTAACCTTAACCTTAACCTTAACCTATCCTTAACCTTACCTTAAGGTTTCGTTAAGATTAAGGTTAAGGTTAGGTAAGGGTAAGGTTAAGGTTACAGGTTTATTCAGGTTAAGGTTAAGGTTAGGGTTAAGGTTAAGGGGGTAAGGCTAACGTTAAGGTTAAGGTTAAGTTTAGGTTAAAGGTAAATTTATGGTTAAGGTGAAGGTTAAGGGTAAGGTTAAGGTCAAGGTTACGGGTTTAGTCAGGTTAAGGTTAAGGTTAAGGGTTTGGTTAAGGTTAGGGTTAGGTTATAACAAAGGCTAAGGTTAGGTTTAATGTTAGGGTTAAGGTTATAGTGAAGGTTAATGTTAATACCCATAAACCTAACCTTAACCTTAAAATTTACCTTAACCTTAACTTTAACTATAACCTAACGTTAACCTTTACTTTAACTATAACCTTAACCTTAACTATGACCTAACATTCACATTAACCTTTACTTTACCCTTAACCTTAACCTTAACCTTAAAATTAATATTACCCCCTTAACATTAACCTTAACCTCACTAAACATGTAACCTTAACCTTACCCTTACCTAATCTTAACCTTAACCTAACTTTAAACTTAACTTTACCGTCAACCTAACCTTCACCTTAACTATAACCTAACCCTAACCTTAAATTTAACCTTAACCTTATATTAACCTTAACCTTCACTATAACATAACCTTGATCTTGACCTTAACTATAACCTAACACTAACCTTGACCAAACCCTTAACCTTAACCTTAACCTGACTAAACCCGTAACACCTAACCCTAACCTTGACCAAACCCTTAACCTTAACCTTAACTTTACCCTTAAACTAATCTTAACCTTAACGTAACCTTAACCTTGACATTACCCTTAACCTAACCTTAACCTTGACCTTAACTATAACCTAACCCTAACCTTTAACAAAACTTAACCTTAACCTTGAGCTTAACCTTCCCATTACCATAACCTTAACCTTAATTTTACCCTTAAGATTAACCTTAACCTTAACCTTACCCTTACCTAACCTTAACCTTAACCTTAACCTAACCTTAACCTTAAATTTACCCTTAACCTAACCTTAACCTTAACATTTCCCTTAACCTAACCTTAACCTTGAACTTAAATATAACTTAACCATAATGTTGAACAAACCATTAAGGTTAGGTTTAGGTTATAGTTAAGGTCAAGGTTATTGTTAGGTTATAGTGAAGGTTAAGATTAAGATATGGTTAAGGTTTGGGTCAAGGTTAAGGTTAAGGTTAGAGTAAAGGTTCAGGTTAAGGTTAAGTTTAAGGTTAGGTTATAGTGAAGGTTAACTTTAAGACCCATAACCCTAACCTTAACCTTAACTTTGACTTTACCCTTAACCTAACCTTAACCTTAACCTTAACCTTAACCTAACTATAACCTTAACCTTAACCTTAACTGTAACCTAACCCTAAGCTTGACCAAACCCTTAACATTAACCTTAACCTTAATCTTTACTTAACCTTAACCTTGACCTTAACCTTAACCTTACCCTTAACCCTAACATTAACTTTAACCTAAACCTTAACCTTAACCTAACCTTAACCTTAACCTTACCCTAACCTTAACCTTAACTTTACCATTGACCTAACCTTAACCTTATCTTAACCTTAACTATAACCTAACCCTAACCTTGACAAAACCTTAACATTAATATTAACTTTGACTTTACCCTTATCTTAAGCTTAAACTTCACTATAAAATAACCCTAACCTTGACCAAACCCTTAACCTTAATCTTAACCTTACCCTTAACTTTGACCTTAACCTTAACTTTAACTATAACCTAACCCTAACCTTGACCAAACCCTTAAAATTTACCTTAACTTACCCTTAACCTTAACCTTAACCTTGACCTTAACTATAACCTAACCTTAACCTTGACCAAATCCTTAGCTTTAACCTTAACCTGACTAAACTTAACCTAACTAAAACCTTAAGGTTAGGTTAAAGTTAAAGTTAAGGTTAAGGTTAAGTTAGGATAAGGTAAGGTTATAGTTAGGTTAAGGTTAAGGTTAAGGGGGTAAGCCTTAACCTTAATCTGACTAAACCCATAACCTTAACCTCAACCTTACCCTAACATTAACCTTAACTAAACCCTTAACTTTAAACTTCCTCTAACCTTAACCTTAACCTTACCCTTAACCCTTCACCCTTAACCTTAACCTAACCCTAACCATGACTTGAACCTTGACCTAACCTTAACCTTAACCTTAACTTAACCCTAACCTTAACCTAATCTTAACCTTAAATTTACCCTTAACCTAACCCTAACCTTAAGGTCAAGGTTAAGGTTACGTTAAGGGCAAAGTTCAGGTTATGGTTAGGGTAAGGTTAGGTCCAGGTTAAGGTTAAGGTTATGATTAAGGTAAGGTTAAGGTTAAGGTTAAGGTTATGGTTAAGGTTAAGGTTAAGGTCAAGGTTAAGTTAGGTTAAGTTAAGGTTAAGGGTTTGGTCAAGGTTATGGTTAGGTTAAGGTTAAGGGTGAAGGTTATGGGTAACTTTAAGGTTAAGGTCAAGGTTAAGATTAAGGTTATTTTTAAGGTTAAGGTTACAGTTAGGTTAATGCTAAAGTTAATGTTATGGTTAAAGTTAAGGTTAGGTTATAGTTAAGGTCAAGGTTAGGTTAAGGTTAAGGTTAGGTAAAGTTTAAGGGTAAGGTTAAGGTTAAGGTTAAGGTCAAGGTCAAGGTTAAACTTAAGCTAACCTTAACCTTAACCTTAACCCTAACCTTTACCTTAAATGTACCCTTAGGTTACATTTTTAGTCAGTTTAAGGTTAAGGTTAAGGGTTTGGTCAAGGTTAAGGTTAAGGTGAAGGTTAAGGGTAAGGTCAAGGTTAAGTGTAAATTTAAGGTTAAGGATAAGGTTATAGGTTTAGTAAGGTTAAGGTTAAGGTTAACATGAAGGTTAAGGGTAATTTCAAGGTTAAGGCTAAAGTTAAGGTTAAGGTGAAGGTTAAGGGTAAGGTTAAGGTTAAGATTATGGGTTTAGTCAGGTTAAGGTTATGGTTAAGGGTAAGGTTAAGGTTAAGGTTAGGGGAAGGTTAAGGTTAAATTTAGGTTAAGGTAAGGGTTTGCTCAAGGTTAATGTTAAGGGTTAATGTTAAGGTTAAGGGTTTGGTCAAGGTTACGGTTAGGTTAGAGTTAAGGCTAAGGTTAGGTTAAGGGTAAGATAAGGTAAAGGTAAAGGTTAAGGTTAAGGTTAGGCTAAGGTCAATGTAAAGGTTAAGGTTAAGGGTAAAGCCAAGGTTAAGGTTAAGGTTAAGGTTAGGGTAAAGGTTGAGGTTAAGGTTAAGGTTAAGGGTTTGGTAAAGGTTAGGGTTAGCTTATCCATTAAGGTTAGGGTAAAGTTAAGGTTAGGTTAAGGGTAATGTCAAGGTTAAGGTTATGGTTATGGGAAGGTTAAGGTTAAGGTTAAGGTTAAGTTAAGGTTAAGGTCAAGTTTAGGGTTAGGTTATAGTTAAGGTCAAGGTTAAGGTTAGGTTAAGGTTAAGGTCAAGGTTAGGGTTAGTTATAGTTAAGGTTAAGGTTAACGTCAATGTTAAGGATTTGGTCAAGGTTAGGTTTAGGTTATATTTAAGGTCAACATTAAGGTTAGGTTCAGGTTGAGGTTATGGTTAAGTTTAAGGGTTTGGTCAAGGCTAGGGTTAGGTTATAAGTAAAGTTAAGGTTAAGTTTAAGGTTACGGGTTTATTCAGGTTAAGCTTAATGTTAAGGGTTTGGTCTAGGTTAAGGTTAAGGGTTTGGTCAAGGTCAAGGTTAAGGTTAATGTTAAGGTTAAGGTTAGGGTAAAGTTAAAGTTAAGGTTAATGTTAAGGTTAAGGTTAAGTGTTTGGTCAAGGTTAGGGTTAGGTGAAAGGGGTAAGGTTAATGTTAAGGTTAAGGTTAAGGTTAAGGGTTTGGTCAACATTAGCGTTAGGTTATAGTTAAGGTCAAGTTTAAGGTTAATTTCTAGTTAAGGTTAAGGTTAATGGTTTGGTCAAGGTTAGGGTTAGGTTAAGGGGGTAAGGTTAAGGTTAAGGTTAAGGGTTTTGTCAAGGTTAGTGTTGAGGAGGTAAATCCCCTCTGCGGACAGAGGCGATCCCTACTAGCCCAGCAGGGGTCTAGCAACAAACAATCAATGCTATGACGCAAGCTCCTAGTTACGAATGAAAGACTTGGGATAAGAGCCTACCTGGATTCCAACGCTAGATCTGAAGAAGAAGATGTCCCCGTCCTTCAGCCCTGGCAAATCACAATCCTTCCACGATCTCCGTGGATGAACACCTGCACACAGAAGAAACGAACAGATACATGCATAGGAACCAGCATACGTAACTAAACATCGGTCAGAAAAGATATTACTCGCATTAACATGATGGAAAAAGGAGTGGAACCATAATCATAGTCATGTATTAAAATGATAAACGAATAGAAGTTACAACCAAGTTCTGACGTCGCAGCCTCCTTCGAACGGGTCTCCGGTCGTCCACGTCTCGCAAAGCTCGCCAAGGGAAAGGGGAACCTCTCCAGAGTCTCGTAACAATGGTCTCCTCGCTTGAATGAGCCTTAAGGGAAAGAAGGGATTCTTTACAACACAAAGGCACTTGGGAATAGGGAGATGCAAAGCTTCAGCACTTCAAGACTATCAGCCCTTCAGCCCCTTCATCAATGGATGAAGGCTATATTTATAGAGGAGAGGAGGAGGTTGGGATCCCTACAATAGTGGAAGGGAGGCCTTATCCTTTGGGGGGTTCCCCATATGGTGGAAACAAGAGGCCAAAGGAGGAAGGCCGTGGTTATTCAGGCGAAACCACTCCTGATGACTCATCCACGAAGTTGTTGTAATCGAAACTTCGCCTCTTTTTTTAAAAAACTTTCCATAAACAGAGTGGCGCGGGTACAACACTGGGACAGAGCACCAATTGGCGCGGGCTCAGTGTTAATTTTCCCCCATTGGCGCGAGTACATAACGGGCTACCAGCGCCAATGCAAAAACAGGTGTTTTTAGGGGTCTGCTCAGGAAATGATCAACAGAAGGAATGTTGTCCTCATGGAAAGGGATGCAATGATGGTATTTGCAAGGCATGACAATGTTCACAGGTCACAAAATGGGTCCTCCATTGTGCGGGACGGGGAATGGTAGGGACGGTGACAAATTACTGTGTAACAGATGCCCCCTAAAGTATGAGGCCCGAGAGAGAGAGGGGTGAAATGCTTTACGAGAACATGTTCAACTGAAGGCCCACCATCGGAAAACCTGCGCAGAAAGATACAACTGATATCTCAAGTACATGATGTATAAGTGGTATGGACGCAGCCATCCGAAACAGAGTATGCTATAATCGGGATCTAGGGTATGGGCGCAGCCATCCAACTAAGATCAAACAAATAGACTCAGGTATGGTCGCAGCCATCCAATCAGTGAGTCATGTACATAATGATAATAATCCACAATCGCAGCCTGGATTACAACAGACACAATCCAGGGTCTTGTGCTCCATCTCGACCCAAACAAGTACAAGTTCGAGCATGTGAGTATGTGAGCTGATGTCGAACATGCAAGAACATCGTCTGATTACCAGCCAATGATGAAAGCTGTTAACAGACGCGAGAGAAACCACCAATAATGACAATGGTCCTCAAGGTACTACGGGTACAATCTACGGCGTGTGAATAAATGAGTTGACGTCGAACACCCGCAGAATCATTCGATCGGAAGTCAATGATGTAAACTTCACGTCGAATGCGACGAACCTGCCATTGAGGCATGCAGGCTCCAAGGTACCATCAGGAGTCTCTTGATCAACTTCCTGGATAATGAGTTGAAGTCGACAGGAAGTGACCTTGATCGAAGGTGGGCCATAATTTTTCCCACATCATCGACACGAGACAGAGGAACATGATGTTTTTTTGTGAATCAGGATCGTATGAGAATCAGAGGAAGGTTGATATTTAAAGAGGCCAACTTCTCTTGAACACATGAACGGCACGACAATGGACTTGGTAGTATTTGACATCAACGGATCAGAGGTCATGGTGACGAGGCAGTGAACATACGAGAGGTCAAAAGAGATTACCCAAACCCATGGAAGCAAAGTGAAGCAACGAGATGAGATGTCCCCAACCCAACACGAATGCAGACAAGTGCCATGTTCAAGAGCGACATACTGCCGACGACAACGATAATGGTTCCATTTTTCCCCACCATGCTTGGCGAGTACCTCTTTATTTTTACACAAGCTTGAAGAGGATACCATATGCTTGTCATATAAACCCGTCCTTCGGACGGATCCATCCTAGTACATTTAACGAGCCCTAGGAAGGAGCGACTCGAATAACGTCATTTCGACTAAATCCGATGTCATCAAGTTTTAACGAGTCTGACAAAGGAAGAACTCGGCGTCTTTTCATGTTTAGAGAGTTTGAAAAGATAGCGGAAAAGTAAACTCCACAGGTCCCTTTTCGTAAATAGTTCCCCAGATCCGAAAAGGTAGAAAACAATATCCGGGAAAACCTCCTAGTCGCGATAGGCTAGGGTATTCATTTTTCGTAATCAATCCATCCCAGCCCGAAAAAGGGTTAAACTTATACTGGGTGGATGTCGATTCGTGTCCAATTTAACGAGATCGAAACGACAAGGGCCTCGGCAATCTTTTCATGTTTAGAGAGTCAGAAAAGAGCTGAAAGATGACTCCTCCTGGAGGAACGAGTGGTATAAAGGGTAGCAACTGGTTCCGGTAATGATGGAACTACTCAAAACAACTAAAGGTCAAGAGGCTGGCTAACAAGACCACTCATCGCAGCGGTTCCTCAAGAATGGGTAAAACAACCAAGTGAAGGCATATGATCGGCCAAGCAGATAGTGACGATGGAGTGAGAAAACCAAGGCTCATCTGGCAGAAATAGGCTGATAAAATGGCAATCACAAGAGGTAAAATAAGAAAGGTTTCATTTTTACACAAGCTTGAAATCAGGAAACTCTGCTTGAAGTTGGTTTCATTTTTACACAAGCTTGAAACAAAGATAAACTATGCTTGAAACCGGTTTCATTTTTACACAAGCTTGAAACGGAAACAAACTATGCTTGAAAAAGTAAGCATGCCCCCAGCATGGTGACTCAATTCGAGGTACATGCCCCCCAAGCTTCGGTCCATATGAAAGGCAGATGGAGTGAAGGTTCAAGTTACGAGATCAAGAGAAAGACTCGACTGGGATTTTACGAGAACTTATCAAAGACTCGAATTGAACAGGAACGTGTTTCATTGTTTTAACGAGGTTGACACATTAAAAGAACTATCCTCAAGACACCTTGTTTCATGGTTTAAGGAGCTTGGCACAAGACAAGGAACTCTGCTCCGAACACCCTTGTTTCATTTTTTAAGGAGCTTGACACAAGCAGACGAACTGTGCTCCGACAAACTTATCACAATGAACAAGAAGGTGGTGCTTCCAAGAGTTCCACTCCTGATGGAAGGAAAACATCCTGGAAGTCAGGACCCAATGCCCCCAGCACATTATGCACAACGGCATCATCACTGAGCACAGGCACGGGGTAAGTAGCCACATAGTTGACCTGCAGTGGAGAAGATACAACGGGTGGATAGAAACCAGGAGGGGGTGATAGCAGACCAGATGCCATATTAGGACCAAAGAACGAGAGCTGATCAATGGTCACGATCCGTCCTTCATGTGGAAAGCACATTACGCGAAAGAGGGAGGAGACAAGTGCTCCCATGGCATAGGTGTAATCTCGCCCCAGGAGCAGATTGAAGTCCAAAGGGCCTGGAACGACCATCACGTCCATGTGGACGGTTTTGCCTCCCAAAGTAATAGGTAACCTGGGAAGGATCCCCAACGGTTGAGTCGTTCTTCTATTGAATGTCGACAGATTCTGCGTAACGGGCGCAAGCGGCGGCGAACCGAAAGCTTGCCAGGTAGTTGATGATAGAATACTAACAGAGGCACCTTCGTCTATAATGGTGCTGGGTACAACCAGACCAAGAGCCTGTACTGTGATCTCGAAAGGCACATAAGACGGAAGGCGAAATCCTGCAAATCGATTCCACTCAAAGGAGGCAACCAAACTACTCGGAGGGGCTACCATCGACAAGCGAAGGTCTTCCCCTGATGTTACGGTGGAAGAAGCATCCTCCATAACCTCCATCTCGAAGGCGGGAGGGATATCCTCTGGAGCCTCCATCATGGGAGGCGGAGGAGGAGCTTCTTGAAGTACAGGGACAGGAGAATCTTTCTCCAAGTCTGAAGAATCTGAAGAGACCAGAAGGACATGAGGGTTGTGAGATCCACTCTCGACAGAAAAGACCTGGTGCACAGTGGATGGGGCCAGTTCAACCGATCCTACGACCAATGGTTGGTCAGGGACGGATTCGTGAATTTGAATTTCTAGGGGAGTGGGATCGACCAAGGATGACTCTTGACCAATCGTCGGATTAGCTGGCAGAGAACTCAAAGAAAGCCGATTATAACCAGGTGGAAGGCGTGGTGAAGAACCGGCTGGGTTGTCTAAGACTTGCTTGGCTTCATCCATATAAGGACAAAGGTGAATGGCATGGTGCCCTTCACACAACTTACAGGGATTGGTGATCTTACCCTGCTTCTTAGAGTTCTTATCAACAGCAGCTGAAGATGTGCCCCCAACCTTGCTCCCGGAAGTCAGAGCCAATGGTGGACAACCGTTGGACCATGCTTCAAGCACCTTGGGAATGCCAGGGCAGTCTCGAAGTAGATGGTCTCCCGTGCACAACATGCACGGGAACTTGAATTTCCGAGGAGGGTTGGAAGGACTATCAAGAGGAGATTCCTCATGGACAGTAGCTGTAAATTTAGCCTCTCGCTTATCAGACTTCTTCTTCTTTTTCTTCTTCTTCTTCTTCTTAGCCACCTGGTTACTTGAATCCAGACTTTCACCAGGCGAAGTAGAAGATGAGGACGCAGAAACAGGCGAAGAAGGGGAGAGGTCCACCTTGGAATCAACATGATGTTGTTCTGGTGGAGGAACTGATTGAACAGTAGTGGAGACATTCGGAACTACAGAGGTTGAGAACAACCAGACAGGCAACCCAACCGTTAATCCAGGAAGGGACAACGTCGCCATGTAAGGAGCACCAACATTTCCAAAAGGAGGAAAATGACCAGGATTCCCTTCTGAGAGGATTCCTTGGTTGGTAAACTCTGAAAAAGTTTCCATCAAAACTCAAAAGCACACACGGGCTGAAAACGAGTTAAGACACACGATCAAACGGTCGACAAGCAATGTCTAAACAGGTGTGTAATCGTGGGCGATTAATTTTACCACATTGGAAAGTAAGAAATTATACCGTTTCATGTTTTAAGAGTCGAGAAACGATAAAAAGATGACTCTATCTCTTTCAGAGTTGACACAAGCGTGAAAGGACAAGCGCTTGACGGTCTTTTCAAATTTAGGGAGTTAGAAAAGACCAAATGACCGCTCAGGAAAAACTAGGCACAAAGGGTGTACCAAATATCCGTGAACTGCAATATACACCTTGGTTTCAATAATGAAACAGAAATCGACCAAGGACTTCCCGTACGTGCAGGTAGTCTCCCCGAATGCTATGTTCGGTGTATCACGGGTATAGGGCGGCAGACTCGGCTTCCTGTGGATAAAGGATTGAAAACCTATAGGGGTCTCCCTTTATATACGCGACGGTACGGGGAGCGCAAGTCCGTACTAGCGCTGTCTAAAGCCAACAGGCGAACGACAGCTGCTAGGTTTAACGACGCCGGAACACGTCTCTAGCCTAGACCTTCTAAATACGTTTCGTTAAGTTCCAATGTTGCCTTAGGTTAATTGAATAAATTTTACAGTTGATCTTCAATCAAGTTTCAATTTTCAGGCCCTATCGTATGTAGTGTCTCCTAAATGCAAAGCTATATGAGAAAAGAAATCTTTCAATTCGATGAATGCTATCTAGTTAAGGGAAGAGCTTCAAACAATGATGCAACAAACATCAAAGCTGAAAACGAAACTTTTCCAAACTAGATGACTTTCACTATCCAAAAGTATTGTAAACATTCAACGATGCGAATAATGCAATGTAATCTATGCAAAAATCTTTTTTCCGAAAACTATGCAATTGTAATCTATGCACAATTTCCTTTTTCTTTTCAAATAATAAGAATGCACTCAATGCATTTTTCGATAAAATGAGAATCTACTTAATGCATGCCTTTAACAAAAGAGAATGCACTCAAAGCGATTTTTAGTTTTCAATCACTAAACAATGTGATCTAAGTCCAATGATGAATCTCAAAAACACTTTTCGATGCGATGTGATCTAATGCATTTAAACGAAAAGCAAACTATGAGACGAAAACTAAAAGAACGCAAATCTTCTTAATGAAGGACGAAAGCAAAAGGGATGCAAACAAACACTAAGAATGCAATCGTTGTTTCAAAATACTTTGTGACAAAATCCCTCAAAAGTTGACAAGACATATGCGGTCAAACACAAAAAGGACTTCCAAAGCAAGAGATCAAAACAAGGCATTCATTCCCTTTTACTTCAAACAATCATAGAAAGAAGACATTCCAAACAATGAGCAATGTAATCTATGCTCATACAGAGGAAAGGCCGGAAGGGAAAGACACAGTGGTGAAGGATTTAGGGAAAAAATCTTCAAATTTCACACATCCTGAAATTGGCCCGACTTGTACATGGACAACTAGCGCCAAGTGGCGCGACTCGTACATGGACAACTAGCGCCAATGGCCAATTGGCACGGGTTGCTAACTGACAACAAGCGCCAATTCCTGAAAATGAAAAAACAAAGAATTTCTCCCAACCAAAACCAGACTTCCCACTTCAAGCTGAATCTAAAACAAAACCAGAAGCAAATTACTGACCAAAGGAAACTTCCAAACAAGGATAACCCTACCACCTATAGGAAATGGCGCGACTGTATGGCTGTAATCCGCGCCAGACAGGGGATGGCGCGAGTAATGAACTGGCAACCTGCGCCAATTGGCACGACTGTCAGGCTATAAACCGCGCCAATCAAGCCAACCATGAAAAGATGAAAATTCGGAAAAACAGAGGTCAGATCTGATCCTCTGGGGCTAAACCAAAAGCCAAAACACAAAAAGAACCCAACCCAGAAGGCTCAATCAAGCAAGGAAAAACAATCAAAGCGAAACAACATAAACAAGACAAGGAAAACCGGACGGTCCCCAGCGGAGTCGCCAATTTGTTGAGGAGGTAAATCCCCTCTGCGGATAGAGGCGATCCCTACTAGCCCAGCAGGGGTCTAGCAACAAACAAACAATGCTATGACGCAAGCTCCTAATTACGAATGAAAGGCTTGGGATAGAAGCCTACCTGGATTCCAACGCTATGATCCGAAGAAGAGATGTCCCCGTCCTTCAGCCCTGGCAGATCACAATCCTTCCACGATCTCCGCGGATGAACACCTGCACACAGAATAAACGAACAGATACAAGCATAGGAACAAGCATACGTAACTAAACATCGGTCAGAAAATATATTACTCGCATTAACATGATGGAAAAAGGAGTGGAACCATAATCATAGTCATCTATTAAAATGATAAACGAATAGAAGTTACAACCAAGTTCTGACGTCGCAGCTTCCTTCGAACGGGTCTCCGGTTATCCACGTCTCGCAAAGCTCGCCAAGGAAAGGGAAACCTCTCCAGAGTCTCGTAACAATGGTCTCCTCGCTTGAATGGGCCTTAAGGGAAAGAAGGGATTCTTTACAGCACAAAGGCACTTGGGAATAGGGAGATGCAAAGCTTCAGCACTTCAAGACTATCAGCCTTTCAGCCTTTCCAGCAATGGATGAAGGCTATATTTATAGAGGAGAGGAGGAGGTTGGGATCCCTATAATAGTGGAAGGGAGGCCTTATCCTTTGGGAGGTTCCCCATATGGTGGAAACAAGAGGCCAAAGGAGGAAGGCCGTGGTTATTCAGGCGAAACCACTCCTGATGACTCATCCACGAAGTTGTTGTAATCGAAACTTCGCCTCCTTTTTTTAAAAAACTTTCGATAAACAGAGTGGCGCGGGTTCAACACTGGGACAGAGCGCCAATTGGCGCGGGCTCAGTGTTAATTTTTCCCCATTGGCGCGGGTACATAACGGGCTACCAGCGCCAATCCAAAAACAGGTGTTTTTAGGGGTCTGTTCAGGAAATAATCAACAGAAGGAATGTTGTCCTCATGGAAAGGGATGCAATGATGGTATTTGCAAGGCATGACACTGCTTATTGGTCACAAAAAGGGTCCTCCATTGTGCGAGACGGGGAATGGTAGGGACGGTGACAAATTACTGTGTAACAGTTAGTGTTAGTTTATAGTTGAGGTTAAGGTTAGGGTTAGGCTATAGTTATGGTCAAGTCTATGGTTAGTTTAAGGTTAAGATTAGGTTAAGGGTAAAGTTAAGGTTATGCTTAGGGTAAGGTTAAGGTTAAGGGTAAAGATAAGGTTATGGTTAAGGTTAAAGGTCAAAACTAAGGTTAAGTTAGGTTAAGGTAAGGGTAATTTTACGGTTAGGTTAGGCTTAAGGTTAGGTTAAGTTAAGGTTAAGGTTAGGTTAAGGGTAAAGTTAAGGTTAAGGTTAGGGTTAAGGTTAGGGGAAGGTTAAGGTTAAGGTTAAGGTAATGGTTAAGGTGAAGGCTAAGGGTAAGGTTAAGGTTAAGGTCAAGGTAAATGTAAAGGTTAAGTTAGGTCAAGGTTAAGGTTAAGGTTATGGTTATGGGAAGGTTAAGGTTAAGTTAATTTTAAGGGTGTTAGAGAGGTAAATCCCCTCTACGGACAGAGGCGATCCCACTAGCCCTAAAGTGGGTCTAGCAACAAACAAAACACACTACGATATCAATTCCTAGTTACAAAAGGCAAAGCTATGATATATATCCTACCTCAAGTCCTACGCTGTTGTTGTCAAAGCAGAAGTGTTGCTTCCCGTTCCTAGCTTGACAGATCATAATCCTTACGCTCACTACATCCAGACACCTGTACACATACAGAGAAGAAACGATGGCATACAACGTAATAATTCAAACATGTAACTATCAATCGGTCGGAAAAGATTGAATCAAATTGCATTACAAAGATAAACAATACAATAGTGGAACCAATAACATAGTCGGGAATATATTAAAATGTGAAAGAAATATTACAACCGAGTTCTGACGTCGCGTTCTTCCTTTGGCAGGGCTTCCAGCGGAGCATGTCTCATAGAGCTTGTTGGGAATTTAGACAAGGCTCTATCTCTTACGTGGTTCTCCTCAGCTCTGCTTTCAATAGTTGCTCAGCTATAGTTTTCTTCCCAAATGTTCATCTAGGTTGCAAATAGAGAGGGCAGGCTTTTACAGAGGGAGAAGGAGAGGTCAAGCTCCCTATAATCATGGGGGAGAGTCCTATCTCTTAGGAAGGTTCCATGAGAGGTGGAAAACCTCTTCCTAAACAAGGAGATCCAGAGCCAAACAACCCAACCTCTTTTTCATGATTCATTCCTGAGGTGGTTAAAGGAAACTTCCACCTTAATTTGTTAAAAAACATTCGAAGACAGGTTGGCACGGGTACAACACAGGGACATAGCACCAGCTGGTGTGCCCACTTGTGTATATTTTCCCCATTAGCATGAGGGATGAACTGGCTACTCGCGCTAATTCCAAAACATGGGTTTTTGGGGCCTTTCTGAGGAAATGTTCTCAAGGAGAATTCTTGTCCTTATGCAAAAGGATGCCATCAAGGTGTTTTTAGGACATTTTACTCTTCACAGGTCACGGGAATAGTCCTCCAATGTACATTACGAGGGATTACAGGGACGGTGAAAAACTGTTGTGTAAAAGATGCCCCCTAAAGCATGAGGTTCGAGAGAGAGGGAGGGGTGAAATGCTTTAAGAGAACACGTTCAACTGAAAACACTTCCATCGAAAGACCTGCAAATACAAATACAATTGATATCTCTGATACATGATATATGGTATGGGCATAGCCATCCATAATAAAGCGTACAAAAACTAAGATCCAAGGTGTGGACGCATCCATATAGTAAAATAAGGATCAACAGGTAGACTTAGGTATGGTCACATCCATCCAATCAAAAGAGTCATGTAATAAGTCATAATAATCCACAAAGAACCTGCAACCTAGATTTCATCAGACAAAATCCAAATTCTTGCACTCCATCTTGACCCGATCAAAGTACAAGTTCGAGCATGTGAATATGTGAGCTGAAGTCGAACATGCAAGAACATTGTCTGATCACCAGCCACTGATGAAAACTGTTAACATACATGAGAGAAACCACCAATAATGACAATGGCTCTCAAGGTACAAGAGGTACAATCCATGAAATGTGAACATGAATCTAGCATCGAGCACCCGCAAAATCATCTGATCGAAGGCCAATAATGAAAACCTTGTGTTGAATGCAAAGAAACTACCATTGAGACATGTAGGCTCCAAGGTACCTAAAAGGAGTCTCTAGATCAATTTCCTAGATAATGAGCTGAAGTCGAGAGGAAGTGACCTTGATTGAATGTGGGCCATAATGTTTCCCACATCATCGACATGAGACATAGGAACATGATGTTTGTGAATCAAGACCAATAGAGAATCAGAGGGAGGTTGAAAACTGCAAAGGCCAACTTCTCTTGAACATATCAGCGGCACGACACTGGATTTGGCAGTATTTAACATCAAGGGATTTTAGGTCATGGTGATGTGGAAAATAGCAAACGAGTGGTTAAAAGACATTACCCCGACCCATGAAGGCAAGCAGATAACGAGATGACATGTCCCCAACCCGACATGAATGCAGACAAGTCTCATGTTCAAGAGCGACATGCTGCCAATACGACTATGATTTTGGTTCCATTTTCCCCCATCATTTATGGCGAGTACCCCAGTTATTTTTAGAAACAAGCATGAAGGGGATAGCATGTGCTTGCGATGTAAGTTTGTCTTTCGAACAAATCCAACCTAGTACATTTTACGAGCCCTAGGAAGGAGAAACTCGAATAACGTCATGGTGACAAATTCCAATATCATCAGGGTTTAATGAGTATGAAAAAGGAAGAACTCGACATCTTTTCATGTTTAGAGAGATTTAAAAGAAGGCAGAAAAGAAAAATCTAGCAGTCCCTTTTCGTAGGTAGTATCACAGATCCGAAAAGATAGAAAATTGTGTTTGAGAGAACCTCTTAGTCGCGATAGGCTAAGGTATTCTTTTCTCGTAAATAATACATCCCAGCCTGAAAAAGTGTTAAACGTATATTGGGTAGATATCATTTTGCAACCATTTAACGAGTTCAAAATGACAAGAGTCTCCACAACCTTTTCAATTTTTATGAGTCAGAAAAGAGCTAAAAGTTGACTCCTCTTGGAGGAATGAGTGGTATAAAGGGTAGCAACTGGTTCTGGTAATGGTGGAACTTTTCAAAACAAGTAAAGGTCAAGAGGTTGGTTAAAAATACCACTCATCGTAGTAGTTCCTCAAGAACGGGTAAAACAACCAAGTGAAGGTATATGATCGGCCAAGTAGATGGTAGCGATGGAATGAGAAAACCAAGGTTCATCTAGAAAAAAAGGCTGAAAAAATGGCAATCACGAGAGGTAAAATGAGAATGGTTTCATTTTTACACAAGCTTGAAATCAGGAAACTCTACTTGAAGTTGGTTTCATTTTTACGCAAGCTTGAAACAAAGATAAAATATGCTTGAAGCCAGTTTCATTTTTACACAAGCTTGAAATGGAAACAAACTACACTTGAATAAAGTAAGCATGCCCCCAGCATGGTGACTCATTTAGAGGTACATGCCCCCCAAGCTTTAGTCCATATGAAAGGCAGATGGAGTGAAGGTTCAAAGTACGAGATTAAGAGAAAGACTTGACTGGGATTTTACGAGATTTAATCAAAGACTCGAATTGAACATGAACGCATTTCATTATTTTAACGAGGTTGACAGATTAAAAGAACTATCCTCTTGACACCTTGTTTCATTTTTTAAGGAGCTTGAAACATGAAAAAAAACCCTGCTCTGATGAGAACTCATAATGATGAATAAGAATTCATGGCTTCCAAGATTTCCACACTGGATGGGAGTACAACATCTTGGAAATCAGGACCCAATGCCCCCAACACACTATGCACAATAGCAGTATCACTGATTGCGGGCACGGGGTAGGTAGCCACATAATTAACCTGTGGAGAGGAGTATACAACCGATGGATAAAGACCTGGAAGGGACGATGGTGGACCAGATGTCATGCCAGGACCAAATAATGAAAGCTGATCAATGGTCACGATTTGACCTTTGTGTGGAAAGTAGATCACAGGAAGGAGGGAAGAGACAACTGCCCCCATGAAATAAGTATAGTCATGCCCCAAGAGTAAATTGAAATATAAGGGGCCTGGAACAACCATCATGTCTATATGGACGATTTTCCCTCCCAAAGTAATAGGCAACTTCGGAGGGATCCATAACGGTTGACTGGTTCCTTTGTTAAAAGCCAAGAAATTTAGGGTAACAGGCATAAGCGGTGAAGAACCAAAAGCTTTCCAATTAGTTGAATACAAAATACGAATAGATGCACCTTCATCAATAATAGTGCTAGGTACGACCAGATTAAAGGTTTGTATCATGATCTCAAAAGGCACATAATACGAAAGGCGGTATCTGGAAAATCGACTCCAATCAAAGGAAGTGACAAAACTACTTAGGGGGATACCATCAAAATAAGATGATTTTCCCCCAGTGTTACTAGAGCAAGAGGAGCATCCTGTGAGATGTCCATCATGGGTGTAGGAGGAGCAGTTTCTTGGACTAGAGGGACGGAAGAATCTTTCTCCAAGTTCGAAGAATATGAAGAAAAAATAAGAACATGGGGGGATTAGACCAAATATCAATGGAAAAGACCTGATCCACCACAAATGCGGTCAGATTGATTGATTCCTTGGCCAATGGTTGGTCAGGAATAGATTCCTGAATTTGAAGTTTTGGGGGAGCAGGATCAAGCAAGGATGACACTTGACCGATCGTGGAATCAACTAGCGAAGGACTCGAGGAAAGCTTCTAGTAACCAGTCAGAAGGCAGGGTGCAGAAACAGTGGAGTTTTCCAACACTCTCTTGGCTTCATCCATATACGGACAAAGGTGAATGGGATGATGCCTTTCATACAACTTACAGGGATTGGTAATCTTGCCCTGTTTTTTATGAGCCTTATCAGAGCTAGTCAAAGATGTGCTAGCAATATGACTTCTAGAAGACAACGGCGGGCGGCTATCGGACCATGCTTCAAGTACCTTGGGAATACCAGGGTATTCTCAAAGAAAATGGTTACCCTTGTAGATTATGTAAGGGAATTTTACCTTTCGTGGAAGTTCAGATGGTTCTGCAATGGATGGTTTCCTAAGTGCAGTAGTTACAGTTTAGTCTCTCGTTTATCTGATTCTTCTTGGTCATATTATTCTTCTTCTTAGCCACCTCGTTACTGGAATCCATAATTTCATCAGGTGAAGTAGAAGAGGAGGATGAGGAAATAGGCGAAGAAGGGGAGAGGTCCACCTTAGAAGTAACATGATTTTGTTCAGGCGGAGGAGATGGATGTACGGTGGACGAAACACTTGGGACCAATGAGGTCGAAAATAACCATATAGGCAATCCAAAAGTTAAACCAGGCAGGGACAACGTTGCCATATAAGGAGCACCAACATTCCCAAAAGCAAGAAAAGAACAAGGATTCCCTTCGGAAGGGGTTCCTGGGTTAGTGAACTCCGGAAATGTTGCCATCAGAAACAACTCAAAACAACACCCTAAGGAAACTAACTTTAACCAGGAATATTTCTTAGGTAGTTAATTTTTTAAGAAATTGAAACAAAACTCTGTTGTTTTATATTTTAAGAGTCGAGAAATAGGAAAAAGGTGACACTATCTCTTTTAGTTTTAAGCGAGTGCGAAAGGATAAGTGCTCGATGATCTTTTCAAATTTGTGGATTCAGTAAAGATTGAAAATGAGTACTTAGGTATTCTAGGTAAAAGGGTGTACTAGGTTCCCATGAACTTCCATATACACCTTGGTTATAAAATGAAAGAGAAATCAACCAAGGACTTGACGTACATGTAGGTAGTCTACCTGAATGTTGTGTTCAATGTATCATGGTTACAAGGTGGAAAACTCGGCTTCCTACGGATAAAAGGATTGCAACCTAGAGGGGTCTACCTTTATATACTCAACGGTACGGGGATCACGAGTCCATACTAGCGCTGTTTGAAGCCAAATGGCGAATGACAGCTGTTGAGGAGGTAAATCCCCTCTGCGGACAGAGGCGATCCCTACTAGCCCAGCAGGGGTCTAGAAACAAACAAACAATGCTATGACGCAAGCTCCTAGTTACGAATGAAAGACTTGGGATAAGAGCCTACCTGGATTCCAACGCTAGATCTGAAGAAGAGATGTCCCCGTCCTTCAGCCCTGGCAGATCACAATCCTTCCGCGATCTCCGCGGATGAACACCTGCACACAGAAGAAACGAACAGATACAAGCATAGGAACCAGCATACGTAACTAAACATCAGTCAGAAAAGATATTACTCGCATTAACATGATAGAAAAAGGAGTGGAACCATAATCATAGTCATCTATTAAAATAATAAACGAATAGAAGTTACAACCAAGTTCTGACGTCGCAGCTTCCTTCGAACGGGTCTCAGGTCGTCCACGTCTCGCAAAGCTCGCCAAGGAAAGGGAAACCTCTCCAGAGTCTCGTAACAATGGTCTCCTCGCTTGAATGGGCCTTAAGGGAAAGAAGGGATTCTTTACAGCACAAAGGCACTTGGGAATAGGGAGATGCAAAGCTTCAGCACTTCAAGACTAGCTTGCCATGGATCTAAGCAAGCTTTTATAGATGGGGAAGGAGGGAGTTGGGATCCCTATTATTATGGGATTGGCCCTATCAACAAGGAAGGTTCCATAGAAGGTGGCAAAACTACTTCCCTTCCATAGAACTCCCGTAGCCAAACCTCCCAACTCAAGATAGGCAATGTTTGTGAGTTTGTTTGAACTCAACTTCCGCCATCCATATATAAAAAACAGTCCCTAAAATGGGTGGCGCGATTGCTGCTCTATGACAGAGCGCCAAGTGGCGCGACCTCTTTACAAGATTTCCCTGAGTGGCGCGAGTACTGAACTGTCTACCCGCGCCAATGCAAAAAGAGCTGTTTTTCATGGATTTTGCAAGGAGATGTCTCAAGGGGAAATGAAGCTCATACTCAGAGGGATGCATTGATGATGTTTTCAAGGCATGACAGTGTTCACAGGTCACATAATGGGTCCTCCATTATGCGGGACGGGGAATGGTAGGGACGGTGACAAATTACTGTGTAACAGATGCCCCCTAAAGCATGAGGCCCGAGAGAGAGAGGGGTGAAATGCTTTACGAGAACATGTCCAACTGAAGGCCCGCCGTCGGAAAACCTGCACAGAAAGATACAACCGATATCTCAAGTACATGATGTATATATATGGTATGGACGCAGCCATCCGAACAGAGTATGCTATAATCCGGATCTAGGGTATGGGCGCAGCCATCCAACTAATATCAAACAAATAGACTCAGGTATGGTCGCAGCCATCCAATCAGTGAGTCATGTACATAATGATAATAATCCACAATCGCAGCCTGGATTACAACAGACACAATCCAGGGTCTTGCGCTCCATCTTGACCCAAACAAGTACAAGTTCGAGCATGTGAGTATGTGAGCTGATGTCGAACATGCAAGAACATCGTCTGATTACCAGCCAATGATGAAAGCTGTTAACAGACGCGAGAGAAACCACCAATAATGACAATGGTCCTCAAGGTACTACAGGTACAATCTACGGCGTGTGAAAGAGTTGTTTTTCATGAGTTTTGCAAGGAGATGTCTTAAGGGCAATTATAGCTCATGTTTAGAAGAATGCTTTGATGATGGTTTCAAGGCATGAAAATGTACACAGGTCACAAAATGGGTCCTCCATTGTGCGGGACGGGGAATGGTAGGGACAGTGACAAATTACTGTGTAACAGATGCCCCCTAAAGCATGAGGCCCGAGAGAGAGAGGGGTGAAATGCTTTACGAGAACATGTTCAACTGAAGGCCCGCCGTCGGAAAACCTGCACAGAAAGATACAACTGATATCTCAAGTACATGATGTATATATGGTATGGACGCAGCCATCCGAAACAGAGTATGCTATAATCCGGATCCAGGGCATGGGCGCAGCCATCCAACTAAGATCAAACAAATAGACTCAGGTATGGTCGCAGCCATCCAATCAGTGAGTCATGTACATAATGATAACAATCCACAATCGCAGCCTGGATTACAACAGACACAATCCAGGGTCTTGCGCTCCATCTCGACCCAAACAAGTACAAGTTCTAGCATGTGAATGTGTGAGCTGATGTCGAACATGCAAGAACATCGTCTGATTACCAGCCAATGATGAAAGTTGTTAACATACGCGAGAGAAACCACCAATAATGACGATGGTCCTCAAGGTACTACAGGTACAATCTACGGTGTGTGAATAAATGAGCTGACGTCGAACACCCGCAGAATCATCCGATCGGAGGTCAATAATGAAAACCTCTCGTCGAATGCGACGAACCTGCCATTAAGGCATGCAGGCCCCAAGGTACCATCAGGAGTCTCCGGACCAACTTCCTGGATAATGAGTTGAAGTCGACAGGAAGTGATCTTGATCGAAGGTGGGCCATAATGATTCCCACATCATCGACACGAGACAGAGGAACATAATGTTTGTTGTGAATTAGGATCATATGAGAAACAGAGGAAGGTTGATATTTGCAGAGGCCAACTTCTCTTGAACATATGAACGGCACGACAATGGACTTGGAAGTATTTGACATCAACGGATCAAAGGTCATGGCGACGAGGCAGTGAACAGATGAGAGGTCAAAAGAGATTACCCAAACCCATGGAAGCAAAGTGAAACAACGAGATGAGATGTCCCCAACCCGACACGAATGCAGACAAGTGCCATGTTCAAGAGCGACATACTGCCGACGATAACGACGATGGTTCCATTTTCCCCATTTTACGTGAGTACACAATTATTTTTGATAACAAGCTTGAAGGGGATAGCATATAGCTGTGATATAAGTCAGCCTTAGGGGCGTCCATCCTGAATTGCATTTAAGGTCCACAGGAGGAGAACTAGGAGAACGTCATTCAGCTAGAATCGACTGTCATCGGGTTTAAACATGGAAAGAAAACTCCATGAGTCCCTTTTCGTAAATAGTTCCCCAGATCCGAAAAGGTAGAAAACAATATCCGGGAAAACCTCCTAGTCGCGATAGGCTAGGGTTTTCCTTTTTCGTAATCGATCCAGCCCAGCCCGAAAAAGGGTTAAACTTATACTGGGTGAATGTCGATTCGTGTCCATTTTAACGAGATCGAAACGACAAGGGCCTCGGCGATCTTTTCATATTTAGAGAGTCAGAAAAGAGCTGAAAGATGACTCGAGAGTGACTTTTTCGTGTGTTTACCGAGTCCGAAAAAGTATAAAATACAACTCGTTTCCACCTTTTAAGTCGCAAAAACCTGCCGCTGCACATACCCAACAAGCGTAAAATCCATTTTCGACATAATACATGCAAATATTTGACAAAAAATAACTTTCAAAGCTCATTTAACGTCGAAAAGTTATAAATATGTCTAATGGTAAAAAATGAAATTACTTTTTACTATTTACCTTGTGGAGAGCAACAGTGGTCCATTTGGAGCAGAATCTTCTGACGGCGATTGCGACCAATCCAGGCAACCATTCAGCGTCTCGTCTGTGACAGGTAAGAGGCGCTCCTTTTCTCTTTCTTTCCATACATTTTTTAATGAATTTCCCTTAGAAATCAGCTCTGTAAGGGCACTTTTGAAATTTTAGGGCCGGGCCAAGTGGCGCGGGTATCGGGCACGGACCCGCGCCACTGAGCTCTTTTTACCAAAGGGCCCACGCCACATGGCGCGACTGTCAGCAAAACAGTCGCGCTAGCGGCGAAACCCAAATTTTCGCCTAAAATTCCGCTATTTATGCCAAATTTCTTGAATTTTGAAGCTCACAAAAGATCTAATCAGGGGCTTTGGACCATGTGAATGCAGATAAACAGTCAGAATGGCAATCGAATGGAAGGAACGAGAACACGGAGATGAGGACGAAGAGGCCATGCAAAACCAAGCATGTATGAATGCTCTGAGAGACTGTGGCTTAAAAAAGTTCTTCCTCACGCCATGCTTACGAGCTCAGCCTGAGCTCCTCCAATATCTGATCAACCTCTGGGATGAAAATGACCAAGTATTCAGAATACGAGACCAGGTGTCGGAATTGGAGGTCACTGACATTTATTTCGTCACTGGATTATCCCGCAGGGGTCCAATCCCTGTACTGACTGGGAGCAGACCATCAGGGGAAAAGATGGAAGAAGTAATGGCGCGGGTGTGCCGTGGGGCACAAACAGGAACAGGTAGTAAGAAGGTATACATCTCAACCATCCCTGATCTAGCACTGAGAGTCGTACTCCACACCATTACGCGGGCTGCTGGATCGCAGGCACCGCATGAGGCTACAAAGACTCAACTCTTACTGGCCTCAGAATGCATGGGTCCCCGACTGTATGATTGGGCAACAGCCGTCACGATCAACATGAAAAGGCAGCTCACAAAGTGCAAACGGGGAAAACTGAAGCAGTTTGGGTATGGTTCCATCTTGGTATCGTTCATTCTGGAACGCATACCAACCTTCCAGGGCCAAGAGGCCCATGTGGCGAGTCCGGTACCACGAGAGCCGAGAATGGCTCGCTGGGCAGCACTGATGCCCAGATCTGGAGGCGGGCAACAGATGTCCTGGAAGCCCGAGTTCTTTAGGTGGCTACGGCGCCAACTGATCGTTGTGGAAGATTGGCCCTATGCGGGAACTGACTTTACAGGGGACCCAGATCTCCCGCTACCAGAAGGAGACGACTGGGATGAAGAGCTGGGTAAGACCTCATATTTTGATTTTATGTTTATATGTTTTTTTTTGTTAACACACACTTGTCTTAACACAATTATATATGCATGCAGATGTAGGACCTGAGAGACCAGCCGGGATGTCTCCTATCTCCCGGAGGACACAACTCGCCCCTGAGATCCAGGGGGAAGGCACCGGAGGAGAGGCACTGGTTCAGAACCTTGAGGGGATCGTCCATGGGATCCCAGACTATGCCCGACTGTCAGACGTACCGATGGAGTACCAGTGCCATACGGTGGGAGTTCCAAACCGGCTCCACCGAATCCTGAGGCGGCTAGTGCGCGCAGTGATGTGCTATCATGAGCACCATGCTGATTAGTCTCTAGGATTTAGCCACACCTATTTTTTGAGAGACACAGTGTCTCCGGATGTATTAAGACAATTATGTATATTTTTTGAGTTTTATGTGACACACTTCTATGTAAACATTTCGATATCTATATATATGCATATCTATTTCTGGATGGGTCTTCTTTACATGTGATGATGATTTATAAATTGCGCAAATGTCTATCTAACACCAAATTTGCTACTGCATCTGTCAATGTATTCAAATGTCTGGGTATATGATGATATGTAATGTATTCAAAATTCCTTTCCAGTAATCGAATACGCAAATGCAATCGTAAAATGGACGGGTTTCTTACCGAATAGTGCCCGTTCAGCTGCAACACTACAAGCTGTGAATCTAGGTACACGAGCAATTCACGGATACCAAGGTTTACTGCCTCGATTAATAATTCCAACACGGCGCTATATTCCGCGATATTGTTCGTGGTACGTCCTAAACAAACACCTTGCAGGTCGATCAACTCACCAGCAGGATCGTAGATTACCCAGGCTGCAGAAGACAGATTCCTGGTACTGCGGGAGGCACCGTCCGCGAAACCAACAAATGGATGAAAAGACATCTGCACAACCAGGAAGACCCGATCAGCAGAAAGATGTTTACAAAGCACACCACACCATGCACACAAATGAAAATCACACACCTATGTACACACACCACACCAAAAATCATTTCAGGCGTAGTACTTCTTAAGGTACAGCCCATTCCTGGGCTGCGCCAATGGAACTCCTTCGTAGTCTATAAGCTCGTAGGCCCCATTTTTCAAAACACGTTTTACTATATAGGGACCGTGCCACATGGGCTGGAGTTTACCGACACCAAGCTTATCATGTGCCTGATCGTACAAGAGGACTAGGTCTCCTTCAATGAAAGAACGGGGAGAAACAGATTGATCAAAATGAGATTTGACCCTCTTCTTTTGTGCTTCGATAATCAAAGAAGCTAGACGACGGGTTTCATCCAACCGTTCGAGATACAGAAGACGCTCTTCCTCGGGAGAAGTATCCGGTAAGAGCTCCACAGCTAATTTGAGCGAAGGAATTTCACATTCAACCGGCAAAGTAGCTTCCAGACCGTACACCAGTTGGAATGGTGTGAATCCGGTTGCACTTTTAGCAGATGTTCGGTACGCCCAGAGAGCTGAGAACAGTTGGAGATGCCAACTGGATTTATGAATCCCAATTGTTCGTTGAAGCATAGTGACCAAAACCTTGTTCACCGCTTCAACCTGACCGTTCGCTTGAGGGTAGTATGGCGTTGAGCTGTCGTGACGCAGGCCCAACGCAGCTGTCAGCTCCGCCATCATGTAATCACGGAAATGAGTACCGTGATCAGTGACGATAGCTTGAGGAACCCCGAATCGCGCAATAACATGGTTGAATAAAAATGAAGCAGCCGTTCTTCCGTCAGCAGCAAGTGTAGGCATCGCCTCGGCCCACTTAGTGAAGTAGTCGACGGCGACAATGATATACGCATGCCCCCCGGCCGAGTGAGGGTTACACGTCATAAAATCCACGCCCCATTTCGCAAAAGGGCCGACAGTAATAACGGGATGCAAAGGCAACGGCGGCGCGCGCATCTTGCGCTGAAAAATCTGGCATGGATGACATTTTCGGACTGCAGTGATACAATCCTTGAATATAGACGGCCAGAAATAACCTGCCCTCGGAATCTTCTGGGCAGTGGCATATCCGGACATGTGTCCGCCACAGGCGCCACTGTGGCAGTCATTCAAGACTTTCTCAGCCTCGTCCAAGGTAAGGCATCGTCGGAGCACCGAATCTACTCCAATACGATATAAAGTATCTCCTACTATGCGGTAGGGTTGGGACTGGTGCCGAATCCGACGGCGTGCAGCTTTATCCAACTCAGACTGGAATGTCGCGGTCTGAAGATACACTATGATGTCACCGTACCAAGGATCACGAGTGTCGATAAGAAACAGCGTTTCGTCCGGTATATGATCTTCTGAGTGTTCAGGAACAGAGTCTGTCGGAAGAGAACATATCAAATCCGCGAAGACCAGTGATTTAGTTGACTTGGCAGTGGTGAACTCCAAGTCAAACTCCTACAGGATGACGATCCATTTGGAGTACTTGCCCCCTAGTAATTGTCTAGAAAGAATATAAGTCATAGGGTTGCAGTCTGAAACCACTGTTATCGTGCACAAAAGGATGTAATGGCGAAAGCGTTGTACAGCGTGTACGGCTGCTAAGGCCAATTTCTCGACATTTGCATAATGCGTTTCCAGGTCGAGAAGGTTCCGGGAGAGGTAATAAACAACATTTTCATCACCGTTCTCGTCATCCTGCACCAAGACCATGGCGATGGTGCTTAATGCGGCGACTAGATACAAAGTAAAGTCTCGGTGGTAGTCCGGAGGACGAAGCAATGGAGCATTGACGAGCAATGTCTTCAGCTTCTCAAAGGATTATTGAGCGATTTCGTCCCAATGAAAGGGAACATTCTGCTTTAACAAACGAGTGAATCCTTTGGCCACCTAGGCGTAATTCGGGATGAAGCGCCTAAGAAAATTTTCTTTCCCTTGCAGACTCTGCAGCTGATAAAGGGAGGAGGGTGACGGGAGATTTATAATGGCCTCAACCTTCAGAGGGTCGAGGCGAATTCCGTCTTTCGAGACTATAAAGCCTAAAAGACGGCCAGAATCGACGCAGAAGACACACTTATGAGGATTGAGCCTAATGTTGTAGCGTCTACAGCGAAGAAATATCTGGCGAAGATGTTCAGGATGATCCTCTCGCTTACCCGAATGGGCAGGCAAGTCGTCCAGATAAGGCTGGACAATATGGCGAATATCATGAAAGGCATATGACATCGCACGCTGAAACGTGGCGCCAGCGTTCTTTAAGCCGAACGGGAGTTTTTTGTATGCAAAAGTGCCCCACGGACAGATGAATGTGGTCTTATGTTGATCCTCGGGTGCAATGTTAATCTGGTTGTAACCTGAGAAACCGTCCATTAAGGAGTAGATCTCACTTCCGGCGCAATCGTCGATAATCTGATCGATAAACGGAGTGGGATAATTGTCCTTGGGACAGGCGCGATTGATATCGCGATAATCTACACAGACTCGAATGGTACCCTGCTTTTTATCGACAGGGATGATATTGGACACCCATTCTGTAAGGGGGATAGGATAAATAAACCCCGCGTTCAGAAGTTTTTCAACCTCTGCCTTGATAGCGGCGGCTTTCCGAGGATGCATGGGATGCAAGCGTTGGCGCACGGGTTTCGCACCTGGATAGGTTGGAATCTCGTGCACGACAATACTAGGATCAATTCCCGGCATTTCCTCGTAGGACCACGCAAAAACATCTCTGAATTCTTTGAAAAGTTCCGTATAGACCTGAATCTCGTCGGGAGAACAAGTCACACCCACATGAATGTTCTCAACAATCCCTGGTTTAACAGAGATGTTGATAGGAACCGTTTGAGTAATGTTACTCAGATTACCCTCCGAAAAGACCTCGTGCGTCAAGATCGGTGTTTGAAGAGGAGGAGAAGGAACCTGAGTAGCATGGCGCTCCAGACAGTCAGTCATTGCCCCCAAGCTAGGCATAAATGAGGAACGATGATGCCCATCGCCCCAGGGTAGCTCCTCAAGAGACATAGTTTGAATGATAGCCTCATCTGAAGGAAAATTCTCTCTAAGAGGATCAGGCGAATCAGCCTGACCAAGCCAGGGGGATTGTGAGTAGACGTCAAGAGCCATGCTCATCGGAGCATGCTGAGGAGGTGGAGGATCCGATGCATCAACAATCTCACAGTAGCTGATCTCTACTGGCGTTAAAGGCATGGATTCTCCAAACTCATATACCTGCTCAGGTGTAGGAATCAGCCAGGGGTCATCACTCCTGGACAACATGTTAACTTGAGCGGTATTCGGTGGCGGCGCAGGGAAAATACCCATGAGGACTGGGTCTTTGAAGAGACCGGGTCCTATGCTGTCTGGGGGATTCGGAATTTGATCCACATACGGCACGTTGTTCTCAGAGCTAGAGGTAAAAAATGACAACTGATCTACCGTGACAATCTTGCCCTCGTGAGGGAACTTGATGAATCGAAAGACGGTAGACGGCACGCAGAGCATGGCATGGGTCCAGCTGCGGCCAAGAAGTATATTGTAGTTGAGTTTAGCGTCAACCACTTCTACTTCCACGTTGACAGTTTTTCCCTGTAATGTGATCGCAAGACTCTCAAGAACTCCCAGGGGTTTAGATTCCCGACCATCAAATGCCTCAAGGGCATTGGGAGATGACGATAAAGTTGGAGAGCCGATGGCCTTCCAACAGGCGGAGGACATAACGCAAGTAGATGCACCTTCATCTACGATGGCTCTGTGAACGTTCAGACCGTTAATCCCGACTTGAATGATCAAAGCAATTTGATGTGGAAGCCGGGGAGTAAAATTCTCCAGATCAAAGGTGAGAAGGCTCGAGTCGGCGGGATCAATACCACCGATGGCAGACAGTAAAGCCTTCCGTTGTGAAGAACAACTTTGAAGAACCTCAAGTGCAGACATGGCACATGGTGCCTGTGCCAGATCCTCAACGATGCTATAATGTTGAGCGGCACGAGCATTTGGATTATAAGAGGATCTCCGAAGAACACCCTTGGGAGGTGGTTTCACAACGGGTTCGAGAGTCGGCTTCTCAATTTCCAATGAACCAGAAGCAGGTAGGGGAGGCGGTCCATCCGCCACTACCTTCCCTGGTGCCTGCTGCTGATTATTGTAATCCTTCGATCTCGTAGCGATAGTGATAGGTGCATTAGTCTTCATCATGAAAACCTAAGACCCAAACGGTGCAGATGATGAACTTTTTTCGACCTTTTGGGTCTGCTGAGATGGAAATGGCTCTTTTAAAACAGCCAGAGTTCCCTTTGAACCTTTAAGAAGTTGACTAATTTCGGACCGTCGTGGACAATCCTTAGTGTAATGGTCACCTTCACAGATGAGGCAAGGGAATTTCGGCTTACGTTGTGAGCCATCCTCAGATCGAGATTTAGATTCCGGTTTCGGGGCATCAGATTTTGATTTTCCTTTGCCCTTCTTCTTCCCCTTGGAGGATTTGTCTGCAGGATTGGCCTGAACGGCATTTACCTCTGCGGTTTTACCAGAATCGGATGACGCGGGATTAGCAGAGGTATCGTTGGAATAATTAGCCTTCTGCTTCCCATTCGAATACTTCTTCGAACTTTGAGAAACGGAACCAATGACACCATCCACCGTAGGGGTGGGCGGGGCCTTTTTGGCTCCGGGCCGTGGAGCATCAGGCAGGATGTCATAAAGCATGCCAGATTGCGAATAAACAAGATCCAGGTACTGGGCGCGCGCGATAGCTTGTTCTTCCGTCACACACGCTCCCATCGCGATATCCTGAGCGATTTTATTCACAAAGGAGGTGGTGAACCAGTGAGTCAAAATCTGATCAGGTATGTGAAACTTGATCAGTCGACGACGGCGCCGCCATTCATGGATGTGATCCGAGATGTGAGTGGCCGAGTCCTGCTTCAGGGAAGACAGGAGGTGCGTCCCGGTCTCATACCGGACCGGTAACTGGAAATGCGTGAGGAAAGCCATAGCTAACGAGTTGAAATCCTGAAAAATACCACGGGATAATTCTATGTACCACTTAGCAGCAGCTCCTGTTAAAGTACGCTGGAAAAGACGCAGACGAACCGAATCGTCGGTCCAAGAGTTAGACGAGCACCAGAGGTGATACGTCATCACATGCGCCTGGGGGTCTTCTCCAGCTTTGCCCTCAAACTTGGGACAGTCACCTGGTATCTTGGTGGGAACCGGGGGCCAATATGGATTATGAGCAATCGGATCATTGGTCAACTTCGAAACGTCCGGTAGGTCCAAGGTAGCCAGGAACGGAAATGGGGGGTTAACTACCATGCCAGTCCCAGGATAAGGTCCGGTACCTGCGTTCCACGATGGTTGTGAATATCCCTGCCCCCATGGGTTCTGTCCTTGAGGATTCTGACCGTAGGGGGCATGGTTCGTATAACCAGACTGATTTGGTTGCTGCTAACCATTGTGTGGGGCTTGATAACCAGGGTTCGGGCCCTGATTAGGTGTCTGCCCTGTATAAGCAGCATTTGGATTTGGCTGTTGAGCGTAGGTAGAACCGGGTGGAGGAGGAGGATACTGAGAGCCTCCAGAGTGGTTATAGTTCGGTTGAGACTGACCATGAGGATAATAAACACTCTGAGGATGAGTAGACTGCTGATAAGTGGAACCCTGCGGAGCCTGGTACGTAGGGCGCAGCTGGTGATTTGGCTGCGGCATTGAATGAACAGGCTGTTGAGTAGAGTGAACGGAATGAGAGGGCTGCCCTGAATGAACAGGTTGACCCGAATGAGGGGGCTGTCCTGAATGAACAGGCTGGCTCGGGTGACCAGGCGGTGCTGGTTGCGCAGGCTGACCTGGTTGTAAGTGAGCCCCAGGTTGTGCCGGATGAGTCGGCTGGCCTGGAGGCGGGACACCGGGCTGTACCAGATGAGTCGGTTGGCCTGGTGGTGGAACAGGACCAGGTGCTTGCTGGAAACCAGTTTGACCTGAAGCAGAACCATAGAGTGGTCCTGGCTGATATGCAACGTTAGATACAACAGGATACTGCGGTTTCATTGGTAAAGAAGGCTGGATTTGCCCCCCAGGACCATAGGTCGGTCCCGGTTGATACCCCGGCTGAGGCTGAGCAGGTTGACCAGCAGGGCCGTAATATGGTCCTTGCGGATTGTACAATGGCCCTTGCTGGCCCGCAGAGTAGCCTTGAATGGGCTGTCCCTGTGGGTCGTACTGATAGCCAGGTTGGCCTGCGGGTTGGCCTTGGAAAGGCTGTCCCTACGGGTTGTAAGCCTGGTTGTACGGTAAACCTTGAACATAGAGATAAGCCTCAGGAGCAGGAAGGCGCAAAATGTCCCCATGCTCGTCAAGCTGACCTGGAAAACCATACACGGGAGTGTCGTCTTGTGCATAGTGCGAAAAGAATTCGTAAGGATCTTGGGGATTTGTCCACCTCCTGCCGCCGTCGTAAAACAACCGATACTTCCTCCGAGAGATATTCTCCGTATGCCAGCAGCTAGACAAATGTCTTCGTGAGTTGGCCCGTATCTAGTAGCAGATGCCGAGACAATACAGAAGAGGCAAACGCACACAAACAAAGGTCGCATTTAGTCAGGTATGATTTACGTTCAAGGAGACACCTGCAAGAAAAGTAGTCGTTCGGCCTCGGCTGTAGAGATGATATTCCCACAGAGTGCGTTAGCTCGAGATAATCGACCTGCAGACCGTATCCCCGTGGCAAAGAAGGACCACCGACGATGTAGCTACTCGTACTGCTCTCCTCAAACACCCACGAGGGATGCGCCGATAGTCATCGTACTCGTGGAATTTCCTCACCGTAATCACTCATGGTTGATCCGCTCGTTAAATCACGCAGTAATACGCAGACTAGGAGGAAAAAGAAGAATAAACGGTGAACCCGACAAGAAAGGAAATCAGCTCCTAATCTCAATTCAAACACAAAAAGGTCCGAAAAGGGCCGCCGCTGAACTCAACCGGCTCCTCCAGGCACAGCCGCAGTGACCGGTCCCCGTCGTGGAACTCGAAACAACAAATGGCCGTGTGTTCAGCGGTGGCGGCTCTTGCTTTCCGAAGAATCGTCCGTGTAAGGACTACTGTGAGACGAAACCGAGGGTTCCGCCACCGTGACAAAAGACTAGAAGAAGAGTACACACACACACGGGCGGGAACGATACAATATTAAGCACGATCAAACAAATACAAGCAATATCTAAACTAAAAGGTAATCGTGGGAGATTGATTTTTTTACCACATTGAAAAATAAACAAATTCTACCGTTTCAAGTGTTTTAAGAGTTGAGAAACGATAGCATGATGACTTATCTTTCGCAGTTGATACAAGCGTGAAAGGACAGCGTCGACGGTCTTTTTCAAGTTTAGGGAGTCGTAAAAGACCAAATGACTGCCAGTGAAAACCAGGCACAAAGGGTGTACCAAACATCGTGAACCTAACATACACCTTGGTTTCAAAATGAAACAATAAATCGACCAAGGACTTTCCGTACGTGTGTAGCCCCCCGAATGCCGTGTTCTGTGTATCACGGGCATAGGCGAGACTCGCTTCCTATGGATAAAGGATTGAAACCCATAGGGCCCCCTTTACATACGCGACGGTACGGAGCGCAAGCCCCACTAGCGCCGTTCTGTGCCAAGAGGCGGCACCGACAAACAAGCAGGCTTAACGACGCCGGAACACGCCCTAGCCCAGACCTTCTAAATATGTTGCGTTAAGTTCCAATGTTGCCTTAGGTTAATTGAATAAATTTGCGCTGATCTTTCAATTAAGTTTCAATTTCCGTGCCCTACGATGTAGTGCTCTCAAATGCAAGCTATATGCCACGGCAACATTTCGTTCGATGAAACTAGTTAAAATGAGAGTTGAGAGCTTTTATATATGCAAACGAAAAGAACGGAATACAAACAAGAATGAATTACTGCACTAATGCAATTGCACACTTTTCATTCAAACACTAATCACTTGTGCAATATGGAAAAGACTTCACACCGCACTAATTTAACAAGCAAAGAGATTATATATTTTTTTTGATTTTCAATGCTTAATGGCTAATGTAATCGAAACAAAAGGAACAATTTGAGAAATGATATCTGGGAGACACACAAACAACATTCACTCAACGAAGCAAGCAAACAACCCTCTAAATCGACCCAAAGTCCCTCAAAAGCAAAGAAAGACTTGAAACTTCCGATGGACCGGTGGATCTCGGGTCCAAGCAAGACAAACGAATTTCAATGAAGGAATGAACAATCACTCAAAAGACGTAGGAAAACAATCAAAGACCGGTAAGAGAGTTGTAGAAATCAACTGTTGACAGACAACTGGAACACCAAAATTCATCGGAGGGTTTATCGACGGTTACCAGATGCCCTTAGGCTCAAATCGTGAAATCGATAGACAGAGGCAAACAACCAAAGGATAGCGGTGAATTTCCGTCAAACAAGACTCAAAGACAATTTCGACAATCGAAAATCAAGAAGAAAAGTACTGCCGGTTTCAGAAGCCAAAAATGAAGAAACTCAAAAGTCACAGGGTGGCGCGTTAACGGGCCTTGGAATCGGCGCCAGAGGCCGATTGGCGCGAGACAGACAATGCAACAAGCACCAAGTGGCGCGTTCCGCCAAACAAAACTTCAGCTTACCAAGTTCTTCAATAAAAATTAAAAACAAGCTAATCAAAGTACACCAATACAAGCTACAAACCAAGAAGCCAAATAGTGAAAGAAACGAAGGTTCACTACAAGGAGAAACAATCAAAGCGAACCAATCATAACCAAGACAAGGAAAACCGGACGATCTCAAATGAGTCGTCAATTTGTTGAGGAGGTAAATCCCTCCGGCGTGTTTTAGGCGATCCTTACCAGCTCAAATAGTGGTCTAGCAACAAACAAACAATGCTATGACGCAAGCTTCCTAGTTACGAATGAAAGACTTGGGATAAGAGCTTCCTTACCTCGGATTCCAACGCTAGATCCTCAAGAAGAAGATGTCCGTCTCTGTACCTCCGCATTTGATAATCCTTCCACGATCTCCGTGGATGAACACCGCACACAGAAGAAACGAACAGATACATGCATAGGAACCAACATACGTAACTAAACATCGTCGAAAGATATTACTTCGCATTAACATGATGCTGAAAAGGAGTGAACCATAATCATAGTCATCTATTAAAATGATAAACGAATAGAAGCTACAACCAAGTTCGACGTCGGCAGCCTTTCAACGCAGCTCACGCCCACGTTCGCAAAGCTCCCGCGAAGGAGAACCCCCCCGCAGTCTCGTAACAATGTCCCCTCGCTTGAATGGGCTCAAGGGAAAGAAGGACTTTTTTTGGCGCACGCGGGGCACTTGGGAATAGAGATGCAAAGCTTCAAGATTTCAAGACTAGCTTGCCATGATCTGAGTGCTTTTTATAGATGGGGAAGGAGGGATGGATCCCTATTATTATGGGATTTAATTGATTGCCCAAGGAAGGTTCCATAGAAGGTGGCAAAACCACTTCCCTTCCATAGAACCTGCAACAAACCTCCCAACCTAAAAGATAGGCAATGGTTGTGAGTTTGTTTGAACTCAACTTCCGCCATCCATATTTAAAAAATGTAGGCCTTAAAATGGGTGGCGCGATTGTCGTCGATACGTAGCGCCAAGTGGCGCGACCTCTTTACGTGACTTCGATTGGCGCGAGCACCGAATCCGTTCTGACTGCACAATGCAAAAAGAGCCGTTTTTCATGGATTTTGCAAGGAGATGTCTCAAGGGGAAATGAAGCTCATACTCGTAGGATGCATCGATGATGTTTTCAAGGCATGATGTTGTTCACAGTGTCACATAATGGGTCCTCCATTGTGCGGGATTGTAAATGGTAAGGACGGTGACAAATTTCGTGTAACACTAACCGATCAACTATTGTTTGGAAGATGGATCCTCCCGGCATCTAGACTCTCTCTCCAGCCTTTTGGCACCGAATCAACTCTTCTCCTCAAAGAAAACATGCATTCAATCAGGAAGCACCGAGCGGCTTTCGTGCTTTGCATTGCCTTCCAGGGTCGACCGCTCGCAATGCACTCACCGGATCTAGAAAATCTTCCTCCGGCTCATCTCCGCCTCTCTCACTACTACGAGCTCACTAGCTCTCTCCAACTGTCGTTTACTCAGAAATCGATCTCGCCACAACTCCATCTCAACAATTGTATGGTCTCTCCAAACCCGATCGAGTTTATTCTTATAACTTCTGAGACATCAACGACCGTGATTAAAAACTAATCGATGGGTTTAAGATTAACTTGAACTCGATCCATACCCTTTCTAGAAGATTCACACCCTACTTAATTAACATCTTTAATTAATCATATTTCCTAAGTTTAGACTTAGGAAATATTAAAAACTGATTAATTATTTTAATTAAGCCATCTCTAGGTGGAATTTCCAAAACGATTTTTGGGTATTGGAGCACTCATGTATTTCAACTCCTTTTGCCAAATCTGAGGCTAGAACACATCCGATGCTACGTAAAGTAACACCTCCTTAGCTCGAGTACCTTTGGTAAGCCTATTCAACCGTGACCTTTGAACCCTAGACCAAGAATATCCTTTAGTGACCTAAATTGGGAAGCTTTCCGTGGTGAAATTCATCGAAAGAGTAGGAGGTGGATTGCTGAGACGTACAACAGAACAAATGTATTGTTGTGTCTTGATTTAGCTTTTGCTTTGTGAGACATCTCACAAGTTCTGGTAGATTTTGAGGTGGGATTGTTGTGTCTTTGGACGATGTTTGTGAGACATCTCACAAGTCCTAGTAGATTTTGGAGGCAAACAGTCCCACCGTACAAAATTTATCTAGGGCAATCCAACTAGCAATCCATCTAGAAAGGCATTTCCAAAGCTATAAAATAAAGGCACAACTTATAAGCCACAAATCCACCCATGGAATTTCTACACAGCTCTCCATTTATAAAAATACAAATGCATTGTTTTCCTTTTTATGCTAGCCTCTTAAATTGTAGAGCAAACAAGAGAATATACCAACAGTTTGCTTAGCCCCTGTTAAAATTTGAACAATTTAACAGAATCAGAGCAGTAACCGATTTTTTGAATGATTTCCAGCCTTTCATAATGTATTGCAAATACAATCCTTAGGTGCTGATGCACATACAATGTATATCAGTTTTCTGTGGCCTGCATGCCCACCAACATCACCAGTATCCTTACAAGCTGTTCCAAAACTTGAATATCTAATCAGCTCTAATCGAAATATGTCATCATCAGTTGACATGTTGCGTGCACTTCCAGCCAAAGAAGACTGTAGCGAAAAGGTCACGAGACCTTGAGGAAAAACTTAGGTGGTGATGCACATACAATGTATGACTAGTTTTCTGTGGCCTACATGCCCACTACCACAGTGTATCCTTTACAGCAAGCTGTTCCAAAACCTTGTAAATATCTAACTGAGTTCTAATCAAAGTATGTCATCATCAGTTGACATGTTACAGATCATCAGCCAAATAAGATCAGAAGCCTAACAGGCACAAGGCTTCGTGGAAACCTTAGATGTTTAAGCCTGTTGTAGTAAATTCATTTAAAACAAGAAAACTTTGATCCAAATGCAAAGCTCTAGTGAATTAACATAAAAATGTTGAGTTCTTTAAAATATATAAGTAAAACTAATCATCTGATAAAGACCAGAGGCATCTCTCCCAATGTAATTCCAACTCTAAAATATCTAAACTGTGACCTGATTTTATTGTTCATCCATTTGATAGGACACTTAAGAGTCCTTAAAATCCCAGTTGCACCATATTTTTCTCTATAGCACACTGTAATAGCAAAAATAATGTTTGAATTCAATGGACACAGTCCCAATAACTATATTTGCCTTACTAGTGAAATTGTGATCCTTAGCAGTAAATAACACAATACCTAGACTACAGAAGTGTCTTCTGGACTCTGGCAGGCCCTACTCAAAGAAGTTCCAGCACACATATCCTTGTTCATAATCATATGATCAGTTTTTGGCTTTTATAGTAGGTTTACAAGAAGAAAACAAGGTGGAGCTTAAATGAAATCAGAAAGTGGGAACTGCCACATCCGGCAAAACCTGGTATTCCTCACTGACCAGATTCCCAAGTAATCAAGTATGCATGTTATATATTCCTTCAGCTCTCTTCTAGGATCAATTGTCCCACAAATGCTAGAAGTGAGGTCTGATGTTCAACTCTCTTTCCACACCTGTATTGATTAAGGCACAGATTAAAATAAAAAATGTAAGGAAGTTCCTTCATTACTTCTACTAAGGATGCAAATGTTTCGAAGTACCTTTCACTACAATATCTTTCAAGGAAAATCAAAAGCCGAGTTGTGGACACTCCTTACATTCATGGACATTTGTGCCACGTTCCTGCTTTTGTTTGCCATTGTTTTCAGGGCAGATTTGCATAAGATAGAGCAGCACTGCAGTAAAATGTGGCTGTGGGTTATGTTCAGAAGTTCGAGTGTTATTTTGACAGGATATATCAGGATATGGGCACTCTTTGAAGCCTAAACACAGTATTTACAACAAGAAATTAAAAAGGTTTGTGATGGGAGTTATAACCAGCAGCAGGGAGAACTTAACAGCAGAGGAAAGGTGCTGTTGATTTGATACTTTTGGGCCTGTCCACATTCATTTACAGACAGTAAGAGGAAAGCACAGCACTTGGAGATGGTTATCACTATTTTTGGATCTGTCATTCTGCTGGTATAACTAGTCACAACCAACATTAGAGGTTCATGAGGGAGTTAACATTACTGGTTACATGAAGGGCACCCTGAATTAGGGAGTTACATTAGGTGGACTGCTGGAAAGTCATATATACTTGAGTTATGCTAGCCAGGAGGGTAATTTCATTGTTACTTTAGATCTGATAGCATTTTTTATATGACAGCAGTGGCAAAATGTTAGAATGCAACTGGCATGTTGAAAAGTGGTAGCTCAGTAGGTCCTTCTCCATGGTTCAATGTCTATCATGAGGCGGGCATTAAGTTGTCTCTCTAGATACTTCCTTGATATAAAGTGAGCTTTTCTATATTCTTAAAGGACTTTTGTACTTTATAAACTTAGTGTATTTAAATGGGTGACTTCTAAAGTGCATTAGACAAATATTGAAAATGTATTTAATGAGAGATTAAAATGTCAGCCCTAGATGTAATCAAATCACAGCCATTGAAATAGTTGGTTAGACAGGTTAGGTTAAGTCAATGAGAAATAAAGTATCAAAAGACATTTAGAGGAGAGGTATAATTAATGTGTCTGATACACATCTGAGAGAAAAGAGAGAGCACAGTGAGAAGAGGCAGAAAACGAAAGTACAAGGCACAGGTGACAGATACCAAGATTCCAAGAGAGCGAATACGGCCATGAAGCAAAGTTTTCAAGGCAGTCAAGGGCACAGAAATCGAGACATACAAGGGTACCATTTTTGAGAAAATCTGTTGTACATTACAGACTGGACTAACACAGAATTAGAGGCAGTTTGTGACATCATTTATTGCTGTACTTGATCAAAGAGGGGTATGGATTTCTGAGCAGTGTGTGGCAGAAATCGAGGAGTCTTTATTGGTGCTGTTTTCAAGGTACAGGGGTTGGGTTTACTGGATAAGTCTGTATTTAATTGCTGGTTATTTTGCTGATTGTATCATTCTTCTTGAGAGCTCTAAAGAATAAATATCTTTTTCTTAGGTTTTCCCTTGTTGGAGTTTTTTCCCTAGGCTTGACCTTAAATTACTGTGTGTTGTCTACTGTTAGACTTTTCATGCAAGTAGTTGACGATATGTGTTTCTGTTGCAAAGTACTGTTGAAATATTGAGTTAAATATTTTCACTGTTGGGATTTTATTGAAGTCAGAAATATATGTCACTAAGTGTTTGACAAAAGTGTTAAGAGAAACTATTAGTATTTTTGTCCAATTTTTCTTCACAACACCCATGCAGTGTTTTAAAACCGGCCGGTTTGAACCGGTAACCGGCCAACCGGCCGGGTGATAATGACTGTCGAACCTTCGTCCCAGCAACCCGGCTACCTAGGGCATTTCGCCTGTTTTTTGAAACTGACCCAACCGGCCTATTAGGTGCTAACTCATTCCGACCCACATTTTCGGCGGCAAATGCTTATGTTTTTCAGGGCTGATTTGGAGCCAATGGAGGGTTCATTTAGCTACTCTTTTTCTATGTGGACCCACGCACGGCCAGAAATGAGTTTTAGGCTGATGTGGAGGTAAGGAAGCATTGACATTTCATGGTAATGTTAAATTTTAAAGATGAAAATAAAGGAAATGGTTACTTTTACTTAAATTTTTAACATTACCATGAAATGACCAGATGTTTAAGAGTGGTTTTGACCTTCATTGATTTCATATGGAGAAACTAGAATTTTAGGTTTCACTCAAAATTCAAGCACTTAATGGTTTTCGTGTTTCATGGTTTGGGAATTTGCAATGTTTCCATTTGATTCTATCATGTGTAAGTGTATGATATTGGCATTTGATCAAGAGCATGAAGTCCTCAAGAACTTGATGTACCTCTTCAACTAAAGGAAAACAAATTCAGTTAGGACATGCTAATCTTTTTCTAATGAGATTTTGGTTGAGGAAATGAACTCCTTCACTCAAACCAAAACTTACTAAGAAAAGTATAACCTTTTTCAATTTCTATCATGTTATATGTTGAGTGCAATCCAAGTCTCAAGACTTTGAGCTAGATGATGTTTATGTATCTCTTGTTGATGATCCCATTTCTAGTAGTGCTTATGAATCAATGATGAGTTTCATGAGAGACCATGTTGCTCATGTTGATTTGTAGTTTTGATGTCTATTTTTACAATAATGGCCATTGCCTAAAGTTGTAGAGGAGTTTTAGGAGTCTCAAACTTTGAGCCATATTATTTATGTAGCTCATGTGTTGATGATCCCTTGTTCAGTAGTGGCGATGACTTGATCATGATGAGGAGTGATCATGTTGTTGATCACTAATATGTAGTCTTGTATTAGGCCAATGGCCTCATAGCTTGTAGCATTGTTTTTGGACTTATGGCCATTTGGAGCCTCATTTCTTATGTATTTTTCGATGATATGTATTGCACTCGTGCCATTTTTGATATATTCACCCTTGCATGGTATATAAATGAGCAAACTTTGCAAATATTTTGTTCTCATGGGCTTGGAATCATGGTTGCAAATCTTAAAAATAGTTTTTTTTTATTAAAAAAGAATTATTAACGTATTTTTGAAATCGGTTCACAAATCTTTGACCGTTCCTATGACCTGTTCCGGTTAGAAACCCGGTTCATTAGGCTACCGGGTCCGGTCACCGGTTCCGTTTTTAAAACATTGCACCTATGTGCATTACTGGAGGGAGTAGAGTTCAATGGAGAGTGCACCACCTTTGGGAATTACATGATGAAAAGAGGGCACCGATTCAAAGTTGTTTATAGGGGAATAAACTGATCTTTTAGCAAACAAATCTTCTTTCTGCTGCAATCTGAGGGTAACTCACATAGAACTCAGTGATAAGGAGAGTTCTACCATGATCCAAGAGCCATGCATGGTAAAATAATGCCTTTAGGGCTCTTGCCTAATTTTAATGATCCAGATTGTCAAAAGTTCAATTAGATTTCCTGATCAATGAGAACTCCCACTTTCCTCATGGCAGATTTTTCCAACTGGAGAGGCTTGCTGTAACCTCTTTGGCCGCAAATATGAAAGCAATAACTAAACTCAGGCATAAGCAAAGTTCTACCATGATCCAAGATCCATGCATGGTAAAATAATGCCTTTAGGGCTCTTGCCCAATTCTGAAATGATCCAGATTGTCAAAAGTTCAATTAGATTTCCTGATCAATGAGAATCCCTACTTTACTTCTATGATTTTTCCAACCTGGAGAGAAGTTTGCTACAATATTAGAGGCTTGCTTAAGTTCACTATTACAATCTTTCCCGACATTGTCAGATTTATCAAATATCTATCTCTGCAAAGCCATCACTTCCTGACAAAATACTTATGCAAAGTACTTAATTGAGGGAGTTATATTCTGTTTTTAAGAATATTGGCAGGTGTATTACCGTGTATTAATCCAAGTTTTCAAGCTTACTTCCAGCAGCAGTTACATTCTATTCTTAAACCTTAGGAGGGCATTCCACTAGGAAGTTACCTTCTTCACTGAGAGAGATTGTTTTAGACCTTCATTTGGTGATACAGGCTAGAAAGGAAAGAAAAAGTGTGCTGTTTATCCACGAGTCCTCCCACTTTTTTCCTTTCTTTGTCACTTTCTGGAAAAAGTGGGAAACAGCATACGAGACTAATTTTGGTGAGCTTGAAGTCAGTCTGAGTGACCTATCAATCTTTAATTGTACTTTCAGGGTTGGTAATCTAGTATCTTTTGACCATCAAAATTCTGATCTTCTGGCATGGAGTTTGATCAAGCATATGGTTTCCACTGTTAAACTTTCTGCAGGCAATTTTCTAACCAGTAAGATTGGGATTAAACAATCTTATCTTGGCATATTTTCTTCTCCCCTTGCTCCATTCACCCAACTGACTATATCACTGGTCACTTAAATCATGATATTTAATCTGGCATTTTCAAGGATACCTTCGAGGTGTTGAAAAGACCAGACAAAGAGAAGAAACCAACCATGGTGACAGTTGGGGCCAGTTTTGGTGTACATACCCAAAATTCCCTTGATCTCGTGGCATGTCACAAGGACAGTTTCGAGTGCTTAACATCCCCCATATAGCTTGATTTTTCCGTTAAGTTGTTTCCAAATGAGGATATTTGCGTGATCTCCAGGATTGAGAAGAATCATTGATAAGTTGCTTTTGAATTGGAGGATAACATCATACATTCTGATGATTGTTTTTGAAATAGATATATTTGGGTCATATGATACCCTGTGTTATACCTCATTCCCATTTGCTAGCTAAACCTCATAACTATTAGGAGTCTTCAATTGCTACTTGTGCCTAACGTCACAAGTTTCTTGACTCAGAAAATCATGAGTCTACCAAATTGTGAGCTTCAACTCCATCAACTCTGTTAATTTTGTACTAATGAAAGGCAACTACAATTTTCACCAAACAAATTTGTTTTTTCTGTAGCAATATAAGTTTGTGCCTATCTTTGCAGATGATTGATGTCTTCAATTTTTTTGTGTACCTTGTAGCTATTATCTATATTTGTATGTTTATATATTGCTGTGGGATTACTGTTCAGATGCATTGCCAAAACATTAAACTTTTTGAAAATTGTTTCTACCCATACACTCAAGTTACCTTGGCAGTTGTGCATGCACCCATGGTTTTAGTGTCTTTGCTTCTAAACTGTGTATTTCCTTATCTATGATTGCCTGCATTTAAAATAGTTTGTTTTGTTAGCTTCTGCATTGTGGATGGTGTGTCAATGCAATTAGGTCCATATATTCTTTTGAGCTCCAAAATCATGAATTTTAACATGGAGTATAGGAGTGTGTAGCTGTTTTGTTTCAAAGGAATGCCACCACTAATTTGGAGGTTTTTTGCAACATGCAATTGACAGATTCATCCACCTCTGAGACAGTCCTAAGGTGTTAAAGTAACTTTGTTACCTGAAACTAAGACTGATATGCATAAGTGAATAGCCGAGCCCATGTGAAGCATAAAAACGAGACTAACACTGGCACATGTAACTTTTGAAGAAATTGTTTAGTTTGTAAAGAAATAATAAATGACAAGTGATTTAAACACTTTTGACGAAGAAGGTCTCATGACATTTTTTTCACTTTGTAGGTACATGTTTCTTTGATAGAGAAAATCAGATGAGAATAACATGATTACAAGTGATACCAATGTATCCTCAGTTGTGGAGTATGGAACCTCTCCAGGAGCATACAATTCTAGCCATGAGAAACACTGTGATACTCTACCTGGGTTAAGATCTGGTCAGATTCACTATGTTATACTTGGGCCATTAGAAGCACACAATTTATTATTATCGTTGTGGAACTTATGGTCCAGAGTATAGCTTAAAACACCGAGATCACAATTTCATAACTTTTACATTGGGGGTAAGACCATATCCTTTCCATGTTATTTTGTTATTTGGTATATACCAAATTCTAACATACATGAAATTTTAAAAAGAACAAGATGTGTGTGGAGATAGAATATTCCCCCATCTATTCTTCCTTTCATCTCTGCTTTTCATCATTTTTCTTTTCCCTGTCTTCTGTTTTGAGCAAGTTTCCACTCTGACCTATTTTTTCACCATTGTTGACTCCCAACCATGGTGAGCAGGTGCCTAACAAGCATGGAGTTACACTTTGATCCCTGTGTTTCACCATCCCAACTAAGAAGAATAGACTGCAGACTGATCCAATATTACAATATCATCTGCTTTATATTTCTTTGAGCTGCCTAGTAATTATGGCTAACCTTTTTCCTTGCTACACTTTCATTATAAATACACTTCACAGTAAACATCTCATGTGTTTTTCTTGGAATTTACAACAGGTGACCTGGGACAGACAGGGCAGACAAATTCAACATTACAACACATTCAGCAGACAAATTATGATGTCCTTTGTTGCCTGGTGATATTTCACATGCAGATACCCAACAGCCATTGTGGGATTCATTTGAATGTTAGTACAGCTTTGAGTAAGCACAAGACCATGGATGGTCATGAAGGAGAGTGTATGAGATTGAGACCATTCCCATTGTCATTACCATGAATTTATTTACAATGCACGATGGCTAATGCCTTTGCAAAGTGGTTCAAGTTCAAATCTTTATTACTCCTTTGAAGTTGCAGGATACATAGTAATGCTCGGTTCATTTGCAGAGTATGCTTCTTTCCAAAATTCTGACCAATATGAGTGGCTTCAGGTCTCTCCTTATTTAGATTATATAAATATGTACACTTGTTAACCCTTACATATCAAATAATAATAAGTCTTTAGAAGTTAGGATGTTGTACCTCAGGCTGACCTTTCAAGAGTAAACAAAACTAGGACGCCCTGGATTATTGTGCTGCTGTCTCCATGTCCCTTGGTATAACAGTAATGCTTCTCATCGGGTGAGGGTGATGATATGAGGGGCAAGCAATGGAGCTCTACTTTTATAAAAAAAGTTGATATTGCTTTTGTTGGTCATGTCCATGCCTATGAACGCTTTGTAAGTATCAGAAGCTTGTATGGCCATGCCTGGTTAGTTTCTGTACCAGTAAATGCAGGTCCTTTGAGCTTATTCAATGTCTGATCAACTTGTATGTTTTCTTTCAGAGTCGAGCGCATGAATACTTCCAATGCCTGTGGAGCTGTAACACATACTTACAGGGGATGGAGGGGGTGCAAAAGTCTTGACTCTGAGTATGTTGAATGCTCAATAAATTTCTGGCATTTTTTCTTTTTCTGCACTAACAGGTGTACTGACTAATATTTGCTGAACTCCTCACAGTTTTCTTGGATCCACAAATCAGTGGTCATTATTTTGAGGCAAGCTTGGACATGGTGAACTTACAATTTACAATGCAACCCATGGCACACTGGAGCTGGCATCGTAATGATAATAATGCATCAACTATAGCAGATGAAACTTGGATCAACAATCTTAGCTTATCAAGTAATTGCACTCGTAGAGCATTATTGAACAGTAGTTAAAATGATACATATTTATCATGTAATCGTGTAAGATCCTAACATTAAATTTTTTAATAGATCTAGCACATTTTAGTGTTTTGATGAAAGTAAACTCTCAACAAGAACAAGAACACAAGAGACGGAATCTAGAAATGCAGCTTCCTTTTATTTATATTATTAGCTGAAGAAAATAATAGATGAAGGCACATTAAGATTGAACCCCCTAAAATGGCATGCACGACTGCTCAACAATGCCAAATGTAATACACTAATGCCTATTTGTGAATCCTTGAGTGGACCCACCACACAAATGTCACCGTGGGGTTTTCGCCCCGAGGATCAACCTAAAATTGGTGACGCTAAGTTCTCAACAAAACACAATAAGACAGAGCAACTCCTGATGATCCAAATGCCTAGCTCCTATCCCCTTAAATAGGCTTGATGGACTCTAGAAACTTTTATTTTATTATTTTCCTCGAAAACGACAAGTATCCTATGGGCAAATACTATGGGTAGATCTCCATCCATTTTGACCATATCAAGAAAAGGGAACATTAAGTAAATCCTCCTACCAAATATTGCTTGCCCGCAAGAAATCCACTTCTATCCACAACTAAAGACCTCAGACATTGATAACAGGATCCCATACAAAACTAGTTACGCTATCACATGCCTCCATGAGTCCTCAATGGATCCCTTGATACCCAGATCCCAAACAATACTCCCACCAATCCTACCCTCAATAGATTCACCGGATCCCAATGCCACCTAAGTCCCCGGACTCGGCTAGTGATACCATCTCTCAACCCTCCATCACCGTCATGGCTAAGGGCCCAAGTCGCGACATACTTCAATAAGGGTATCTTCAGAATCTTCCCATCAATAGAGTTCCAACTCTTAATCTCTTGCCAATCCATCTCGTGGGAAGGATCTAATGCATGAATGTCGCACTTGCACAGCGGAATAAGTCTACCATGCTGGAGGCCGGCCGATGTTCAACTCATGCCGCTTTCCACCCGATCACCCAACATGATCCATTTGTGAGAACTCTCGCCTTGCTCTCCAATGTGTATAAAGGTGATTTGTAGGTGCCGCAAGCCCTATCTATGCATTCTCGTAGGGCCGCTTTTCCGGAATTCCCAATTGTATCCTCTTGCCGCCGTGTGAGGGACTTGAGATGTTCTTCTACACTAGACAAGCTTGGTGGTCGTACTCTGATACATACCCTTACCGCTCAATTTTTCTCGTTTCCGTAAGATAGTGTCTCGTCCGTCCGGATTTCGCATCAACATCTTAAGATATGTCTTGAAATTCGTGATCTTTCCCCAAAAGTCCTCTACCGGGAAATTATGGTACCTTGCCGGATGTCTATGTACTCTTCACACTCGTATGCCCCACGACCACAACTTCAACTTCTGAGCCTTTGACCAACTCTCTGGGAATGCTCCGTCCCGCACATTATGTTTGTTATGCTCCCCCTCATGACCGGGCGGGTCATCATGCCGATTCACTACTAATGTTGTCTCCTTACTCGTGTTTTCTCAAGCCTCATTCCGTGAAGACAATATGTTGTTCATCCTCTCCAATTGTCGAAATATACGCACCGTGGATCGCTATCTACACTTGACTCGCTCATATTCTTCATGGACATCCCCCCCGGAGACCTATGGACCCGCCATAGGAGTCTACCTCATCAATACCACATTAGTAGAATTTCCTCATGCACTTTTGAATGATGCTTATCATCTTGCAAGTCTCCCCCGAAGAATATTACGCCGTTGTCACCATCCTCGAAAATCAATAGACCCAACTATAGAAGACTTTCCAAGATAAGGAGGAATTTCCTCTTGTCTTGTCCTTGTTGTCTCCTTCTATCACCTAGACATGAAGGTCAAGAGCTCAAAGTCCTCATGTGATAAAGCACAGTCCTCTCCTTCTTAGTTCGTTCTTGCTACAAGTTTTATTTCCTTTGTTCTTGCTTCCTCCATCAACTTTCTTAGCTCCTTCCTAGTCAAGACCTCTTCCTGAGAATTTTATGTTCTCGTATGTGACTAAATTCTTTACCAGATCATAGGTTTCACTAGACCATAGGCGGCCGGGGTTACAACTAGTTCTCCTCCAAATGCTCAACATTTGATCGTATCTTTAAGTTAACAAGCGATGATTTTTCAAGAACAAGGACACTATTTTGTATCCTGTTTTGACATTGTCCGGATGAGTCATGTAAGCTGGTGTAAAAGTTCGAAACACCCAAAAGATTAAGTCATCACATTTCAGATTTAGCATGAATGTGCCAAAGCTGAACTTTCCCTGAGTTCTAATATTTTGCGCCGTTTCTTCCGAAAGGTAGGAAGTATTGATAAGGAAAAAACGAACTTTGAGGGTTTCATTTATCAATGCATATCTCCTCAATGATATCATTATTGTAAGGTAGAGGCGATGTTAAAGCTATGATCCTCACGGAGACAAGAGGGCAATGTGAGCCTCACCTCTTCACAGATGCCTCGCAGTTGGATTGTATTAATGAAAGCATGGATGGCTTAGAGCACAACGAAGTTTCTCTTTTTTTCATTCTAAGCGTCCCACCTCGGATATGCACTTGTCTAATTCTCTAACTTATGAAGGTCTATGTCCGGCTTGTTTCCGTTGCAATTCAAATCCAAGTGTGAAGAGCTTAGCCCCTTTTCTCTCGGTTCTTCCTTCACTTTCCATGTACTTCGACCGCAATGAAAATGGACTCTTTTCGAGAATGGTCTATCGCTTTGACCATCATTTTGGCTCCGTGCTGGTTGCTTAGTAAAGGACCATATATTCTTACTAGTTCATCAAGAAGTTTCGGGTGTTTTCCAAGGTCACTTCCAAGATGATCCATTTTCTCCAAACTTTGACTGCCCTTTGATTGCCTACTCACGACCCACGGTTCGGCGATGTTCCTGCCAATGGTGACCCACGACCTCCTCGTTCACGCCGTGTGCTCAAATAGTACGACCCACGTTGTACACTTAATATGAACACCACCATAATCCACCCCCGGTGACCGAGTGATGTCACAAATGGCCTCATGGCCCTACAATTTGACCTCCACTAGTAATTCGACTATGGACTCTGTCTTGAGATGTCACTAATGAACCGGGCAGGCTCTCACCTCTGCCACACACAACCCACTAACTTTTCACAACACGCACCTGCGAAGTTGAAGTGAATACATTTCCAAGAGGTTGAGGTGTCATGACAACAATTCACTAGTTCCACCACATCCAATATGGATCCACCGTATCGACTGTCGCTAAGTTATTATAAATGTTATGCAAAGAAAGTTAAAAATGTGACAACGAATATTGTAAATTTACCTTGTGTTAGAATAACTAAAATGCTCGTTGAATAACGAAATATGGTTGTAACAACGAAACAGACTAAGTTAAAAGATGTCTTAGGCTTACAGGGACAACATGATACCTATCAATAAAATTTCTAAGAAAATTTATCTTTTCGCCCGCTTTCCACCCGCTCATTTCTCCCGTTCATTTTTTTTTTTCCCAACAACCGGTATCAAAGCCGCTAAAGGCAATCACGATTAAAACCAACGTAAGAAAGGATGTTGGGTTGCGTGGAATGACAACGCTCGTTAATGCAGGAGCGTACGTTGTTGCAAGAAAGACAAAACCGAGCCAGCCTTGAGGGGAGAGGCTACTTGCTAGCGCCAAACCGAAAACCAACGTGCTGCGTGATAGTTGTCGCACGATAACATAGGAATGCCTTAAAATTTGCCCTCCGTTGCCAAAGGATTTGTAAAGAGGACGGAGTTTAGCACGTTCTCTTACAAAGGGTGTCGCTATTCAAGAATCAAGTTTCGTCGGAGGGTTTGATTGCAAAGGTGTCTTGCCGTGATCTTTTGAGTTGTGTGGCCGTGTGGATCTGGAAGCGAATTTACCACCAGCTCGAGACAGAGAAGACCGCCCACCATCGCAGTAATAACCGCCCACAAATTTAAGAATACGTCAATTTTTGCGTAGAGTCCAAGAAAGGCAAAAGAAGGGCGAACCTCCACTGCTTGCAAAGGTACCCGTTTAGGTACCCGTACCCTTAAATTTTTTTCGACGTCGTGAAAAATATGAAGAAATCATTTTTTGAATGTAGAAGTACCGTAGTTTTTTTTTTTTTTTTCTCCGGGCCTTGGGAAAATGTAAATATATGAGTGCGTGAATTTTGAATAAACAATATTTCTTATTTAAAAGAAATAGAATTCAAAAAGAGTAATTGGAGTAGGTTTAAAACAAAAAATTTATAGGGTTTTTGAGCAATATTTTTAAAAAAATAAATTATGACGAAATGCTGAGTGCTTTTTAAAAAGGAATTGTCAAGAAATTTTCTTCGAATAGAAATTGACATTGGAAGGTCCTTTTATTTTATTTTATTTTCTATGGACTCGCTTGTTCTTAAAAACATAGTAGAAAGAAAATTCAAAACAAGAGGAAAATCTTGAAACCCTAGAAGAAGAGTGAAATTTTTTGATTTGTAGAAGAAGGGAATCAAACTTAGGAGGGAGAAATGAAAAATGACAAACGCAAGATTTGAGGTGGAGAAACCACCGGAAAACAATTTGCTCTGGTGGAAACCGAAGGTTAGGGGATTCGCCTCGGTGCAACAAGGTTTGCACAAGGCATTAGATGGGGTAGCTAAAAACCAAAGAAGCATGTCAAATTCGGATCGGGAGAGACTTGGATGCCCGAACTCTCGCATCGTTCGGTTATAAGCTTGGCGTACTTGCCACTCTTCAATATTGTTGGAGAGAGTACAACCGTAGGTTGTGGAAGAATTGGAAACTCTCTATATGACAAAATATTTGACTAACATAATCTATTTAAAGAGACACTGTACAGCCCCTTCGATGAAAGAGGGTACGAAAATTGCAAGGTATCACTTGAATGTTTTTAATACGCTTATTTGTTAATTGTCCGATATGGAAGTAAAAATGGAGGAAGAAGACAAGGCAATAACCTTGTTGTGTTCCCCTCGCTCGAGTCATGGGGATCACTTCGTGACCTCGCCGGGCTTGAGCACCGCCGATTCATTAAAATTTGAATCAGCTGTGGGTGCTCTCTTATCCGAAGAGGTACGAAGACAATCTAGCACGAGACTTCGCACTCAAGCCATGGTAGCTAGAGGTCGCTCAAAGGAACGGGGGAGAAGACAAGAGGTTCTTCCGTATCGAAGTCAAAGGGCGGCAAGAAGAGTAAAGCAAAATGCACGCAACAAACCGGGACATCTCAAAAAGGATTGTTGGAAACGAAGGAAAGTGAAAAACAACAAGGAAGCAAATCAGGTCGATTCGTAATATGGATGACAGGTTTTTAATTGCCGGGTTACCCCTCGTATGTAATATCTCACAAGATGTTGACTATTGGTTATTAGACTCCGGTGCTTCTCATCATATGAGTCCGCACCTAAATTGGTTTTCATCATATGAAACTATAGATGGTACTGCTTTTCATGGGAAATAATGCATCTTGTCACACTCCGTTGGGATTGGAAATGAAAATTAAAATGTGTGATGGTACAATTAAAACCTTATCTCGATGTTAGGCATGTACCCCATCTAAAGAAAAACTTGATTTCCTTGGGAGTTTTGGATTCGCATGGTTATAAGTTTAAGAAGCCGATTGGACACTGAAGTCTCAGTGGAGCCTGGTTGTTATGGGCTATCGGTGCTAGAAACCTTACGTACCTTATGTGGAAGTACTGCTAGTGAAGCAACAATGTCGATGAAAGGTACATTGCCCTGCCTATGGCATCATTGCTGGGGTCAAAGAGCGAGAAAGGTTTCTGCATCAAGGACCCAAGCTACTCCCGATTTGAAATCCTTGGAAGTTGGATTTTTAAATATTGTGTGTTTGACAAAACAATGTAAACAAAGATTCAAGTCCGGCAATCATAATAGCAAGCAAACATTTTGGACTATATTCACTTTGATCCGTGGGGACCATCTCCTACCGTGTCTCATGGAGTTTCTATTTTTAACTTTGGTGGATGATTTTCCGTAAAAGTTTGGGTCTATATGTTGAAAGAAATGATGTGTTTAATGTGTTTAAACAATTTAAAACAATGGTGGAAAAGAAAACACAAATCAATCAAATGTTTAAGAACCGACAATGCATGTGTGAATTTACCTCTTTAAATTTGAACAATTTTGTAAGGATGAAGGGATAGTTAGACATAAAACCGTTGTTTATACTCTCAGCAGTAATGGTGTTGCCGAACGGATGAATTGGACTCTCATGGAAAGAGCCGAAGCATGATTAGTAATGCTAATCCGCAAAAGGAGTTAGCAAGCAGATCTACCGCTGCTATTTAGTTAATAGATCACCTTCTTGCCAGTAATAAAACTGTCAAATTCCCCGAAGAAGTTTGGTTTGGCTACTCTTGTGATTATTCGCATTTGGAAGATTTTTGGTTGTGATGCCTATGTTCTTATTCCTAAAATCAACGTTCAAAATTAGATCCAAAATCAAAATGTTGTGTCTTTGTTGACAGTGATTATTCGTTGAAGGGATATAGGTTGTGGGATCCAGTACTATCAATATAGTCATTAGTAGAGATGTAACATTTGATGAGTCATCTCTTTTAAAATCACAAGTTGAAAAAGTTGAACAAACAAAGTATCGCCAAAGTCACAGAGTCCAATGGAGATCGCACTTTTCCGTAAAGTCGAAAGGAAGAAGAGACTTCTCCGAAAAAAGGTGGAGAAGTTGCAGTGAAACTCGGAGAAATTCTGCATCTAGTCAAAGAAATCAAATACTCTAAGAAGGTCTATGAGGGAAAGAAGAACACCAAAAGGTATGGAAGATCATTGATCGTTGTATTGATTACCGAAGATGGGGAACCATCTTGTTATCGTAGTTGTGGCTGATGATGCAGAGTAGCAAGATATGGAAAGGCTATGGAAGAATGTTAAATTTGGACAACTAGGTCCAAACTCCATGTTCTCGATGCTCTATCAGAGGCTAATATTTTTGTTGGATTCTCTTATGAGGTGTAAAATCCATATAAAATATGTCTTAATCCGATGAGCACCTATATTTTGAATTTTATTATTCTTAATAAATTATATGTGCAAGGTCGGCTCATTTTTGTAATGTAGGCTCACATGCTAACAGATGTGTCACACACCCTCATTGACGGATATATATACAGAAAAGTTGGAGAGATTTTCATCATCACAACCTCACATCTTCCTCTCTCATCAGCACGAGGCTACCAAGAAGGACGAGTTTCAAATGCAAGAACGGTGAAGGAACAAGAGTGGTTGCATCAGACACTTAGTCACAGACACCGTCAAGTTAGGTTTCGCTCGTAAGTTTGACCAACACACTGGTTTGGACCGCACAACCAAACAAGCCGAAAACTTGTGGAAGGTCGATTTTGAAGGTCACCACCGGCACAAAAATCGAGGTCAAAGGTTGACCCGCGGGTCACATGATCTCTTAGCTTGGCGGCCTCGCGTTGACTTCGAAGACGTCGCTGACTTCGCAGTTGACTTGCCGACTCATCTACGTATTGGAGGTTGTTGTGACACAGTGTCGGTCGGCTGCTGACCAAAGGAGTTCTTGTCAAGTTGAAGCATCCCGATAATCGCCGAAACGAACACAAACAAGTATTTTTTCTCGTTTCCGATTTGTCTTCCAGAAGATCTGCGATATGTTCTATCCGCATTGCTTAATCACTTGCATGATTGTCGTGAGAAAAGTGAAATTGCTCTTAGCACAGAACATCTGGCAAACTCATATGGTTTCAAGAGCCGAGGTGAAGACAAACTTATCTATAGCAACTGAACACCAAGAAATGGGTTCCGACTAAATTCCTGAATTGTGGAGAATGACAAGCCTGGATCGGAAGTGATGACTTCCATGCCCGAAAGATGATATTAGATCTCAATTGAAGATCATGATCTCTCGGATCATGTGAGCGTGGAAGATTCAAGAACCTCCACTCAAATGCCTCTCCGCCGTCGTTAGAAACAAGTATAAGAAGGGTGAAATCGCAGCAAAGTCGTTGATCGTGAATCCATAAATAAGAGTTCCGGTTGCCTACATATCTCGAACCTACAGGGGTACGATTCAAAGGAGATGATGACAAACCGATACTTATGTTCCAAGTAAACAATGTGAACCAAGTGCGTCCCTCAAGAACAAGTTGAAGAATATGAAGAAGGGCCGAGACGCAGCTCCTTATTCAAACTTTCTTTATGAAGTTGACGAAACCAGAATAACTGCCAGGGGCTATTGGGGAGACAATAGCCGATCGTGAGATGGTTCTCACCGCACTTGGAGATCATATGAATGGCAAGTATTCACAACTACCATTCTCTACCAATAATGGCCCTAATCCTTTGATGAGTCGCCTCAGATGTATGCAAGAAGAAACAAGGATGAAGTGAATTTGATAATGAAAGAAATGTCAGCCATGGTGCTCATTTCCGAAAGAAGAACTTCCGTGGTTCTAAGGACAAAAGAAGGAGTTCGAAGACTCAAGAGAAGAAGGGTAAATGTTTCACCCCGCCACAGATCGGACACTATGCTAGAGAATGCCCATTCAAGAAGGATTCTCCCGATAGTGACGACAACAACAACAACCAAGGAATGGGAATCGTGGAATGACAAATCCAGCGAGTGATAAAGGCTCACTTTGGAGGAAACAATCAACCTTCTAAAAGGACCGTGAACACCATGTATGAGGAGTCTAATGTTGTTGATAAAAGAAATGAGTATATTCTAGTATCTCGCTCTTTTCGAATGCTTCTCCGCCCGACACTATGGATGTCCGGCTAATCGATAGTGGTGCCTCAAGACACATCACCCATCTGGCGTGTGCCACTTTCCGACATGGTTGAAAGGGATACTAATCTAGAAATTATCCTTGGGGATAATGCCACTTATCCGTGAAAGGGACCGGACTGTGACCCTCCACTTGTCTCAAGGACAAGTCCTCCGTCTACAAGATGTACTTATGTACCCAAATTGAAGAAGAACCTTGTGTCTCAGATTCTGCGTGAAGACAAAGGATTCAATGTAACTTTCTCTCGATGGAAAGGCACTCATGTGGAAGAAGAGCTCAAGGAAGCTATCTCAATTGGTTTTATATTACACACTCTACCAAAAGTTGGAGAGTCCGTTGGGAGCTGCGACTTGTGATAATCCGTCAAACCGAAATTATGGCACCGAAGATTTGGACACCTTCATTATAAGGCTCTTCCCGACAAGGAAGGTGGTGACAGTGGATGCTCGATTTTGAAATAATCATGAAGGTAAAAAGGTAAGGGTCATACCATGAAAACATACAAGGGGACCTTTTCCCTCAAGTGTCACAGACACCGAGATATTGCAATCGGTCCATTCTCCGATCTTTCCTGTGATGTTGCTTCCGTAACATCCTCGGGGGATGTTCTTACCAGGCGGACATTGATCGATGACTTCTTCGCAAAACTCGATATACTTTGAAGAAGAACATGCCGAGGCTTTCATGTGGTTCCGTACCTTCAAAGCCTTGTGAAAATATGACCGGAAAGAAGATCAAGATTTTGAGGACTCGACAATGGCATCGAATATGAGTCAAATGGACTTCAAAGACTTTTGGCAAGAGAAGTCACATTAAGAGGGTATCACACCGCATATACTCCCGAGTGCGTAATGGTGTTGCCGAACGCAAGAACAGGATCACAGGAGCCGCCGTGCTATGCTGGTGTGGATCATGGTGGTCTACCAAAGCTTCGTGTGGGGAGAAGTCGCAAATATCGTTGTGTACATTCAAACCGATGCCCTCATTCCGCTTTGGACTCCAAAACTCTAAGAGGTTTTCTTTCCGGTAAGAAACTCCGATGTCCACATTTTAATTTTGGATGTCCGTTTATTTTTCGGTTATGTGCCGAAAGAAAAGAGAGAAGTAAGCTAGATGTTACCAAGAAAGGAATGTTTGTGGGCGACAAAGAGACTCTAAGACACATAGAGTCTATGTACTCAATAAAAGGCAGAGATGTTTTATGATGTCACTTTTTGACTAAGATGCTTCCGAAGAAAGTAGTAGATCTTCCTAGATCTCAAGAAACCATGAAGAAAGACCCTAAAACTGAAGAACCCCAGATGAGACTAGTGCCCATGTTGAAGGCCAATGGACCTATTGATCCTCTCTCTCTCTAGGAAAGAGACCATCATACCAGGACACCCTCAAGATGTCGAGGTCATGCCTGCTCAAGGGGAGAAGTGTTATTCCGAGAAAGTAAGAAGCCGTGGTAGACGGGCCTGGCAGACTAGTCGCCATGAGTACTATTGTGTCAACCGAACTCCGGATCTTTTTGAGGAAGCCATCAAGCATCAAGTTCCAAAGGATGCTACAAAATAAAGAAATATATTCATGGTGAAGAATGATGTCTCAGATGTGGTCCCGAGACCGAAGGACAACCGTTGTCACCGCTAAATGGCTCTAAGCAAGATTAAACATGGATCCGATGGGAGTTGGTGTCACAAGGCAAGATTTGTTGCTCAAGTTTCTCTCAAAAGAAGCAGAACACCGAGACGATATTTGCACCGTGCACGATATACCACCATCCGATCCATCATATCTTTGTCACGCAAGGATGGAGTCTTCATCGATGGATGTCAAGACCGCTTTCTTCGCATGGTGCAACAAAGAGGGGAAGTGTAGAACAACCTCCTCGGGATTCAGAAGTTCAAGATCGAGACACTTATGTCCTGAAGTTGAAGAAAGCCTCTATGCTAAAGCAAGCACCCGCAGCTTGGTATGAGAGGATGATAGTTACCTGATGAAGTCGGGCTTCACTCGAAGAATGTCGATCCAAACCTTTACTTCAAGGTTGTGGAAGGAAAGCCTCTCATTCTAGTGTTGTATGTGAGGACGACCTCTTCCCTGATGTGATGACCCTCATTCATCAATGTAAGAGGGAGCTTGTCGTCGAGTTCGAGATGAAAGACCTAGGACCGATGTGACTATTTCCCAGGCCTCGGAGGTCCCCCCCCGCAGACTCGGAGAGATTTTCCTTTCTCAAGGAAAAATATATTGTGAAGCTTCCGGAAAGATTTGGGATGGTGGACCGTAAGTCCGTGTCGACACTAATGGAACTCAATCCTTAAGAAGTTGGAGTGAAAGGGGCCACTACTGGCCTATTCTGGCCAATCCCATCGAGTATCGTCAATCCAGTGGAGCTTTGATGTTCTTAGTGAACACACGTCCTATTAACATACAGCCTTGCGTTGAACACTTTGAGTCAAATGAAGATGGTTGAGCCTCATCATTTTCACCGGGTTGGTGCCAAGAATCTCTTGAGATATTCGTACTACAACCATGGGTCATTTCAGGATGACCGCTGGAGTGTATACCCGTGATATACCCACGCTCATCAGCCGGGCAGTGGTGGATCGAGAGCAACATCCTGATGTCGTTTAATCTTGGTTCGTCGATTTCATGGATGAGCAGTGTAGCTGCAGCCGGTGGTTTTGAGCATGGAGGCTTCTAACACATATCACGTTGGTGGCATTCGTTGTGCTACTTAGTTGAGCAGTTTTTTAGTGAGACGTTGACATGTGCTACAGATACCATCGTGATACCTCAGGATAACTTACAGTGATTCGTATGACCTGAGAATCCTTGCCCACCACCCATCCAAGCATATTGATATCGTGCACCACTTATCCGGGATATGGCACAGCCCAGGCGCCGTAAGGCTCGACTGTAGAATCACAGAGCAGGTCGGCGGATATTCTCACTAAGCCCCTGGGGAAGGTCAAGTTCCTAACCTTCCGTGAGAGTCTTGGTATCGTGGAACGACCCTATGATGTGGGTCCTGTTGGACGATGAGCTCTGGGAGCTCTGGGGGGCTTTGGGGATAGCTTCTCAGAGCTATAAGCACTCATAATGCTTCTGCCCCACCCTTGTGATTGTTGAGCTGGTTCACCACTCATTTATCTGTGCCCCGTATGCATCCTACCCATTGAGTTCAGGGCTCATGGGAAGTACCTCTCATTTGGCCAATGAGGTGGGAAAAGCTAGAGACTATTAGCAAAGACCGATGGACGCATCAGAGATTGCCGTACTCTCTATCTAGGATGGCACGGTCCAACCACTTGATCTGGGATCAAGTTTTGTGAGGTCTGGGACCTCTGGACTGATTATGTCAGTCGGGGGATGATGTCTTTGTGACTGACCCACTTCTGTTCTGAAATAAAGAGGCCAGCAAAGCAAGTTACGGCGGGATGACGCACGATGTTTGATTGCACTGATGGATGGAGTTCTCCCTAGTTGAGAGGGAGTGTTAAATTTGGACAACCAGGTCCAAACTCCATGTTATGATGCTCAGATTAAGAGGCTAATATTTTTGTTGGATTCCTCTTTCGGAGAGGTGTAAAATCCATATATAATATGTCTTAATCCGATGAGCAAAACATTTATTTTGAATTTATTATTCTTAATAAATTATATGTGCAGGTCGGCCTTAAGGTTGCACGCCCCCAGCAGATGTGTCACACGCCCCAATGATGGATATAAATACAGGAAAAGTTGGAGAGCATTTGATCATCATCACAACACACATCTTCCTCTCTCATCCAAAATAGTACGAGCTACCCGGAGGACGAGTTTCATCCACACGTGGGAAGGAAAAGGAGGACAGACCGTACGGCTGAGCTAAAGTACGATTTTCTGCTGCTAGGGTTTCGCAGAAAGTTTGACCAGCGTTGACTTTGGTCAACGCATGGTCCAATCAAGCTGAAAACTTGTGGAAGGTTCGATTTTGGAAGGCCGTACTACTTGGCACAGAAATCGAGGTCAAAGGGTTGACCGTTTTGTTGCTGCGTTGACTTTTAGCTTGCTGCCCTGCGTTGACTTTTTCAGGATAGCGTTGACTTTTGTAGAGTTGACTTGGGTTGACTCATTTGCTGATTGGAGGACTGTTGTGACACATGCTGGGCTGGCTGACCAAGGAGACTTTGCTGGTTGAAGCATCCTGTTGACCGCCGAAACGAACACACACATTTTTCTTGTTTCTGATTTGTCTTCTGTAAGATCTACTTATATGTTCTATCTGCATTTTGCTTAACTATTTGTATGATTGCTGTGAGAAAAGTAAAATTGCTCCTAGCATAGTACATCTACAAAACTTTACACACGCTGATGCACTTGATCCCTGACTTAAGATACGAATTGCAGAAGTTTGCAATTCTGGTGCCCCTGGACCATAAAACTCCCACCATACTGCTGGATCACTTCTGCTCCTATCATACTTTGCTGATTGTGTACCAAATAGCTGCCCTTCTAACCTGTATGCCCTCAACTGAGATCTGACCAAACCTGCAATTGCTGGATCTGGATGTAGCTTCTCAATAGCATGAATAAGTCCATTCATGACTTCTTCATCCCTATGTCTTGGTAACCCAAACAATCTAGGATCCAAATAACATGCTGCTGCATGTAATGGACTATGCATCATCTTCCATCTTTAATCGATTACTTCCCATCTCTCTTGGTAATCAGCTTCCACATTATTAAAAACACTTGCAATGGCCTCTTTGCAACGATCAATATTTTCATAAACAAAACCCTTACAAGGTTTGTCATCATCAACCATGCGGAGCACATTAACAATTGGGCCACATATTTTTAAAACCTTGTCTGCATTTTTCCAAAAGCCATTATTGAACATTATTTGTTCAACATGTTTCCCCTTAGATTTCTTTGAAAGGGGAGATCTTTCCCACTCAGTATTGCAGAAAACAACTCTTATGCTTCCTTTTTCCTCAACAACTCTTTTCAAAGTAATATAGAAAGTAGCAAACCTTGTATCACAAGGCCTCAACAACTCTTTAAAGTTTAGATGCATTCTTCCTGTATATGCTCAAAGTGAGACGATGGTTGATGATGAAGTTTGCAATTGTTTTGGCTCTTCGTATTGTTTCATTGACCCAAGGAAATTTGGCTAAATCATGCAACATCAAATCCAAACAGTGAGCTGCACAAGGGGTCCAATAAATATGATTATACTTTTCCATAATCATTCTCCCTGCACCAACACAATTTGATGCATTATCTGTAACAACATGGACCACATTTTCCACCCCAACTCTTGAATTGCTTCATCCAAAATTTCAAAAATAAATTCTGATGTCTTCACCTGATTCATTGCATTAACTGCCTTTAAGAAAAGTACCCCTCGAGAACTGTAAACAAGCACATTGATTAATGGGCGATGACACAAATCTGACCAACCATCACTCAAAATTGTGCACCTTGTATGCTTCCAAGACTCTTTTATCTCAGACAATTTTGCTATGACTCTTTCTTTTGTTTTCTTTAGCAAAGTGGTCCTTAAAGCTTCAGATCCGGGTGGAACATAGCCCTTTCCAAAATCAATGGCCTTTTTAATTAGATTTTTAAAATATGGACTCCTGGCCACATTAAAGGGAATTGCACATGCATAAAAAAATTCTGCACAAGCATCATCAACTTCCTGTCTCTCCACAGGTTTCTAGAATTGAGTTAATGTTTTGGTTCCACCTATTTTTACAGCAGTAGAACTTGATCCACCAATGGCTGACATTGAATTAGTGGTGAACGTGTTTGAGGAAGAGATGGCAATCTCCCTCTCAATTCGCTGCCTCTTGTGCTCCCTTTTTTCCTTTTTCGCCTTTGAAGAGGAATAGCTTTTTTCCACTGCAACTTTTTGTTCATCTGAGATCTTAGTGCAGCCCTCAACACCACTCCACTGCCATTACTAATACTGAGAAGGTGATCCACAGCTCTAGTTAAAGAGCCAGTGAATTGATGCCCACAAATCTCACACACAAGATTTTTCCCATCTTTTCTAACAAAATTCCATGCTACCTGAGTTGATTTTGGGGGTGCCATTGTCTTGACTCTTGATTGCTGAAGTGAATCACAGTGGATGAAAATGTCTACAATTTTTTTTAAAAATAACATTAGAATAAGTTCTAAATAATTTTGCATTGACTGTACTGTAATTTAAATAATTTAAATTTTGCATTATGACTGTACTGTAATTCTGCTAGACTGTAATTTAAATTTTTTTTAATTAACAGACTTACAAATAAAGGATAGATTAAAAATTTAAAGCCTGTGTTATTAATATTTTTATGAGGCAATACAGACTACAGACTACAGTAACCCTGAGGGCCTAGCTTATCACAAATTTAGTGTTCACAATAGCATTAATCAACAGTGGACACCAATAGTTCAGTTTCTGTCAGAGAATAGGAAAAGAAAATGGCGCTTTGGTACATGCAATTTATCAATTGAAAAGTTTTCTAAATGAAAATTCACCATCACATCTGTGGTGGAAAAATCTCTTAGAAAAAATTTCATTTGGCATGAAACCTAGCTTCAAAATTGGTCTTTAAATGTAATGTCTTGTTTTGTCGATAAAATTGATTGAATGGCCTGTAAACCAACTGAAAAGCCAGGTCTGTGCTTGTTCATGGTTTGTTTGAATGGCATAACAGATGCAAAATGCCCAGATATTGAACCATAATCACCTGCTGTCGTGGAGCTAGGGAAAACAAAAGTTCTGGACAAAAATGAAATTTATTTATTTGAACCATAACAACTGCATGCAAGACATGATCCTTGATGCGATGATCATCCAAAACTGACAGGATCCTGGCCTTCCAGATGACAAAGTTGGATGCTCCATCCAACCTTTCCTGATCCCTCAGTCCATGCGCTGCCATATCTGCACAACAAGAAAATGTCGAACTGGTTCTCTTCTCCCTCTTTTGCTACTGCCCCAGCAAAACTTGGATCTGGGTTTCTTTGGCGCTAGAAACCCTCGAAGGAACAAGCTCCCTCTGAAACTCGATTCCCTTCACGGAAATCCTTTTGCCAACTAATGTCAAATCAATCCTCTCCAATCACTCTTTGCCGCTGATCAACATTGGATGTAGACTTCTTGGCAAGAAATCTTCTGAGGAATTGCTTCCCTCTACTTTGCCACAACCCCACTAGACACTGTTAAGCACCAACAGAAAAAATGCCCCACCAGTAACTCCTAAAGAAAAACGAACTGCTCTTCCAGCCACGACAATCGGAAAGACGAAGGCTCAAAACCTCTGCGCTGGCCCAACAAACACAGCGCTGCCTCTGCGCAACTACAACGTCACCCTAGCTGGTTGACACAGGCTCTGCATGAGCCCTTTTGGTGACTGCATCACCCTTCCTTGCCTCTTCTGGATCTGCGCTGTCACTTGGGACAACTGCTTTCCTACAGCAAAATTTTCCCTTCGTCTCTTCACTGATGGCTTCAACTCTACTTGATCTACAACAACTTTGATACCATGTGAAAATTTTTGAATCTACACCAGAAATCCTACTGTAGTAAATATGATTCGCATTACCTACTTGCCTTATTTAAATTACAAGTTATTTTTCTGAATATTTAGTAAAAATACTAATGCAAACACACTGCAGCCTACACAATTATACAGATCAAGCATTGAAAAATAAGTAGAACAATCAGACAAAGGACACAATTTTTTCAAACAAATGTCCCCAGAAAAACCCAATGCGGGAAAACCTGTGCAACAATTCTGAGGGTTTATATTATTATGCAGATTTTTGAATACAATCTAGGGTGCCAAATCCGGCTCACCCAACAGAGAAAATCCTCGGCAGAAGTACCTTTATTTGGAGACAGATATTTTGGCAGATCCAGCGGTAGAATGAAGAAACCCCACAGGTGACTGCGCAACAATGGCTACAGCTAGCTCTGCACTGAGACTGCGTCACCTCTTCTAGTGGCTACGTCACCCTCTCCGTGAGCCTTCTCGGCTCATAAATCAATCTGCTGGATCGCTGCTGGATCTGCCCCACAAAAACCCCAACGCCACTGCTTAGGTGACTACATCACCTCTCTGGCTCTGCGTCACCCCTGAGTGAGCCCTGCTGGCTTTGCATCACCCTATCTGAGCTATGCTGCCCCTCTTGGTGCTGATATGTTTCTCTGCTATTGTATTCTCAGCCTTGGATGAAAATCCCGCCGCCTCACTGCTGCTCACTGCCCTTCACTGCACTGAATTACTCGGATCTGATCTTTCATCCGAGCATTGCTCTGTCAGAAGAATTCAATCTCTAAATTCAGTCTGTGTGTGTATTTCCAACTGACCCCAAGCCTTTCCTTTATACTTTTCCTATTGATGAATCAACGACTGTGATCTAATCTCTAATCGACGGCTAAGATTAGAAAAATTTGATCTTCGCCACTTATAACATTCTCACCCACATGTTAAATTAATTCACTTTAATTGTTTAATTTCCTTAAGTTTAGACTTAGGGTCCCCATTAAAATAATTAATTATTTTAATAACTTAAGCTTTGGGTGGAATTTCTCCAAACTATTTATGGGTCTTGGAGATTTCATGTGTCCTAGCCCCTCTACAAAGTTTCGGAGCTAGAGCACATTCGATGCTACCCAAAAATCAACAATATATACACATATGAGGAGGTCGAATTACCTCAAATTGGGTCGACTTGAAGAGGCAAGGCCGACTTGGTCTTGTAGGGACAAAAATGACATTTTGACTCAAAATAATTTTTTCTGTACATTTTCTTTTCAAAGTCCAAATGGGACTTGACTTCAAGACTTATGCCAAATACTCTTTTGACTTAACAAACCCTAGAAGCATGAAGAACATGCTTGACCTAGAATACAAGTCAACTTGAGCGTGAAACCCATGCTTAAAATAATAATTCTTTTTCTTCTTTTTACAAAAATATACAATGTCATAAGTACAAAGGTAATTATGGGTTGCCATACTATTTTCTTTCTTTTCCTCTGAGTTCATCTTGTGCTATGTTTGGCACCTTACCTTGGCATTAGTGTCAAATTGCATTTTCATCTTCGTTTCTTCCTTGCCAAACCCCATAGTTTCTTTGGGAGTTTGCAATTTACAAGTCCTTGATAGGCTTGCTGGGTTTTATATTTTTGTTTGGCGTTTTTTCGACAACTTGTCACTTGGTCAATAATTAGAAAGTTTAGATTTAGCTCTCTCAGGAAAATGGGTTTAGGTGCTATACTAAGGTCTATCTTTTAGAAGGAAATTTCTCAAGATATTGATGATGTTGGAAACACTGAGAGGGGGGTGAATCAATATTTCACTTCAATTAGTCAATTTTAACTTTACAGAGCATTAATAATCATTAATATTAGATCAAAACATAAATAAGCAACATGATTCAACAATGCACAACATCCAAGACAATAGACAAGAAATTTTTAGGTGGAAACCCTTCCGGGAGGAAAACCAACGAATGCTTTTTAATGTAGGTCTTTAATGGTTACATCAATGGGAAGCTCCAACTTCCAAATTTATTAGCTCCAATTGAAAGGATGCTCCAACAACCTGATTTACTATCTCCAACTGGGGTGGTGCTCTAGTGCCTTGGTTTACTGCCTCCAACTAGAAGGATGGTCCAATGCCTTGGTTTACCAACTCCAAGGCCCTAGTTTTATTAACTTCGACTAAAAGGATGCCCTGACACCCTGCACATGATCCAACCCGCCCTAGCACCACCTTGAAGTGTTCTCAGGCTCCAACCTGAAGGAGAGTTTGATCTTTGCCTTGCACTACCCTACCACCCTTCTCAGCAAACTACCACTGGCCATGAAGGCTTCTACCTTCAATGGACTGCGCTTCACTATTTTCAGATTGGATCCACCTGTGCTCAAAATCAATGCAAAAGCAATCTGCAATACAATCTTTGCTTAAAACAAAGTTACCAATCAAACGGGAAATGTGACCTCAAAATGAGAACTCTAGCCAGAGAAACAACCTGAAAACGAGAAGTGTGTATGTTGGAATGTCGTTTTTTTTCAAGGTAAATTTTGAACATTTTCTAAAAATGACAGTGAGAACCAATTATTTTTGCGTAAAAAAACCCTGAAAACGAAATGAGTTGATGTTGGAATGTCTTTTTTTATTTAAATTTTCGGGGTAAATTTTCAATATTTTTTTGGCAATGGTGTTAAAATTGGCAACTAGGGCCAAATTCCACTTTGGTCTCCTCAGTTGACGGAGATAATAATTCCATTGAATCCCTCTTTTCGAGAGGACCAAAATCGATATAAAGATTGTCTAATTTGTATAAAGAAAATATTTAATTATTCAAAAGAAATATTATAAGTCATGATTTGGTTTAGGCGGGAAAAATTGAAATTTGAATTTTGAATTTCCCTCCAAAAGTTATGGCAAATCATCATGTCTAAAATTATATATAAGGAAACTCTTATCATCCCATGTTGATATAATCCAAGAGCAATCTCATCAAGAAATTATCTCTGAAATTTCCAGCGAAGAACTGAGGCTAGCATGAGGAATTAAGGACGAGTTTCTCTTTGTCTTATGGTGCGTATTTCTTGAAGGTCTAAGCCGCTGGTGTGAGAAGAGGTCAAGGGTGCTTTTGTATTTGCTTTATGGTAATTATCTCTTTGCTCTGGGCTGTTGTAAATAGCAGCTTGTGAAGGAAGGCTAGAAGGCCGAGAGACCTAGTCTAGGGTCTCCTTCCCTAGCCGCAACCACTAAGAAGCCAACGCAGTTGGATCAAAGGGTGTAGACCCCTGGACAAAAGTTGTGATCCCTTCCTGTAGCGTATATCTCCATGATCTTCTGTGGAACATATTTGTTGCAGGACGCAGACAGAGGACCAGTACTACAACTAGTTGTTAAGTTGTTTGAGAGAATGAAGGCATGGTTAAGTCCTCCTTTCTAGGTCTCATATGCCTAGGCTTGAACGTAGTCTATAATGGAGAAAGAGGGCTAATTCAGGCAATACTAACCAGTATTCAGAATTGCAGTCTAAGGTCAGATCTTCTATTTGGCAAGTCAATGTTGACTTTAAAGTCATTGCACTCTCTCTCTCTCTCTGATGAACATTTGTTTATGAATATTAAGAAGAATTGATCAAAAGTTTTCCCCGACTTGGTGTTTTTCCCTGAACTGTGCCATATCCTTGTGTTATCTTGTCTTGGCTTGTCTTTTGCTTCGACCATCTATGTTCTTTCTTCAGTTACTGTTTATATGATAATGAGCTATGTGATTTCTAATGGAATCTAAATGGAATTCTGGACTAATAAAGATCTCTGAAGTAACTTTCCTTGCAAAGAACATGTTAACCTAAAAAATTAACAAATGGCGTTAAAGATAAAATATCGCGACTTCGAAAAACATTAAAATTCCAATAATTTTCAGGCATGATATTAAAGATAAAATATTTCGTCTTGGAAGAGTCTTAAAATTTAAACAATTTTCAGCCATGGGTTAAGGATAAAATACTTATAACTATTTTCAACCATAGAATTAAAGATAAAATATCATGACTTAGAAAAAAACTTAAACTTTTGACAACTTTTCAACCATGGAATTAAAACCAAATATCATGACTACAAAAAACCTTAAGTTTTCAATATATTTCAACCATGGCATTATGAAAAAATTATATGACTAAAAAACTTTAAAAATGAACACCTGCATGAAAGAGTCATTATACCAAGAGTATATTTTTTTAATTTGCTAAAAGTATAGCTATTTTAAAATCTTAGCCTACGACAACTGTACATATTGCAACGAAAATTTTAAAATCAACCATCAAATTGACATGCAGTGTTGGCAAACTTGACCCATTGCAATGAAAATTTAAAAATCAACCATGAAATTGACACATTGGAAATGAACTTGATTGATTGTAACGAAAACTAAAAAATCAACTATCAAATTGACACATATTGGGGTTGGGTTGCTAATCGAACATCGACATAACCCCTACAGGAAAAAAATTAAAAAAAAAAAATAAAATCAGAACCCAAAAAATAAAAAATAATAATAAGTAAAAAACAAAATAAAAAAATAAAAATAAAAACATTGAAAAATAAATTTTTGAAATTAAAAACAACAAAAAAACTAAAAAAAAAAAAAATCAAATATAAAAAAATTGTATAAAAAAACCCATAGAATGATGAAAAGTCAAACTTAAAAAAATATTTAAAAAAAAAAAAATTATAAAAGAAAAATTAAAAAAAATTATATGAGTCGGCTTGCCACCCCTGCCTAGGTGCCTTGGCCGCTACCCTGGCCCACGACTCCTTGGCGGCTTGGTGGGGGTGGCAAGCCGATTCCAGAATCGAACCCTCGCTTGCCAAGGGGCCGCAGGGCCACGGGCGCTAAGTGGTGGCACCTGTGGCCCTGCGGCCCTTTGGCAGGTGGGGGTTTGATTGTGCCCGCCCTAGCTTGTGGCCCCTTGGTGCTTGGGTGGGGGTGCCAGGACCCTCACTTGCTAGGAGGTCGTAGGGCCACGGGCGCCAATTGGGCGCACCTGCGACCTTGCAACTTCTTGGCAGGTGGGGGGTTGATTGCGCCTACCTTGGCCTGCGACCCCTTGGCAGTTGGGCAGGGGTGGAAGGATCGACCTACCACCCCCACCCAACCGTCAAGGGGCCGCGTGCATTCGCCCGTGGCCCCTTGGCGACTGGGCGGGGGTTCTCGCCTTGGCTCGCAACCCTTTGGCGGCTGGAAAGGGGTGGCAGGGCGAGGCTATTCTAGGCCGCAGGTTCCATCTCTTTTGCAAGAACTGTAATCTTGTGAGGCTGAAAACTTTATCATCATTAAAGATCTGAGAGGCCTTGTTTTGGGTAACTCAGTGATTTCAGAAGCCTTAATCTCTATTAATGAGAAAAAGTGAAGTCGAATCTCTGTATAGATGAAGTAGACTATTCTCTATTGATACGAAGAAATCCAACATTTCTAGACTAACCTCTGTTAGTGACCTTGATCGCCAAACCTTAATCTACATGATGCAAGGAAGACTATAATGTGAATGATATGAGGGGACAACTCTGTAATGTCTCAAGTCTTCTATCTTTATTCGAAGAACAAAGTTCAGAGGCTCTAAGATACCAGAGCTATTAAAATGTATACTTTAAATTGCCGGCTGTTACAGTTAGTATGCTGTTGTGAGATACAAGTTGTTCTAAGGTGACAAATGCTACAATTGCTTGATCCATGGGTTACACAATTTATATGATCCAATGACAAAGGCATGTTATATGGAGTGCTCAAATTGCATAGAGTATACAGTGCATATAGCATGTACAACATAATATGTATGTGATGTAAGTGGTATGAATTTAATCCAAGCCATCTCTTAAGGTATGATAGTATATGTTGTGAAGTATGCTGGAGTATGTTGTAGCATTGTACATGATCCAAAGTTGCTATTGTATGGTTGATTTATATAACTATTGCTAAGTAATGAGGCGAGTTTGTGTACACCCTTATAGTATGTATGTCATTGACAATGGCAAAGACATGGTAAACAATATATATGACATGGTAGATACCCTGGATATGTAAGACATGGAAAACAATATATATGACATGGTATACACCTTGGATATGTATGACATGGCAGACAAGGTATATGACATGGCAAACACCCTGGATATGTATGACATGGAAAACACTATATGTATGTCATGGCAGATAGTATGTATAACATGTTAGACAATATGTATGACATGGCAGACAGATCCTCATATGGATATGGTACATTATATTAATGGTAGACGGGACCTCATATGGATATGACACATTATATTAATTCATATTTTAGAAAAAATTTTCATATGATGACAAGCCTCATCTTTCATGATGGCATGCTTACTATTCGCTTGGCATGGCAGACATGATACTCCTGTTTTGAAGAATAGGCTAGTCATAGAAGGGCTAGTATTTCTATGGTCATCCCTTAGGTTGGATGCATGAAGGTTAAGACTAAGGGAGCTGTCTAGAATTCAAAAAATAAGTATTGTACCTCTTTTTTATTTTTTTATCATCACTAATGTTTATTGATGATGATGTAAAGTCCTTAATGATGATGATGATGATATGAACCCATAAAATGATGAATGATACGTACTCGTTGTTGATAAGTACTCCTTGTTGACTATGATTGATGACATGGATGATGTGATTGGAATCTTTAATACTGATCTAAACTCCTTGATGATGTAGTTGATCTATATACTCTATTCCTTGGATTTATTGATTATATAAATGATGTGGATCTCATGATGCTAACATAATCTCTTAATGTTGATATGAACTCCATGATGATGTGGACTCATGGGTAACGATGATGTGGACTTGTGGATGATGATGATGTGTACTCATGAATGATGATGATGTGGACTTGTGGATGATGATGATGTGAACTCTTTGATGATGTGGACTCGTAGATGATGATGATGTGGACTCATGGATGATGATGATGTGGAATTGTGGATGATGATGACGTGAACTCTTTGATGATGTGGACTCGTGAATGATGATGATGTGGACTCGTGGATGATGATGATGTGAACTCATTGATGATGAAATTTTTGATGTTGCAGACTCCTTGATATAAACTCCTTGATGATGGTATGAACGAAGTTAACTCCTTAATGATGTGGACAAGGTTGACTAGAAGACTATGATCAAGAAGGATCTCATACACTCTCCAAAGATAAGTATTATCTTGATTATTTCATTACGAGTCTCTTGGTTGTTCTTGTTCTTCCATGGCCTCCTAGTGAGGATTGCAAGTACATAATGGACACTACCAAGGTTTGGAAATCATTGGAAATGAATGGAAGAACAATGTGACGATAATGCTCGTGATCGGACTTAGAGGGAGCAAACAAGATTAGCTTGATTAAAGCACTTTTATGATCTATGAAGATGAATAGAAGTTTTGAAGAGTGATGCTAATAAACTAAAGATGAGCCCGTGATTTTTTTGATATGTAAAGGACTTCTATGTAAGAGGGAGTTGCTTTTGTAAAGGCATGAGCTTGGTGATACCTTTGGCACAATGGATTGCAAGTCCATTGACATCTCCCTGATGATTGATTTGAAGAAGTTGCAAGACTCTGATATTGACTTGGTTGATTCTTTGATTGGTTCGATGATGTTGATGATGTTTATTTCTGCCAAAGTCTATTGTTTTTTTGTTGGATTCAATTATGGTCTGTTGGATTCTACTATGGTTATTGATGATTGCTTCTGTAAGAAGCCACTGCTGGAATCTATTTTTGTTTGGTGATAGTTGCTAATGTTTGCTTTTGATAGAAGCCCCAACTAAAGATTGATGAACAACTAAATGTTGTTGTTTGTTGAAATATTTGAGATCCACCATGGCTACATTTTTTATGATGAACTGGTTGCTTATATTTATGAATGATTGAGAATCCCCTTGGAGAGGGAGCACTAATTACATATCATCATATATAGACCATCTCCTGTAGGCTGTGTGCTAAGAGACATTGTTGTCTAGGGGACGTGTTGACGATTCATCCTGTAGGCTATGTGCCAAGAGACATTGTTGTCCAGGAGATGTATTGTTGATACCTCCTGTACGCTGTGTACTGAGACACGTTGTTGTCCATGAGATGCGTTGATGATTCCTTCTATAGGCTGTGTGCCGAGAGACATTGTTGTACAAGTGATGTGTTGATGATTCCTTTTGTAGGCCGTGTGCCGAGAGACATTGTTGTCCAGGAGATGTGTTGATGATTCCTCCTTTAGGCTGTGCTGAGAGACATTGTTGTCCAGGAGATTTGTTGATGATTCCTCTCGTAGGCTGTGTGCCAAGAGACATTGTTGTCCAGGAGATGTGTTGATGATTCCTCATGTAGGCTGTGTCGAGAGACATTGTTGTTTAGGAGTTGTATTGATGATACCTCCTGTAGGCTGTGTGTCGAGAGACATTGTTGTCTGGTAGATGCTATGAGATGGATGCTATGTATATTTCCTTATGATGAGTTTGAGAGAGAGAGAGAGTAACTTGGATTGTGATCTCTTCCTTAGGTTGTGGGCCAAGAGACATGGATTGGTTGGGAAGATGGATTTTTTTTTGAAAGAGAATGAAAAAATATCTTCCTAGCTAAGGAGTTTTGAAATATTGGATAGCTATGGTCGACACCTTTCATCAAATATTGGAGAAAAAAATTATTTGTCACCTCAAGACAACTCATGACTTGCTGTTCAAGTCGGCTCATTGCAAGGACAACAAGTCGGCCCTACCAGGGCTAATTAGCTCTCACACGACTACTATAAATTGGGCATCGTTCAACCTCATTTTGGCATGCATCCAAGCGTAGGAATTTGGTCTGCAATAAAACAATTTTCGCTCATCTGTTACAGATATATCTACACAAGCAAACATGTCTACAAAGGTTATCTTTGATTGTTGATTGGATCATCTTCTATGGCTCATTGTCATAGTGAATATAGATCATCTCTATCTTTGCTTGTAGTCTCTTTTGTGGCTAAGAGGCATAGAGAGGCTCGCTCTACCTTGTGGCACAATATTAAAGCAGATTGAGGCTAGTATCTTTTACACAGATCGTTGGCAATTTTAGTAAGAACTTCGACCTCCATTACAGTGATTACATGCCTTGTTTTCGGCCTCCTTGTGCAAATCAATTCATTGAACACATGTACAATTTCTCTCTCCTTTTGTGCAAACTTTGATTGGATATCTCTTGTTGGATATCTTGGACTTGTTGGATGTACTTTTGATGGACAAAATCTCTCTCTCATAAGGAAAGAATTTTGGGTTTTCCCTTGAGTGGGTTTTGCCCTGGCTGTGAGCCTAATCTTGTTGTCTCTTGTCTCTTGTTTATTTTCTACTGTTCATTGTCTACTGTGATCTCTATTTACTACTCTTATTGAAGAATCATTGGGTGAAGTTTTTCATGTATATACACTTGTTGATGAAAGAGTAAAGAAGTAACTATCAATAGAAGTAGCTATCAAATTGTGAAAAGCTATTCTAGTTTTTGCTCTACTAGAATTTCAACAGTATATGGCTTGCCACCTACCTTTAGAATCCACACGACTTGGAGAATCAAATGAGAATGGTCATGCGATTAAAATCACTGCCTGTTGCATCCATTTTTGTCAACAAGTGTGGGGCGTCTAGGGGTTTTTTGTCATTTGGAGCTTCCATTTAATGCATACTAGATGAATATTAAGAGCATTCAAGGGTCGATGTTGGCATCAATGACAACACCATTCAACGGATACATGGGTGATATCAAGTCATTCGAATTTTGGTATGATCCTTATGGCTAGTACATACATCTATTCACACTGTTTCTAGATAGAAACATATTTATAACAATAAATTTGGAATCAATAATTGATAAATATATGGTGATGATTGTATGCTACATGTGGTAGCATGCATTAGTAGAAATATATTGTAAGGTTATAACCTTATAGATGCAATGCTTACTAATTGTATTTATTATTATAATGATTAGATTTATAATGAGATAAGTTACAAGTCATACCTTGCAAAGATGCTGTCCTCAAAGCATTAAAAGTCTGATCTTATAGATGTTTGATCTTTGAGGAGGTGGAATATCAACAGACATAGAAGTCTTCACATTTCTCTTTTTTGGATGAAGGTTGGAAGTGACAAAGAGAAAAAACATATGATAATGTTGACCATGTGGAGTCTACTTAATGCATTGGTGTTTATTGTGAAAATATCTTCTAGCCATCAAGCACCAGGTGACATCAAAATATTTCAACAACATAGTAGGCATGGAATTTTGAAGCAAATTACCACGCATTGAAATATTCACTTGATAAAATTTCCTAATGCATGTGATCTATGAACCATTAAAGGCTTCAATGTTTAGATTGGATTGAGAAAAAACAAAAAGCTTCAATCAACATGCTAATGAAATCACTGGTTCTGCAAACCAATGTTGAAAAAGTCGACATCAACAAAAAATCGGCGTGGGTCCTAAAAACGTTGTTTTGGAAAAATCAAAGAAAAATCGGAAAACTGCGACAAATGTTAAAAAATGCAATTTTTTTTTTTTCAAATTTTAAACATATAAAGCAACAACAACATCAAATAAACACATTTACACATAAATATGAAGAAACTATTGATATATATATATGATGTAGTGTATGTAAAATACAAATGATACATCAAAGTAGATACTAAATTCTGCTGATCCCTAATAATTGTCTAATCAAGAACTCAAATGTGGAGAACTAATACAAAATAACATCACATATATAAATGTATCTCATCATCACGAGTTATATGTACAACGACAAAACAAACAAAACTAGCAGCTAGCTATCTAATATTAGTGCCCTTTTTACGGGAAAAGATGATGGGTTGTTTTCCACCCCCGCCCCTAATTGTAGAAGGCCCCAGCCCTGCACCAAATTTTAGACGATGACTGATGGGTTTGGAATTGTGCTCTCCTATATATGTAGAAGGTGGTGCTGATGCTGCCACATTCTCCTTCTCCTCCTCTTTTTTATTCCCTTGGTATTGTACTACTACTGGAGGGAGGGAGTCTCTAGTCTAGGTCTTGGTAGTCTCATCTTGAATCTAGTGAAGGAAGAACTTCGACTGGGTTTTCCCCAAAGAGGGGTTTTTCCTTGGCAGTGTGCCTACATCTTGTGTCCTCTTCTATTTGTTGATTGGTATTAGTCTTGATGATAAGAAAAGATAAATTGAAAGAATGAATAATAATAACTATAACATCACAAGATAATGTCATTATAAGAGAAATTGATTCACTGCCATCTTTTTGAATTTCTCAACATGGTTTCAGAGCTATGGTCATGGTCAAAGGCAGTTTGAAGAAGGGCAGTTCTGGGCTAATGAAAATAATGAAACTAAGATTTTAAGTGAGCATATTAAAAACACTAAGAATGAAGGAGAAAGAAGTCAGATCATTATAGAGAATAAGCTTGTAAAATTTCAGTGAATACACAATACATCAAAGAAGTGATTTCACTATAAAATTGTAGAAAGATTCTCGGCATATAAGTGAAAACAAGAGAGACAGTTTCAGTGATATAACAAGTTTGGATCTTTTCCAGAATGAATTCGTAGCATTTTCGGTGATGATACAGTCCTAACATTTTCGATGATGGCACAATCTTAATATTTTCGGTGGAAGCACAGTCTAAACATTTTAGTGAAAGCAGAATATTTCAGTAATGGTTTAACAAAGATATAACTTCGCTATATATAACAAAGATGACTTTGGTGCTATGTTCGGTGCTCCCAAGTTTCTATGCCACCACTATACCACATTCTCGGTGCATTCATTATTATGGTGCCACCACAGAAAGAATATCTCAGTGATACATCACATTGAAGGATTTTGGTGCTTCCAAAAGAAAAGGAGTTCGGTGCTACCACAATGATTTGATGTCACTACATTGAGAGTGGTTCACTACATTGTGAAGGGATGAAACTTGGTACAACTGCCTATGAAGGAACCAACTTAAGAAAATCAAGTAAGTATTCCATACTTAACAAAATGCACTTTCATCAAGTCTGATACACTATCAAATCAAAGGTACATAAAACACAAGGTACATATATTCATAAGTTTCTTATTATTCTTATCTAGTCTAGGGCAATAATTGTACTCCCTAGATAACATACTAAAATCTCATATCAGGATCTTAATCCCTATCTTCTAGGATTTACAAGTAGTCTAGGATTTCAAGCAAAAGTACCAATGTTGATTGAAAGAGTGAATATCTTGATCTTCAATATCATAGGAATCCATCCTCCATGATTGTCTAACTTAAGAAATTAGATCATTTTCTTGGTATCACATGTTTTTCTTGAGAGTATGTATCACAAATCATGGCTGAATACAAGAAGAACACTTCAAGGAATACTTACAAGGTTCGACCATCTCCAGGTATGTCGTAGTCTATACACCTTATAAATTCTCTTAAAAGGTACATTCATCTTATTTGAAATTTGCGTTACATTACTAATATCATTATGTCCAGCTGTCTTGAACCATAATGATTCTTGTTTTGGGTGATCCATCACTTGATAAATCTACCACCCTCATATTCTTAATTGACTTTAAACAACCTTAGAAAGGTTCTCTGAAAAACTGCTTACGATTATTAGAAAAAGTTATTTGAAGTTTTTGTTGATGATGTCATGTTTGGGATTTTGGTATGATCATGAAAACCTAACTTGTTAGGGTTGAATGATGTTTGTCTGAGATCCCAAACCTTTGAAATTTTGGAATAGTAGGGTTTCCTTTGCTATGTTATGAAACCCTATATATTTAGGGTTTGGTTGGGTCTATAAGCAAAACCCTTGTTATGTATTTAGAGTCCTAGGAATGAAACTCTAGGTATGTGTTCGTTTGGTTGAAATGCTAGCTTAGTATTGGATGGTATATGTTTAATGTATTAATATTGTCTAACATATGATATGCTTATGAAAGATGGTAATCTCCTAGATATGCGTGTTGACCAAATTGTTAATGGTCATAAGTCCTAGGATTAGGAAACAAGCCCTAGTCAAAGTTTGAAGTTCTAGGATGATGGTGGGAAATCTGGGGTTTACATCAAACCCTATTAGAAGCTACTCTTGTTGATTAAGCTGTGTTTGATTGTTATAACTCAAGTATGAAATATAGGGTTTACATAAAATCCTAGTGGGAAGTCTAATATATATGACTTCTGAAAGTTATTAGATATTTTTCTTTTCGTTTTGACGTATTTCTAGGGATCACTATATGACAAAATTAATCTTCTGACATCTTGATTGAGTTGCTGATGTGATTTAGGGCTAGAAGTTGAGGTATTGAAGTATAGTCTCTTGGTGATTATGTTTGATGCTTTCGCTACTATAAGATTTCGTTATGACTAACTTCATGCTTCTATAGATCTGGTTGTACTTGCTATCTAAGATGTGTAGGTACATCATATTCAAGTTGGTGAAGATGTCCATAAGAAAAGACGATATGTTAAGCATGATGAGAAGGATGGAAGCCTTGAAAGATTCTCCAACACCGAAGGAAGAAGATAATCTCCCTACATTAATAGAGACACTGGATAGAAGATGTCTCCCTAGTTAAGAGTGAGGGCATAACATAGTCTTGATTGGAGAATACATTCTGAAGGATATGTTGCTACATGTAAAGTAGGGAAGGAAAGTGAATGATTGAGGAATCTTTTCTTAAAGATTCAATTGGTAGTCCTACTGAGATAAGTTGAAGAGCAACATCGAGACCCCGAAGGTTGTTTTTAATGATGTATATTTGAAAGTGTATTACTGATTGGGGTTGTGCTTGTACATATAAATCTGTGGAAGATTTGATAAGTATGATGGTTATCGATCAGTTTGATCGAGAGAGATTTGATGTTGAGGTTTTGCGAGTGAGGCATTCCCTGGAAAGACATCGGGCTGACACTTTGTTTTGATGTCTGGTGGGGAGGGTAGCATCGGGTGGATATGCACCTAGTTCCGTGGGTTGATGGTTAGTAAGTAAGCCTGATGGTACCTATAGAGGCTGAAAGCTTTTGTCCATCTTAGTCCCACTTGGATAGATAGACCTGGTCAGAAATCTAGTCTGTGGCATTGCAGTGCCTAAATTGTTGAGAGACCAAATGGATAGATTGCCCTAGTTAGGAACCTAGTCCATGGCATTATAGTGCCTATATTGTTGAGAGACCAAATGGTTAGATTGCCCTTGTCAGGAACCTAGTCCATGGAATTGTGGTGCCTAAACTTTTTCATAGATAAAGTAAGATCTTCCATTTACCTTTTTAATTATATATGAATACCTCTCTAGTTAAGAGGGAATGTTGAAGAATGTAACTAGGTTCATTCTTCATTATTAATATATTTGTCAAAAAGAATTTATTATTATAAATGAACTATTAAAGCATGGGTTTCATGCTTGGTCAAAGTCCCCATTGTGGACTTCTATGATTCATAGAATCATTATAGATTTAAATTGACCCATTCTAGGCTTTTGAATCGTGTAAATAGGTTGTTTGGTCAAAGACTCCTCCATCAAGTCATCCTCGACCTCTTCGTCAAAGTCTTCGAGTCAGCCTCGTCATCTTCAAGTCGACTTAAGGAATTACAATCAAAACATACTCAAGTTGTCCTAAATGAAGTCACAACTGTTCACACAGTCATGTCGGCTTATTAACTGTGGGAAATCACTATATATACAAGGCTAGGATCTTCGCATTTCTCTCATAGAGAATTTCAGACAAAATTACAAACAAAAGTTCGGATCTCTCTGAAATAGTTCGGACATTACAGTGGATATTTTTCGGTGCAAATACAATGATCAAGGTTCGATAACATCACAGTAAGGAGGTGTAGATTAGTCTTTTAAATGGGTGCAAAAATACTAGCTCATTTCATCCTTGAAATGAGTTTGGATACCACAAGTATACACTCAGTGCAATCACAGTAAGTCAATTTCGGGTTAGTTTGATGAATGCATATTACGTTTCAGTGCTAAAACAATTGCGGTGTCTCCACAATATCATAGTTTCAGTGTAATCTCTGCAATCAAAATATGAGGGTTCGTTGTCTCCACAATGTTAAAGATGTTATCACAAAACTTGGACTCGATGCTATGAAAGTGAGGAGATCTCGGTGCCATGACTGTGATGAGATCTCGGTAATATTATAGTGAGGAGATCTCAGTGTCATAACAGTAATGAGATCTCAGTGTCAACACAGTGAAAGGATGACTTGATGGAGGGAGTCTCTAGTCTAGGTCTTGGTCGTCTCATTTTGAATCTTCTGAAGGAAGAACTTTGACCGAGTTTTCCCCAAAGAGCGGGGTTTTTCCCTGGCAGTGTGCCTACATCTTGTGTCCTCTTCTATTTGTTGAGTGGCATTAGTCTTGATGATAAGAAGAAATAAATTGAAAGAACAAATAATAATAATGATAACATCACAAGATAATGTCATAATAAGAGAAATTGATTAACTCCCATTTCTTTGAATTTCTCAACAAAGACCTCCCATGACTGCTTCAACTCCGCTAATTTAGAGTTGATGTTTTTTTCTGCTTGAAGGATTGACCCCATCAATTCCTCATATGTACCACTTTTGTACTCTGGGCCCACAACAACAATAACATCACACATTGGCTGCCAAATTGGGTTGTTTTTAGTGATGCTGAGAGGCAAGTCACTCTAGAAAAGACATCTCCTCATAACCCTATCTACTTCTTGCTTCTTTTTTTTTAATCACTAACTTTATTGAAGGTTGTGCTCTAACTCTAGTTCGTGGAACAAAAAATGAGGACCTCCCACTACCCTCAACAGGTGAAGTTGAGGATCCCCTTCCACTACCCTCAATTTCAGTGTCAGAGGTAGATAGCCCTGAATATCTGCCTGCACGTTCGACCTTGTTTGCAATTGCTGCTTCTTTCTTTTTGTCCTTTCCATAAATTGCATCATGTGCAACTCTCATAAGCTTCAAGCTAGATTTAGAACAAAGGCCAACATCATGTCTGGGGATTTTAGCCAGATGGTATTTCAATTGGCAAATCCCTCCTGTCATATGCAGCCCCCCACAATCTGCAATTCAGTATTTGCCGATTTGTCCCACCTTCAGGGTCCCCATACTGCCAAAATGGGTCCAAGGGATTGGATATATTTGCAGTGGAAATGTTTAATGGACAGCTTCAAAATTCAATCCTAGGGCGCCAAAAACACAAAAAATGGCATTAAACCCCCACTACACAAAAAATAACAGCCTCATTTAAAAAATCAATGTTTTACAAATTTAAATTACATTATTTGCAATGAAAAATGACAATAAGAGGGCACATAAAAAAGCTAAAAAAAATCAAGTTTGCTGTCCAAATATGGAGAAAACCCTTGCATTGGTTCATGCGCATGAAAATCATAGCAAATGACAAAAAATAAAGAAAACGTTGGTAGGCAAAGAGGCAAGCAAGCATATGCCTAAATGCATGGAAAAAATCATTAACACGGGGGTATTTAAGAACATACCTATGAATGGAAGAAGCTAAGTCTGTCTTGCTGATTTGGAAATGATCTTGAATCTTTGATCCACAAAAAAATCTTTGTTGGTGATGATAATGGCTGTTTGGCCCTCAATCCCTCCTTGAAAATCACCACAAGCTCTTTTCCTTCTTTCTCCAGCAACAACAAAGCAAAATGACAAAAAGAACACCCAAAATTGCCTTTCAAACCCCATAGGCTTGCCATTCCCTTCCTTCTCCAGCAACAACAAAGCAAAATGACAAAACAAACACCCAAAATTGCCTTTCAAACCCCATAGTCTTGTCATTATGGCGACTTTTTCTATCATGGTCGAAAAATCATGACTTTTTCAAAAAAGTAGCAACTTTTTCAAAATCGAAAAATTCACGAGTTTTAGTTGGTTATTTTTCAGGAGGGGGAAAATATCAGCGACTCCACGATTTTTCACATTCTTTCACCGATTTTTTCAACTCTGCTTTGAATCCCTTTTTCTAAATTCTAAAATATATTTGTGCTTGGATCTTTTTGAAAATAGGCTGCCTTGTGGCACATTGGCTATTTCTGTAGGCAGATTTGTTCGCCGAATAAGAATCTAATTTACATTATGCTGTTCAACTACTTGTGAAGCTTTTATTATTTATATGAGATTTTTCTTATAGATTTCTATGTTTCTCTGATAATAGTTTTGTTGGAAGCTATGAAAATTGTATATGGCTTCTAACAGAGATGAAGCTCCCGTGTGCAGATGTATCACAGCTATCATCGTTATCTCTGTCAGGTCGAAATAGCAAAATAAACTGGATGGTTACCAAGTGGTTTGGGTTCGGATCTGGATCTGGATCTGGATCTGGATCGAGGCAATCAGTTGAGACTTAAATGTACAGCAGAATTGTTTTTGTATATTGTGAGATATGTAATTTTTCATTCCTAGCAGTGTTATCAGCATGGTAACATTAAGTTTCTTGTGTATTTGTAATCTCCCTTTGTTTTCAAAAGGCAGCAGAGCAAGCATGAAATTGCTCTACCTCACAGGGACTTTAAATACATGAAATGAGTATCAAAGGGTGCATTTTTAATCAATAGTTAGGTCGCTCATCTGCAAGTTGGGGTTTTTTGGGTATTACTGTTGTGGTGAAATTAATCCACAGCATACATGCGATGGCAGTGGAACATGGCTGGAACTTTGAAGTCATGGTAGGTTGAATGATGGAATTTAACACAAAATAAGGGATTAACAATAACATCAAAGACACACACAAAGGTCATAAGTTAAAATCATGTTCATTGTAAGCTATGCGAGAGGAATGTGAGTTGATTCGTGGGAATTGCCTAGGGAAAAATGGAATTTATCCGTCCCAATGGGATAAAAAGACATCAATTGCGTATATAAAAAAATTTCTCTATTGTTGAGGAGTGGCTTTTATTGGGATGAAACTTTTAATAAAACAAAGGTTGAAATAGCCCACATATACTTGTTTTAGATTCATCTATTGTTGATGAGTGGTTTTTATGGCATGAAGAATTTAATAAAACAACGTTTTAGATTCATCTGTTATAAAAAGAAAGTCATCGGAAGCAAAGATGCATCACTTTGAAATGTTGGTACAACTCCACATGTAGGTTGGCAAATGTAAAAAGGTGTGCTTCGTGTTGTATAATCTTGAAAGGTATAAAGTACATGGTAAATAAAAGGATTTAAAGTTCGCTACTAAAGTTTCCATGGACAAGTGGTTACTCCCAACAGAAAATAAGCTACAGTAATATCTTACTGATATGAATTTAGAGGAGCTTGTAAAAAATGATGGTTAAAGTCATGGACTTTGCGTCATATTACCCCTTAAAAGGTTCAAGGGAAAAAAACTAGAATAAAGGTTGAAATAGCACAACCGTATTTATTTTAGATTCATCTAAAAAGAAGGCATGGGAAGCGAAGATGCATCAGGTCAGGTCATGTATAGAGGTCATCGCTAGGCTCCATGTGAACAGAAAATTCGCATCCACAAACTAAGGAATGCTTTGAATTATTGGTACAACTTCACATGTAGGTTGGCAAATGTAAAATGGTGAGCTTGGTGGTGTATAATGTGTAAGGGTATAAACTACATGCTAAATAAAAGGATTTAAAATTCGCTACTAAATTCCCCATGGAAAAGTGGTTTTTGCCCACAGAAAATAACGGATAGTAATATCTTGATGATGTGGATGTAGAAAGGCTTTTAAAAATATGTGTAGAAGTCATGGACTGTGTTATATGACCTTATAAAAAAGGCTCAAGAGGAAGAAGACTAGACATTTGGAGCATTAAAAATATTTTAGGGTAGGTAGAGGAGATAATGTTAATGGAAATGATTAGTCTTTGTTGTATATTAGAGAGGGCATAGTTTATGTAAAATTGCAAAAAGCGTGACAGTGTCATTATTCAAAGTTCTTCAAAATAAATCTTTGAAAGTTGATTCAATAATATATGGCATATTTAAAATTTTTCTCAGGCTTTGTATATGTTAAACTAGTTAATTGATATGGGGCAGCTATTTGTTACTATGGCACCTTCTTAGAGATTGTTGTCATTAATCATGGGACACTTCAATTTCTTTGACAGTACCAACTAGTTTTGTATTATGTACAAAAAAATGACCATACCTATGAGGATATTAGAAAGATCTCAATGCATAGCCATAATTGCATTTGCCAAAATTATGGTTGGGTTGTGCTTAGCGCTAGACATGTACTTCACAATAACATATCAATAATTAGAATTTGGTAAAAAAAATTTAGAATATACCCATCATCTCCTAGGTGGGTGGAATTATTTGAGTTGACGTCTACTTGATTATGTCCATGTCCATCTTGCTTCGGAGGTGAGGATTCTCCCAATAAAGCTTCATGTAATGCCCATCTTGCTTCATGTAATGCCCATCTTGCTTTGGAGGTGAGGATTCTCCCAATAAAGTTTCATGTAATGTCCATCTTGCTTCAGAGGTGAGGATTCTCCCAATAAAGCTCCATGTAAATTTGGGTTAACGCGTCTTACATGTGTTTAAAGTGCAACTTGAAAGAGTCCAAAGTTAGTGCTCCTTGAATTGAGGCTATACTACTAGTGTGAATTTGCTTTACGACAACTTGTTTGCTTAGTTCTTCCCATTTCTGAATTCCAATGTTGTTATTATTGATGCTGTTCCACAATGTCAATGCTTTGCTCCAAGGTTTTCCTAATGTTGTGCACGTGATGTCTAAGCTTAACTTCTTAATTGTGAAAATAAACTTAATTGAAATTAACATTGTTTGTTTTAAGGTAGGTTTATAACGACTTAATTTCTTTTTTTTACTTAATTGTGTAAAATGAAAGACAATAAAAAAATACATTGGAGTAAAATATATAGCCTTTTGTTGTCCACTTCCATTGGCATAGAAAATGAAAGGAAGTGTGGTAGAGGGCGGAGGGAGAAAGGGGTGTGGTTAGATGAACGAGTAAAAGGGAAAGGACATGGAGGGGGAGGGAAATTATATATGTGATATATGTCCTTGATGTGAGTGAGCATGTGTATTATTGACTTGAGAAATATGTGTTAGACTAGGGAAAGGAGATAGAGAGAATGACAATTAAGGGTTAGTGCTATTCAGATTCATAAGGGACTGAAGGGGTCAAATGGGATTGACTTGCAAACCCCCCTCTTTGTAACAAAAAAGGAGTAACACAGTGTTATGGCAACATAACATAAAATCCTAACAAAAGCACCTTAGAGCTGATCCATAATTGTGCTAGACAGAAGAAATAGAAACCCAAGAACAAGAGATAAACTCTTGATTTGGTGCTTATAGGCTAAGGGATGAATCACTTGGATGTTAGAATAATTAATTAAAAAATGACTCTTTGAGTGTGTATTTATACACCACTGAAGAGGCAGGGCCCCCACAAGGGCAATGTGCCCACATAATGACTAGGTTGCTTTCAATCATTTAGGGATATAATAAATGTGTTGACTAGGTTGACTTTACACAACCCCTAGAAGCACACTAATACACAATAATGGTGTGGTTGACCATGTCCATATGAGGATATTACATCATCATTTCAACATCCTTCGTTAAGCTAAGCAAGTTTCCACGGAGAATATAGGGTGTGTGTAGAGAGCCATGGGCTTACACAACAATATAAAACACTCCATGACTCACCATAGATGTTCAGAGGTTGCTAGAGATCCACCTTTTGGACGAGGAAGATGCATTTTGTATACTATGCCCAACTGGCTCCACAGGTGCACCACACACTGGGCAGGTGTCCTAGGACTTGTACGATGTCATGGAAGTATTCATTTGAGCCCTTACATATGGTCTATAGGCATCTTCGACTCATATGGATACCCATGAGGTCATTAGTGTGCTCCCACACCCACTAGGAGCACCACAGGTTTATTGTTTGGAGAACAAGGGGCCACCCCCTTGTTTATCACTTTTGAGGGCTCTATTCATCATTATGGCACTTATGGACCTCATGAGGCCTCTTGGAGGGCCCTACGACATGCATAGATTATTATTTAACCTCTTGATAGGCTTATCATTTCATTTGTGAGCTAGTTTGGTGGGCTTGTCACCAAAAGTCAGTGAATTTGCACATGATTTTATGTTTAAGGGATAATGTAGAAGAATTAGGTAATTCAAACTCCTAATTGGTGTATAAATAGGAGCTGGATGGAATCATTTGTATCATCACTTGGATTTGGATCATTCTCTCATTAGAGAACTTCACACGTTTTCCTTGGTGGATATTTTTGGATAATGGATGAATTTTGATTTATGGATTGGGTTCTTCTTATCTTGGAGATTCTTATATTGCAAATGTATTACTGGTTGGATATATTCTCTTACATGTAAGTGCCATTTTAATGCTATTTTCTTTCATTTTGATGCATACATTGGTTATGATATATTCACTATTTTTATTCTAATTGTTGCATGCATTTAATGTGGAATTATGTTTCTATTTAGCTTATCTATATGTATGGGTCATGTTTTATGAATGAATTTTCCTAGAGATCATGTTATCTCATTAAACCTCTTCCATTTGCAACAAAGTATAAATGCTTTTAAGGTCACTTTTATTCTCTTTCCCTTAACATTGGACGAAGTTGACATTGAGACCCTCTTTAAACAAGAAGCGAAGTTCATCTTCACAATTATCCTAGACTCCATATCCCCAAGAGGAATTACACAATGATCAATCAAAGGGTGGTCATTTAAACCATAATTTTCACCTTTTCCTCTCTCCTCTAGGTCTAGCCACACTCGACCACCTAGGGCATCAATTTCCCGACAAACTAGAGCTAAATGTTTTTGAACTCCTAGGCCCTACTACGTTGGTGTGTCCTCAAGGTATCCTCCGAATTTCAAGAGATTCCAATGGTGGTATTGCAATATATCCCATGCCCTAGCTCTAAGATCAAAATTTTCCTTGGTGTTCCTAAGACTAGCACCTCATAGGATCAATTTGACATCTTTAGGTGAAAATTCTTGTTTGATCTTTTCCCTAGTCCTTGGTGAGGTTAAGAATATCATCAGTTGCTAAACTGCATCCCCTTAACCTAGGTTGGGTCCACTTGGCCCTGTGTGGTTCCATTTCTTATCAAAGACAATTTATCAAGGGCAACTCGGGAATCCAAGTTATATAAGGATTTTAGGGATTGGGAAACTCCTTTTCAAATCATAATCCTCTAATCTAACCCTCAAATCCTCACCTCCTTTTCCTAGAAAATCTTGTACCTTGCTTAAAGAGTAAGCAAGCTTCATTCTTAATCCTCTTCTAGTGAAAGGGTCTTTAAGGTCACTTCACGTCTATGTGGAGGAAGTTGAAAAGAAGAAGACCAAGAAATAGGAAGTAAAATACCTCTAATATGATTGAAATAGTCTTCCTCCCCTAGTTCTTTTCAATTTCCTATTTTCAAGTTTTCCTATTTAAAAGTATAAATATCATTAGGAGCATGATAGGATGCATCATGGAATCATAGGAGCATTAAAAGAAAGAGATCGGGACATCATCATAAAGAAGCATGGAAGAAATTTCAAATTGAAATATATGGAAATCAACTATGAAGGATAAATATCTTGAAAACCTCATTGGAAACATAAGTGGCACTTATGGAAAGGAAAGAGTCATCTAGAACAAAGCTCATCATACATCAGTCAAAAGGAAACATCTACCAAATGGGGATACTTTAGATCCTAAAAATTTTCTGATAGAATCTTCATCGGAAGGTTCGCTGATCAAGAGAGGAAGTGAGTGTTTCATCAAGAATTCCAAACTTGTGGAATTCATGGGATAATGGTATGTTGACATAAAAGGTAAAGAAAATCAAGGGATTGAAGCTCCTTCGATCAAGGAAGTTGTTGCAAGAACTATGGATGACCCAAATTAGAATGAAGTATGCATTCTTTCATTTAATAAAATCTGGAGTCATGTCATATGGTTGTAGGTAATATGGATCAATGCTCTATCTTGAGAGCATGATCACACATTGCATATTGCATGGGTCACACATTCACTAGATTAAATCAACATAATACATCCTCATATGTAATATGAGGTGGTTGCCATTAATTGGAGGAACTTTGATTGGAAGTTCCTGGGAACGAAATGTGTGAATAAAGGAAGGAAGAGATCGTGGAATATGAAACAATGGAAAAAGGCAATCAACATCCAAGGACTATAAGATTTGACTAGGATATCTCTGGAAAATATATGAAGACTTTGATGAAAGTCTAAAAAATATGTAGACCCTTGACATTGAATATCTTTTGGAGATGTGTCAATATGTATGCCTAAGGCTGACGCAAACAGGAATATGTCACAATGAAATACCATCACAAAGGTAATATTGTTTTGATGTTCATTTCCTAGTTTTGAATTATATCTGGATGGGCTTATGCAGAGCTTCCAAGGGAAGAGCTATGGATGTCTTCCACCGTTGATGACCATGTAGTAGGATGAAAGATCCATAAGAAAACATGGCCTGAAGAAGGCATACTGTCATGAAGGAAGGCCAAATATGGATTGATGAATCACTTTCCGATGAAAGGAATGATGACATGGCTCAAGGATGAAAGAGATGGATGGTTTGTTCCCTATGATTAAGTCCCAAAATGTGAAGAATCATAAATAACGAAAAGAAGTTCATGGCATTATGAGGAGTTCTTCAAGCAACTTTTTATCTCATCATCTCCACCTTAGGAGTTGTTGTAGGTCCCTAATTAAGAGGGAGATCGGAAACAAGTTTCTTACTTGGAAGAAACATGGTAACAAAATTCCTAAGCCAAGAGGGAGCTTAGGTACATTCCTTTTGTAGGAATGAGTACATTAATTTATTGGAATAGATATGTCCTCCCTAATTAAGAGGGAGATATAGACACACCTTTCTTGTCTTCACTTGGGAAGACAAAATGAAGGATTGGGTAAACATCTAGCATTCACTGCTCTTTGAGGATGTGTTAGGGCATCCGAGACAAGAGTAGCCGTAGAGGACCGATATTCTTTGACGGTTGGGAATCCAAGATAAGAATAGTCTTGGTGGAACACACTCTAAGAACATGGGTGGGGTATGTTATGAGAGAGACAATGATGAGGGTGTCTATACATCATTGGTATTGCCAGAATTGTGCTATGATCTTGTGGAGAGATAGAGTTGTTAGTCAAGGCCTTTCTATATGAAAACGCTGGTTGATATGATGCTAAATAGATGGGTTACCTATCTGACTCTTCTTATGAGAAATTATTCATATTGAGAATGATCAAGTGCCATTATGAGTACCTCCCTAGTTAAGAGGGAGTGTTGAAAAGTGTAACTAGGTTCGGTCTTCATAATAACATGTGTAATTGTGATTCTATGTAATTGATGTAAAGAAGAAAATTAAAATTATTATTGTAATGCTTGTCTCATGGGTTTCATGAGCAAGAGATTTTATTTTTAGTGATGGCTCCTATTGTGAGCCTTTAGGATTTGTCATCTAGTCATAAAAGTCAATTTGAGTATATTTCATGTATGAAGGACCCTTCTTGGGCATGCTACATATTTGTATAATAATTGAAAGATTCAAAAGACCCTCCAAGACAAGCACGAGCATCTCCTAGCAAGTCGGCTAATCTGAGGGGGAACCTACTATAAATAGGAAACTCGGCCTTAGTTCAGAAGATGAAATATCAGACAAGTGCATAACTGCAATAAGAAGTGTGAGAAACACTTGAAGGAAGCCGTATAGCCAACAAAAGGAAGGAGGGAAGAGCGAGGATTTTTTGGGTATGTTTTAGGTTTATCCACCACTCACACATGCAAAGAAAAGGGATTGTTGCAAAAGAGGCCGAAGTATCGCAGGTCCATAGGAATGTCAAAGCAAGAGGAGATAAGGGTATATCTCTAGCCACGTTACCAAGGAGAAGATATCCCACTAAAGCGAAGGGAATCAAGTCATAAGAGAAGGTCTTATGCATATGATTAGGGTTTCTGAATTAGGATTGCACACCTAATTCAAGGAGGCCGAAAGTCTGAAGCAAAAGGAAGCAAAATTTGAAGAGGAGTAGAGAAGGAGCAGAAGGTTGACTATAGTTGACTAAGGATATCATCATGGGAGCTTGTGTCTTGGTCTTGGAGTGGCAAGTAGGTCAAGGGTCTTGGTATTGGTATTTGTCAATTGAAGTCTCTATAAGAAGAGGAATTTGTTTGGGTTTTCCTCTCAAGTGGGAGAGGTTTTGGCTCTCGCTGATAGCCTATATTATGTGTCTCTTGTCTCTTTATGGTTTATGCATTGGTAGGTATTTGACGAATAAGAACACTAATAACCTAAGAAAGAGAATATCACAATCTAAGAAAGTAAATAACATTCACAAGCAGTTATCAATAAAAGAGAAATCACTTAATACTTGATGCCCTATATTTCTCAACAGGAATAAACTCTTCAATATAATACTTTTTCTTTCTCCCTATATTCTTATCCCAGCTATGCTTGTGGAACTTATCCATAACAAAAGCTTTTATCTCTTTACTATTTGTGGGACACATGTTCAAACGAACACCCCATTTACTAAACCATTTGTTGTTTTGTTGCATCCAAATCTTCCTTCTTTCGCACAATATGTCATTAAAGACAACCTTAGGCCATGTTCCCTCTTCCATTTGCCCATTTTTTTAAATATCTTATGACTCACACCATATCAATTGATTCAATAGGAGCAACCCCTGTTTCACATAACAAGATAGCATAAGGAACTGCACTTTTAAGTTTGAATTTATTTGTAATCAAGCGCTTATGAATTTTCTCAATTTGTTTCCACTACATGTCGGATGTAATGTTGGCCCATAGTTAAAAAACACAGAGAATCACCAGAATCACTAAAAACCCAAAAAGAGTTTGAGTGGTTTTCCAGTTCCATAACTCTGCCTCTCTAACCCTATTTTGAAAAGCATGAATTGCTTTCCAATTCCCCAAAGTTATTTTATTTCTACAACCATGCCAGTGTAGATCTATGTTGAAGTCAATTCCGAGGTATTTGTAATCCACAAATTCCAGATTTTTTCCTTCAAGTATAACTTATGTTGGTTATGTTTTCTATTATTAGAGAAAACCACTACTTTCGTTTTGCTAATATTGACTTGCATTCTTGTTGAGAATTTGGAGGGCTGTAGGTTAATACAAAAATTCTCTTCTTGATAATTACTTGTGAGGTTACTAGAGTTACTTATGTCTTTCCTTCGTTAGCTTATTAAATCTTTCATCAAGTCAATTATCAAACGACACGATACACAAGAATTAGGCTCCTAGATCCAGGGCTAAACCTCACCCTCTTGGAGAGGAAAACCCACGAGAAATTCTTCTTATAGATTTCAGATGACAAGTACCATGACTCAAAATTAGACTCTTGACCTATTTATGCATCTAATACCTTGTCCTTCTTTAATATCCTTCAATGCTGATCCTTCTTCTCTTCACCAAGTTGCACTGTTCGGAACCAGTACTTCCTTCAGTTGAATCTTTAGCTGCTTGAGGTATATATAGGTTGTAGTTAGGAAAGTAAATCTCAGATTTACTTTCCTCCTTTCTTTCACTTTCCGACTGCTTCTTCTTTGCAGACCACTATCCTAACAACTTCAAGTCTGCAAACTATCTTTGGAAAGAAACATACTTCACAATGATATAATGCTCATGCTCATGCACTTGGTAGATCTGCACTTCAACAATGTTGTTGCAGATCCACACTTCAATATAGAACCAGATCCGCACTTCAAAAATGTTGTTGCAGATCCGCACTTCAATATAGAACCAGATCCACACTTCAATATATATAAACACTGTTCTTGATTTAACCTTTTTCTCACTGTAACTTCTTCAATATAATACGTACTTCATCTGGTGGATAATCCGCATTCTTATTTCAATTAGTCGCGGAAATTATTACAGTAAGATATCACCGTAATGTATATCTCTTAAACCGGCATGTAACTTGTCATAGATCTGTACTAAGGCCTGTCCAAAATCCGCTTTAAACTCGTACTATTATCCGCATTTAAACTTCAGAGATGACCGAAGCTTGTGTGTTAGAATGGTCCGCAGAACAGTGGTATTTATAGAGACAAATTCTTTGTCTCGAGGCCGACCATACCTTTAGTTTGAAAACTGACTTATCTTGTTGATGAAGGCCGACTTCAATATTGTGCTTTAGGCCGACTATAATCCAGCATTGTAGCTTATCTTCCAGCGTGTATTGAGAGTTGAATAAATCATCCTTCCATAATTTATTTGACAAGGTCTTGGAGCATATACTAGACTAGATTCTTCATACACATATGACACTAAATTACATTTTTACCTAGAAAACAAAACCCTAGATAGACATCAAGAAGAAATCTAGAGACCTATAGCAAGTACAACAAAATTACATTTTATTATGTTTGTCTTCTTCTTTACATAAATACATAGTCAACATGAAGATCGATCTAGTAACAATTTTCAACAACCCATAACTCTGCATATTGTATGTACATTTGAGTGGTTTTCCAGTCCCATAACTCTGCCTCTCTACCCCTATTTTGAAAAGCATGAAATGCTCTCCAATCCCCCAAAGTTCTTTTCTTTCGACAACCATCCCAACCTAGATCTATGTTGAAGTCAATTTCGAGGTATTTGTAATCCACAACTTCCAGATTGTTTCCTTCAAGTAGAACTTATGTTGGTTATGTTTTCTTTTATTAGAGAAAACCACTACTTTCGTTTTGCTAATATTGACTTGCATTCCCATCCTTCTACAAAAATGTTTAAGGGAGAGCAAGTGTTCTTGAAAACCAAGAGAAGATTTAGCAATTAGAATAAGGTCATATGCATACAAAAGAAGCCTTATAACAAACTTTCCCAAATGGATACCGTCACTCCCTTGCGAATTTAGCCACTCTTTGTGCTTATCGATATATAAACCAAAAGGGGTAGGAGACAATGGGCAACCTTGCTTGACCCCGATATCACTCCTAAAACTTTCAGAAATGCTTGCTGAAGTTCTAATTTTGACTTTTAGCTATTCATATAGCCTATGCAGAGTTGCTCTCAAATGCCTAGGAACCTTAAGTTCCTCCATTTTGTGCCAAAACGTATCCCTAAGGACCGTGTCAAAGGCTCTTCTGAAATCAACAAAACAACAAAAAGCTTCGTCATTTTTCTCCCAATTTTTTTCAATGATGTGCCTTAAAGTTATAGATGGGCTTCTATTCTTTGTTGACATGGTGAATGCAAGACTGCACATCATAGGCTATTACACGGGTGATTTGGCCAGAAGTTTGACACTTGAATTAAATAAGCCCTATTTTTTAAGCAAAAATTTAAAATAAAAATAAAATGGATTTTAACCAAATTTCGGGCTTGTAGATGGACATGGCTTAAGAATGGAAAATAATTTAGCAAATTTGGGGAATTGGTTTTATAGGACAATGTGAAAAGTCACAAGATTGCTGGAAAAAAAAAATGGTGGGCCTTATGCAAGTATTTTGGAAAAGTTAAAAAATTTGGTTATTTTATGTTATGACACTATAGTAGAGAAGAGTGACTAAGAGATAACAACAGTTTGAGTTTGTGTTCTGCCCCATCTCACTGGCCTACCATGATTTGTATAACAACTACTCCCATTATTATATATATTTAATAAAATAATAAAATAATGAGTCCTTTTTTAAACTTCTGTTATACTGATAAAAAAAAAATCCATAAAGCTTTTTTGTTTTGTTTGCAATGATATAATATAGACCTTATATTGTTGTGCTAAACAATAAATAAATGCATAAACCTACATCTTTGCTACCTCGTGCTTTTGTTATTTTCATGGCTTATTAAAACTTCGCTATTTTGATACACTGGTGTGACAATTACTTTTGTGTTAATGGATTTTTTTTAATTGGTAACAATGTGAATATTATAATTATAATAAAATCTCATTTCACGATCATTTGGTTTTCCAGTGTGATGGACACCCGCTTGTTCGTTAATAGCCTTCTGCACGACAGTACAATAATATCAGAAAATATAAAAAAAAGGTTTTTTTCTCGATGCTCTGGTGTCCAACTGTTTCGATGTGGCGTTTGGTAATTGACCTTTTCACAACAATCAACATGAATATAAAAAATTCTACAAAGTTTCCTTTAAATGAAACTTTCGATGATCCAGTGTAACAAAGATCTAACTGACTATTAACAGAGTTTTAAACATGAATATCAAGTTTTTTTTTATAAAGGCTCATTTCAATGAAATCTTAGTATTTGGTGTTCCGGTGTGACACATAAGCATGCCACATTTATTCCTATCATCCAATTATTAATTGACTTGTGGCAGTTGCTGACATGTCCACTAACATGTGGCAATTGCTTATGTGGACATAGACATGTGGCATGTATTTATGTATTTTTGGTAGCCTAAAAACATCATATTCGGATGTCATGTGTCTTCCACCTGGCATCAATACGTCATTGTTCCTTGGGTCATGCTTCCATCATTCTTCAAAAATCTTTGTTATATATGTTTGGGTTAGTATATACTAGAGCACTAGAATATTGACAAACCCTAGGTAACTAGTATCATTAATCAAGATTAATTAAGCTTTAATTCAATATTAGCATTGTAATTAATTTAGATTAATATTTTTTTTTCTAAGTAAGATTAAATTTTATTAGTGTAACATAATGTACATGGAGGCACAGGCCTCTACAGCTCAAGCCTGAATCAATGACCTAATTCGCAAAAAAACAACAAAAATGAGACTACCCACGTAGGGGAAACCAGTCCAAAGAGAGTTTGGTTTGCTGCCTCGCGTGAGGAAACCAACGTTATACAGACAAAACTTAGGAATTGTTTGCTGATTGTGCCAAACATAGATAGCAAAATTTAACAGGACCTTGTGATCAAGGACCTTGATATTAAAAACAATAGACCAGAAAAAACCTGGGAGCCTAGGTGTCATGAGGGGTAGGAGGAGTCTCTTCTACAATGAGACACCTATATTCGTCGGCATCGGTGGCCTGCAAATCCTGGGTGGCAGGTGCTGCATGCCGTGGCTCCATGGTCTCACCATCTTTGCCCGTGGCCTGTTTTCTCTTCTTCTTGCCGTCCTTGTTATTTCCAGAGCTGCTGCTGCTGTCCGAGCGCGAATTGTGATTGCCTGAGTTAAGGTTACCCTCAACGTCCGCAGAGGAGTCGAAGTCACGGCGTGAGAGCTTCTGAAAATTGAGCGGACGGAGGATGGAAACCTCAACAGGCTCCTCCCTGAAGGAAACCGAAATGGTGGCGACGACACGGGGACGGTCCAAGGAGCAGTGGAAGTGGAATTGAGCAGAGCTAGAGGTTTGCGGGGTGACAGAGGAGACCAGACGGGGCAAAGGTGGTGGAAAGGTCGCTGTGGCAGAAGGCTGAGCCGAATGATGGGGTTGACCAACCAAGCGGTCGTGCCCACTGCGGGTGGCAGGATACCGGCCCAAGGAATGCTCCAGGGAAGAGGACGAAGTATCATAATAGGAAGAGAGCGACGAACGAGCAATGCGACCTCTGCTGCTGCCACGCCTGCATCGCATGCGATGCCTGAGACGAGGCATAATGGCACAGTAAGGGTGGAGGTTGCTCAGGGCTGAAGAAGAAGCAGGGCGGTGGTGCCACAGAGACGGAAGCTCAGAGGTGGTGGTGAAACCAGAGGCAGCAGAGAAATTCAAATGATAGAGGACGCTCTACGAGTAGTGATAGCCAGGGAGGAATTCAATACAACAACGAAGGCTACAATGTTTCCTGTTGGCGTGTGGGAGCTCGGCTCCGTGACATCAGGGGGGCAGTAGCTTCGCAGAGGTTGAGACAGGGGAGGCATATAACCAGGCGGACGAAAAACATAACCAGGCGGGAGAGGAAGGGTCTCCATTTTGAGGCGGAGGTAGCAGCCTCGACTTCTGCAGCGAATTGAATGTTGATCAGGGTTATGGCTAGAGCACTTAAATGCTCGCTGGTGGAGCTTGTGGGTGGCCATGTGGCCATGCCACGCACCAACCCAACAACCCATCGCCGTAGAGCCCTCATAAATCCCCCGCATCCGGGAAATTTAGATTAACATTAATCAATGTATGGTTAAAAAAATGGTTCGGCCTGAAATTTATATAGTGTAATGATAACAAGTATCGTGTAATTAAATTTTCGGTTTTTTTTTTTTAATTTTTATTTATTTATTTATTTTTTTCTCAGGCCAAATGAACTTGATAACTATTAAAAATATCAAAAGTCTGCGTTCACCACTCATTCTGCATTTTTGCAAGTGTTTCATTGTTGAGGTTCAAGATTTTTCAAAATTAATCCTTGTAGTCAAATGCTAAATTTTTATTTCGAGCGGATCTAAGTTTATAGTTGCTTAGTTTTAAATTCATTTAGTAGAATAATTTAATTATTTTTATAGCAAAACTATTATTTTAAGTTTGTTTTTAGCCATGTTATACAAGGTTGAGAAAAATGCCTATGAAAGGTAAAGAAAAGTAGCAAAAGATTGACGACCCTCTTGAGGATGACGAAAGTAATCCCAATTCAACTCTTTTTTTAGGCACCTCACATAAATTGGCATAAAATGCAAAAGTTGGAGTGAAAATTTTGAGTTGTTGGAAAAAGGCGATTTCTCAAAAGAGGAAGAAGAAATTGCTAATGGTTTTGTTGACATTCGATGCTTAACCCTTCACAAGATTGCAATCTGGACAACTGTCATTCAATATTCAGACATGGTATGTTGGAGAATTTCCCATGTTGTTATTCAAACCCATATTTTTGTAATTGACAAACAAAAGATAGTAGGTTCTTTTTGACCTAAAGATCTTGAAATTGTTAGAAAATCAGAAAGGCAGAAATATTTTCTTATACTTGATAATTACTTGTGTAATTCTTACTTATTATCTTTTGTGTTCTTCTTTTAGTTCATCAAGCAATTATCAAAAACATATGAAGATCAGGGATACCAAATGTAGGCGAACAACTAGGGAAAAACCCCACTCTAGGGGAAAACCTAGTCAACAATTCTTCCTTCAATAGTTTCATGAGACAATCCAAGACTTCTTGACTTAGACATAAATTTCCTCCAATCACCAAGTCAGCCATTTCCTTCTTTTGTAGATGATAACCTTCCAACACTATCTTCGACCTTGAATAGCAACAACAACAACACTTCGATGCATCCAAAAATTCGATCTAGTAGCAGCAACAACTTCGACCTAGCAACATTGAACTGGAAACAACAACTGAACTTCGACCTAGGTGCAACACTTCAACCTTGAAGCAGTACTTCGACCTTGAAGCAACACTTCAACCTTGAAGCAGTACTTCGATGCATCAATAACTTTGATGCAGCAATATCTTCGATCTTGATGCAAAATTTTTGATCTAACAACAAAAAAATTGATCTTCAAGTATTGGCCTAGAAAATTCTCACGTGTGAGAGAGACGACCCAGAGAAACTTCGATCTTGTGATCCTCCTTATCCTTCTGCAATTTCACTCTTTTTTGCCGCCTCTTCTTAGATATCAAACTTGTGTGAGTGATTCTCTCCAAATGAATCGAACTACAATGTACATATACCCTTTTCTAGAGCTCAAGTTCCTTCATGTAGGACGACTTGAACAGGTAAGGGATGACCTAGTGTGGAGGTGACAAAATTCATTTTTGACTAAAAAAAATTCTTTTTACATGATTCAAAAGCCCAAGAAGGGTCTCATTAAAGATCTAGAGTTTCAATACATAACACAACAAACCCTAATTTACCAAAACTTAAAAGGTTTTGGATTTCAGACATCGCCATCCAAACATAAAAGTTTATGGTTTCCATAACCTTACCAAAACCCCAAACATGACATCATCAAATCTTCAAACATCAAAAATAACATTTTCTTAGACTTTACCAATAAACATCAAGTCCTTTTCTTCGCAACATCAAGTCATTTTCTTCACAACTTTCTTATCTTTGGAAATTGGTGAGGGATCCCTCTTAATCCAATCTCGAGGGATACCTGTAACCTTATATAAACAATTCAAAAATGTTTTTCTAAATCATGTTAAACCTACAAATACTAGAAATAAAAATTACAAAATGAAAACAACTAAAGCTTAGAGTAAAGCACCTAGTAGTGTAATTCCCTTATTTCTGATTCTTCGGTTTTATTCTTCTTTGGAGTTCCTTCTTCGACAACATTAGCTTAATCCTTTTTCCTCTTATTATTCTTCGTATTTCTGGAAACTCAATTTTATAGTGAAACATTTTATGGCATTGGTAGCATTCTATCTTGATAGGTCAACCTTCCTTCTTGGCCCTTTAGATTTCTTGAAGTTTCCTTTCTTGCGATGATCGGAGTAGGAATTTGAAACTTTCTCTTCTTCATTGTCGGTTACTAATGAAATTCTCATTTCTTGTTGGTTGCAAGCATTCCATAATTCCTCAAATGAAGAATTTTCTCTCTAGCTGTTGACCCCTAAAGCAAAAGCACTCCAAGTGGGTGGCAATCTATTAAATTTGGAAATTAGGGCCAAACTCCATGTTGTACTGCTAATATGATGGAGATAATATTTTTGTAGGATTCCTCTTTATGAGAGGTGCAAGATTGATCTAAAGATCATCTTGTTTGGATGAGAAGAACGTGTATTTTGAATTTATTTTTCCACACATGTGCAAATTGTCAAGGTCGGCCATAATTGTAATGTAAGCTCACAAGCCCCAATAGATGTGTCACACTCTCACAATGATGGATATAAAAAGGAGATAATGATGCTAATTTCATCATTCACTCATCTCACACATATCTCTCTCATCTGATCGGTTCGTACAACCGCAGAGGCTTCTCTCTCCTCCACACATGTGAAAACATGAAGCTACAATTTCAAAATGGTTTAGGGAAAATCTGGACAACGTTGACTAATGTTGACTTTGGGTCAAGCTTCATCGTTTGACTGTGTTTTTGAGGTAAGAATTTCGATCTGGAGAGGTCATAGCTGGAGGCACAGAAATCAAGGTCAAATGTTGACCTTCACTAGTTTGACTGCAGAATTTGGACTTTTGTGTTGACTCTTTTGTGAGTTGTTTTTTGCGCTGTGTGTGACACCGAAGAAGGGACAAATTTGACCAAGTTTGATTGAGCCTGATTGGAGGTTGAAGGGCTAGTTTGACCAAAAAAGTCTTTACTGGCTAGGGAATCATGTTCACTATTGTAAAAGACATTCTCTCTCTCTCTCTCTCTCTGCTGAATAAGAAGAATTATACAAATTATTGTCTCTTGTCTTGTCTTGTATTCTGTCGATTTATTTTATGTTCTATCAACATTTACTTTCAATGATTATGTGATTGCAAATCTGTAATTGAATTGGGCTAATTGAGCCTCCATCAAATGCACCTGCATGGTATGTATTCAATACTACTATTCTCAATAATAATATAATTCTTGATTTTGATGAATTGTTGATGAGATGCACTCAAGAGGAGACAAGGATGATGTAGAGAGACCATCCATCTAATGGGAATGGAAATGACCCTATTGCCTTCACCGCTCATGCAAAGAAGAGGAATAATGCTGGTCTAAGAAATCAAAATCATGGAAGAGCGGGTGCCAAAGGAAGAAAAGGAAGATGTTACACTTGTAACAAGTTTGGTCACCATGCAAGAGAGTGCCCTAATAGAAGGGAATCTCTCAGAGATGATGACAACAACAACTTCAGGGGGAATGGAAATCAAAGGAACAACAGATTCAAAGGAAAAATGAAGGCTCTCTTTGATCTAAATGGGAATGGAAATGGTCAACCTTTCAAGAGGTCAAGAAATTCCAGGTACGATGAATCTAATGTTGTTGATAAGAAAAATGAATATATTCTTATATCTGGCCTCTCTACTGCATCACCTTCTGACACCCTAGACAATTGGTTGATTGATAATGGTGCCTCAAGGCACTTCACTGGATATAAGGAAGCCCTCCCTGATTTAATATAAAATGATACTAATTTGGAGATTATCCTTGGAGAAAATGCCACCTATCTCGTGAAAGGGAGAGGGACTGTGACCCTTCATCTAAATCAAGGTCAAGTCCTCCGTTTTTAAGATGTGTTGTACGTACCTGAATTGAAGAAGAATCTAGTGTCTATCTCGGCAATAGAAGAAAAATGTTTCAAGGTGGAATTCATCGATGGAAAGGTACACATTTGGAAGAGGAAATTCAAAGAAACATTCACTCTCATTTCAAGGTTTACACACTCTATTAGGTTGGAGGAAGTCTGCTGGGGGCCAGGACATGTGACACAACTCTTCAATCCAAGCTATGGCACAGGAGGTTTGCACACCTTCATTACAAAGCCCTTCCCGAAGAAAGGAAGGTGGTGACAAGGATTCCCAATTTCAAAGATGATCATGAAGGTGTATGTTAGGGTTGTGCCAAAGGAAAGCATACAAGGGGACCATTCCCCTCATGTGTCTTGAAGAAATCTGATATTTTGCAATTGATACATTCTGATATATCTGGTATGTTGCTCGTAACATCCTTGGGAGGATGCTTATATTATATCACTTTTATATATGATTTCTCCCGCAAGACTGGGATTTACTTTTTGAAGAAGGACGAAGCATTCAAGTGGTTTTGTGCTTTCAAGGCCTTGGTTGAAAATCAAACAGGGAATAAGATCAAAATTTTGAGGACCGATAATGGAACTGAGTATGAGTTGAATGAATTCAATGACTATTGCAGGGAAGCTGGCATTAAGAGGGAGACCACCACTGTGTATACTTAAAAAAAATGGTGTTGCTGAAAGGAAGAATAGAACCATTTTGGAAGCTGCCCGTGCCATGATATATGACCAAGGTCTTCCAAAGTTCTTATGGGAAGAAGCTGCCAACATCGTTGTGTATGTTCAAAATAGATGCCCACATTCTGATTTGGACTCCAAAACTCCCGAAGAAGTCTTCTCTGGTAAGAAGCCCGATGTCTCTCATTTTAGAGTTTTTGGAAGTCCCGTTTATTTTCATGTGCCGAAAGAAAAGAGAAGCAAGTTGGATGCTTCTAGGAAGAAGGGAACGTTTATGGGCTATAGTGAAACCTCAAAGGCATATAGAATCTATGCGCCTGGTCAAAGAGAAGTGGATATATGCCATGATGTCACCTTTGACGAAGATGCAACCGTTAGGAAAGTCAGGGATCTTCCTATCTAAAAGGAAGACAAAAAGAAGAAGAAATTGGAAGACAGGAAGAACCGAAGGATGAACCGATGCATAATGTTGAAGGTACGATGGATCCTATACATCCACCATCTTCAAATAAAAGAAGACCCTCATGGCTTAGAGACACTCTCGAAGATGTTGAGGGACGTATTTCTCCAAGGGGAACATTCCGTGAAAGTAAGAAGCCAAATAGGTACCAAGGGTACCTAGTAAACATGAAGACTATTGTACAATCTGAGCCCGTGGCATTTGAAGAAGCCGTGAAGCATCAAGTTTGGAAGGATGCTTTGCACGAGGAATATGAGTCCATCATGAAGAATGATGTCTGGATGTGGTCCCTAGATGGAAGGAAAAATTTGTTGTCACCTCGAAATGGCTCTACAAGATCAAGCATGGAACCGATGGAAGTGTTGAAAAGTTCAAGGCAAGGTTTGTTGCCCGAGGCTTCTCCCAGAAGGAAGGCATATATTATGATGAATTATTCGGACCTGTTACCTACTACGCCACCATCCGATTGATCATTTCCCTTGTTGCAACGCAAGGGTGGACTCTCCATCTGATGGATGTAAAGACTGCCTTCTTACATGGTTCAATCAAGGAAGAGGTCTATGTGAAACAACCTCTGGGGTTTGAAGTCCAAGATAAAGACACATATGTATGCATGTTGAAGAAAGCCCTCTATGGGTTGAAGCAAGCCCCCAGGGCTTGGTATGAGAGGATTGATAGCTACTTGATGAAGTTGGGCTTTAGTTGAAGTGATGCTGATCCAAACCTTTATTTTAAGGTTGATAATGGCAAGCCTCTCATTCTGGTTCTCTATGTGCATGATCTCTTCCTGACAGGTGCTGAACCCGTTAGAGGAAATTTCAGCCTAAAAGTGGCCTCCTAAGGAAAAATAATAAAATAATAGTTAAAATAATAAATAAGAGTTATGAATTTTGGAGGGAAAACAAGAAAACTACTTTTTAAAATAGTATTTTCGACTTATCTCCTTATAGGTTTACTCAAATTTCAAGTTTATACACATTATATGCAGAATTAAATTCCACATCCAACGAGTACCCATTATGCATACTTTTGAGAGGACCCACATTGATAAAAATTGCAGATACATTAAAAAACGTGTTAAAACACACTTTTTTAATGTATCTGCAATTTTTATCATGGTGGGTCTTCTCAAAAGTATGCATTGTGGTACATGTTGGATGTGGAATTTAATTCCACATCTAATGAGTGCCTAAACTTGAAATTTGAGTAAACCTATAAGGAGATAAGCCAAAAATACAATTAAAAAAATAGTTTTTCTTCTTTTCCCTCCAAAATATTTACATGTACGTCTTTTTAAATTTAAATCATTTTGATTAGTTTATATATTATGACATGGAAATTACATGAAAATTTCATGGGCAATTTTAGGCTGAAATTTCCTCTAATGTCTCATTCATAAATGTAAGAGGGAGATAGATTTTGAGTTCGATATGAAGGACCCAGGAGTGATGCACTATTTCCTAGGCTTGGAGGTCTTGCAAAAGCTAGGCGAGATTTTCCTTTCTCAAGGAAAATATGTTGTGAAGCTGTTGGAGAGATTTGGGATTGTGGACTGCAAGTTCGTGACTAATTCGATGGAACTTAACTTTGAGAAGTTGTGTTGAAGTGTGGCTATGCCCGAGTTGGGAAATCCCACTGAGTATCGTCAACTCGTGGGGGCCTTGATGTTCTTAGTGAACTCATGTTCGGATATATGTTTTGCAGTGAAAACGTTGAGTCAATACATGGTCGAGCCTCACCACATTCACTGGATTGGTGCCAAGAATATCTTGAGATATCTTTGGGGCTGAGATACACTGTCAAGAGTATGAGGCTCCATGGATATACCGATGCTGACTGGGCAGACAGTGTGGTGGATCGTAAGAGCACATCTGGATGTTGCTTCACTCTAGGTTCTGCTTCGATCTGTTGGATGAGAAGGAAGTAGAAATTGGTTGCTTTGAGCACCGCCAAGGCCGGATACATTGCAGCAAGTATGGCCTGTTGTGAAGATGTTTGGTTGAGAAACCTCTTTAGTGAGACATGTGCTGGATACCACCGTGATACTTTGTGATAATCAAAGTGGGATTCCTCTTTTTGAGAATCCCATGTTCCACGACCGATATAAGCATATTGATATTACATACCACTATGTCCGGGACATGGTACAATGAGGCACCATAAGGCTCCATCACATTGGGACCGATGAGCAGGTTGCAGATACTCTCATGAAGACCTTGGGGAAGGTAAAATTCTTAACCTTCCGTGAGAAGCTTGGTATCATGGACAAACCCTATTGTGAGGGTCCCACTTGAGTTGGACTATGAGCTTTGGGAGCTCCAGGGGGCTTGGGGATAACTACTTGGAGCTATAAGCAACCACATGGCTAGGTTCTCCTTACCTTGTTGGTGTGCTTCTTCCCCACCGTTATGATATTGAGCTGGTTCACCCTCTCTTTGATCTATGCGCCACATACATCCTACCCATGTAGTCCGGGACTCATGGGAAGTACCTCTCATTTGGCTAATGAGTTCGGAAATGAGGATAGAGACCAATAGCATTACCGATGGACGCATCAGGTATTGTCGTACTCTGTATGTCTAGGATGGTATGTGTCCAAAAACTTGATCTTGGATCAAGTATGATGAGGTTATTACCTCTAAACTGAATTCGTGTCAGTATGTGACTCACTCTTGAGTTTGGATGAGGTTTCTACCTCTAAAACTAACTTCGGGTTAGTGGAGAGTGGCAAAGTCTTTATCGCTCACTCTCGATGATATTTTCTTATGATTATTCTATAGCAGAGAAGAGCCAGCAAAGGAGAGACAACATGATGACACAATATTGCATGATGATGATGATAGTACATGATGGTACTGGATGATAGGATTGCACAAGTGGACAAATGGAGTTAAACCTAGTTGAGAGGGAGTGTTAAATTTGGAAACTAGGGAAAAAATTCATGTTGTACTGCGCATATGATGGAGATGATATTTTTGTTGGATTACTCTTTCAGAGAGCTGCAAGATCGATCTAAAGATCATCTTGTTCAGATGAGCAGAACTTGTATTTTGAATTTATTTTTCCACACAATCAAATTGTCAAGGTCGGCCAGAATTGTAATGTAGACTCACAAGCCCCAAAAGATGTGTCACACACCCATTGTCATGGATATAAAAAGTAGAGACATGATGCTCATTTCATTATTCACTCATCTCACACATCTCTCTCTCATCTGATTCGTTTGTATAGCCTTAGAGGCTTCTCTCTTCTCCACACTTGTGAAAACAAGGAGTTGCAATTTCAGACTGGTTTAGGGAAATTCTTAACAACGTTGAAAAGCGTTGAATTTATGTCAACCTTCATCGTTTGAGTGCGTTTTTGAGGTAGGAAGTCCAATCTAGAGAGGCCGCATCTGGAGGCACAGAAATTAAGGTCAAGCGTTGACCTTGACCGCAACGTTGACTAGCTTAACTGCAGAATTTTGACTTCTACGTTGACTGTTTTGTGAGTTGTTTTTTGGGCTGTGACACTGAAGGAAGGATGAATTTTACCAAGTTTGACTGAACCTGATTGGAGGTTGAAGGGTTTGTTTGACCAACAAAGTCTTTGTTGGCTAGGGCATCATGTTGACTGTTGTAAAAGACATTTTCTCCCTCTCTCTTGAATAAGAAGAATTATACAAATTATTGTCTCTTGCCTTGGCTTGGCTTTTATCGATTTATTTCATGTTATATCAGCATTTACTTTCAATGATTATGCGATTTCAAATCTGAAATTGAATTGGGCTAATAAGAAGAAATATTGAAGTAAACTTCTCTAAGCATAGAACAAACCATGGTTAACTAAAATTAACACAATCCCAAAAATGCAACAAGCACTAGCTATTTTTCTGATCCTACCTCATATGTGGCTTGAAGGTCATCTCTAATTCTAGATATCCTTAAAAACAAGGAAGCCACAGTCTCATCCTTTGTCATTTTTGTGGTCCTTAGTTCATTTGTAAGACTTGTGACTTGACCAATGTTCTTGATGGTGAACAATTTTGATAAAGCTTCATACATTTCTCGAGCAGAGTCTATGTTGGAAATGTATGGGACAAGACTATCCTTTACGCCTTCTACCATAAGGCTCATAGCCAATATCTCTAACTCTCTAAACTTCACTTTATCTGCATCATTGGATCCTTCGATAGGTTTCTTCACTTTTCCTTTGACTAGATCCAGGACTTTATTCTTTTCAAGGATGGGGTCAATCCTTTTCTTCCAAGCATTGTAGTTTAATGCTCCTTCTAGTTTGTTCTCTCCCTTTATAATGTTATACATTTTCCTTAGAGATAGTAGGCTTATTTCCTTATATGATCCCCTTTGATGATCCTTTATTTAAGTTCTTGAGATTCCTTATTCCCCTTTCAATAGATCTACAAGCTGCTTTTTTCCTCCTTCACCTTAGCTCTGATACCATGTTAGAAAATCAGAAAGGAAAAAATATTTTCTTATAATTGATAATTACTAGTGTAATTCTTACTTATTACCATATATGTTATTCTTTTATTTCATCAAGCACTTATCAAAAAATATGAAGATCAAGGACACCAGAAGTAGGCAGACATCGAGGGAAAAATCCCACTCTAGGGGAAAACCCAGTCAAAAATTCTTCCTTCAATAGTTTCACAAGAGAATCCAAGACTTCTTGACCTAGACACATACTTCCTCCAATAACCAAGTCAACCCTTTCCTTCTTTAGCAGATGTTAACCTTCCAACATTATCATCTACCTAGAATAGAAGTAGCGACAACAACAACAACACTTCGATGTAGCAGAAACTTCGATCTATTAGCAGCAACAAATTCGACCTAGCAGCGACTGGCAACAACAATTGAACTTTGACCTAGGTGCAACACTTCGACCTAGGTGCAACACTTCAACCTTGAAGCAACACTTCTACCTTGAAGCAGTACTTCGATGCAACAACAACTTTGATGAAGAAATATCTTCAATCTTGATGCAACAATTTCGATCTAGCAGCAAAATTTTTGATCTTCCAGTATTTGCCCAGTAAATTCACACATGTGAGAGATATGACCCAGAGATAATTCGATCTTGTGATCCTCCTCCTTCTGCAACTTCACACTTTTTTGCTGCCTCTTCTTAGATATCGAACTTGTGTGAGTGATTCTCTCCAAATGAATAGAACTACACTGTATATATACCCTTTTCCGGAGTTCGAATTCCTTCATGTAGGTCGACTTGAACAGGTAAGGGCTGACCTGGTGTGGAGGTGAAAAAAATCATTTTTGACTAAAAAAAATTATTTTTACATGATTGAAAAGCCCAAGAAGGGTCTCATTAAATGTAAAATGACTCTAATTACTCAGTATAAATCCTAGAATTCCTCAATGGGGACTTTGACCTAAAACATGATGACCCAAGCATGAAATCCATGCTTTAATAATTGTAATAATTAATAAAAAAATATTTTTCTTTCTTTTGATAAATACATTTCATGAACACCAAACCTAACTACATTCTTCAACATAAATTACCTAAAGTTGAAGTTAGGGTTGATGATCAATTCCTTAGTGAATTCATGAATAAGGAGGTCATAACAATAGAAATAGAAATGGTAGAACTTATTAGGGATTGGTGATATGAGGATGTTGATTTTAAGATTAAATCAAGCAATTCTACCCATACCACATGAAAGTGGCCCTTGAAATAGTTGTTGCAATGTTGTGCAGACTTTATGTAGAACCTAATTCACTTCACTTTAAACTATAATGAGTATATTTGTTACATAAAGTATTAGAAAAACCGAGAATAGTTTCAATTGGGCAGTGATTTTATCAAACAATTTGAAGAAACATGTTAAGAAGATATTGTCAGCTCCTTTGCTTTTATCCCACAAATTTACATGTCTACATATTTATTTGATGCAGTTTGTGCAAGAACACCCTTTCCTTTAATGGTTTGGAGTTGTTTTCTTGTAGAAAAACCCATTCATTTATATTGTTGCAAACTATGGGATGTCAAAGCAAAGGATTGATTTTATGTGATTTGCAACAACTTCATGATTCCATTACATGAAATTTTATTCAGCCATACACCTCTCGGATTTTAAGATTAAAGCAAGACAATTCTACCCAGACCACATGAAAGTGGCCCTTGCAATAGTTGTTTCAATGTTGCGCAGACTTTATGGAGAACCTAATGCACTTCAATTTAAACTATAATGAATACCTTTGTTACATAAAGTATTAGAAAAACCGAGAATAGTTTCAATTGGGCAGTGATTTTATCAAACAATTTAAATAAAAATGTTAAGAAGATATTGTCAGCTCCTTTGCTTTTATCCCACGAATTTACATGTCTACATATTTATTTGATGCAGTTTGTGCAAGAACACCCTTTCCTTTTAATGAATTGGAGTTGTTTTCTTGTAGAAAAACCCATTCATTTATATTTTTGCAAACTATGGGATGTCAAAGCAAAGGATTGATTTTATGTGATTTGCAACGACTTCATGATTCCATTACATGAAATTTTATTTAGCCATACACCTCTCGGATTTTATCGGAAATTTAATCAAATTCAGAAATATCATAATAAAACTTAATGATTTCTCCAATATTATCAAAGCCAAATTGTCTGAGCTTAAAGCTGCACATGATCCTTTTGAGAAATTAAAGAACTAGCAGATAAAGCGTAAATTGGCTCCAACAAGTATTCGAAGAGTTTCAGAGGAAGTAAAACTCTACAAGTTATTTTAGAAGTTGTCTGTCCAGGGTACATAATAGCTCAGATGACAGTTTTTTGTTGGAATTTGGTAAAATAAAATTCAAAAAATCAGGTAGTTGCAGTATTTGGAATCCATTTTTGATAGTGGAAATGGATTCAACACTATTAAAAACCCTTAAGGCACCCAAAATACTGAATTTTAACAACTGAAAACAAGATCTAATAAAATCTTTACCAATTTTTTTCAAAATCTCTGCCAAATTCTAGACCATTTTGTTACTTTTTTAGACTACGACGTTATTTTACATAATTGGTTGTGCAAATTGGAATATGTGCAAGGCTTGGTCTAAGATTCAATTAGATACTGTTCAACTCTTTGGGATAGTACAATGTACATAATTATTGATTTTGATATGCCAAATGTACAATTTCTTGGAGAAACGATCCTAAGCAATCACATACAAGAATTATACATATGGTATATCGAAGTTATTAATCAGTTTCTTATTAATTCATTGACATGCTTCAAAATGATATATAACTTCTTTCTTAATTTCGTGGATAAATTGCTAAAATTGTTGGCAAAGTTTATTGTTGTGAAATCAATATGGACGAGTCAACCCTAAATGTAATCTCAAATGTCTTGGAGACTCGTTCTCAATGGAAACTTACATGGAAGATACCGAGAAGCAAAAAAACAATATATCAAGGAAATGATCTTTAAAATATTGTAACAGAATCTTAATTTCGAATTACTTTATCTTCCTTATTATTGCTCGATCAAATAAAGAGAAAGTTTTTGTTTTTTTGGTTACTTATTAATTTATTTATAGGGCTTTGTAATAATAAAGAGGGGTTGAAAATTCTAGAGAAGATGGACTTGTCCACTAATATTGTTTTTTCAGCTGTGTGGTACTTTTATTCTTCATTCAAGTTTTCTTAGAAGTAATTTTGAAAACTCTATTTATTTACACCATTGATAGGTAAGTATAGTAATCAAATATTGTTAAATGGACATCAACTATTTAAATGATGGAAAACTCATCATGTTGAAATTTGCAACAAGAAACGATGAAATTGGCATCCAAAAACAACACACACAATGGTGTGGGATTAGAGGTCACACAGTGATGGATCCTAGCGACACATTAGTGTGCAAGCCAATTTTTAAATAAATTGGAAAACTAATTGTAATTTTATCTCATAACAACTTGTAATAGTTAACTAAGTGCGATAGACTTAGTTAGCTCAACAATTTCAAGTTGAGGGTCAAAGGACAGACATGTAGAGTGATTCTATTATTAATAGGGTCCAGTTACAGTTATAGCACTAGTGTAGTGTGCGTGGGATCAATTAACTCACATTAATTGAGTTAAAATCAGTTTAACTAGTTCTAACTGATTGATGAGCTAGTGGAAGATCAAGTGAATTAAAATAGATTTAATTCACCAATAGTGATCTACCAAGTAACTGATGATTCACTATTTATAGCTGCATGCATGCTAATTCTGGTGGAGACCTCGTTGAGACAAAGGTTCAAGGAAAGTAAACTATCATTTGTATTTTTAGCAAACTGCCTAGATGTAGTTATATAACCACAGGAAGCCCATGATGAATTGCACAATCAAGGAAGACTGAATTTCCTATTTAATAGGGGTTTAATTCTCTAGGGATTGCATAAGCAGGGTAGGCTGAGGGTATGCTGATAATTGGCTATGTGTTCGTCCAATTTTGCCTAGATCAGTGTGAAGCAATTGGTAGAGTGTATGAGGTTGTGGTGATCACAAATACATTTTATTGTTTCATGATTCTTTGGCTGATTATACGATAAAGATGGAGGGGTTTTGAACAGTTTCTTTCCCCAGGAAAATCTAGTGTTGTGTATTGATTTACTTCTTTTTCTTACTTGCATGTGATTAAGCGACCGTGACTTATATTCCACAAATATTGTAGAAGGATTCAGTATATTGTTTTAGTACATTGCATGATCGGTTTGAGTCCATTGATATAATTTCTATATGGTATTATAGATTTGTTAGAGATTTTCTACATGGTATCAGAGCAGGATTTTTTTTGGGCGGCGAGTTTGCAGAGAATATATGAAAATTTTGATGCAAAATTTTCGAAAACAAATAGCATATTTGCATTCCTTGTGAAAAAATACCCAAATTGAAAAAAAAAATCTGCCGAATCGAAGCTTGGATGAGCGAGATATCGTCGATTTAAAATCAACTCTTTTTTTTTAGAAAATTTTGCGACGGTGGGGCAATTACAATGTGCGCGAGCTAGAAAAGGAAAGAAAGCCAAGGGAAAGATGTCCCAAGGAAAAGAGGGCAAAAGATACTTGTCCAAGATCAAATGTTTTCACTGTCAAGAGCATGGGCACTATGTTTCGAATTATCCACAGAAGGCAATAAAGAAGGAGCCTGCAGTTGCAGTGGGTGAATCATTGGCTTCACAGTTCGAACTTGATTATACTCTCATTGCATGCATGACCAACACTGTAATGGGATGCATGTGGTATCTAGACAACGATGCCTCGTTCCATATGACGGGGAATAGAGATCTCTTTAGTGACTTGGAGGAGAAGGACCTCCAACAAAACATAGAGTTTGGAGATGACGAGAGGTATAGCGCGATCGACATAGGTACACTTACCTTTCAGAGGGAGTCTGGCTTCCCTCTCAGACTAGCAGATGTTTTTTATGTTCCAGGCCTAAGGAGGAATCTTGTTTCCGTAGCGGTATTGGAAGACCGTGGTTATGAGGTGTTGTTTAGAAAAGGAAAACTTTTCCTTAAACACATCGCCACGGGACAGGTGAGCAGATCAGTTCAAGAGTCAAGAACTTGTATGCTCTCGAGCTTGAGGATGCATGCAAGGATTTGAGGAGCAAAGCAGTGGTTAATGACTTGGTGGTTGAGAGGGAGCAATTATCTCTCAACATGCAGCGTCAGCAGCAGTCTCAGAAGTTTGTGGAGCAACCACAATTGGATAAGAAGTGAGGAGACCGAGTGGAAGAGTCATTAGGGGAATTTTGAGGTCTAAAATGGGCCTCCTAAGGAAATAATAAAATAATAGCTAAGCCAATAAAATAATATTTATGAATTTGCAATTCACTTTTTGCACCACAATCCAAGTAACCATAGTTAAATTCAATTCAAAAGTTGTACCAAAATAAAATTAATAAAAAAATTGTATTGATGTGACTATAAATAAGAATGAGTTTTTGAAGAAAAAGTCATTATCATTAAACAAGTAATGCATTTGTCCTTTGTACTTAAATAACTTAAAATAAAATATAAATATAAATTTATAAATTCATAATTATATTATATGCTATTAATTAAAATTTATATTATTTAAATTGTATAATAACATATAATTAATATACTCTATAAAAATAATATAATATAATATAATACAATAAATGTATAGGGATATGCAATGTTTCTTTCAAGAAATATGAAATGAAAATAATATATTTTTATTCAAAAAATGTGAAATGACATTTATTATGAGTACTTTACTTTGACTTTAAAAATACTTAGAGCACTACCATGGTTAACCATGAGTTTTTATCCACCATTGAGAATGTGACACGTAAGTACCTTTAACTCAAGTAATGCCACCTCAACCATTAGGGATGATGTCATCGCCTAAAATGTGATTGGTTCTCATAAAGTGAATTTTGATTGTACATTTTCCTTAGGAGGCCCATTTTAGACTTCAAAATTCCCCTAATGCCACTCAAATAGAGACATCCAGGAGGGGGAAATTTCGATCCAGATGGGTGGAGGGAGTACATGCAGCTATACCTCCAGGTGTGAGGTGGGGCGATGTGTAGATATGATCCCAAGAAGAAATTTGGGCAGGGTCCATTGAGATGGTGTGTCTCATGGATCGAACCTAGCTATGAGGATCCCACAATATAGCAGTAGCACGAAGGATCAGTTAGATTGATTTAGTCAGATGTTAGGTGGACAAAAATCAGAGTGATAGGTGTCAGATACTGGAGTGCATATCAGAGTTGGCAGCAGTGCAGAGTGCATGGATTCATATGTCACCAGAAGTGCAGAGAGAGTGAAGTAGACATGTGCAATAGCTAGCAGTGGTCAGAAGACTCTGATGACAGATGCATTATACTAATTCAGTTGTTTGGAGGCTATTCAGTTTCAGGAGAGTTGCATGTGTGAACAACACTAGAGCAATGTTGCATGCAAAGCATTCCAAAGGTACCGGATCGGGACAAATTGATTCCTTTCTTGTTGAGAGGGAGTGTTGAAATTTGCAAAAATAAACAGTGAAATTGGAATCCAGAAACAACACACACACTGGTGTGGGATCACAGGTCACACAGTGATGGATCGTAGCGACACATTAGTGTGCAAGCCAATTTTTAAATAAATTGGAAAAATAATTGTAATATTATCTCATAACAACTTGTAATAGTTAACTACGTGTGATATACTTAGTTATCTCAATAATTTTGAGTTGAGGGTCAAAGGATAGGCATGTAGAGTGATTCTATTATTAACAGGGTCCAGTTGCAGTTGTAGCACTAGTGTAGTGTGAGTGGGATCAGTTAACTCACATTAATTGAGTTAAAATCAATTTAACTAGTTCTAACTGATTGATGAGCTAGTGGAAGATCAAGTGAATTAAAATAGATTTAATTCATCAGTAGTGATCTACCAAGTAACTGATGATTCACTATTTATAGCTGCATGCATGCTAATTCTGGTGGAGACCCAGTTGAGACAAAGGTTCAAGGCAAGTAAAATATCAGTTGTATTTTTAGCAAAATACCCAGATGCAGTTATATAACCACAGGAAGCCCATGATAGTAGGTTTTTTTCGACCTAAAGATCTTGAAATGATGTATAAATTGTTAGAAAATCAGAAAGGAAGAAATATTTTCTTATACTTGATAATTACTTGTGTAATTCTTACTTATTATCTTTTGTGTTATTCTTTTAGTTCATCAAGCAATTATATAAAACATTTGAAGATTAGGGACACCAAATGTAGGCGAACAAATAGGGAAAAACCTAGTCAACAATTCTTCCTTCAATAGTTTCACGAGACAATCCAAGACTTCTTGACTTAGACATAAATTTCCTCCAATAACCAAATCAACCATTTCCTTCTTTTGCAGATGATAACCTTCCAACACTATATTTGACCTAGAATAGCAACAACAACACTTCGATGCATCCGAAACTTCGATCTAGTAGCAGCAACAACTTCGACCTAGCAACATTATACTGAAACAACAACTGAACTTCGACCTAGGTGCCACAATTCAACCTTGAAGCAGTACTTCGACCTTGAAGCAACACTTCAACCTTGAAGCAGTACTTCGATGCATCAATAACTTCAATGCAACAATATCTTCGATCTTGATGCAACATTTTCGATTTAGCAACAAAAAATTTGATCTTCAAGTATTGGCGTAGTAAATTCTCACGTGTGAGAGAGACGACCTAGAGAAACTTTGATCTTGTGATCCTCCTTATCCTTCTGCAATTTCACTCTTTTTTGCCGCCTCTTCTTAGATATCAAACTTGTGTGAGTGATTCTCTCCAAATGAATCAAATTGCGATGTACATATATTATTTTCTACAGTTCAAATTCCTTCATGTAGGACGACTTGAACAGGTAAGGGACAACCTGGTGTGGAGGTGACAAAATTCATTTTTGACTAAAAAATAATAATTTTTACATGATTCAAAAGCCCAAGAAGGGTCTCATTATATGTACAATGAATCTAATGAATCAATATAAATCCTATAATTCCTCAATGGGGATTTTGACCTAAAACATGATGACCCAAGCCTGAAATCCATGCTTTAATAATTCATTGTAATAATTAATAAAAAATATTTTTTTTTCTTTTGATAAATACATTTCATGAAGACTGAACCTAGTTACATTCTTCAACACTCCATCTTAACTAGGGAGGTATTCATAATGACATATACAAGTACAAGGAAGATCTCAAAACATATGAACTATGAAGAGTTTAGGCACCACAATGCCATGGACTAGATTCCTAATTAGGGAAATCTATCCAAGGTCCTAAAATAGTTTAGGCACTCACGGTGCCACAAACTAGATTCCTGTCTAGCGAAATCTATCTGGGTGGTACTAAGATGGACTAAAGCTTTCAGCCTCTCTAGGTACCATCAGGCTTACTTGCTAACCATCAACCCAAGGATCCAGGTTTGTATTCCCGGTCAGAGCTCCATTACCAACACCACCCTCCCCACTTCAGGATCCAGATATCAACACATAATGTCGGCCAGATGTCCTCCCAAGCAATGTGTATCACACACAAATCCTCAACACTCCCGATTATTCAAATCGGTAGCAAATACTCCCCTCTCAAACTGATCGGTAACAAATATTTCCCGATCAAACTGATCGGTAACAACAAATATCTCTCGATAAAACTAATTAGTAACAAGCATGTAAAACATGCTATCAAACCTCTGAGATATTTACCTGTACAAACACAACCCCAATTAGTAAACTTTCAAATACTCATAATTAAACACAGACCTTTGGGGTCTTTCAGACATCTTGATGTTTCTTCACAACTTTTCAGAGTAGGACTTAGAGCCTTCCAAACGAATCTTGACAGAAGATTCAACCATACATCATCCTTTCCTACTTCACATGCAACAACATATTCTACAACCAGATCTTGTTTTCCTTCTTTTAGCAACACCTCAAAATGCATTCTCTAATTTCTTCTTCAAGGTATCCATCATGACTATACTATGTCGTCCCTCTCAACTTGGGGATATTTCTTCTATCCATACTCCCTCTTAACTTAGGGAGATCAACTTATTTCCATGACATCGAAGAATATTTCATGGCTTCCATCCTTCTTATCAAAGTCATCTTGATCATCATCATTCATATCATGCTTATTAATCAAATCAACTTTACTTATGAATATATTCAACATCTTGAATATTATGTACCTGCGCAACTTAGATAGAAAGTACAACCAAATACATAGAAGCATGAAGTTAACCATATCAGAATTAGATATAAAGTACATCCAAATGCATAGAAGCATGAATTTAACCATATCATAATCATACAATAATGGAAGCATTAGACTTTAGACACTATATAGCTAATCTTAGTTAGGTTCATAATAAAAAAAGACACATACTTATATACTTCAACTTCTTGTCCGGGTTTTTGTTATAGACCCTAAATCATATCAATAGCTTAATCAATATATCAATCTCATTATACCTAGGGATTGATTGTCTCTTTCAACGATATGACAAATTTTTATAACCTATAGAAAACCCTAGAAACAATTCAAACAAGTATAATTCAATAATGCATCTAACAAATTTCAGAATTCATATGTTAGACTTCCTACTAGGATTTAGTGCAAAACCCTAGATTTCATACATGAGCCATTAAGCTTCAACAATCAAAACCAATCACAACTCAATTTAAAGTTTCAATAACATGACCAGCTTCTACTCGGGTTTGTTGTAAACCCTAGATTCATCATCAAGGCTAAATAATATCATCTTAGAATATCAAACTTCGACTACAAATTACTTACAAACCCTAGGACTTATGACCATAAAAAATTAGGCCAACACATATACATATGTATGATTTCATATTCATGCACAAGCATATCATAACAACATATATCAAACACACTAAAGTTAGATATATAACAAACTTGAGCAAACAGACAAACATATGCCTAGGGTTTCATTCCTATAACATCATCTGAAATAAGGGTCTTGCTTATAAACCCTACCAAACCCTAAAGATCTAGAGTTTCAATACATAACACAAAAAACTCTAATTTACCAGAACTTAAAAGGTTTGGGATTTCAGACATCACCATCCAACCCTAAATTTTTATGGTTTCCATAACCTTACCAAAACCCCAAACATGACATCATCAAATCTTCAAACATCAAAAATAACATTTTCTTAGACTTTACCAATAACCATTAGTAGGCTAGGGTTTCACACATTTTCATCTACATACCGTTAAGTTAGGGTTTTATAGAGAACCTTGAAGGGTTCTACAAGAATGATCAAATATATGAGGAGGGTAGATTTATCTAAAGATCAAACACCCAATAAAGAATCTTTATGATTCAAGAGATATAGACACAACAATGTTAGTATTGTAGAATAGATTACCAAAAAGAATGAATATACCTTTATCATGAAGAGAACAAAGAATATAGTCTAAGGAATACCTTTTTTTCTTAACAAACCTTGTAATTATAATTCTTTGTCTTGTGAGGCCTTCTTCATAATTCTTGAGCATATCAGTAGGCTTTCCTAAACAAATAAAAAGAAATTTAATTAGCATCTAGTACAAACAAATCTAGATAAGTAAGGGAAACCAAATATGAAAAGGTAATACAAGGAGTAAGATACTTATCTTTGGAAATTGGCGAGGGATCCCTCTTAATCCAATCTCGAGGGATACTTGTAACCTTATATAAACAATTCAAAAATGTTTTTCTAAATCATGTTAAACCTACGAATACTAGAAATAAAAATTACAAAATGAAAACAACTAAAGCTTAGAGAAAAGGACTCAGTAGTGTAGTTCCCTTATTTCTGATTCTTCGGTTCTATTCTTGTTTGGAGTTCCTTCTTCGACAACATTAGCTTAATCCTTTTTCCTCTTATTATTATTCGTTAAGGAAATTCACTTTTATAGTGAACCATTTTATGGCATTGGTAGCATTCTATCTTGATAGGCCTACCTTCCTTCTTGGCCCTTTAGATTTCTTGAAGTTTCCTTTCTTGTGATGAGCGGAGTAGGAATTTGAAACTTTCTCTTCTTAATTGTTCGTTACTAATGAAATTCTCATTTCTTATTGGTTGCAAGAATTCCATAATTCCTCAAATGAAGGAGTTTCTCTCAGCTGTTGACCCCTAAAGCAAAAGCACTCCAAGTGGGTGGCAATCTATTAAATTTGGAAACTAGGGCCAAACTCCATGTTGTACTGCTAATATGATGAGATTATATTTTGGTAGGATTCCTCTTTCTGAGAGGTGCAACATTGATCTAAATATAATCTTGTTTGGATGAGCAGAACTTGTATTTTGAATTTATTTTTCCACACAGGTGCAAATTGTCAAGGTCGGCCAGAATTGTAGTGTAGGCTCACAAGCCCCAACAGATGTGTCACACACCCACAGTGATGGATATAAAAGGGAGATACATGATTCTCATTTCATCATTCACTCATCTCACACATATCTCTCTCATCTGATTGGTTCGTACAACCTTAAAGGCTTTTCTCTCCTCCACACATGTGAAAACAAGAAGCTGCAATTTCAAACTGGTTTAGGGAAAATCTGGACAGCATTGACTAATGTTGAATTTGGGTCAAGCTTCATCGTTTGACTGTGTTTTTGAGGCAGGAATTACGATCTGGAGAGGTCATAGTTGGAGGCACAAAAATCAAGGTCAAATGTTGACCTTGACCGCTAACCTTGACTACAACGTTAATTGGTTTGACTACAGAATTTGGACTTCTATGTTGACTGTTTTGTGAGTTGTTTTTTGGGCTGTGTGTGACACTGAAGGAAGGCCAAATTTGACCAAGTTTGATTGAGCCTGATTGGAGGTTGAAGGGCTGGTTTGACCAAAAAATTCTTTGCTGGATAGAGCATCATGTTGACTGTTGTAACAGACATTTTCTCTCTCTCTCTTTCTATCTGCTGAATAAGAAGAATTATACAAATTATTGTCTCTTGTCTTGGCTTGTCTTCTGTCATTTTATTTTGTTTTATCAGCATTTACTTTCAATGATTATTTGATTGCAAATCTGTAATTGAATTGGGCTAATAAGAAGAAAGATTGAAGTAAACTGCTCTAAGCATAGAACATACCATGGTTAACTAAAATTAACATGATTTCAAAGCTTAGGTGAAGACAAAGCCTAAGCAAGAGTGAGAAGAGAAATCATCGAAGTTGAAAAGACAAGGACCGAGACTGATGGCCTCCTCGTCATATTTCAAATCTGATGAATCAATGACTGATAAGTCTGATTATCATGCTTCAAAAATGTCCTTGGATCTGACATTAGAAGAACAAGATGTCATGGATTATGTGTAGGGAAAAATAAATGAGCCTCCATCAAATGCACCTGCTGTCACTAAGACAAAATACAAGAAAGGGGAAGTCAAGGCGAATAAGATCATCAAAGATTCTATTCATAAGCACCTAGTTGTTTATATCTCCGAGCTGGGAAAATCTAAGGAGATGTATGATAAGTTGGTTAGCATGTTCAGGGCTAACAATGCTAATCAAATTCTCTTTTTGAAGAACAAGCTGAAGAACATCAAGATGGAAAAGGGAGAGTCCATCCAATCCTACTTCATGAGGATCACTGATTTCAAGAATGATCTCTTAACTATTGGAGAGGCCATAGATGACCGAGAGCTCACTCTCATTGCTCTTGGAGGACTTCCCCAGGCATGGTATGTATTCAATACTACTATTCTCAATAATAATATAATTCTTGATTTTGATGAATTTTTGACGAGATGCACTCAAGAGGAGACAAGGATGATGTAGAGAGACCATCCATCTAATGGGAATGGAAGTGACCCTACTGCCTTCACTTCTCATGCAAAGAAGAGGAATAATGTTGGTCCGAGAAATCAAAATCATGGAAGAGCGTGTGCCAAAGGAAGAAATGGAAGATGTTACACTTGTAACAAGTTTTGTTTCCATGCAAGAGAGTGCCCTAATAGAAGGGAATCTCCCAGAGATGATGACAACAACAACTTCAGGGGGAATGGAAATCAAAGGAACAACAGGTTCAAAGGAAAAAGGAAGGCTTCCTCTGATCTAAATGGGAATGGAAATGGTCAACCTTTCAAGAGGTCAAGAAATTCGAGGTACGATGAATCTAATGTTGTTGATAAGAAAAATGAATATATTCTTATATCTGGCCTCTCTGCTGCATCTCCTTCCGACACCTTGGACAATTGGTTGATTGATAATGGTGCCTCAAGGCACTTCACTGGATATAAGGAAGCCCTCCCTGATTTAATATAAAATGATACTAATTTGGAGATTATCCTTGGAGACAATGCCACCTCTCTCGTGAAAGGGAGAGGGACTGTGACCCTTCATCTAAATCAAGGTCAAGTCCTCCGTTTTCAAGATGTGTTGTACGTACCTGACTTGAAGAAGAATCTAGTGTCTATCTCGGCAATGGAAGACAAAGGATTCAAGGTGGAATTCATCGATGGAAAGGTACACATTTGGAAGAGGAACTTTAAATAAGCATTGACTCTCATTTTAGGGTTGACACACTCTATCAGGTTGGAGGAAATCTGCTGGGGGCCATGACATGTGACACAACTCTTCAATCCAAGCTGTGGCATTGGAGGTTTCCACACCTTCGTTACAAAGCCCTTCTCAAAGCAAGGAAGGTGGTGACAGGGATGCTCGATTTCAAAGATGATCATGAAGGTGTATGTCAGGGTTGTGCAAAAGGAAATCATACAAGGGGACTATTCCCCTCAAGTGTCACGAAGAAATCTGATATTTTGCAATTGATACATTCTAATATATCTAGTATGGTGCCCGTAACATCCTTGGGAGGATGCTTATATTATATCACTTTTATATATGATTTCTCTCGCAAGACTTGGATTTAATTTTTGAATAAGGACGAAGAATTCAAGTGGTTTTGTACTTTCAAGGCCTTGGTTGAAAATAAAACAGGGAATAAGATCAAAATTTTGAGGACCGATAATGGAATCGAGTATGAGTCGAATAAATTCAATGACTATTGCAGGGAAGTTGGCATTAATAGGGAGACCACCACTGTATATACTCTCGAAAAAAATGGTGTTGCTAAAAGGAAGAATAGAACCATTTTGGAAGTTGCCTGTGCCATGCTATATGACCAAGGTCTTCCGAAGTTCTTATGGGAAGAAGCTGCCAACACCGTTGTGTATGTTCAAAATAGATGCCCACATTCTGCTTTGGACTCAAAAACTCCCGAATAAGTCTTCTCTGGTAAGAAGCCCGATGTCTCTCATTTTATAGTTTTTGGAAGTCCCATTTATTTTCATGTGCAGAAATAAAAGAGAAGCAAGTTGGATGCTTCTAGGAAGAAGGGAACGTTTGTGGGCTATAGTGAAACCTCAAAGGCATATAGAATCTATGTTCCTGGTCAAAGAGAAGTGGAGATATCCCATGATGTCACCTTCGACGAAGATGATGCCCTCAGGAAATTCAGGGATATTCCTATCTCAAAGGAAGAAAAAAAGTAGAAGAAATTGGAAAACAAGAAGAACCGAAGGATGAACCGATGCCCGATGTTGAAGGTTCGATGGATCCTATAGATCCACCTTATTCAAATAAGAGAAGACCCTCATGGCTTAGAGACACTCTTGACGACATTGAGGGACATATTTCTCCAAGGGGAACATTTCGTGAAACTAAGAAGCCGAATAGGTACCAAGGGTACCTAGCAGACATGAAGACTATTGTACAATCTGAGGCTGGAGCATTTGAAGAAGCCGTGAAGCATCAAGTTTGGAAGAATGCTTTTCATGAGGAATATGAGTCCATCATGAAGAATGATGTCTGGGATGTGGTCCCTGTTGAGAATTTGTAGGGCTAGTGATTAACTCAAATTATCTTCTTGATAATTACTTGTGAGCTTGCTTATGTATTTTCTTATTTCACTTAGTTAATATTTCATCAAGTCAATTATCAAAGTACTTAGTCAAATATACAGACAGGATAATTTTCACTTGTAACTGAACATCTTGAATTGTAGTTAGGAAGGTAAATCTCTGATTTACCTTCCTCACTTTCTACCACCTTTAGATCACTGTCTTGACTTTGACAAATTCTATCCTCAGATGCTTTAAACTTAGAGATGTTTTTACTGTACCCTTCTTGCACATTCAGTCATCGTACCTTCAATCATCTTACCTTCAGTCATCGTACCTTCAGTCATCGTGCCTTCAGTCATCGTACCTTCAGTCATTTCTACTTCAGATTAATCCGCATTTTATTATCCTTTTTCAACGTTGTTCATCTCAGATTTTATCTGCAATTTATACTCCTTAATCTTCACTAAACACTGTCCTTAAATCCACATCTTTTAACTATAGTAATACCTCAGACAGATCCGTAATTTTTCTTGTTCTTTACCGCAACCTATGTAGGGGTATAAATAGTTGTTCTTGCCAGATATTAAGCCGACATGTAGGCCGACTTCAACACAATTTTGTAGGCTGACTTCCACACATTTTTGTAGGCCGACTTCCTTGTAGCAATTAGGCTTATCTTCAACGTTGAATATGGGAAGTCTTGAAGTCCATTCTTCCACATTGTCTTGAAGGATATTATTCTATTTACATAACTCTTAATTCTATTTTCATTTTCATAATTACATATTCAACAAGAAGATCGACCTAGTTACACTTTTTCAACATTCCATCTTAACTAGGGAGGTATTCATACATGTACATAGTTACATTCAAACTGAAGAATCTCATAAGAAAAATCAGATTGGTAATCACATTTTTATAGCATCATATCAATCAACATTGTACTAGTGCAAGGCCTTGACTAACAGCCCCATCTCTTCAACGAGACAATGGGCTTCAATGCTAGTGAGACACATGACTTATAGACACCTTCGTCATTGTCTCTCCAAGGTACATACTTTACATGGGTGTTCCCAGTGTATGACCTTCCTAGACTATTCTTCTCTTGGGTAGCTAGCCCTCAAAGAATATCGGTCCCCAACTACTCTTATCTTGAATGCCCTATCACATTCTCAAAGAGTATCGAATTCCAGATGATTAGCCAATCCTTCATTCTGTATTCCCAAGCCCAGAATGATGTGTCTATCTCTCCCTCCCAGGGAGGACCTTATTCCACAAGGGAATGTACTCATTCTTATACAAAGAATGTACCTAAGCTCATCCTTAGGAATTACCAAGTTTCTTCCAAGTAAGAAACTTACCATCAGGCTCCCTCTTAATCAGGGACCTCCAACAGCAATGGTGAGACACCTAGCTGCTCATGAAGAATTCCTGTTCTCGATGTCGTGGATTTCAATATTGAGGAATCTCCAACTTTTAGCTTCACAGGGCATAGATCATCCATCACTTCCATCCTGAGTCATGTTAGCTATCAGAATGATTCATCAGACTTCCTTTATCTGGTCCATTTTTATGTCATGCTGCTTTCCTTTGAGTCATTTCCAAGGATCATACATCCTTTCTCATGATTAGTAGCCCTGCACAGATTCATCCAGATAAACATATTCTTATTAACTTTTACAACGAAAGTTAGCTTAGTGATGATCTTTCACCATGACATCTTCTTGTAGGCATCAACTTCCTTCATACAGATTGACACATCTCCTAATGATATCCTTTTTGCCAAAGGTCTTCTTCTTTACCAGACTTCCGTCAGTGTCTACATATCTTTCCGGGAGATCTCTTAGTCACATCTTGACATGGTTGCATTTCATGATCTCTTCCTCTCTGCACAATCTAGGGACTTATAACCTTTCTAGTTTCTTGTTCATATACAACCACCTCATATTTTATGAGGACATATTATGTTGATTTCATTTGTCTGTGTATTGAGAGATACTTACCTGCAACCATCATGACTTCACAGCATCCAATGTTAGTATATAAATATATACATAACTCTTTACCCTTTTTCCCTTCAGTCATCCTATAGCAATTTTAAGGAATGAATAGATTCATTCCCTTGGCTTGTTTCATCAATATGTCATGACATCCTAGAAGTATGTTTCTATGATGACCCTTACTCTTTGATGACTACTTTCTTAAAATTTTTCAAAGAGGTTTTCCCGGAGCTGATTCACCAGGAGTTCCTGCCATGCTTAGATCAGGATGCTACATTACTTCCTATCATATATCCAATAGAATTCAATTCCTTATTCATAGGTTTGCATGATTTTCCTTGAACTTCTTTTCTTCAGCTTCCTCCATCCTTTTTCGGTGTTATGAGCTTCCTTTCTTTCTCTTATTGAGATTGTCCATTTAGGACTATATTTCTTGTAATGTCCATAAGTCTTCCATTTTTCCTAAACTTTCCTTTTTCTTCTGCAAATGTTTAAGTCTTTTATCTTTCAACATTTTTGCCCTTGATTTGTCTTTTTCCATCTAGAATAGAAACCACAAGTTGAATGAGGTAATTCTCCTGTCTATTTGTTACGTTTTTCCATCTTATCATCTTTTCCAGATCTCACAGTTGAGATCTTATGAAGATATCCCTTCAATCTTTCAGCTTATCATATATTCTCTTAATTTCTCCAATACTTCATAGACATAGGGATGTAAGGAATTTGACTGATTCATAAGAATCCTTTGAGCCTTTCTATCCCCTTTCCATGTATTAAGATAAAACTTGACCTTCGGAGATTTTTCATGAATTTAATTTCTTCGAGGATTGTGACTATCCTCCTCATGCAAGGAATCTTGGTAACCCAACCAGCTTATAGATCTCCCTGCAAAAACAAAGTCATGTTACCAAATTTGATTATAGAATGAAAAATACTTACTTGATAAGTGAAGATAAAGTCTTTAGCTTGATTTCTTCGATGGCGGTGGAAAAGGGATGTGTTAGTGCTTTCTCTTTGGATGATCTTCTTTGAGGACAAGGAGAGGATCCTTGCTTTAATGGGAGTTAAATTTCCTTAATGGAAATTCCTTTTAGTCTTCTAGCCTTCTTACTTTATGACATAACTGAGATTGTATCAAGATTTTCTTTGTGGTTAGACCTCCTTGCAATTATATTTCCAAGACCCTATTTTGTGAGAGCACTGAGATCACTTTTTACTTCTTGTCATAATACCGAGGTATTATTATGTCACTGAAATCTTTCCTTTAAGATAGCACTGATATTATATGTGACAACACCAACATATAACATCAAAACGTGTGACTGTTATGGAATGTTACTGAGGTAGCATCGTTATTATTTCACTATTGATTGGACCTGAAGTAACATAGAACCAAGCTGTAACATATCACCGAAATCCTGTTTAGTATTTTCACTGTGATATGCACTAGGTATGCCGAGAACATTGCTGTGATTCCACCGATATGAAAACACTTCTAAAATTAGTCCGAGATTTTCTGAGGATGATATGAATTGTAAAATGTGACATTCAAACTTTAATTGCTTCCCGAAATATCAGAGAATTAGCTGCCCTTCCTTAACTGTCACCTTAGCTCTGATACCATGTTGAGAATTTGTAGGGCTAGTGATTAACTCAAATTCTCCTCTTGATAATTCCTTGTGAGCTTGCTTATGTATTCTCTTATTTCACTTAGTTAATCTTTCATCAAGTCAATTATCAAAGTACTTAGTCAAATGTACAGACAGAATAATTTTCACTTGTAACTAAACATCTTGAATTGTAGTTAGGAAGGTAAATATCTAATTTACCTTCCTCACTTTCTACCACCTTTAGATCACTGTCTTGACTTTGACAAATTCTATCCTCAGATGCTTTAAACTTAGAGATGTTTTTACTGTACCCTTCTTGCACCTTCAGTCATTGCATCTTCAGTCATCGTACCTTCAGTCATCATACCTTCAGTCATCGTACCTTCAGTCATCATACCTTCAGTCATTGTACCTTCATTCATTGTACCTTTAGTCATTTCTGCTTCAAATTAATCCGCATTTTATTATCCTTTTTCAACCTTGTTCATCTCAGATTTTATCTGCAATTTATACTCCTTAATCTTCACTAAACACTGTCCTTAAATCCGCATCTTTTAACTGCAGTAATACCTCAGATAGATCTGTAATTTTTCTTGTTCTTTACCGCAACATATGTAGGGGTATAAATAGTTGTTCCTGCTAGATATTAAGCTGACATGTAGGCCGACGTCAACACAATTTTGTAGGCCGACTTTTTTTAGCAATTAGGCTTATCTTCAACGTTGAATATGGGCAGTCTTGAAGGCCATTCTTCTGCATTGTCTTGGAGGATATTTTCTATTTACATGACTCTTAATTACATTTTCCTTTTCATAATTACATAGTCAACAAGAAGACCGACCTAGTTACACTTTTTCAACAGTCCCTAGATGGAAGGACAAATTTTTTGTCACCTCAAAATGGCTCTACAAGATCAAGCATGGAGTCGATGGAAGTGTTGAAAAGTTCAAGGCAAGATTTGTTGCCCGGGGCTTCTCCTAGAAGGAAGGCATAGATTATGATGAATTATTTGCACTCATTTCCCGCTACGCCACCATCCGATCGATCGTTGCCCTTACTGCAACACAAGGATGGACTCTCCATTTGATGGATGTAAATAATGCCTTTTTACATGGTTCAATCAAGGAAGAGGTATATGTGAAACAACCTCTAGGGTTTGAAGTCCAAGATAGAGACACATATGTATGCAGGTTGAAGAAATGCCTCTATGGGTTGAAGCAAGCCCCCAGGGCTTGGTATGAGAGGATCGATAGCTACTTGATGAAGTTGGGCTTTAGTCGAAGTGATGCTGATCCAAACCTTTATTTTATGGTTGATAATGGCAAGCCTCTCATTCTGGTTCTCTATGTGGATGATCTCTTCCTGACAGGTGCTGAACCCATTTGAAGAAATTTTAGCCTAAAAGTGGCCTCCTAAGGAAAAATAATAAAATAAGAGTTATGAATTTTGGAGGGAAAACAAGAAAATTACTTTTTAAAATTGTATTTTCGATTTATCTCCTTATAGCTTTACTCAAATTTCAAGTTTATACACATTAGACGCAGGATTAAATTCCACATCCAATGAGTACCCATTATGCATACTTTTGAGAGGACCCACATTGATAAAAATTGAAGATACATTAAAAACCGTGTTAAAACATGTTTTTTTAATGTATCTGCAATTTTTATCAAGGTGGGTCTTCTCAAAAGTATGCATTGTGGTACTCGTTGGATGTGGAATTTAATTCTGCATCTAATGAGTGCCTAAACTTGAAATTTGTGTGAAAATATAAGGAGATAAGCCAAAAATACAATTAAAAAAGTAGTTTTTCTTCTTTTCCCTCCAAAATATTTACATGTACATCTTTTTAAATTTAAATAATTTTGATTAGTTTACATATTATGACATGGAAATTACATGAAAATTTCATGGGCACTTTCAGGCTAAAATTTCCTCTAATGTCTCATTCATCAATGTAAGAGGGAGCTAGCTTCCGAGTTTGATATGAAGGACCTAGGACTGATGCACTATTTCCTAGGCTTGGAGGCCTTGCAAAAGCCAGGCGAGATTTTCCTTTCTCAAGGAAAATATGTTGTGAAGCTGCTGGAGAGATTTGGGACGGTGGACTGCAACTTCGTGACTACTCCGATGGAACTCAACTTTGAGAAGTTGTGTTGAAGTGTGGCTAGGCCTGCGTTGGGAAATCCCACCGAGTATCGTCAACTCGTGGGGCCTTGATGTTCTTAGTGAACTCAGGTTTGGATGTATGTTTTGCAGTGAAAACATTGAGTCAATACATGGTCGAGCCTCATCACATTCACTGGATTGGTGCCAAGAATATCTTGAGATATCTTCGGGGCTGAGATACACTGTCGAGAGTATAAGGCTCCATGGATATATCGATGCTGACTGTGCAGACAATGTGGTGGATCGTAAGAGAACATTTGGATTTTGCTTCACTGTAGGTTCTGCTTCGATCTCTTGGATGAGAAGGAAGCAGAAATTGGTTACTTTGAGCGTCGCCAAGTCCGGATTCATTGCAACAAGTATGGCCTGTTGTGAAGCTGTTTGGTTGAGAAATATCTTTAGTGAGCTATTTGGACATGTGCTGGATACCACCGTGATACTTTGTGATAACCAAAGTGGGATTTGTCTTTATGAGAATCCCATGTTCCATGACCGATCCAAGCATATTGATAATACATACCACTATGTCCGAGACATGGTAAAATGAGGCACCATAAGGCTCCATCACATTGGGATTGATGATCAGGTCGCAGATATTCTCATGAAGCCCCTAGGGAAGGTCAAATTCTTAAAATTTCGTGAGAAGCTTGGTATCATGGACAAACCCTATTGTGAGGGTCCCGCTTGAGTTGGACTATGAGCTTTGGGAGCTCCAGGGGGCTTGGGGATAGCTACTTGGAGCTATAAGAAACCACATGGCTAGGTTCTCCTTACCTCATTGGTGTGATTCTTCCCCACCATTATGATATTGAGTTGGTTCACCCTCTCTTTTCTCTATGCCCCACATACATCCTACCCATGTAGTTCGGGACTCATGGGAAGTACCTCTCATTTGGCCAATGAGTTCGGAAATGAGGATAGAGACCAATAGCATTACCGATGGATGCATCGAATATTGTCATACTCTCTATGTATAGGATGGTATGTGTCCAAAAACTTGATCTGGGATCAAGTCTGATGAGGTTATTACCTCTAAACTGAATTTGTGTCAGTGTGTGACTCACTCTTGAGTCTGGATGAGGTTTCTACCTCTAAAACTGACTTCGGGTTAGTGGAGAATGGCAAAGTCTTTATGGCTCACTCTCGATGATATTTTCTTATGATTCTTCTATAGCAGAGTAGAGCCAGAAAAGGAGAGACAACATGATGACACAAGATTGCATGATGGTGATGATAGTACATGATGGTACTGGATGACAGGATTGTACAAGTGGACAGATGGAGTTCTCCCTAGTTGAGAGGGAGTGTTAAATTTTGAAACTAGAGAAAAAAATCCATGTTGTACTGCTCATATGATGGAAATGATATTTTTGTTGGATTACTCTTTCAGAGAGGTGCAAGATTGATCTAAAGATCATCTTGTTCGGATGATCAGAACTTGTATTTTGAATTTATTTTTCCACACGTGCAAATTGTTAAGGTCGGCCATAATTGTAACGTAGGCTCACAAGCCCCAAAAGATGTGTCGCACACCCATAGTCATGGATATAAAAATTAGAGACATGATGCTAATTTCATTATTCACTCATCTCACACATATCTCTCTCATATGATTGGTTTGTACAACCTTAGAGGCTTCTCTCTCCTCCACACTTGTGAAAATAGGAAGCTGCAATTTCAGACTGGTTTAGGGAAATTCTGGACAATGTTGACAAGCATTGACTTTGTATCAACCTTCATCGTTTGACTGAATTTTTGAGGCAGGAAGTCTGATCTAGAGAGGCCGCAGCTGGAGGCATAGAAATTAAGGTCAAGTGTTGACCTTGACCATTGACCTTGATCGCAGCATTGACTAGCTTGACTGTAGAATTTTGACTTCTACGTTGACTATTTTGTGAGTTGTTTTTTGGGCTATGTGACACTGAAGGCAGGATGAACTTTACCAAGTTTGACTGAACCTGATTGGAGGTTGAAGGGCTGGTTTGACTAACAAAGTATTCGCTGGCTAGGGCATCATGTTGACTATTGTAAAAGACATTTTCTCCCTCTCTTATGAATAAGAAGAATTATACAAATTATTGTCTTTTGTCTTGGCTTGGCTTTTGTCGATTTATTTCATGTTCTATCAAAATTTACTTTCAATGATTATGTGATTGCAAATCTGAAATTGAATTGGGCTAATAAGAAGAAAGATTGAATTAAACTGCTCTAAGCATAGAACAAACCATGGTTAACTAAAATTAACACAATCCCAATAATGCAACAATCACTAGCTCTTTTTCCGGTACTACCTCATATGTGGCTTGAAGGTCATCTCTAATTCTAGCTATCCTTAAAAAAAAGGAATCCATAATGTCATCCTTTGGAATCCATAATACTTGAGACTTGATCAATGTTCTTGATGGTGAACAATTTTGATAAAGCTTCATACATTTCTTGAGTAGAGTCTATGTTGGAAATGTATGGGACAAGACTATCCTTTACGCCTTCTACCATAAGGCTCATAGCCAATATCTCTGACTCTCTAAACTTCACTTTATCTACAACATTGGATCCTTTGGTAGGTTTCTTCACTTTTCCTTTGACTAGATCCAGGACTTTATTCTTTTCAAGGATGGGATCAATCCTTTTCTTCCAAGCATTGTAGTTTAATGCTCCTTCTAGTTTGTTCTCTCCCTTTATAATGTTATACATTGTCCTTGGAGATAGTAGGCTTCTTTCCTTATATGAATCCCTTTGATGATCCTTTATTTAAGCTCTTGACATTCCTTATTCTCCTTTCAATAGATCTACAAGTTGCCTTTTTCCCCCTTCACCATAGCTCTGATACCATGTTAGAAAATCAGAAAGGTAGAAATATTTTCTTATACTTGATAATTACTTGTGTAATTCTTACTTATTACCATTTATGTTCTTCTTTTATTTCATCAAGCAATTATAAAAAAAATTTGAAGATCAAGGACACCAGATGTAGGCAGACATCGAGGAAAAAATCCCACTCTAGGGGAAAACCCAGTCAACAATACTTCCTTCAATAGTTTCACAAGAGAATCCAAGAATTCTTGACCTAGACACATACTTCCTCCAATAACGAAGTCAACCCTTTCCTTCTTTAGCAGATGTTAACCTTCCAACATTATCTTCTACCTGGAATAGCAGCAATGGCAAAAATAACAACACTTCGATGTCGCATAAACTTCGATCTAGTTTGAGCAACAAATTCGACCTAGCAATGACTGGCAACAACAATTGAACTTCAACCTAGGTGCAACACTTTGACCTTGAAGAAGTACTTCAACCTTGAAGCAACACTTCTACCTTGAAGCAATACTTCGATGCAACAACAACATTGATGAAGAAATATATTCAATCTTGATGTAGCAATTTCAATCTAGCAACAAAATTTTTGATGTTCCAGTATATGCCCAGTAAATTCACACGTGTGAGAGATATGACCCAGAGATAATTCGATCTTGTGATCCTCCTTCTCCTTCTGCAACTTCGCACTTTTTTGCTGCCTCTTCTTAGATATCGAACTTGTGTGAGTGATTATCTCCAAATGAATCAAACTACACTGTATATATACCCTTTTCTGGAGTTCGAATTCCTTCATGTAGGTCGACTTGAACAGGTAAGGGCCGACTTGGTGTGGAGGTGAAAAAAATCATTTTTGACTCAAAAACAATTATTTTTACATGATTGAAAAGCCCAAGAAGGGTCTCATTAAATGTACAATGACTCTAATGAATAAATATAAATCCTAGAATTCCTCAATGGAGACTTTGACCTAAAACATGATGACCCAATCATGAAACCCATGCTTTAATAATTGTAATAATTAATTAAAAAAATCTTTTTCTTTCTTTTGATAAATACATTTCATGAACACCAAACCTAGCTACATTCTTCAACATAAATTACCTAAAGTTGAAGTTAGGGTTGATGATCAGTTCCTTAGTGAATTCATGAATAAGGATGTCATAACAAAATAAATATAAATGGTAGCACTTATTAGGGATTGCTGATATGAGGATGTTGATTTTAAGATTAAATCAAGACAATTCTACCCAGACCACATGAAAGTGGCCCTCGCAATAGTTGTTGCAATGTTGTGCAGACTTTATGGAGAACCTAATGCACTTCAATTTAAACTATAATGACTACCTTTGTTACATAAAGTATTAGAAAAACCGAGAATAGTTTCAATTGGGTAGTGATTTTATCAAACAATTTGAAGAAACATGTTAAGATATTGTCAGCTCCTTTGCTTTTATCCCACAAATTTACATGTCTACATATTTATTGGATGCAATTTGTGCAAGAACACCCTTTCCTTTAATGGATTGGAGTTTTTTTCTTCTAGAAAAACCCATTCATTTATATTGTTGCAAACTATGGGATGTCAAAGCAAAGGATTGATTTTATGTGATTTGCAACAACTTCATGATTCCATTACATGAAATTTTATTCAGCCATACACCTCTCGGATTTTAAGATTAGAGCAAGACAATTCTACCTTGACCACATGAAAGTGGCCCTTGCAATAGTTGTTGCAATGTTGCGCAAAATTTATGGAGAACCTAATGCACTTCAATTTAAACTATAATGAGTACCTTTGTTACATAAAGTATTAGAAAAACCGAGAATAGTTTCAATTGGGCAGTGATTTTATCAAACAATTTGAAGAATTTTTTTAAGAGGATATTGTCAGCTCCTTTGCTTTTATCCCACAAATTTACATGTCTACATATTTATTTGATGCAGTTTGTACAAGAACACCCTTTCCTTTTAATGAATTTGAGTTGTTTTCTTTTAGAAAAACCCATTCATTTATATTGTTGCAAACTATGGGATATCAAAGCAAAGGATTGATTTTATGTGATTTGCAACAACTTCATGATTCCATTACATGAAATTTTATTCAGCCATCCACCTCTCGGATTTACAAAAATGTATGGAGAGTTTCTGATATTGGAGATTTGTTTATTGATGAAGATTTTTTTATATATTAGGATTCATGGATGTGAGGGTCCTCCTTGTGCTTTTTAAGTTATATCTCGGATAAGTTAGTGCTAAAAGAAATAATCTATCAAACAATGAGCATAGGTATTGCACGATGATTTATCGCTGATTCCAAGAGGGTTTGGCATGCATTCCAATCAAATTAGGCACATATAGATTATCAAATGCCAAACATGCCAATATTGACATGGCGAGTCTTGAAACCATAAAACAAACTTACATCTTTCAAAAGGCATGATTCTAAAGACATTGTGCAGGATCATTGTAAGACTTTAAAAGGTTTTAAGGTATGTACTAACAGATATTTTCATTATGATAAAGCATATCAAGAAGGTTAATGATATGAAGAGGTCATCAAAAAAATTTAAGAATTTCCGAAGGATTTTAATCATACATATTTTTTTAATCTCTTCAACGTCATAAGAAAATGTCCTTGGGAATTACACTTGAAATTGACAGTCAATTTCAACAACAACAATTACAAGGTGAACATTCATAGAGTCAACAACAGAGTTAGAGTGAATATAGATATAGGAAATAATTACATGAGAAACAAAATAAACAGGATTAAAGCATTTCCTTGGATTTGTGGACACAAAGAAAAGACAAGACCCAAAAAGATCAATCATAAGAAAATATAGGGTTCATTACAATCACTGCTACAAGTAAAACTACTCTATTAACCTATCCAAATTTTTCTTCCCCTAAAATCATTTATGTAGATTCTATTGAGCCAATAGAATAAGAAGCAATTCCCTTTAAGTCAATTTTTTTTCAGTAGCTCTAGGAAAGTTATACTTAAAGGAAGGCCCAAGGAAAGAGAAATGAAGCAAATGTAAGAACCTCCTAAAAAGCAAGAAGAATTTGCAGATGAAGTAGCAGATTCAATTGGTGCATATGCCCATGCAAATAAATGGTTTGTCAACAACATCAAGGATACTATCAAACAATAACAAGAAAATATTATTTTTCTCGAAAATAGGTTACAACAACAAAAATCTCTTAAAGGGACAGAATATCAACCATGGGTGAATCTTCTAAGAAAACAACAACAAGATCAATTTGATGATCTTGAAAACCATTTGAAATAGGAAAATGAAAAGCTACAGGAGACACTCAAATTTTTTTGTAGATATCACAACTAACAAGGATCATAAAATTAATCAATTGATATTACCGGTGAAAGGTTTGCAAGATAAACAAACATGTTTAGAATTTTTGGAAAATTAAGATGTGATATCAAATGATCAACTAACGAGTTGCAAGAGGAGTTTTATCGGAAATTTAATCAAGTTCAGAAATATCATAATAAAACTTAATGATTTCTCTAGTATTATCAAAGCCAAATTGTCTGAGCTTAAAGCTGCACACTATCCTTTTGAGAAATTAAAAAACTAGCAGATAAAGCGTAAATTGGCTCCAACAAGTATTCGAAGAGTTTTAGAGGAAGTAAAACTCTACAAGTTATTTTACATAATTGGTTGTGCAAATTGGAATATGTGCAAGGCTTGGTCTAAGATTCAATTAGATACTGTTCAACTCTTTGGGATAGTACAATGTACATAATTATTGATTTTGATATGCCAAATGTACAATTTCTTGGAGAAACAGTCCTAAGAAATCACATACAAGAATTATACATATGGGATATGGAAGTTATTAGTCAGTTTCTTATTAATTCATTGACATGCTTCAAAATGATAAATAACTTCTTTCTTAATTTCTTGGATAAATTGCTAAAATTGTTGGCAAAGTTTATCGTTGTGAAAACAATATGGACGAGTCAACCCTAAATGTAATTTCACATATCATGGAGACTCGTTCTCAATGGAAACTTACATGGAAGAGACCAGGAAGCAAAAAACAATAGATCAAGCTTTAAAATATTGTAAAAAAATCTTAATTTCAAATTACTTTATCTTAATATTGCTCAATCAAATAAAGAGAAAGTTTTTGTTTTTTTGGGTTAGTTATTCATTTATTTATAGGGCTTTGTAATAATAGAGAGGGGTTGAAGATGGACTTGTCCACTATTGCCAAGATGAATTTTGAAGGATTGAATACATAAAGTGGTTTTATATTGTTTTTTCAGCTATATGGTACTTTTATTCTTCATTCAAGTTTTCTTAGAAGTAATTTTGAAAACTCTATTTATTTACGCCATTGATAGGTAAGTATAGTAATCATATCTTGTTAAATGGGCATCAACTATTTAAACGATGGAAAACCCATCATGTTGAAATTTGCAACAAGAAACAATGCAATTGGCATCCAAAAGCAACACGCACAATGGTGTGGGATTAGAGGTCACACAGTGATGGATCCTAGTGACACATTAGTGTGCAGGCCAATTTTTAAATAAATTGGAAAATTAATTGTAATCTTGTCTCATAACAACTTGTAATAGTTAACTAAGTGCGATAGACTTAATTAGCTCAAGAATTTCGAGTTGAGGGTCAAAGGACAGGCATGTAGAGTGATTCTATTATTAACAGGGTCCAGTTACAGTTATAGCACTAGTGTAGTGTGCGTGGGATCAATTAACTCACATTAATTGAGTTAAAATCAGTTTAACTAGTTCTAACTGATTGATGAGCTAGTGGAAGATCAAGTGAATTAAAATATATTTAATTCACCAATAGTGATCTACCAAGTAACTGATGATTCACTATTTTTAGCTGCATGCATGCTAATTCTGGTAGAGACCTAGTTGAGACAAAGGTTCAAGGAAAGTAAACTATCAGTTGTATTTTTAGAAAAGTGCCCAGATGTAGTTATATAACCACGTGAAGCCCATGATGAATTGTGCAATCAAGGAAGGCCAAATTTCCTATTTAATAAGGGTTTAATTCTCTAGGGATTGCATAAGTAGGGTAGGCCAAGGGTAGGCTGATAATTGGCTATGTGTTTGTCCAATTTTGCCTAGATTAGTGTGAAGCAATTGGTAAAGTGTATGAGGTTGTGGTGATCACAAATACATTGTACTGTTTCATGATTCCTTGGATGATTATACAATAAAGATGGAGGGGTTTTGAGCAGTTTCTTTCCCCAAGAAAATCTAGTGTTGTGTATTGATTTACTTCTTTCTCTTACTTGCATGTGATTGAGCGATTATGACTTATATTCCGCAAATATTGTAGAAGGATTCAATATATTGTTTTAGTACATTGCATGATCAGATTGAGTCCATTGATATAATTTCTACATGGTATTATAGCTGTGTTAGAGATTTTCTACATGGTATCAGAGCAGGATTTTTTTTGGTGGCGAGAATATCTGAAAATTTTGATGAAAAATTTAAAAAAAAAAATAGCATATTTGGATTCCTTGCGAAAAAATACCCAAATTGAAAAAAAAATCGGTCGAATCGGAGCTTGGATGAGGGAGATATCATCGATTTAAAATCAACTCTTTTTTTTAGAAAATTTTACGACGGCGAGACAATTACAATGTGCGCGAGCCATAAAAGGAAAGAAATCCAAGGGAAAGAAGTCCCAAGGCAAAGAGGGAAAGAGAGACTTGTCTAATATCATATGTTTTCACTGTCAAGAGCATGGGTACTATGTTTCGAATTATCCACAGAAGAAGGCAAGCAAGAAGGAGCCTACAGTTGTAGTGGGTGAAGCATTGGCTTCACAGTTCGAGCTTGATTATACTCTTATTTCATGCATGGCCAACACTGTAATGGGATGCATGTGGTATCTAGACAACGGTGCTTCGTTCCATTTGAGGGGAAATATAGATCTCTTTAGTGACTTGGAGGAGAAGGACCTCCAACAGAACATAGAGTTTGGAGATGACGGGAGGTATAACGCGTTCGACATAGGTACAGTTACCTTTCATAGGGAGCCTGGATCCCCTCTCAGACTAGCAGATGTATTGTATGTTCCAGGCGTAAGGAAGAATCTTGTCTCCGTAGTGGTATTGGAAGATCGTGGTTATGAGGTGTTGTTTAGAAAAGAAAAATTTTCCTTAAACACATAGCCATGGGACATGTGAAGTAGATCGGTTCAAGAGTCAAGAACTTGTATGCTCTCGAGGTTGAGGATGCATGCAAGTATTTGAGGAGAAAAGCAGTGGTTAATGACTTGGTGGTTGAGAGGGAGCAATTATCTCTCAACATGCAACCTCAACAGTAGTCTCAGAAGTTTGTGGAGCAACCAAAATTGGAGAAGAAGAGAGGAGATGGAGTGGAAGAGTCCATTCAAATAGAGACCTACAGGAGGGGGAAATTTCGATCCAGATGGGGGGAGGGAGTACATGCAGCTATACCTCGAGGTGTGAGGTGGGGCGATGTGTAGATATGATCCCAAGAAGAAATTTGGGCAGGTTCCATTTCTTCTCTCAATTTTTCATTCATTCTTTCTCGTCCTGAAGATGGATCCCCGTTGGGATTCGAAACGTCGACAAGTCTTCTATGATACCGTGGAGAATCCGAACTCTGATTACAATAAATATAACCACGGAAGTTTAAAAACCAGGTTCCATTGATATGGTGTGTCTCATGGATCGAACCTGGCTATGAGGATCCCACAATACAACAGTAGCAGGAAGGATCGATTATATTGATGCAGCCATATGTCAGGAGGACAAAAATCAGAGTGACAAGTGTCAGATACTGGAGTGGAGATCAGAGTTGGCAACATTGCAGAGTGCATGGATGCATATGTCAGCAGCAACGCATAGAGAGTCCAGTAGACATGTGCAGTAGCTAGTAGAAGTCAAAAGACTCTAATGACAAATGCATTATATTGATTCAATTGTTTGGAGACTATTCAATTTCAGGAGAGTTGCATGTGCGAACAACACTAGAGCAATGTTGCATGCAGAAAATTCCAAAGGTACTGGATCGAGACAAATTGATTCCTTTCTTGTTGAGAGGGAGTGTTGGAATTTTAAAAAAGAAATAGTGAAATTGGCATGCAGAAACAACACACACACTGGTGTGGGACCACAAGTCACACAATGATGGATCCTAGCGACACATTAGTGTACAAGACATTTAAAAAAAAGGAAAATTAATTGTAATCTTATCTCATAACAACGTGTAATAGTTAACTAAGTGTGATAGACTTAGTTAGCTAAGAACTTTGAGTTGAGGGTCAAAGGATAGGCATGTAGATTGACTCTATTATTAACAGGGTCCAGTTGCAGTTGTAGCATTAGTGTAGTGTGAGTGGGATTAGTTAACTCACATTAATTGAGTTAAAATCAGTTTAACTAGTTCTAACTGATTAATGAGCTAGTGGAAGATCAAGTGAATTAAAATAGATTTAATTCACCAGTAGTGATCTACCAAGTAACTGATGATTCACTATTTATAGCTGCATGCATGCTAATTCTGGTGGAGACCCTGTTGAGACAAAGGTTCAAGGTAAGTAAACTATCAATTGTAATTTTAGCAAACTGCCCAGATGCAGTTATATAACCACAGGAAGCCCATGATGAATTGCATAATCAATGAAGGATGAATTTCCTATTTAATAGGGGTTTAATTCTATAGGGATTGCGTGAGCAGAGTAGGATGATAATTGGCTATGTGTTTGTCCAATTTTTCCTAGATCAGTGTGAAGCAATTGGTAGAGTGTATGAGGTTGTGGTGATCATTAATACATTGTATTGTTTCATGATTCCTTGGTTGATTATACGATAAAGATGGAGGTGTTTTGAGCAGTTGCTTTCCCCAGGAAAATCTGGTATTGTGTATTGATTTACTTCTTTCTCTTACTTGCATGTGATTGAGAAATCATGACTTATATTCCACAAATATTGTAGAATGATTCAATATCTTGCTTTAGTACATTGCATGATCATATTGAGTCCATTGATATAATTTCTACATAGTATTAAAGTTGTGTTAGATATTTTCTACACATCATACTTCTAAACTTGAATTTCAAATTGTGGGAGTCATTGAGAACTAGGTATTGGATGGGGCGATGGCAGTCGAACTCCCTAGGGTTTACTAGTTTCTACCTTGTTTTCGTCGGTGATTCCTTCTTGTGATTTAGGAAGGGGGTGACATGTATCCCTAAAACTCCTTTATTAAAATATTTTCGTCTCATGCACGGGCCCTTACCTCACTGGTCAAACTTTTTTCCTAACTTTGCGGGTCATTATTCATTTTTCAATTTCTCCCCATCGTTTTCGTTGTTGCACTTTGTGTTTATTTTGGTTTTTCCTTTCACTGTGGTCCTCACACATCTCTAGGTATGATATGTGGGCTATTTCCTTGGTTGACCTAGAAGTTACAGTTTCCCTATGGAATATATGGATCTAGTAGATTATGATAGAGTTAGCCCGAACAAGGATTCTATTTTTGTAACAAACGAAGAAGTCTCCAACGGGTGTTTCATTTCACTGACATTGGGGTTTTTAGTCTTCGGCTCGAATCTAGATGATGTTTTCTCTTGGAATTCGACTATTTCAGTGTTCAGGGTTTTTTTCCAGCTACCACATGTTTGTTTTCCTCACCAGTGGCCTCAGGTTCTGGTTTTCCCCCTCCGTTGGGCGATTTTTCACTCCCTACGACGTCTGGGGGGTTTTCTTTCCCTAGTTTTGTCAAATGAAGGTATTTTTTATCTCACTCGGCCATATGTGGAAGGTTTGCATGGTGGAGGGATTAATAATTTCCATGCTGGAGGATCAACATCTTTAAATGGCCTGCCTTCTTTGCTCATTGTTGGTCGTGGAGGGGATTTTGTGTCAGGGTCGTCAAGTGGGCCTGTGGAAGGTCTTGCTAAGAGGATTGTTTTACCACACTCATATGTAAGTTAGTCGGGTCCGGTGGAGGAGCCACATTTTCCCTTTGTGTTTGAGGCTTCTTTTCACTCTATTTCGTGTGAGGAGTTTCAAGATGTGGGCCTTTCGGGTCAACCTCACGTTGACAAAAAGAAGTTCATTGCTGTAAAGGATGATTTATCTTTGACCCCATATAGTTTATGCGTTAGTGACGAAGTTGAGATGGAAGATGTAATGGATTTGGATGATAAATCTCTAGTTGGGCATGCATACGGGAAAATTTGGTTTGAACACGATTGTGGAGTGGTGCGGTAAGGTCATTGTGTCCTTGGTTTCTATGGCCCTGGATTTGTTCCTTTTGGCCATGGGTTAGCTTTAGTTCTCAATTAAATCGAAAGAGGATGCAAGACGCATCGCCTCAGCGGTATGATCGACTGATTCTACACATGTTCTCTTTAAATTCGAGACTCCTCTTTGATGCCAGGAAGGAGAGGATGGATGAAATTTAGATGTGGGTTTTATTTCCTAGCTTGTCGTCAAATATGTGGAATTCATAGAGCTTTAGAAATCTTGTAAATAGCCTTGGGTGCTTCCTGGATGTTGACTATTCTTTCTTGGAGACACTGGACAAATCTGTTGCAAGGGCTTTACATTAGGGGAATTTTGAGGTCTAAAATGGGCCTCCTAAGGAAATTATAAAGTAATAGTGGAAATAATAAAATAAGATTATATTGCATCATCAAATTTTGGAGGGAAAAAAGAAAAAACTATTTATTTATTTATTTTTTTCAGCTCGTATTTTCAACTTATCTCCCTATGGGTTTACTCAAATTTCGATCAGAAACTCTCGTTGGATGAAAAATTTGATTCTTCATCCAAGGAGTACTCATGTTTCATACTTTCGATGGACCCTGCTACACGAAAAATTAGAAATACATGAAAATTGTGATTGCAATCACGTTTTTTTTATGTATTTCTCATTTTTCGTATAGAAGGGTCCATCGAAAGTATGCAACATGGGTACTCCTTGGATGAGGAATTAAATTTTGCATTCAATGAGTACTCCCATTCAAAATTTGAGTAAAACCTGAGGGAGATAAGTTGAAAATAGGAGTTGAAAAAATAGTTTTTACTCCAAAAATGGTGAATTGTCCCCCATGTTTGACATCATCACCTTGAATCCTATTGGTTCTTATAAATTTTATTTTGATTGTACATTTTTGTTAAGAGGCCCATTTTAGACCTCAAAATTCCCCTAATGAGTTTGTTTGGACCTAAAAAAGGAGTTACATTCTATCATGAATATTGGCAAGGATGTTATTAGGCTTCAAGACCTTGATTATGAAGGTATCCTATTTAGGTGTAGGGGTCGTCATAAGGTTGGGAACCTGGTGAATTAATGCCCCATTAGAATAAATTTCAGTCTAAAAGTGCCCATGAATTTTTCATGTATGTTTTATGTAAACCAATAAAAATCCTTTAAATTTAAATATAGGTACATGTAAATATTTTGGAGGGAAAATAAAAATAAAAAAACTATTTTTTTAATTGTATTTTTGGATTATATCCTTATAGGTTTACTCAAATTTCAAGTCTATACAGTCGTTGGAGGTAGAATTAAATTCTAAATCCAATGAGTACCCATTATGCATACTTTGTAGAAGACTCACACTGATAAAAAATTGAAGATACATTGAAAAGCGTGTTGAACACATTTTTTAATGTATCTTCAATTTTTATCAATTTAGGTCTTCCAAAAAATATGCATAATTTCGCATCCAATTAGTGTCTATACTTGAAATTTGAGTAAACCTATAAGGTGATAAGCGAAAAATACAATAAAAAAAGTAGCTTTTGTCTTTTCCCTTTAAATGATATAACTCTTATTTTATTATTTTCCTATTATTTTATTATTTTTCCTTAGGAGGCCACTTTTAGGTTGAAATTTCCTTTAATGCACTATCGTTCCGTGGAAATTCAAACGATGATAACTTACAAAAGAAGCAACGAGCTGGGAATGGTGTGGGTGGTTCGATGTCGAGGGTTCGTTCAATGGATGAAGCATGACTCTGAATTTAGTGGCAAATATATCTGCCATGCCCACTTCATTGTTGGTGTCTCATTTAGGTCTAGTTTTTGTTCCTGTTACATCCTCGATATCGACTGTGGGGAATACTAACTCACAGGAGCCGTCTTCAAATCCGGGTAATTCTATTTCTCTTCCTTTACATAATTTACACATTGCCTCTTGTTCTGAATCAATTTGTTCGATTAATTAGTCTTTTTCTATCAGGGTGGTTGGGTCTGTGTCAAAAAATCCTTTTCCTTTTCAGAATGTATCTTGTTCATTTCCATATAGTTCGGTTGATCTCTTATCTCCTCGAGCCTTTCTTCTCTTTGTTTGTTCTATGGAGTTGGGCAAGGTTATAGTTCATTTGATCTCTCATCTCTTTGGGCCTTTGTTCTCTTTGTTTGTTCTATGGAGTTGGGCGAGGTTGACATTCTATATCATCTCCATTCTCATTGGGTTTTTCTTTGGATGGTTTGGGTCGTATTTCCTTGTCAGAATCCTTTGGAAAAGGGCGGGGTAGAAAATCACACATATCCTTGGAAAAATAAAAATATTATTTGGAATTGGTTTTGAGCCACCAATCTTTGATGGATGGGGCACATAGAGCAATGAAAGCCCTTTATGGAGTATCTTTATGAAGACCCTACCTTTCAATTGTAGGGGAATCGCTAGTGCTCACAAAATTTGGCTTTAAAACATATGGGAAGGGCGACGATAAGGTTAATCTATTGGAGTCACTTATATGCCCTCGTGGCATTTTATCTCTAGTGATGTTCATGGTCAGTCGTGTGGCCTAGATTTGGGTTGAGGTACTCAAAATTTGTTGTCCCAAATCTTTTGGAGTATCGAGTCTGGTTTGGGCTATCTATATAATCTTCTGAATTTGACAATGTTTTTATCTTCCTTAACATTTATGGTCCACGTGAAGATAGGGTGGTTTTCTGGAATTTTCTATTGGAAATGACCCTTGTACAAGATCCTTTCTTAATTCTTAGGGGGGATTTAAAATTTTCCATTGGAGATGTAGATTCATGGGGCTCTCAGGCATGCTCAAATTCCTTGTTGGCTTATTTTGTGCATACAATATCTTCTTGTCACTTGATAGATGTTCCTCCTATGTGTCTGGTCCCGAGATGGAAAAATAAAAGGGTGGGGGAGGGCCATACTGCAAAACGACTTGATCGCCTATTAGTGAATGAAAATATGTTTTGGTGCTCATCCACTCATTCGTGAATGAACTAGTTCCGGGGGTATATCCAATCATAGGTCTGTTTGTTTGAATATTAAAGGAGGGTTTCAAAACTAGCTATTCCTTTTAAAATGATTTCAAAATGGTTAAATGAAGGGGACTTTGTTTCTTTGTTTAAAAAAAAAATGGATCTCGTATGATGGAAGGGATAATGTTTAAACACAGCTGGATCTCATATGATGGAAGGGATAAAAAAAACTGGATCTCATATGATGGAAGGGAGAAACAAAAATGGATCTCATACAATTAAAAAGTGTGATTAAAGGGTGGGATATGATATTTTGTAAGTAGGAGAAATCTAAACTTTTGGCAGTTGAAAAAGAGATAGGGGAATACCTAGATTTTATTTATGGGGGTTTTCAATCTCAAATATCGAAGGATTCTTATCAAGGGATGGTTTCAAAAGGAAAGGATATTTTTTCAAAACAAGAAGAATCATGATGAAAAAAATGTAGGGAAATATGGTTGGATAGTGGCGAGGAAAACATAGATTTTTTTCATGCATTTGTAAAGGGCCAGAAATTACAAACACCATTTGGGGTATATAGGATGAGGGACACAATACCTCTATTTTTGAGGGTTTGGCTGTCTTGGGAGTTAACCATTTTAAAGGAATTTTTAGTTTACCCCAGTTGATTAATGTGTCATACATTATTAGGGTGGCTCAATTCTTTCCTTGGTTTGCTGACGAGGAGGAAAATATGGAAATCAATGGGGAGGTGTCAGATGCAGAATCGAAAGTTCCCCTTGTGATTTTTGAAAAAGATAAGAGCCCTGAACCATATGGGTGGGCTATCGAATTATTCATTGCCTTCTATGAAACTATGGGTTTGGATATTTTGTTGGTTATCAATGAGTCTCGTCAGAATGGGAGGATCCTTTCAGCCTTCAATGCTACTTTCATTTCTCTCATCCCAAAGATGGAAAACCATACCTCTTTTGAGGATTTTCGACCTATTTCTTTATGTAAATGTGTATACAAGTTCATTTCAAATGTCATTTCTAGGAGATTAAAGCTTATTATCTCAAAGGTCATTTCTCCTAAACAATTTGGTTTCTTAGTAGGAAGGAAAATACATGAAGCTATTGGGGTTTCCCAGGAAGGTCTACATAGTATCAAACACTTAAATATGAAAGGGGTTGTATTCAAAATTTATCTCTTGAAGGCATATGATTGAGTATATTGGTATTTCATTCAGATTCTCCTCATTCATGTGGAATTTGATGCTCTCTATAAATTGAATCATGGGTTTCCTGACATATGTTTCCTTTATTGTTCTTATAAATGGTTCTGCATAGCCATTTTTGTGGTGCAGTGTGGGTTACGTCAAGGATTCCCATTGTCACCTCTCTTATTTGTCTTGTTGGTTGAAGGTTTTAGCCTTATGTTGAAGGTCTTAGCATTATGTTTAAGGATGAGTTACATAACAGGGTTTTCAATGGTGTTCAAATATCACAGGCTATGGCTATTTCACATTTATTATTCATGGATGATATATTAATTTTCTGCAATGGGAAAGTTGGGGATATTCATAAAGTAGTTGAGATCTTGTCCCTTTTTGGTTCAGCCGCGAGCATGATGATAAATACTCAAAATATACTATTGCGATCCATAATTTGGAAAGGGAGGAAATTGAGACATTTAATAACATTTTTCCTTATTCAATTGTTGCTCTTGAGGCAGTTTTCAAATATCTAGGTTTTCATTCAAAACCAAATGCATATTTAAAATTTGAATGGCATTGGCTGTTGGCGAAATTGGATAAGTGTCTTGTTGTTTGGTACATGTGGTGGCTATCTCGAGCTGGTAGATTGGTGTTGGTTAAGTCAGCATTGGAGGCTATTTCAATTTACTAGATGTCTTTGGCATGGATCCCTAAGGGTATATTGGAGCGTATTAGGATGACGTATTTAAAATTTGTATGGGTTGGTTCAAAGGGGTGTTATGTGTTGACATGGGTGCATTGGAATATGATGGTTGTCCCAAATCTCCTTGGTGTATGGGGCTTAGAAAAAATATTCCATTTTTCCAAAGCTTTGGCAGCAGATTTTTTTTTGAGGCATAGTACAACGAAGAGCCTATGGTCGCAGGTTGTTGTTAATAAATACATTGAGCCATTATCTTTGGAATATTGGATCTATTTTCCTAATAAGTCCCCTAAAAATATCTATGTGATTTAGTGAGTGAATCTTCATTCCTTTTATTTGGTGGCTTTAGGCTTGGTGTGGCGGGTTGGAAATGTCCAACGGCTTCGTGTTGGAATGGACCCATGGCCTGCATCTATAAATGGAAATTTACCATCTCAACCTCTTATATCCTTCTTGACAATAGGGGTATCTCCCAATTATCTCAGATTGAAAATCCTGATCACACAATTTTTTGGTGTCAAGGATGGTTGTCTGTGCAGGACCTTCAGTTGCCAAACATTCTTCTGGTGGAATGGTATTTTTACATTGTTGTGTTGCGGTAATATCACCACCAATTATGAGACCGCTCGGAAGAATTAGTTTGGGTGTTTTCTCCTCATGGTGTATATGTTCTAAAAATTGGCTATATCTATCTTAGCATGACTGATCTTGGTCCAAACTTCGATTGGTGGTAGGGAATTTTATGGAAATATTAGTGTAAAAAAAATTCAAAATTATTGGTATGGGCTATCATGACTGGTAAGATTCCTATGTGGGATATTATGCAATGTCGATATAAGGTTGTGTTGGGGTGGTGTTCTCTTTTCCAAGCGTCGGGGGTGTTGATTGATCATCCTTTCTTATAATGCACATATGCAGCCTATGTTTGGGATATATGCTGCTCCATTTTGGGGCCAAATTGTCGTTGGAAAGGTTTATATTTTGTAGATGCTTGGAAATCATGGGTGGGATATCGACTCACAATGTTATTTCGAGCTCTCCCTTTGATTTTTTATTGAGGGATTTGGATTGTATGAAGATTTTAGATCATTTCACTCATGTCCCTTCTCCAACTCATGGACATGTTATAGTTCCAGAGCAGGTGGATTTCTCAAATCTATGGGGCCATTTCGATGGGGCTTCCTAGGTGAATGATATTGTCTATGGAGGGGGTTTTGTACTTCATATTTCCGTGTCTCATTATTTTCATGTGAATATGGGGTTGGGCAGGGGGTCAAATAATTGGGTCGAGGTCTTATTTTTTTTTTTTTGAAAAATGGTTCAACCATTATTAGTGCATGGTGCTATGATCCTGTGGAGAGATATAGTTGTAGGTCAAGGCCTTGTTATGTGAAAATTCTAGTTGATATGATTCTATACAGATCAATTACCAATCTGAATGTTCTTATGAGAATTCTTGAAATTGAGAATGACCACGTACCATTATGAATACCTCCCTAGTTAAGAGGGATTGTTGAGAAGTGTAACTAGGTTCGACCTTCATAATGACATGTGTAATTGTGATTTTATGTAATTGATGTAAAGAATAAAAATAAAGTTATTAGTGTAATGCTTGTCTAATGGGTTTCATTAGCAAGGAATTTTGTTTTTAGTGATGGCTCCCATTGTGAGCCCTTAGGATTGGTCATAAAGTCAAATTGAGTCAATTTCATGTATGAAGGACCCTTCTTGGGCTTGTTATATTTTTATATGAGTCAACGAAAGAGTCAAATAGCCCTTCAAGACCAAGCTCAAGTATATCCTTCAAGTTGACCTTAAATGAAATTATGAAACTTCACCAAAAAACATGTTAGCTCACCTTCAACTCAAGTTGGATAATTTACATGGGAAAACCACTGAAACTGGGCTTCATTTCAGAGTCAGAATTTGGTTAAGGAGAAGTCTGCAACTAGAAGTGCAAGAATCACTGTAAAGGGAGCCTCATAACCAACAAAGAAAGGGAAAGGAAGAGAGAAGTATTTGGTGTTATTTTTGGATTTGTTTTGGGCTAGGAACACTCCACACATGCAAGAATTTGTTGTTGTCTACTGTAGGAAGAGAGAGTCACCACAGTCACATTGTGAAGACAATTTTTGGGTGAATAAAAAGGAAGATCTCAAGTTGAAGTGTCAATAATAAGTCTCCTTCCAAAGCGAGGATAATCAAGAGTCAAAGTTGATCATCCTCATGTGCTAAGGGTTTCTGAATTAGATCTAAGAAGTTGCAGGTCTGAAATATATAAGAGGAAACCGAGATCTGAAAGGTAACCATGAAGGAGGAAGGAACAAGGAGTTTGACTTTCGTTTACTCAACAAGGAAGATGAAATTTTGTGTCTTGGTCTTGGAGTGGAAAATAGCTCAAGGGTCTTGGTATTGGATTTCGGAAATTGAAGTCCCTATAAGAAGAAGACATTAGAGAATTTTTGAGGTCTAAAATGGGCCTCCGAAGTAAAATGTACAACCGTCATAAAATTTATAAGAACCAATAGGATTCAAGAGGATGATGTTAGCCATGGGGGATGATTCACCCTTTTTGGGGTAAAAAAGTAAAACTATTAAAAAATAATAAAATAATAAAACTATTTTTTCAACTTGTATTTTCAACTTATTTCCCTAAGGTTTTACTCAAATTTCGAGCGGAAGTACTCGTTGGATGAAAAATTTAATTCATCATTCAAGGAGTACCTATGTTGCATACTTTTGATGGACCCTGCTACACGAAAAATGACAAATACATGAAAAAACGTGATTGCAATCACATTTTTTCATGTATTTATAATTTTTCGTGTAGCATGCTCCATCTAAAGTATGAAGCATGGTTAGTCCTTGGATGAGGAATTAAATTCTTCATCCAACGAGTGTTCCCACTCGAAATTTGAGTATACCCATAGGGAAATAAGTTGAAAATACGAGTTGAAAAAGTAGTTTTTTATTTTTTCCCTCTAAAATTTGATGATGTAATCTAATATTATTTTATTATTTCCACTATTATTTTATAATTTCTTTAGGAGGCCCATTTTATACCTCAAAATTCCCTTAATGAATTCGTTCGGGTTTTCCTCTCAATTGGGAGAGGTTTTGGCCCTGGATGATTGCCTACATTCTGTGTCTTTTATTTATTGATGGTTTATGCATTGGTAGTTGCTTGATGAAGAAGAACACACTAATAACCTAAGTAAAAGAATACCTAATCTAAGAAGTAAAAAGAATTCACAAGCAATTATCTAATAAAGAGAAATCACCTAATTATTATGCCCTATATTTCTCAACATGGTATCAGAGCTAAGGTGACAAAGTCAAGACAGGGCATCTTATCAAGGGAAACTCAAGGCTAAAATCTCAAGAAAGGTTTCAAAGCAATTCTAGGAGGCCATCTTGAAGTATAGATCACAAAGAACTTTCAAAACCCTAGATCAAAGAAGAAGTCTACACCAACAAAAGTCTTGGGATCCTCTAGTCATCATGAAAAGACCACAAAGATCCCCATCAAGTTGAAGTGACATACAAATCAAGGTAACTAGAAGTCTATTCATCCAAGATAAGGACTTTAAGGATAAATATCACATCATCTTGGAGAAATTCAAAACCCTAGAAGCATTTCTGGGATCCGCACTCAATCATCACCAAGGAAACCTCAAAGGTTTTGAGTCGAAGTATCTTGAAGACTATTCATTTGAAGAAAGCTAGATCAAAGGGCATTGCCATCATCTTAAAAAATTTATAAGGAAATTTCCACTCCCATGAAGCATGGTTCTTCCCATTGAAGGACATCATCAAGAAATCATCATTAATAATCATAAAAAAAACCATCCCTATCAAAATATATAAAGTGATCTCCCTCTTTGAAGGGCCAAGGATCATTCTTGAATAGATCTATCTTCATCAAGGAGAAGGTTTCTATCATATATATCATCATCAAATTCAAGGAAGAAACAAGTGGAAGAAGCATCTTAACAGGTAAGTATATTTCCACATCTGAATCTGTCAAAATATCTTTTTGCAAGGAAAATGACAAGTTGGTTTGGGCTTCAAAATATCTTGCATGGAAGAAGAGGACAAATCTAAATCTGATTGAAAATGAGGTCATGAATCATGTCAAAGGATCTATCACCGAACCAACAAAATTATATTCTCAAGAACTTGAAAATTTTATGAAGGGGGAAGTTAGGGCTCAAAGGATTCTCATAGAATCCATTAAGGATCCCCTCATTCCATATGTATCAAAACTCAAAACCTCAAAAGAAATATATGACAAATTTGTAGAGTTGTATTCCGTAAGCACTGTAGGAGAATTAATCTCATTAAGGAAATAAATCTAAAAGCTAAATATGTCAAAATAAGAATGAATAGCCTCATACTTTATGAGGATATCTGAAATCATGGATCAACTTCAAGATCTGGGAGAAGTCATGTATGATAGAGAAATGAATAGAGTATTACTAAATACACTACTGGAGGAGTGGGTTACCTTTACTTCAATTATTTATACAAATAAAGAAGATACTCCATTCCATGAAATGTGGTCACTATGCAAGATTGAAGAATCCAAGCTAAAGGAAAAATATTTTATGGGATTAGGTGACCAAAATCATGCATATGCTATAAAGACAAAAACAAAGGGAAAATTTGGAAAGTTCGGTCCTCAGAAAAAGAAGTAGAACATGGCTAAGATTCAATGCTATGTGTGTCTAGAATATGGGCACTACAGGAGAGATTTTCCTAAGCTCAATAAGGGAAATATCAAAAAATGAAGAGAAGAAGCCCATATCATCGAGGAAGTGGAGGAAGCTGAAAAGAAGAAGTTCGAGAAAGAGGAAGTAAAAGATATCTACTATGATTGAGATAGTTTTCCTCACCTAGTTCTTTTCAAGTTCATGTTTTCAAATTTTCTTGTTGCAAAGTATAACTATCATTATAGAAATCATTAGAAGAGCATGAAGGATGCATCATGGAATCATAGAATCATTAGAAGTAAGAGCTCGTGACATCATCATAGGGAAGCATGAATGATAACAGAAATAGGTCTATGTAAGAAGATAGCTCTTGGTAACCTCATTAGGAGCACTTATGGAAAGTCATCTGGAACAAAGCTCATCATACATTAGTTAAGACTAAACATCTATTGGATGAGTATACTTAAGATCCTCTATTGAAATCTTCAATCAGATGGTTCACCAATCAAAAGGGAGCAAGTGTTTCATTAAGATTTCCTACTTCGAGGAATTCATGAAAGGATGGTATAATGTCAATAAAAAAAACAAGGTATTGAAGTTTGTTCAATCATGGAAGCTACTGAAAAAAGATGAAATAAAATAATAATGAGGTATGTATGCTTTTATTTGATAATTTGATTCATGTCATATGGTTGTAGACAACATAGATGAATGCTATACGTTGAGAGTAGGATCAAGAGAAAATGATCTCCTCCATTAGAAAGATGCCGGAAAGGCATGGGTCACACATTGACTAGATGAAATCAACATAATGCATCTCATATGAAATATGAGGTGGTTTGACAATAATTATAGGAACCGTGATCGAAATTTCCTGGAAGAAAATGTGTGAAGAAAGAAGGGAACCGATCATGGAATGGGAAACCATGAAGGAAATCAACATCCGAAGACTGAAATATTTGACTATGATATCTCCAGGAAAGATATGAAGACTCTGATGGAAGTCTGAAAAAGAAGGAGACCCTTGAAAATATATATCTTTTGGAGATGTGTCAATATGTATGCAGGATGTTGATGCACACTGGAATATGTCATGATGAAATAACATCACAAAGGTAATTTTGATTTAATGTTCATTTCCTATTTTTTTATGATATATTGATGGGATTATGCAGGGCTTCCAAGGGAAGGGTTATGGATGTCTTTCACTGTTGATGACCATGTATTAGGATGAAATATCCTTAAGGAAACATGGCATGAAGAAGGAATCATGGCATGAAGAAAGGGAAGATATGGACTGATGGATCACTTTCTGATCAAATAAATGATGACATTTCTAAAGGATGAAAGTGATGGATGGTTTGTGCCCTATGAAGAATCTTGTGCCCTACGAAGAATACCCAATAAATGTAGACTCCATGAAAAAGAAGAAACTCATGACATTAAAGGAAGGAGTTTTACAAGTAGTTGGTTGTCCCATGATCTCCACCCGAAGAGATACTGGAAGCAAGTCCCTAAGCAAGAGGGAGCTTGGGTACCTTCCTTCATGGAATGGATAGGTCATCCTTGATTAAGAGAGAGTGACATTTGTGGTTCTTTATCTCACGTGTCATGCACTAGAACAAGACTAACAGCCGTAAGTATCAGTGAAGTCCATGAGAAGATATATAGACACATCATTCTTGTTTTATCTTAGGAAGACAAAATGGAGGATTGGGTAAACATCTGGCATCTAATAATCTTTGAGGATGAGTTAGGGATTCCAAGATAAGAGTAGCCATAGAAGACCGATATTCTTTGAGCACTGAGAATCCAAGATTAGAATAGTCCTAGTGGAACACACTCTGAGAACCCGGGTGGAGTATGTTCCAAGAGAGACATTGATGAGGGTGTTTATACATCATTGGTATCACTAGAATTGTGCTTTGATCTTATGGAGAGGAAGAGATATTATTCAATGCCTTGGTATGTGACAATGTTGGTTGATATGATTCTATACAAACGGGTTACCAATCCGACTCCTATTATGAGAATTCTTCAAATTGAGAATGACCAAGTACCATTATGAATACCTCCCTAGTTAAGAGGGAGTGTTGAAAAATGTAACTAAGTTCGGTCTTCATAATGATGTGTGTAATTATGATCTATGTAAATGATGTAAAGAAGAAAAATAAAATTATTATTGTAATGCTTGTCTCATGGGTTTCATGAGCAAGGAATTTTATTTTTAGTGATGACTCCCATTGTGAGCCCTTAGGATTGGTCATAAAGTAAATTTGAGTTAATTTCATGTACTAAGGACCCTTCTTGGGCATGTTACATTTGTATATGGGTCAATGAAAGAGTCAAATAGCACTCTAAGACCAAGCTCAAGCATATCCTTCAAGTCAACCTTAAATGAAATTATGAAACTTCACCAAAAGACATGTCGGCTCACCCTCAACTCAAGTCGACTAATTTACATGGGGAAACCACTATAAATAGGGCAGCTCGGCTTCATTTCAGAGTCATAATTTCAGTCAAGGAGAAGTCTGCAACTAGAAGTGAAAGAATCACTGGAAAGGTAGCCTCATAACCAAGAAAGAAAGGGAAAAAGGAAGAGCTAAATATTTGGTGCTATTTTTGGGCCTGTTTTGGGCTAGGTACACTCCATGCGTGCAAGAATATGTTGTTGTTGACCACTCGAAGAGCAAGTTAACACAGCCGCATTGTGAAGACAATTTTTGGGTGAAGAACAGGGAATATCTAAAGTCGAAGTGTCAAGAAGAAGTCTCATTCTAGAGCGAGGATAATCAAGAGCCAAAGTTGATAATCCTCATGCGCTAAAGGTTTCTGAATTAGGGCCAAGAAGTTGCGGGTCTGAAATAGAAAAGAGGAAGCTGAGATCTGAAAGGTAATCGTGAAGGAGGAAGGAACAAGGAGTTTGAATTTTGTTGACTCAACAAGGAAGATGAAGCTTTGTGTCTTGGTCTTGGAGTGGAAAATAGTTCAAGGGTCTTCGTCTTGGTATTTTTCAATTGAAGTCTCTATAAGAAGAAGAGTTTGTTCGGGTTTTCCTCTCAAGTGGGAGAGGTTTTGGCCCTGGTTGATCACCTACATTTTGAATCTCTTGTATATTTATGGTTTATGCATTGGTAGTTGTTTGATGAAGAAGAAAACTATAATAACGTAAGTAAAAGAAGATCCTAATCTAAGAAGTAAAAAACATTCACAAGCAGTTATCTAACAAACAGAAACCACCTAATTGTTATGCACTAGATTTCTCAACATAATATAGATTTGAAACATTTACTCTTTTGGAATGGAATTAAGAGAAATATACTAAATTATGTATCTAGATGTCTTGAGTGTCAACGAATGGAGGCTAAATATCAACATTCAATGGGACTATTGCAATTTCATGTAATAGTTGAGTTGAAATGGGAAGAAATTTTGATGGATTTCATAGTTTTATTACATATGACATCAATGATACATATATTTTAGTAGTAGTAGACACTTGAATATTGCAAGAGTATTCATCAACAAGTGTTGATTTTTTATATAATATAAATTGATCTTCTAATCTTATAATTACTTTTAATGATTTAATATCAAGTTATCTTATGTCACTTATATCATTAAGCAATTATATCGAAAATATCAATATTAATGTAATAATAACCATAGGATAAAAAAGAGACAACCAAACACAAGAGAGACACAAATTTACCCTGGGAAAACCCAACCTTGGGAAAACCCCAACCAAATTTTCTTCTAAGGAGAATTCAATCTTCAACAAATTTTACAATAAAATTGTCTATAAATCTGTGCCAATTTCCAACCCGGAATACCAGTCAAACTTGGTCAAAATGTTGAACAAAATCCTTCTTATTAATAGAATTCAACTCTAGTCAAAGGGGCCCAAATTTGGCTTGTAGTCAACTGGTCAAAGGAACCTGTGGTCATGCTCAGAACTACGGTCAATATAATATTTAGTTGTTAAAATAATCCTCATTCCACGGTCAAACTTGTCAAAGATTCAGTCAAATAACAACTAGAAATCTAGGTAAAATGGTTGATGAGGAGATCGTGTCCAAGTTTTAAAAAATGCCCAAAAATTAATTTTCTCATAAATGTTTGCAACCTGAACGACTAGAAAGGTCTTGTTGCTACGATTCTGGCGCCGCGAATGGTTCTCAAAACCGAGGTCGTATGCAAAATTTATTGAGAATTGAAAATGCCTAGTAAACTCCAAAAATGAGTTGACCAAGTTTGACTTTGTTAAATTCGGAAAAAATTAAAAAATAATATTCTCTGGAATATTCCATATGGGCGTATCAGATGTTGACACTTGGAATATTTTCATTCGGAGTTTGGTTCACTTTGAATTTTCGTGGCCTATCAAGGCCTTCCATGTGGCAGGCCCGGAGGCCGCCACGTGGCCCCAGACTATGGAGAAATTGGCATTTTAAAATTTTTGGAGCTCCAGAGGTTCGAACCAGCGACCTTGCCCACCCGAGCCCAAAGGCTCGACCGTCTCTGCTGGTGGGTGTTACTTAACATGTACTGGAGTCAGGTTTGTTTTAACCTTTGCATTTGAAAACAATGGAGGGAAAAGGGGCTAGCTCCTTAGGGCTAGCTTGTATGCATGTGACTATACACTGTGACCAGGGGGACTAGCCACGATGGGAAGTCGGAAACAGTTAACATCAATCGTTAAACTATTTAATGTGACCACTCCAACATTTAAACACGTTGGTTTAGGTTGGAATTTTATGCGGCGGTTTATGCAGGGAGGTCACATGCCCCTGCCCAACATTTAATGCTGCGGTTAGGCGGTTCCGATGGTTTGGAGGGCACGCCATTTTTGGTGGCCTTATCCAATTTGGCCCATAACTAACAGTTCCTCCACTTTTATGGGGTTTTCGAGGGACATTGGGCATTTTTCTTGGAGAGGTCATAACTCCCTCATTATTGAACCAAATTGAGTGCAATGAATAGTATATCTTGACTATTTCAGACATTTTGGAACCAATGAAAGTGGTTTCAAAAAATTTTAAGAACTTCTAGAGATCAAGAATTTGATGTGAAGTTTTGGGCAACCCTGGGTAAACCGTGGAGGATAGCCTAGTTTGGGGATGCAATACTCGATTTGGTGTCTGATGTGTGCTGGATACATTATGTGTGGTTTTAGTGACAAAAACAGAATTCTGAGGGAGTTTGTGCCATTTAGAAGCTTAGAGTAGCTCAGAGCACCGATAGAAGGAATCATGTCAAAGGGAGCCTAAAGCTGTTTGTAGAGTTTGGACAACCATGAGAGGGATATAGATGGTATTCTCAGCCCTTTGGATCAGATTAGTACCCATTGGAGTTAAGTGTGGAACTTGTAAAAGAAACCATACCATAATCCCAAAGAGCCGAGTCAAGATGACAAAGCTCAAAGGAGACGTAGTCCACGAGATTCAGGTGAATTCCTAGATTAATTTTGCTGTTGTGTTTGAATGTTTATTTGATGCATTATGTTGTTGTTATACATGTTAAATTTTAGTAAGAAAAAATGAACTTAAGAGACATAAACAGTTAAAAAAATGATAAACCACTTTCAAGCATAAATTCTGCAAATTGTCAAGTACAAGCTAGATCATTTTATTGTTAAACTGAGTGGGAGGTTCTTGAAATACATAACAAGTTATCCAGATCATTTTCAGATCAGGTTGGCATCAGAGCACTTGGTTGCTTGATTGGAAAGAGTAATCTATTGCTTGTATAGCTTGAAATATTTTTAAACAGTGTAAAATATTAACTGTTTTACTATTTGCAAACTGACTGTTGTTTGAGTTTCCTAGAGGTGAAGGGAAAGATACTAATTAGCTAAGTCCTGGAGAGGAAAAAAATGAAGAAAGGGCTGAAGGCATCTTCCTTACCCCAAAGGACCTCAAGGTCACCCTTGGAACACAAACCCTCTTGTTTGTTAAGAAGCTCTTGGAGTTTGTTTGTTGTTTGGCTGCTTGAATAAGAGTTTGTCTCTACAGCGATTTTGCTTAAAAGACTTTTCATTTGTGTTGAAAGCTTTGAGAAATTTGTTGAAGTTAATTTTTTTATTTTCATTATGACAACTTTTACAAGTGAGGTTTCCTCCTTCACAAGATTCTTCGATGAAGATATGAAGCGTGACTTTATTATATTGAAGGACATGGTGTAGATTTTGTTTGAAGATAGAAGAGGAAGCACTAAACTTCGTGAGCAATTGTTTGCCATGAAGCAAGAGAAGGAAGAAATTCTTCAAAGATTTCATGATATGGAGATGCAGCTCCATCAAGCCCAAGAGGCTTTGACCAAGAACATGCGTGAGGAAGAGGTAATCCACTCTAATTTGTCTTCAGTTTCCTCTTTAGAAAGATGTGTTGGTTCTTTAAAAAAGAATGCGAGTTCATAAAATTTTCAATACAAGAACGATGATGTTAGTCTGAAAATGAAAGCTGGAGCCTCTACTAGTTCATCTCCTCATGAAGGCAAAAAGGATGAACATGCAAAGCAGCACAAGAGGTATAAATCTCCCCATGATCAATTTGATTATGTTTCTGCAAGGCATGATAATCTTGCATGCATAAATGGAAGAAAGATTTGCTGTACATATTGTGGTCAATTTAACCATGATGTTTTGAGATGTTGGATGAGGAAGAAGGCATACAGGAAGAAGATGAGGCAAATGAAACTTTCAAAGAAGGTGCATAAGATTTTCACTTATTTCCAGAAGAGGGGACATGTTGTTTCCCATTCTTGGACTTTGCATCCAACTAGTCGTCCCAAGCACATGCAGCAAGAGGACAGAAAGACTAGCGAAGGTGGAACCAAGGATTCCATTATTGATGTGAAAACGGAAGTTTCACATGAAGAAGAGTTGCAGCAACAAAAGTTGCCATGGAAGTGGCTTGGTAAGAAGTGGATGGACTTCTTAACACAGTAAGACATACTCCTTTGTACATATGAAAATTTCGGTTGTATGCATGTATTTTATGTTGTAATCTCTCGTTTGTTTGAACCACCTTGGATCATTGATCAAGGCAACGATGTTCAGTTTCCTTCTGCAAATTTCTCGCCAGAAATTTCTGAGTGAGTGCAAGAAAGACAATTCTAGACAGGAGGACAAGTGCATCCAGGAAGGGAAGTGTCAATTGCTTTCTAGTTGTGGTTCAAAGTCACTAGCCATGCAAGGCAAGTGTTTGGAGGCTGAAGAGAAGAGGGTTATGCACTCTCATATACTGTAAAAATCAGTATATCAGTATTTTAGGGTCCAAAATATTCCTAGTGGGGAGGTGTGATCAGGAGATCATGTCCAAGTTTTAAAAAATGCCCAAAAATTGAAAGTTTTCAAAATTGTTTGCAACCTGAACGACTGGAAAGGTCTCATCACTGCGATTCTGGTGCCGTGAATGGTTCTCAAAACTGAGGTTGTATGCAAAAGTTATTAAGGTTTGAAAATGCCCAGTAAAATCCAAAAATGAGTTGACCAAGTTTGAGTTTGTTAAATTTGTGAAAATTTAAAAAATAATATTCTCTGGAATATTCCATATGGGCATATCAGATGTTGACACTTGGCATATTTTCATTCAAAGTTTGGTTCACTTTGAATTTTCGTGGAATATCACGGGTTGCCATGTGGCAGGCTCGTAGGCCGCCATGTGGCCCCAGACTATGGAGAAATTGGCATTTAAAATTTTTTGGAGCTTCAGAGGTTCGAACCGAAGACCTTGCCCGCCCAAGCCCAAAGACTCGACCGTCTCTGCTAGTGGGTGTTACTTAACATGTACTGGAGTCGGGTTTGTTTTAACCTTTGCATTTGAAAACGGTGGAGGGAAAAGGGGCTAGCCCATATGCATGTGACTATACGCTATGACCAGGGGGACTAGCCACGACGGGAAGGCGGAAACAGTTAACATCAACCGTTAAACTATTTAATTTAACCACTCCAACATTTAAACGCGGCGGTTTAGGTTGGAATTTTATGCGGCGGTTTATGCGGGGAGGTCACATACCCCCGCCCAAAATTTAATGTTGCGGTTAGGCAGTTCCGAAGGTTTGGAGGGCGCACCATTTTCGGTAGCCTTATCCAATTTGGCCCATAACTAACAGTTCCTCCACTTTTAGTGGGGTTTTGGGGGGACATTGGACATTTTCCTTGGAGAGTTCATAACTCCCTCATTATTGAACCAAATTGAGTGCAAAAATAGTCAATTTCGACTATCTCAGACCTTATAGAATCAATGGAGTATGTTTCAGAGCCATCAGAGAGCTTCTAAGCAAGTTTTTGCTTCAATGAAGTTCAAGGGGCCATAATGGCCACTAGGAGGTAGAATCAGTTTGAGGCCTAGCCACGGGAGCTAGAGGCCTTATCCAGAGATCCAATAGTCAAAATTGGATATTTCAGATGTTATGAATCTGATGATATGGTTTTCAGAGCCTGTAGAGAACTTTATAAAGCTGAAAAGCTTCAGTAAATTTCCAAGGGCCATTAGTTCTAGCTTTTGCCAGTAGCAGTGTAGGGCCTAGCCAGAGCAGCTAGAGACCATATGCAGTGAACTAGTAGTCATTATTGACTATAAACATAATTATGAATCTAATTTCAGAGGTATAAGAAAGTGTTGAGGACTTATAGAGGTCAAAAACCTAGCAGAGAAGTTTTCAGTGACCCTAGTGCTAGGGGGTGCCGACAGGTGTTTGAGGCGAAACTGGAGTAGCCAAAGGCCATTTTTGATGAATGAATAGTATATCTTGACTATTTTAGACATTTTAGGACCAATAAAAGTGGTTTCAGAACATTTTGAGAACTTCTAGAGTTCAAGAAGCTGATGTTAAGTTTTGGGCAGCCCTAGGCAAACCGTGGAGGATAGCCTAGTTTGGGGATGCAGTGCTTGATTTGGTGTTTGATGTGTGTTGGATACAACAGTAGTGGTTTCAGTGACAAAAACACAATTCTGAGGGATTTTGTGCCATTTAGAAGCTCAGAGTAGCTCAGAGCACTGACAGAAGGAATCATGTCAAAGGGAGCCTAACGCTGTTTGCAGAGTTTGGACAGCCATGAGAGGGATATAGATGGTATTATCTGCCCTTTGGATCAGTTTAGTATCCATTGGAGTTAAGTGTGGAACTTGTAAAATAAACCTTACCATAATCCCAAAGAGCCGAGTCAAGATGACAAAGCTCAAAGGAGATGTAGCCCACGAGATTCGGGTGAACTCCTAGATTAATTTTGTTGTTGTCTTTGAATGTTTATTTTCTGCATTATGTTGCTGTTATACATGTTAAATTTTAGCAAGAACAAATGAACTTAAGACACATAAACAATTAAAAAAATCATACACCACTTTCAAGCATAAATTCCGCAAATTTTCAAGTACAAGCTAGATCATTTAATTGTTAAACTGAGTGGGAGGTTCTTGAAATACATAACAAGTTATCCAGACCATTTTAAGATCAATGGTAGTAGGATAGATTCAATCAACACTGGTTAATGGTAGCTTCAGATCTAGTCAAAATTCACTCTTCTTTTTTTTGTTGACTTTACAAATGTAGATCAAAGATAGAGACATGTTGTGTATTTCAAATTGTCCAAATGAAGAGGTTGGGTTGATATTTATAGTGGTCAAATAAGATGGGTTTTAACCAAGGGTCACACCCTTTCACATGGTGGGGTTGACTTGGATTTTTGGGCCTACATGAAGGCCATAAATAATCATTTTTATTTGTCATATTTAATAATTTTCTTAGGCTAACTTAAGATGCCATTTTGGCATGTAGGATTTCCTCCCGATGCTACAAAAAAAAATCAACACTTCCTCTTAGCAAGGGAGGTATTCTCTTGCAATAGATTTCCCTTAGCTGGTAACTCACTTTTCATAAGAAAATTTCATGAGCTTGTAATATTGATGCATATATTCAAAATAATCTTATCTTATATATTTTACAAATGTATAAGGTGGGCCAAGAATCCTTTATGTCTCCTCGGGAAAATATATATCAAATTATTTTGGTCACGACCTTAGCCTAGGTATCAAATTTTATTAACTTCTTAAGAATATTTTCCTTTGTACCATTCACCTTTATGGTCATAGTCCTTTTGGTATTTAAAGATGAATTTCATCTATCTCCTTTTGTCGACATATCCAAATCCTTTTGAAAACCAAGTCCTTTTGGATTCTAAGGAGAAGATATGTCCAAATTTATGGTTTCCCTGGAACATTCACTTTGTTCGACCTAGCCAAGTCCTTTTGGCTTCAAAGGTTAATGTATACATATCTTCTTGGTCAAGGTCCTTTATGACCTAGCCAAATCCTTTTATCTAGATCATCATTCCTTTCAATGAGGGAGATATTCAACATCATACTAAGCTCATCTTTGTCCACAATGTACTTATTTATGGATATGTATAGGAGCTCTATTGATCATATTTTCAACATGTCTAGGACGAAGTGATTCAATCATTGCTTTATGACTTTTGATGTCCCTACAATGAATCACTTCATCTCCTGAGACATATCCAATTACAACTTAGGTACCAATGTACCATATCTTAGCTTGAAGTGTCCATTTGTAGAGAAAATTTTTGGTCCATAGATATAGTCATGGGCTTATAATCCATGCACTTCCAAGAAAAATCCTTCATATTAATTTCTGAGGCTACCTCTTTGAAGTAGGTTTTCCTTATGGTGATCCTGGTTGCTCCCTCTGTCACAAAAAAAAATCCTTCTACTATTCATTTCATAAGCAAGTTCTTATGTTATTTTTGCTCCTTCTTACTTGAGAGATCCTTTTAGTCACAGTTTTTTCTTGTCCTTTTCAATTATTTGGTAGCTTTACAATGTTCCCACAAATATCATTTATGATATCATGGAATAAACAATTATCATCTAGTAAAAAATACAAAGGCATAGGGCTATTTAAAAAAAAACACAAAGATACTACAAAACAAAACTTCAAATAATAAATAGAAACTGCTAAAAATTCTTTACATGCATAAATGAAACAAACTAGCTTGAATGATGGTAGCTTATCTATGAGAAGATATGTGACGACTATATGCCTTCTAAACTGAGTTACAATGAGGTTCTCAAGCTTTTTTATCATCAAGAAACAATGGAAAACCCTAAACATCCAAAAACCTAACCCTAGGAGATGAAGCACCAAAAGCTTGTGGGCCCCGATGGGGTTAGTTGGAACATCGACTTCCTAGGGTTGTAACTTTGGCATACGATCTCAGTTTGGCATGCACAATATCCCATTAGAAAGGTATATTCGAGGAAATTTTTTTTTAATTGCAAACGTAAGCCAGAGGTGCTACATCTTCCCGTTTCCCTAAAAAAACGTCATTTAGGGACTCAAAATGGATTCGAAAGTTCATGACGCATAAATCTGCCAAAAATAGGAAATTATTGAAATAGGAAAGTGTGCTGGTAATTAGGAAATTGAAAGGAAACATTTTTGGGGTTCCAAGTGGAATAGGCGGGCGACCACCAATATCCACTTGGATCAATCCTTGACCCTTAGGAAGCAATGGTCCCCATTTCATTGAGTGCCTCCATGAGATGGAGAAACTTCTGCTAAAATTGGTCCCTGGTGAGCTGCTTGCCTTGGTGCAGGATTTGACCAAATTTGACAACCCGATACAATGGGTTCCTCTATTGGTGCGTGTTTTTAATTTGGGTGTCCATGATCCAATGAATTGTGACTTGTTCGATCAAATCTAGATTGAAATCTGTTGGTGTCAGTTGCTCAATAATGTTTTATGTGTTCAACAAAGGTGGAAAGTATGGTTTGAGGCGGTCCACATTGAATATGAGGTGCAGGCCAAGGAATCGAGGGATACTTATCTCAAAATAATTATCACCCAAGACCTTAGTGGTGGTGTAAGGCTCATATCGAAGTGGTCAAAGATTCTGATGGGCTCCAAGAAGGCATTCCTTCTGTAGATGAAACCACACCTTCTTGCCCAATTGAAACTTATGTGGTATCCGATGTTGATCAAGACATTGTGTATACTTGGAATTTGCTTTATCCAGGATATCATGAACCTACTGGCGCATGTGCTCCGTGCATTTAATAAACCTGATGGCATTATTAGTTTTTTATTTTACATATACAAATTCAGCCTGTGTAGTCACAAGAGGCATCACAACATCAATCAGGCACAATGGTTGAAATCCTAGGTCCACTTGAAAGGGGTTGTGGTCAGTTGAGCTATGGAGAGATCTATTATATATGTGTTGCACATAGGAAATATTCTCATCACATGTTCGTGGATTCTTGGAGTTATACATGTATATTATGTGAATTATCATATTGTTGAAGACCACTATCTGGCCATCAGTTTGGGGATGGAATGCAGTTGAATTGGTGAGGATGGTGTCCAACATCGACCAGAGGCTTGACCAGAATGCACTCAAGAACCTATTGTCCTGATTTTATATAATGGTTTGTGAGATCCAAAAATTTACCCACACTCTTTCGAATAAGAGTTTGGCAATGTCTTCTATTGTGATACTCTTCTTGCAAGAAAAATATATATCCATATTAGAAAATCTATCAACGACCACAAATACATAGTAATTACCATGCTTCCTAGAAGGAAGGCTAGACAGATAATCCATGGAGATGGATTCCCAACGCTGACTAGGAGTAGGCAGAGGAGTGTACAAGAATTTCTTTTTAATGGTTGGGTTGGCGATGGCATAGGAAGTGTAGGATTTGATGTAATTTCCAACATAATGTTAGGGTTTTGGCCAGTAAAAATATTTCTATAGTACTGCCACTTTTTTGTCCAAACCAAAATTTTCTGTCACCCGATTGTAGTGCGTCACCCAAATCAGCTTGACACGCTTGCTTGAAGGAACAAAAATGTGCCCTAGGTACAGTGCATCCTGGAGGTGGAAATGTGGTAATTTCTTGCCATCCATCAACATATGGTATGTTTTGGCGAATTCTAGATCACTTTTGTATAATTGCGGCTATCCAGAAGTCTCGTGCCCATAATAGTTGAGAATAATGTTCAATGCCACAACTGGGGGCCGAATGAGGAAATATGAAATGTTATTGGTGTTTCCCTTCTTATATTTAATCTTGAAATGAAATTGTTGCATATATGTGGACCATTTTTTATGGTAATATTTCTGCAACTTCCCTTTTACCTTATAAACTAAAGAGGTCGGTGATATGTGTGGATGATCATCTCCTTCATTAGAATGTAAGGTTTCCACTTCCGACAAGCCTACATGATGGAATAAATCTCATTATCATAGGTGGGGCATTTCCAAATAATATTGGAGAGTGTATCACTATGATAGGCCACTAGATGCCATTTCTAGGTGAGAATTGCATCAATAGCATAGTCAGAGGCAACTTCCTTAATTTCAAATGGTTGTTGCAGGTTTGGCAATGTGAGTACTGGTGCAGAGAAAAGGTGTTGTTTTAGCTCAATGAATGCCTTATGTTGGAACTCGAACCAATAAAAATTTGATTTCTCTATGCCCTTGGTAACTTGTCTCAAAGGCCAAGTGATATGAGAGGACCCTAACATGAACATTCGATGGATATTAACAAGGTCCAAAAATCTGCAAAGATCTATTAGAGTTGTCGGGGCTAGCCAATATCGAATAACTTGGATCTTAGCTAGATCCACATGCACACCTTGCTCATCAATAATGTAGCGCAGATATTGGACTTGATTCATACCAAAGGATAATTTCTCCAAGTTGGTACACAATTTGTGTTGTTGCAGGGTTTGAGGGACTTGTCAAATATGTTGTAAGTGTTTTGCCCAACTCTTTCTCAAGATGAGGATTTCATCCAAATATATAATCATGAACGAGTTGGTGAAAGGCCACAAGACGTCATCCATCAACCTCATAAAAATTGCGGGGGCATTTTTCAACCCAAAGGGTGACCAATCACTCAAAAATACCCTCCTTAGATTTGAAGATGGTCTTCCATACATCTGTGGGTTCTATTGGAACTTGGTGATAACCATACTTCAAATCAATCTTGTTGAATTACTTGGACCCCTTCAGCTGGTCAAAAAGTTCATCAATCCATGGGATCAAATAGTTGTTCTTGAAAATGATCTTATTCAATGCCCGATAATCAATGTAGAGTCTCTAAGTACCATCCTTCTTTTGTATGAGTACAATTGGGCTCCCACAAGGTGAGGAAATTGGTTGAATATGCCCTTTTTGTAGAAACTCTTGAATATGTCGCTTGATTTCCTTGTTTTCTAGAAGATAGTGACAATATATTGGCCCATTGGGTAGAGGTTATCTGGGAGTCAGATATATCGAATGCTTGATCTAAAAATGTAAAGGTACCTCTATGGGTGAGGAGAAGATGTCCCTGTACTCTTCCACGACCTTATCAACTTGATTATGTTGTGTGGAGGAACCCTTTCTAGGGGCCATGGATGTTCCCACGATATTTCCCTTACTTTGAGAGAAAATTAGGAAGAAAAAAATTTCCCGACCTGGGAGATGATCTTACTACATTTCTTAGTAGAGATAAAATAAATGATAGTAGGCAGGGCTACCTCCAGTATCCTGTATAGTTTTTTTTTCCCAAAGTAATAATAACAGTGTGAGATCTGGACTCACAACATGGAACTTCCACAAGTATGGTTAGCCTAATGAAGCATCACAAAATTCTAGAGGAGAAACATCACATAGTACCTCGTCTGTGAAGGGATTGATGTTGTATGAAAGGCGACACTATTGGTTGACGGAAAGACCTCATCCTTGGCAGAGCCACCCAATGGTGTATGTTTGTGGGTGTGTTGTGGTTGGCAAGCCCTACCGCTTAATGATCTCTACTAATATGAGGTTCTTTTGGCTCCCAATGTCGACAATGAACTATAGGAGAGAACCCTTCACCCACATCTCTGAGTGGAAGAGATGCTCCCCCTCATATGTATCTTTGGGCTCAATCTTCTGGACCTTGGTGGTGGAAATGGTGGCACTACATTTTGCATCAAAGTCGGGTTCAGGCTCAAAGTCTGAACATGCATTTGGCTTCGAATCTTTTAGCTCTACCACTAGTGATTGCTTGGTGCGACACTCATTCGTTTTGTGGGTGGGGATCTTGTGGAACTCACACCACTTTCTTGTGTCCTTCTTCATCTTCGTGGTGTTATTATTTTTTGTTGCTTTAATGAGTTGTCCTGGGTCACTCCACCTTGTCTCTATCTTTTGTTTTGTGGTTTGGAGGTGCATTTTACCTGCTTCGTATTCACAAATCCAAAGTATCCCTTCTTCTATTTAAATTTTTTCTCGATCTTGAAAACATATCGGTACGTTGCGCTAGATGAGGAGATGTTCAGGAACTCCATTTATGCCTAGATGTATTTGTGCAAACAACCGCAATACTTGAGTACTATATGTCACTTAGAATCATTGATACCCAACTTTGAGCGCAAGGTATGAAAAATATTCGTGAAATCCAGCACGTCTTGGTCCCTTTCTTGCCATAGAATGGTCCATTTTATGTACTTATATTCATAGCTCCTGACAAGGTAATAATGTTCCTTGATTGAAACTCAAACCAAATTCCAAGAGGGTGCGATTAAAATTAGTGAGGTTTCCTCCTTGTCCCTTTTCTCACAGTAAGTTTCCCACCAGTCCTTGACATGGGGGGCATCTTTCAGGAGTGAAAAAGTAATATTTTCCCTATTGGAAAAATTATGGACCGAAAAATAACCTTCCAATAGATTTAACCATCTATCTAGAGAATTTGTGTCTATCCAACCTTCAAATATAGGAATGTCAAAGTTAACATGTACCTGAAAGGAAACGACACTTCTAAAGTGACAGCTGTATGAAGATGCTTCTCCCACTGATACTCATTAAAAAATATGGGAAAAATTATCCATCATCTCATTCCTTTTTCACTCGAGGGCCTCTTCTAACAACAATTTGAAAGTATCTCTTGCTCCCTCGGCTTTATTTTCTTCCACCATGGGATTTTATCGAGATCAGCGTGGCCAGTCTTATAAGGGTTCAACCAGTTCAAGTCCCAAATCCTTATACCCTGACCTTGTTGGGGACATGCACAAAAAAATAGAGATAGAGCATACCTTTTTGATACCACTGATCTAGATTTATGAAGAACTGAAATGAAATACAAAATTAAACAAAAAAACATAGATACAAAAAAACATGACTTCAATTAATAAATAGGAACCGTTGAAAATTGTTTACATGCACAAAGGAAACAAACTAGTTTGGGCGATGTTAGCTTATCTATGAGAAGATATGTGATGGCTACATGCCTTCTAAACTGAGTTACAATGAGGCTCACGAGCCTTTTTATTGTCAAGAAAAAATGGAAAACCGTAAACATCCAAAAATATAACCCTAGGAAATGAAGAGCTAAAAGCTTGTGGGCTACGCTGGGTTTAGTTGGAACGTTAGCTTCGTGGGGTCGTAACTTTGGAATACGATCTTCGTTTGGTGCTCACGATATCCTAATAGAAAAAAAGTATATCTAAGAAGAAAAAATTGAAATTGAAAATGGTAATATGTCCCACATTTTCCCATTTCACAAAAAAAATGCCATTTAGGGCCTCAAAGTTACTCCAGAAGTTCAAGACTCGAAACACAGCCAAAAATAGAAAATTGCTGAAATAGGAAATTGTGCTGGAAAATAGGAAATTGAAAGGAATTAGTTTTGGGACTATAAGTGGAATAGGCATGTGGCCACCAATATCCACCTATATCAAGAGGAGAATATAAATTACTTATCTTTTAATTTATATTTGTTGACTCCCTCTTGATCCTTGCTTCCTTACTGAATGTCACCTGCAATCTCATATTTATTCTTAACATCAATTAACTTTATTTCTTGTAAGACTTATAAGGGATAAGGTTTCTTCATTCCCTAGATCTCCACTGAAATTCAATATTCCAAGTATTGTACCAGGGTTTTATCCTTCAAACCCTTTGGTTTTTTCAATAGGTTTTCCTTTGCCTCAACATCATTGATGATCTCAACCCATGTCATGATCTTGGGTTCTTATCAATCTATTTGTGAGCGGAGCAACAATATAGTTATTGCTCTTTCCCTTTTGTAGGAAAAATCCTTCTTCCTATTATATAGTTTTGTACTTTCTGATGCTGCCATAAATCATTGTAATGGTAATTTTCACAAAGGTCTTCCTTTATAGGAAGGGTTTATTATACAATAATAAATAAAGTACCAAAGCTATGCATAAAATTTATGAGAACATGAAAATTAAGTCAAAAAATACTCATCTCTTGATTGGAAGAATCCTTTGACTTATTTTGAGGTGGATCGTTATCCTCATCCTGGACATCAACCTATTTAGTGTTAAGTAAAGAAGGATCTTAGCTGCCTCTGGCTTGTCATTATATCCATGCTTGAAAAATGTTGTCATCTCATCCGAGTCATTTTCTTGTTTTAACCTTTTTAACCTTATCATATGCATGCACCATTTATGTCTAATACCTTTACATTATCACTCTTGTAAAATAGCTTGCATTATTGTTCAAGATATGTGCCATCTTAAAAAAAATTGATCCAAAAATATCATTCAGCAGTAAGCCATTAGAGGGCTTGTGTCTCAAATCCATTTATCCCAAACTCGGGTAGTAATAATATTATTGTTATCCATGTGTCTAAAACCATTATTGTAGATTCTAAAGGAAGCCTTACTTGTAGCCCTAGGTGCTAGTTACAATACCTTGTCTCAGCTCTACCAGTCCTTCAAATCTATATTTCGGTTAACACCTTATCAATTTAGTCCTTACACTCCATAGTTGGCCTTTTCTATTTACACTTCCTAATATTCTTGTCTTGGTAAGTTGGGTCTACTCTTATGAAATTTTCTAATACCACCATTGAATTACAAAAACAATCTTGTAATGTGTATGCCATACAACTCAAGGAAGAGGACATTCCATCAAATTCATCCATATGGTTATTACATGCAGATTTGAGGGCTCTTGTATTGATAAAATTCTCATAACACCATGTTGGATCCTCATTATTCTACTTATGTGAAAGTAGGTGAGGGATGATTTCTCCCCATCTCCCTCTGGCGCCTAATTTATTCCTATGGAGATTCCATGAAATTATCCTTTAATCATTCCTTCAAATACCCTTTAACATGCATCACAAGATGTCCTTAAATTTCCCTTGAAGAGTAGGCCTAAACAATCCCTTAATGTCTCTGTAATCTAGTCTAATTATTCAAATTTGTTCTTCTTATTTTTGTTGAATTCACATGTGTGGATCAGAGATAGAAAGATGTGTGCTTTGAATTGTTCCAAATGAGGAGGTAGAGTTGATATTTATAGTGGTCAAACAAGATGGGTTTTGACCAATGGTCACACCCATTCACATGGTGCGATCAACTTGAATTATGGGGCCTACATGAAGGCGATTTATTTTTCATATTTAATTATTTTCTTAGGCTAAATTAAGAGGCCATTTTGGCATGCGAGAATACCTCTTGATGCTACACAAAAAATCAACAAGAAGATAGTAAGGTTAAATGGAATTCCTAGGAAGATAATATTAGATACAGGATCAATATCTATGAGAATATTTTGGACAAATTTTCAAGAGGAATTGGGGAAAAAACTTAATTTTTATACAATTTACCATCCCTAAACTAATGGGAAAATTGAAAGAAAAAATCAAATATTAGAAGACATGTTGCACATGTATGTAATGGATCAACATAAATGTCAGGAAGGATTTTTACCTCTTGTTGAGGTTTCCTATAATGATACTTACCAAATATCATTTAAGATGACATCATTTCAATTTGTGTATGGTGGACCATGTGAGACACCTCTTACTTGGGATAGGTTAGAGGATAGAATCCTAATTGTTAATTTTTTGTAAGAGAAAATGATTTTCTAATTTAATAATTACTTTCCAATGATTGTTTGATCGAGTGAACTTATGTAATATGTATCATTAAGTAATTATACATATAAAATATCAATAATAATAAAATGATAACAGTAGGATCATAAAGAGACAACCAAGTAACAAAGAGGCATCAAATTTACCCTAGGAAAATCCAACCTTGGGAAAAACCCAACAAACTTGTTTTCTAAGGAGAAATTGTTCTTCAAGAATAATTAAAATTCCAAGAACATTCTAGAAATATAAGCCAAAAACCAGGTCCAAGCTACCAGTCAAATCTGGTCAAATACCAACTAATCAAGGTAGGTCAAAACCTCCAAAAATCAGATAAATTAATGCTAGTCAACATTTTTTAACTGTTCTAAAATTCGGCCTATGGTCAACTTGGACTTGTGGTAAAAAAGTCTCTATTCAATTGAGGTTGACGATGACCTTCTTTTATGGTCAAAGTCTCATGTTCTTATGTGGTCAAAGTCAACCTTTCTCAACGGTCAATATTGTTCAAACTCTCGGTAATTGACATCATTGTTTCATACAATTATGATATACGAAATGAATATATTTGAGGTGTAATTATTTTAAGATGCTACTAATGGTTTAGAAAATGTGATGTGAAATTCACAAGTATACATTGATGTGAGATTACATCAACATTGCATGGATTATGGATTAAGTTAGGATATATTATGTGATTTATGGCATGACTTAATTTATGATTAAGGGATAATTTGATGCATTGATTTGAGTGTGAGTAGGCATAGGAAATATGCTTCTTTATTAGTCCACAAATGGATAAATGGGGTTGTACAAAATTGTACATGGTACCATCAAGAGACGAGGAACAACATTGTTATTTCCCCTTACTTGCACTCATTTTTTATGGATAAAGTTAAATATCTTATGACAATTTTACTTAGACATTTCACATTTCTAGGAGGGTAGGCCATGGATTTGGCCATTCACGAGGGATTTGCAATAAGGTGGCATCCTTATTCCTAAGAGACTATTAGTATCTCAATAAGGGTGACAAAAGTTGTGTTAATATGGTCTCAACAGTTGTACCATTTTCCCTAACAAGAAAGTTGGACGTTTGAAGGGCATGTGAGAATGTGGCATTTGTTGAGATGTCATCATTTTTGACATTGATGGCCCAACAAAAGGAGTTACTTTCTACCATTAGTTGTTCTCCATCTCATAGTATCTGATAATGCATAGTTACTAGGATAAAATGATGGAATTTTTGAATTTGGATTCTTGAGCTTACCACAACTGAGGCTTCCACCTAGAGCCAACATTATGCATTGAACCATAACACTCCTTACATGCCAAACAAAATTATTTTCAAGAAAACCCCAAAATAAAACTCTTTATTAAAACATTATATATTCTTATTTCGGAATATTTGAGTGCAAATACAACGGGAAGTACATAATTCAACTCAATTATACATTTGAATTTTGTAACCTATTTTGGTTTTAGAATAATGTTACTACAATATCACAATATATTTCGATAAGAGACACTGTTGAAACATACAATTTGAATTTGAATGAAAATAGTATGGATGCACTATAACCATATTTTATTGAAGTGTCTGTTATAGAGACCAACATATCGTTTTGAGATTGCATATGTCATTGAATAAAAATGTGGACAATGATGGCATGTGACTAACATTCTCCCATTTTCTTTAAATATTAAACCATGGAAATGCCACTATTCCTTGTAGAAAGAACAAATATTTTTCAAACTAAAAATATGACCAATAATAATAATTATAGTGTTAGATTCAAAATTCATATTCCTGTGCATTCACTCTCATTATTGATGAATGCATAAACATGAATTAAAGAAACCTCAGTTACAATATATTTTTGAAATGATGCATTCCTCTCCCTTGAGTAAAAACACCTCTATCTCTGTTAAATTGATTCAATAATAAATACCCACTACAACTAACACATACAAATTGACCCTATCGAGTAGAATTTAGTCCACCTTCCAAAGAGACATGGCAGTGCATATGTAGGATCAAAATCATATAAATACAAATCATGTGTCATCCATTTCAACAAGAAATTTCACTGAGCAAGCACAAGAAGAATACAAACTTGATTCAAGAGGGAAGAGGTTCATAGCTCATGAATCTAGGAGCAACTTTAAGATAATTTTTTGGTATTGTTTTAGTTATGGGTTAAGGGTTCTTAATAAAAGTTTTTGAGTAAGATATGAGATATTTTGGAGAAAATTTGTTTCCCATATTTCAACCCTATTTAAGGCACATAGTTCAGTTCTTATTGAAGAGTATATTTCGGCCCTATGATACAAACCTTAACTTTCTGGAGAGCAGACCTCTCGATCCTTCTGAACAAACTTTTAAGCCTTCACTAGAAGCAGAATCTTTGGCCTCTTGAAATACACAGTCTTCTGAAACCTTCAGCCCTCTACAATACTCAACCTCCTGCAATTGTTGGACTAAATCTTGAACCGTGGAAGAATTGTAGCTCAGACTATGGTGTCCTTATAATATTTCATATCTAACATTTAAGAGCAGAATTGAATCAAGTTATAAGGATTTCTTGATTAGTCTATATAATATTTCATATCTAACATTTAAGAGCATAATTGAATCAAGTTATAAGGATTTCTTGATTAGTCTATGAACTAAATTTGGAGCAAAGCTTAGAGAAATTTGAAGCAGACTTTATCATATTTAGTAGTGTTGAAAAAGAGCTTGATGTTCATCTTATTTGAAGGAACCTAGAGCAGTTATTGAAGACAACCTAAGAAAATCTTAGAGAGCCTCTTGGAGCTACAAATTTTGAAGTAGACTTGGAATTTCTAAAACAATATCGAGGAAATAGTGTTTGAAGAGTAACTTGAACTATTGAAGCAATTTTTGGAATAACCTTGAAGAATCATCTTGAGCATACTTTAAAACTAGCATGTTGAAGCAATCCTTATGACCTTTGTAATAGAATTTAGGGCAATGCTTTGGAGTATCTCTTTGGATAGATGAGTGACCGCTTTGGAGCATCTCTTTGGATAGACCCGTAACCACTTTGGAGAAGGCTATGGAGATAATTTTCAACAGGTCATTGACCATACTTTGAAGACTAGGGAAATATATTTTGAAGCATATCTTGAAGGGTGAAGAAGTGTCTTTAGAGCAGCTATTGAAAATACCTTGAAACACCTTGAAATACCTTGAAGAAATAAATTTGGAAAGGTTGGAGCTTGAATTAGAGTATTGGAGTCCTCACACAAGGTTGAATCCTTGTGAGAGACTAGGTTGGGGCATGGTTTGATATTTGAGGATTCAAGTCCTCATATAAGGTTAGAGCTTGGATTTGTAGTTTAGGATTGGAGTCCTCATTCAAGGTTGGAGCCTTGAAGGAGTTAAATTTTTGTATAAGAGGATTGGAATCCTCATTATTTTCATTAATAAAATTATTTTTATTTTTCAACATCTTGTGTTTTGATTTAAAAATTTGATCTTAAATAACATAATATAACAGTGGTAAAGAAATATTGATCCCCCCCTACAATATTTACAAAAATTGGAATACGATCTAGTACCTTCTGTTATAGAATAAAAAAGGCAGAAATATCCTCTCGTTCTTGATTATTTACTTGTGATATTATTTAGTTATTGTTATGTTCTTCTTATCTTTCTTCTTATTAGTTCATCAAGCAAATATCAAGGAAAATACACATAGATCAAGGACACCAGATGTAGGCTAGCATCCAGGGAAAAAACCCTTGAGGGGAAAACCTAGTCAAGATAATTATTCCTTTCAATAGTGATTCTCGAGACTCTAGACCTTGACCGAGACTTCCTCCACACCAAGTCATACTTCCTTGTGATCCTTCCTGAATCTGGCAACAACAGCACCGTTAGCAGTACTAGAACATCAACCTTGCTTCTTGAGACATTGATCTTGATGTAGAGACTTATATATAGCTTCAAAGCTTCGATTTAGTCCCAATACAACTTCTCCAAGCAGTAACATCCAACAGAATCAACTTCAACTTCTCCTTCCCTTAGCAGTAGCAACCTGGCAGCAATTGCAGCAAAAAAAATTTGGGAACTTTGATCTCCCAAACTATAGCTCAAAATGAAGAGAGAGTAGTGCAAAAATTTCATTTTTCTTCAAATCTATAAGTGTGCCAAAAACTGAACCTAGAAAGTTCTCCAAAATTTCGCAATTTCTCCCTTTTGCAGCCTCCAGATCGAATTTCTAGTTTTTAGATTGATGTCTCTAAGTGAGTTCGATTCCACTATATATATAGGCTTCTAATGAGCTCGAATTCTTGGGATTGAGGCTGAATTGATCACCTTAAGGCCGACTTGATATGGAGGCTTCATAAATCATATTTGACCTAATACTTGACCTATTTGCATGATTTAAAAGCCCAATATGGATCAATTTAAATCTACAATAATCCCATAGACTCAGAATAAACCTAGAAGTCCACAATAGGGAATTTGACCTAAAATAAACATGACACAATCATGAAACCCATGCTTTAATTAGTCATTTAATAATGATATAAAATTATTTTCTTTATTTTTTTGACAAGTATAATAAATATTGACTCAAGTACAATTTATGAAGACCGAACCTAGTTACATTCTTCAACACTCCCTCTTAACTAGGGAGGTATTCGTAAATCAATAGTACAAGGTAGATATCAAATATATGAACTATGAAGAATCTCTAGACACTTAAATGTAATGGACTAGATTCTTGACCAGGGAAATATATCCATTAGTACTCAACAATTTAGGCACCGCAATGCCATGGACTAGATCCTTGACCAAGGAAATCTATCCAAGTGGGACTAATATGGACTAAAGTTTTCAGAATCTATAGGTACCATAAAGCTACTTACTAAACATCAACCCAAGGAAATAGATGCACATCAACCCGATGCCACCCTCCCAACCAGACATCAACATAAAATGTCAGCCATGTCTTTCTAGGCATGCTTCACTCACAAATCTTCAACACAAATTTTCAGGAAATGCTTCACTCACAAATCCTTAGAAAATGCTTCACTCACAAAACCTCAATACACCTTGATCCAACATATCAAGGATAAGCGATCTCTCACAATCAAACTGATTGGTAACCATCATGTTATCAAGTCCTTTGAGAGATTCACATGTGTAAACACAAAAACCAATCATCAATCATTTCAAATGCATAATCAAAACAAACTACGAGATTTTGATGTTTCCCTTAAACTAATTCCAATAAGATTATCAATAGAATATTTCAAGAGAATATTCCTTTTCCTACTTCCCATGTGGCAACATATATTTCCATAATATATTCTCCAAACATGACTATGATTCTTACTCATGGAATTCACTAAAAATTACGACTGTTAGTCCAGGTCTAGTGCATGACACATGAAGTAGAGAATCATAACCATTTTTCTTTTATCCATGCTCCCTCTTAATCTACGAAGATCAACTTCTATCCAGGCTCCCTCTTAATGTAGGGAGACTTAACTTCTTCTTTAGGTGTTGAAGAATCTTTCATGGCTTACATCCTTTTCATCATACTTATTAGTTTCTCAACTTCATGATGTACTTGCACAACTTTAGATAGAAATTACAACCAAAACTATAGAAGCATAAAGTTAGCCATGTCGGAAGAATTTTCAACTTTATACATATCAGATACCCAAACAAGAGACATATACTCTTCAACAATTCTGGTAGGGACTTTTATCATAAACCCTAGACTACTTCTCAATGTATTTCATTTTATCTAGGGTTTCATTGTTTCTTTCAAAGGAATAATATACCTTGCTACATCATTTAGTAAACCCTAGAACCAATATAGTTCTACAAGATATATAACAACCTTTAGAATTCATATGTTAGACTTTCCACTAGGGATTCATACAAATAGTAGATTTTATATAAAAGAGTCAATCAAGATTAACCACATCTTAGACATTGTCATGATCAACTTTTACTATAGTTAGATGCATAACCTAGATTTCAAATCATTTATCAAAACATAACATGAAGAGCTTCTACAAGGGTTTAGTGTAAATCCTAGAATTCAATAAACACATCATAAGTAACTTACATTAGGATTCTATGTAAACCCTAGATTTTATAAATTCTCATCATACATTATATAGATCCAAATCAAAATACATACTAGAGAATTTAATAATCACTAGGATTTATATATAGACCTTAGACTTTTCAATCATCATCCTAGATATTTTCAAACTTTGAATAAGGTTTGTTTTCCAAACCCTAGAACTCAGGATCATTAGAAATTAGATCAACATACATATCTAGGGTATCACCATTATATGCACATCATATGTTAGTCAACATTAATACATCTAGGAATATATATTGTCCTAAAATAGGCTAGGGATTCCATCAAGAGAACATATACGTAGGATTTCCTAGGACTTTCCATAACAAGGGTTTACCTATAGACCTAAGAAAAACTTAGGGTTTCGGTTCATTTTCAAAGCAAACCCTCATTTTCAAAGCAAACCCTTATTATATCAAAATTTAGGGGTTCGGGATTTCGAATAACATCATTTTAACTCAAGCAAGTCTAGAGCTTCCATGATCATATAAAAATCCCAAACTTGACATTATCAATACATTAATCAAAATAGCAATAAATAACCCTAATTAGGTTTAGGGTTTCACATATCATCAACATACCCCTAGGTGAGGGTTTTCTAGAGACCTCTTTAAGGATATATTTTTATAAGTAATCATAGGTGTGTAAGGTGGGTAGATTCATCGGGTGATGAATCATCCCAAATAAGAATACTTTTAGGATTCAGTAGCGCTAGGCATAGCAACAGTTAGTAACATAGAAATGGATATTTCAAAGAGAGTATCAAGACTATATATTTTCAATAGATACGTTTGATTCTTTGACAAGCCTTTTTATTTGTGTGTCCTCCTTATTTGATCCTTGAAGCCTTCTCTATGATTCTTGAATATTCATCAAATTGATTCCTAGACAAGGAATAGAGGTAGACAAGTGATTAGTATTCAATATAATCAAAATCTTAAATAATTACATGAATACAAATAGAGTGAATGAGATACTTATGTTGAGGAGTTGTTGTGGGCTCCCTCCCAAGCTTGTGGGAAAACCTAAAACTTATAAAACAAATAAATACATATCCAAGAAGATGTTAAACCTATACTACATAAAATATACAAATGAAACATAAGATAGAAGGGGCTTAGTAGTGCAAGTCCCTTATTTCTTCTTCAATATTTTCTTTCTTTTGGAATGCCGTTTCTTCAACTGTGTTTTCATGATATCTATCTCTTTTCCTACTTCTAGGGTTGTCAGGACAATAACTCCTATAGTGTTCCATCTTGTGAAAATGATAACACTTGATCTTGGATATGTTAACATTCTTCTTTGGTGCCTTCTTCTTGAATATTCCTTTATGATGAGAAACATAAACATTTGATACTTCTTCATTGTTGGTTAAAATGGAGTCTCTTAATTCTTCTAGGCTGCATGTTGTCCATAACTATTCAGAGGGGGGTGTTTCTTTCCAGTTGTTGAGAGCTAAAGAAAATGAGCCACGAGAAGATGGTAGTCCCAGAATGGATGTAATCACTAGTTCTTTATTTGGTACTATTTCATCAATGGCAAGAAGCTCATCCCTTATCATTGTTATCCTCACAAAGAAAGAGGAAATAATATCCTCCATTGTCATCTTCGTAGGTCTTAGTTCATTCTTCAGGCTTGCACTTTTCCAATGTTCTTGAACGTAAATATTTTTGACAAAGCCTCATACATTTCCTAAGCATGATTAATATTTTCTATGAAGGAGACAAGATTGTCCTTTATGGTTTCAACCAACAAATCCATAGCTACTACTTCCAATTCTTTGTACTTCACCTTATCAGTATCACTTGATTCTTTTGTAGGCCTTTTCATTTTTCCTTGGACTAAATCTAAGACCTTGTTCTTTTCAAGGATGATGTCAATCCTTTTCCTCCAAGACCTATAATTTGTATCTCCTTCAATCTTGTTCTCTACCTTGATAGTGTTAGACAAATTTGAAGATAGTGGAGACTCCTTTTCTTTAGTGAACTTGTTATGACTTCCTTGATCAAGTCCTTGAGACTTCCTTTTTCCTTCTTCTTTCACCAAAGCTCTGAAACCATGTTAGAGAATCAGAAAGGCAGAAATATCCTCTTGTTATTGATTATTTACTTGTGATATTCTTCATTTATTGTTATGTTATTGTTATATTTCTTTTTATTAGTTCATTAAGCAAATATCAAAGAAAATGCACATAGATCAATGACACCAGATGTAGGCCAGCAGCGAGCAGAAAACCCCCCTTGAGGGGAAAACCCAGTCAATATAATTCTTCCTTTCAATAGTGATTCTTGAGACTCTAGACCTTGAACCATACTTCCTCCACACCAAGTCAACCTTCCTTATGATCCTTCCTGAATCTCGAAGCAGCAGCAATAGTAGCAGCACTATAATTCAACCTTGCTTCTTGAAACTTACATCTTGAGGTAGAGACTTCGATCTACCTTCAAAGACTTTGATTTACGCCCAAGGCAACTTCTCCAAGCAGCATCATCCAACATAATCAACTCAACCTCTCTTTCACTTAGCAGTAGCAACTTGGCAGCAACTAGTGCAGCAAAAATTTTAGAACTTCTATCTCCCAATCTATAGCTCGAAATGCAGAGAAAGTGGTGCCAAATTTTTTTATTTTCTTCAACTAAGTGTGCCAAAAACCGAGCCCAAAAATTCCTTCTCCAAAATTTCGTAATTTCTTCTTGTTGCAGCTTCCAGATAGAATTTTTGTTTTTCATATTGATGTCTCCAAGTGAGTTTGATTCCACTGTATATATAGGCTTCTGATAAGCTCGAATTCTTGAGCTTGAGGATGAATTGATCACCTTAAGTCCGACTTGATGTGGAGGCCTCATAAATCGTATTTGACCCAATACTTGACCTATTTGCATGCTTCAAAAGCCCAATATGCATCAATTTAAATATGCAATAATCCTATAGACTCAAAATAAAACCTAGAAGTCCAAAATAGGGACTTTGACCTAAAATAAATATGACCCAAACATGAAACTCATGCTTTAATAAGTCATTTAATAATAATATAAAATTATTTTCTTTATTATTTTGAAAAGTACAATAAATATTGACAGAAGTACAATTTATGAAGACCGAACATAGTTACATTCTTCAACACCTTCAAGCACAACCTAATAGCTAGAAGGTATATCCTAGGAACACAAATGGAAAATTCAAGAAGGAAAGGCTCCAAACCTTCTAAATATATCTCCTCCTCGGTCATGAAATCAAAAGTAAAACAGGTTTGAAAATATCCATTGTTCGATGGAACGAATTCTGTATTAGGGAGAAAAAAAATGGAGTACCACTTGATGGCCCTAGGATATGAGGTATTGGGATTAGTTGTTACTAAAATAATAACTCTAGATGATTCAAAAGAATACAATGCAAAAGTGATGGAAACAATCTTGAGTAGTCTATCAAATTATGTTAAAATGAAGGTGCGTTAATGTTCTTCAACTAAAAGACTTTGGGAAAAACTACAAAAAATATATGAATAATCTGGCTTTGTGCCTGCTAAATCAGAACTAGAGCATGTGGAACAAGAGCACAATGATGACCATGAATCAAAGGAAATAGATGAAGGCACCAAAAAGGACAATGAAGATGAAAAAGACATTGAAGTAAAGGATTAAGTAAACCTTGAAGCAGAAATAATGGTTGCTCTAAAAGAAATAAGTAGATTGACAAAAGAAAATAAAGAGATTGAGGAGAAGAAGCGAGACCATGAACGTAAAAAGGAAGAATTTTTTCTCCTAAGGCTTCAAGAAGAAGAAAAATATAAGGAATTTAGCAAGCTTGAAGAAAAATTTCATCAACAAGAAAGGAGACAGGAAGAAGAAGTCAACTCCCTAAAAGTTCAGCTAGAAGAAGAAAAGAGAGGAGAATAAGTAATGAAGTTATGAATGATGAAAGAAAAGGAAGAATGTGAGAAACATGAAGAATAAACTGTCTCTTTGAGAAATGAAGTCGGCAAACTATACAAAAATCTGAATAGCACACACGCATTATATAATATCCTCAGTTTCCAAAGTCACCATTTGACAAATCAGGTCTTGGCTATAAAGGTGAGACTTCATGCAAATATTATGAAAGCCCTAAGTCACCTAAAATAAAAATCAAGGTAAAAGCCTAGAGCCATGTCCTTTAGAGCTTTATTCCTAGTGAAAACAATAAAGGAAATCAAATGAGTTTGGAAGAACTACTTCACTAAAAAGTTATGTGGATTATCTCAAGGGATTCATACACAGCACAAGAAACACTACGAATTGATAAAGGTTTGTGTCTCCTTTAAGGAAAACAACTTCAAAATATCAAGAGACTGTTACTCATATAGTTACATACATATTTTCTTTGGTTATTGTTATTCATGTACTAATTTTGGTCATAAAGCTAGATATTGTAGAGCATACTGCAAGAATGGTTGCAAAAGTTATCACCAAAACCCTAGAAGGAAGCCTACACATATACAAGACAAAATATCCATTGACTATCACATATCAACTACTCTGCTATTTGGGTTCAATATAGAATGCTATAAATGTCACAATATTGGCCATATAGCATGAGACTAGAGAAGTGACATGAAGTGGGTTCCTAATAAAATCAAATATCAAAAGTTCTCTGAAAACCCTAACCAATTCTGGAGAAGAAAACAAGTATAACCAAAGATAGAAAATCATGATTTATTTATGCTTGTTAATGATCCTATTCTGAATTAAGGAAGCTCATAAATACCATGTAACCTTTCCATGATGGGAGATTTCAAATGTATGTTATTCCTATCCAGAATAATGATTATATTAATTTGGAGGGGAAGGTGTACCAAAATTTTTGTTGTTACTTATACAGGCTAACACAAAAGATGATGGAGGAAAGACTTATGTACATTAGTGAAGTTCAATGTATTGTCCTTGAGATGAAGGTGATTGAGGGATTTGGAACTACAATTGATGTTATACTTATAAACGATGTGCTTAGTGAAGGAGATCATATTTTTGTATGTAGGGTCCCATTGTGACATTTATTCTTGCTTTATTAGCTCCTCATCCAATGAAGGAGCTTCAAATAAATGGATCTTACCAACATCAAAAGGAGTTGAACGTTGCACTGAGAATTAATATTATTACACAAGGGCTTGAGCATGCTATAAAAGAACCCCAGTTGCATTTTTTTGGAAACTTCAAGAATGAGGCAATGCAATATATGAAAAATGTGATATCTCAGATTGACAAGACTAATGAAGAAGTTTGTGTGCAAGATTCAACTCCGAAATTTTTGGAAGCTTTACGTGTGTCCTTGAAAAGTCTAATTGCAAACATCCCTACCTTTTGGATCCATATTAGGCCTGTACATAAAAAAAATATCATGCAATCTAATGTGATGCTTGAGAAAAATAAGAAAGAGTATGTTACAAGTTTGGTTTTTGATGTGAAAGTTACTTCAGAGGCTTGTGAGCTTGTAGTTGAAATTGGTGTGAAATTTTTTATGGATGGAATTATTTTTCATGTATTTGATCATTTCTAAGCCTATTTTCAATTGAGGACACAATTTTTTCCTTGTGACCCTAGCTATCAGTGTGGGAATCAATGTTATGGAAGACACATATGATATGAGATCATATTTGATTGGATTATATGTTGAATATTCTATGTTTCTCTTATTCATTGTATGGAAATAATCATGATTTTATTACCTTGTATTACCCCATGATTATCAGTTCAATGAGTATTGTGATTACAATTGTTTTCTATTGACTTATTTGAGAACAAGGTTATCATGGAAGATGGACCTGTTATTGCTATCAAGAGATTAGGATTGAATCTTTCTTGAATGCCCCAACTTGATTTTCTAGGCATTGGGAATAAATTCAACAATTGGAATACCTCAAGAAAATGAATTTCCTTGTTTATCAAATGATTTTGCAATTGATGCAAAAACAACAACAACAGAAGCATGAGAGGAGTTCAACCACCACTAAAAGAACTATTTGAAATTCCATGAACCATTGTTGAAATGTCTATTTGATTGGACTAATATTTGTTTCAGCCTCCAAAATGGAGAGGCAGAAAAAGGAGATAACATGATATGGGGAGTATCACGATGATACTAAGGAGAACCCCATTTAACATTGATGTCAAAGGGGGGAAGAATACCAAAAAGGGGATAAATGTCACGAGTATTTCCATCAGTGACAAAAGGGGGGGATTGTTGAGATGTCGTCATTGTTTTCATTGATCTCTCAAGCAAGACAAGTTACTTTATATCATTCGTTGTGCTCCATTTCATTGCATCTGATAATGCATATTTACTAGGCTAAAATGATGGAATATTTGAACTTAGATTCTTGAGCTTAACTCCAGTGAGGTTTCCACCTAGATCCAACATTATGCATGGAACCATAGCACCCTTGACATGCCAAAAAAAAGTATTGTCAAGAAAAACCCAAAAGAAAACTCTCTATTAAAACACTATATATTTTTCTTTTGGAATATTTGAGTGCATAATTAATGGGAAGTACATAATTAAGCTAAGTTATACATTAGAAATTTGTACAAGGAAATTTGTAACATGTTTGGGTTTTAGCATAATCTTACTACAATATTACAATTTTATTTCGATAAGATATGTCATTGAAACATAAAATTTGACTTTGAATGAAACTATTATGGATGCACTATAACCATGTTTTATCAGAGTGTTTGTTATAGAGACCAACACAATTTTTTTAGCTTACAAATGTCATTGAATAAAAAATGTGGACAGTGATGACAGGTGACTAACATTCTCCCAGTTTCTATAAAGATTAGATCATGACAATGCCACTATTTCTTGTAGCAAGAACAAATAGTTTTCAAACTAAAAGTACAACTAATAATAATAAATATAACGTTAGATTCATAATTCATATTCCCGTGTAGTCATTCTTGTTGGAGTGTGTTTGGTGCATGTATGTACGAAATCACACCAACTTAAGGGGTGTGGTTTACCCACTTAAGTTATTGGTAACAGGCAGAAAAAGAAGTGGAGTCAAGTAAGTTACTGGAACAAGCTAGAATCATAAGCATACTAGATAGAGAAATAGCATGCGTATATAAACTAAAAACTAAAACAAATAAACACGAGCTTTGAAAAGAGTCAAGCGGCAACAATAATATGAACGGTGGCTCTAGGCCCTTCTTATTGAGCGTTGGTAGTAATAAGAGTGAAAATTTACCCTCTTGCCCCTAGACCATGGGTTCTAGGTCCCGATGCAAGGATTTTTTTATCCCAAGCTTGCCTCAGTGCAGTCTCCCTCTCTCTCTACTGTGTTAGAATGAACTTGCTGGATGGTCAACAATTGAGTCCCCTCTATATTCACTTTCGGCTCACACACTACTGGTATTGCTTGGGAAATTCTGGCCAGCATAACAATGTGTTCACAAATTCTTCATCTCATGGTGGCCTTATATAGGAGATTTCAAATACTCCCTTCCCTCTCTTGGTACATTCTGGATGGTGACCCAAGAGAGGGGTATGATTCCTTTGTGTGCTCCAAATATTCCATTGTGTGCTCACTTAGTGTCTAAGGAGGCGTTGGTGGCTGTCCTTAGGTGGCTCCAAGTAAGAGGTCACTTGTCCTTTGCTTTATGTGGCCCCGGATAGTGACATTTTTTCACTCCTAGGATTGTGCGCATATCGGGCAAAAAGAGCGCAAAAGGCTCTCTTCACGAAGGATTATGCGCGCAAAGAGCATTTAGGACTTGTTCAAATTTGATTTTCCTCAGACCTTAGAGATTTTTAAATGCTTTCCAGATTTTGTAATGTCTTCCAGCCCTGTAAATCCTTTTTCTTGACATTAATCAATTTCATCTTTTGCTGTACGATTTTCCATTGTTAATAGTTTCCCCCTAATGTGTGAGGTCTAGGAAGCACTATATAGCAGAAATACATTATAGTTTCTTTTCTGTATCATGCATAGAGAGAGAGAGAGAGAGAGAGAGAGAGAGAGAGAGAGAGAGAGAGAGAGAGAGAGAGAGACCTGCGTGAAGCTTGGAATTGAAAACACCCTGCACCAGTTCCAAGAATGACCATGTCCTAAGCGATCCCTGTAAGAAAATACAATTTACAATACATAAACAATTTTTTTACGAGGTGGGCATGTCCCATTCTCGTCATGTTGTGGCTAGTTAAACAACTCTATTTTGATAGATATATGTTATTTTGGTATCATTGATGCATTAGTGATCTGGTGGTTGCTAACGACGACTGCTGACGCCCTCAGGGGAGTTTTTTCTTTAAAAATAGGTGGAATATGGTGCCCATATCCATAAACTTGGTATGGCATATAGCTGCACATTGTACGCATAGGTGCTTGCTGGGACCTTCCCGTGTAAGCATTGTTGATAGAGATGCTTATGGAGGCATGGGTCTTCGACGAATTTGATCAAAGTGCAATGGTTGTAAGGTACGATACCATCTTGACATGAAAGCTTTTGTCGTAGTCGAATGTCAGGAGGATCGATGAAATATGTGGACAATGATGTCTCCCACAATGTCGCCCAAGGATGCCTCTTGTATGGAGAGGGGTGATCCAAGGTACCGCTTCCTTTTTGGAAAATAGGCGTCGAAGTCGACAAAAAGGAAGCCTCAATTGAACGAGGGGTTGCCGATATGAGGGATCGAGGATCTGGATGTGATGGGTTTAACATAGGCATGTTGGCGAGGGGTGACTGAAAACTGATGATGGGGATTCAGTGGCCCAATTTCGGAGTATAATAAGTAGCTTGGCGATAGTCATAGTATATTTCTGGTGGGGAAATCCCTGAAGTCGGTAGGAATTCCAGGGTGGGTATAAACTGGCTATGAATGTTAAGGTGGCTTGTGCGTGGGGGTATAATACTTCGACCAAGGGTGTTCAAGGACTATTGCCGTGGGAGAAAAGATGGAATGAGAGGGTGAAGGATGTAGTGCACCGTTCGAGGTCTTTGTACACTTACCAAAAGAATAAAATAATGGGGTTTGGTTTGTACAAAACACAGAGACGGGTACCCCAAAACATGAAAGTGTTCGCTCACTGATGTTGTGAGGAAGGTGTTTTGCTAAGGGTGGGGGTCCCATTGGTTAGTCTCATGTGTGGGGTTGATGAAGTGGATGAGAAAGTATTGTAGATGGGATTTATGTTGTTGGAGGTATGGTGGGCCAAATGCGAGGCGCGATGATGCGCTCTTGATCTGCTTGTACAATCTGATTGTCCGAGAAGGGGGTTTAGCTTGTGTGGTAAACTTGTCCTTATGCATGGTGGATGGATGGGGATGAGGTGCTTCTTGAACTGAAGTGGTATGGCCATGGCGTCACTTTTGTTGTGATATATGGTCTACTGCAGGTGACGAGCGCCATGGAGGGGAGGCTCTATCGACCAACGAGGATTTTTATCATTTGCAGGGTGAGGTGATGATAAACATGGTCAGATATGAGGATCCTATGGTTTATTTTTTATGGAGAATAAACCATCAAAAATGGAAATGGCGTCACTTTTGTTGTGATATATGGTCTACTGTAGGTGACGAGCACCATGGAGGGGAGGCTCTACCGACCAACGAGGATTTTTATCATGTGCAGGGTGAGGTGATGATAAACAAAGTTGGATATGAGGATCCTATGGTTTATTTTTTATGGAGAAATGATGTCAGGATACACAGAGTTTTATGGGACTCTATCATGTTGGGGGTAGAATGATACCTGCTCTAGAACTTTCAGGAGATGACATTGTGGATGGTTTGCAAGGTTTTCCTACAAAAACAACTACCTCAAGTGAAAGCATCTGCTTTATAAAATTTTACTGAAAATAATGAGCTTTTAAAAGAAGATGGGAGAGGGCATACCTGCCGGCGTTGAAAAATTATTTTTTCGGGAGTGCGAATGTTTGGCATCGCCTCTGTTCATCATGGAGTGTTGATTGTGGTGCCACTAATGGTTCGGAAAACGGACCTTCTGATCTCTCATTATGGTCCCTCAAAGTTTTTGAAAAGGGCGATATATAGGTGGATATGGCCCTAATTCAATTCATTTGTACTTGTTGAGTTTTTGAGAGGTCAGAGGCTTCTGTGTAGCAATTATTGCCGTTGCAGTCAGCCTGAGCACCAGGTATTAGCGAGATCATGCCTAGGTAACCTCCATGACATCCTGCACTTTAATTTTTCAGTTTGGTGGTGCTAGGGTCCGTACATAATTGGTTTGTATGGATTCTAGGTGTTTTTTCCCTAGATTGCACGGGAAATCAGGGCAAAGGTGCGCCCCCTGTGCGTTTTTTGGGGGATAAGCATGCTAATGCGCTCAGTCCCCTTTTTTAGCATGCCTTAAGTGTGCCTGTGCAAAATATAGGTGCGCACTAAGCACGCATGTCTGAGGGACAAGCGCGCAAAGACGAGGCAAAAAATATTTTGGTTTTTGCCTATTTTTGTGTTTTTCCTCTACTAATGGGTACCTGTTTTGATGACAGGTTATTGTGGAGGGAGTGAGATTGGCTCGAGCTCTGAACTATGCTGGCTGCTGATGCTGGGGCGCACCATTGGCTGGCGCTATCTGAGCTCCTGTAGTTCACAGAGAACGAGCTTCTTCGGTCACAGGATCGACTACTACGCTACTTGATCCGACATTGGCGCAGGAGGCGTAACATGTTCGTGTTGTGGGGGACAAACCTGGTCATCCATCCTAAGACATATGTGTACTTTGTGATCGGGTTACTGCCTCAGGGTGAGGCACTGAGATATCCACTCCCTTTTGGGAGAGTGAACTTGGAGAGATTTCAGAGACGCCACTGTGGTGGGGCACCTCTTACTGAGGGGTGCATCAACATTGCATCCTTGACAGATCTAGCAGAGCGATGTGCTCTGGTGGTGATTGTGCGACTCACAGGGTCGATTGCTCTGTATTGGGCATCAGGCCCGCAAGTTGGAGTACTGCGCCGGTTGAGGTCTAGGTATTTTTACGTCTTTTCCCATTTCTTCTTTGACGGGATGGTGGTGCAACTCGGCAAGGTCCATCATGGATCTAAGTTGTTTGCATATGCCAATATCTTGTGCAGCATTATGTACGAGAGGGTAGTGCTATTGAGGCCAGTAGTGGCGGTGCCTCCTGGGGGGCCACGAGAGCCTCGTATGAGGAGATGGGCTCCGATGATGCCACGAGGCGGTGGGGGCATGGTGGGGCATTATTGGAACGCCACGACAGAGGATTGGTTCGAGGCGAACCCACGGATGTTCCTACCATACCCATATGTGAGGATGGACTTCTGGGGGAATCCAAACATGGGTCTCCCTTTTGGGGGCCCACAATTATGTTTGTGTATGTTCTCTACATTTATTTGAGTACACATGTACTTATGTGTTTTTTCTAGCGACACTAAAAAATTTTGGTTACTCTTGCAGATGTTGGCGAGGTGGGTTGCCCCGTGGCTCGGTTGGTTGGCCTCGATCCTCTATGGTGACCTAGGGGTGATCAGGGAGGAGGTGCTTCTGGGGGACCTGGTGGTGGTGCTGGCCCTTTAGGAGAGGGCAGCAGCTCAGCTGCTGTAGAGGCTGCGGCTAAGCTAGCTCGTGATGATGTAGCGGTAGAACGTGTGGATACAGCGGAGGCTCGTATCGAGGAGCTGATTGCTAGGGTGTCAGCTCTTGAGGATGCCTGGGGCCGAGTGGACCGCTTGACCCAGGGGGTGCTTGCTCAAGGATTTATGGATGACTTCAAGGAGGTCTGGTTAGAGACCGTGATGGCCCGGGAGAGGGAGTATCGGCCGATTCTACGTCAGGTGGCGATCTCGGTTGCGACAATAGCTCTAGTGGTGGCACCGGGAGCGGTTGTGGGTCTAGGTGCCCCTCCTAAGGGGGCACCACCCTAGAGTATTTTTGTACACAGGAAAAGCACCCATTATGAGGATGCTTCCCTTATTTTTGACGAATTTTGTATCTTTTGGCTGGTTGTTGGGCCAGCGACACGATTTTTGTACTCAGACATACACATTGTGATATATATATATATATATATATATGAGAAATATTTTTTGTGGCTCTACATGATGTGTCACTTGTTTCAGTTTATGTATGATGTTATGCTGATGGATATCTATTTTTTTTGTTTTTTTATGTATGATGGTTTATTCGAGATGTATTCCAGTTTAGGATATTGTTAGCTATGCGATCAACTATTTGGTTTTGACTCCTTGGTACATGTGTAAATGTGATATAGTCAAATTGTCTTCTTAATATTTTGGCACAAAAATATTTTGTAAGCATATGTGTATCTCTAGTCTAAAATGTTTGATTTAACTGCGACACTACTAACTGGGAATCGATGTAGATGTGCATATGGCGTACACCCTGATGGAGGGCATCGCACATAAGTCCGATGATGGCACCATATTCTGCCTGATTTTTTTTCGCTGAACCGATGCACACACCATTTGAGCAAAGTGGTGATCAGTGAGGGTGATAGATGGCCCAGGCAGTTGCGGCTAAACTTTGAGACCATCTTGATGCTCCATTAGCAAATCTGAAATAGGGTTCAGGTTGGTGATCCATGATGGCACTTTGAGCGCTTTTTAAATAAGTCTTCTAGTCAAAACTTTTGAGTGGTTGGGTTTTGTGTATGTTCACTCTAGGGAAGGGCCGTTTTGACCCTTATGGGTAGAATTTCTTGAGGTAAAGGCTGTTGACAGGGTTGCTGAGGCATGTCCCGTCCGGTTCCGTCAAGATGTATGCCCCCTGTCGGAGGAATTTTTTGATGATGTAGGGTCCTTTCCACAAGGTTTCGAACTTTCTTGGCCCTAGGGCTTCTTTTGCGACATCATAGCGGAGGACTAATTGTCCCTCGGTGAATGAGTGATGGGTGATGTGGCGGTCTAATGATACTTTTACCCTTTTCTTGTGGGCCTCATTGTGTTTTAGTGACTTTCGTCGACTTTCGTCGACAAGCTCTAGTTGTACTAGGCGTTGTTCTAGAGGCTGGGTATCATCAAGGAGTTCGATGGCGGCATGTAAATTTGGGATCTCACGTTCTATGGGAATCACGGCCTCAACCCCATATACTAAGTGGAAGGGAGTGAAACCAGTGGACATCTTTACTATCGTGTGGTATGCCCATAGGGCAGAAAAGAGGATATGGTGCCAGTTGGTTTTATGGTTATTCACCATGCGTTGTAACATAGTTTTGAGTACTTTTTTAAGAGCGTCCACCTTTTTGTTGGACTGGGGATGGTATGGTGAATTGAATTCATGGGTGAATCCAAGGTGGTATAGCTCCTCGAAAAATTCGTTCTCAAAGTGTTTCCCATGGTCAGAGACTAACTCTTTGGGGACGCCGAATCGGGCGATCACGTGGTTGAACATGAATCGAGCAGCGGTTTCTGTTGTGTTGTCGTATGTAGGCATGGCCTCAGCCCACTTGGTGAAATAGTCGACAGCCACGATGATGTATTTATGGTTGCTCGATGAGGCGGGGGTTGCAAGTCATGAAGTCAATCCCCCATTTACAAAAGGGACTAGCGAAAATGATAGGATGCAGAGGAGTAGGAGGTGCTCTTGCTTTGTGGGTGAAGCATTGGCATCGTTCGCATATTTTGACTGCTGTAAAGCAGTCATGAAATAAGGAGGGCCAAAAATATCCTACCCATAGGAATTTTTAGGCGGTGGCCATGCCAGATAGGTGGCCACTGCAAGCGCCTCCGTGGCAGTCATTAAGGGCTTGTTCCGCTTGGTCGTGTGTGAGGCACCACGGTAAAATGATGTCGATGCCTCGTCAATATAAGAAATCTCCCATGAGGAGATATCGGGGGGCTTGCTGGCGTATGCACCGACGGTCGTCTCGGGTGAGATGAGTTCTGAACTTTTGGGTTCAAAAGAATAGGAGAATATCTCCGTACCAAGGGTCGTCGGTGGCTACGAAGAAGAGGTGCTCATTGGGTAGCAAATCATTTAGTGGTGATCCCTTGGTATCTCCTGGGAGATCCGTAATGAACTCTGCTAAGGCAAGCACCTTTTTGATTTTGGGGGAGCGAAACTGTAAGTCATATTCTTGTAGAATGACTATCCAGCGGGCGTACTTATGGTTCATTAGGCAGCACGTGAGTAGGTATTTAATGAGGTTAATATCTGTGATGACTGTAGTGGTTCTTAAGTTGATGTAGTGGCAAAGTTTTTGGAATGCATAAATTAATGCTAGTGCAGTCTTTTCTTTAGGCTCATATCTTAATTTTGGACTCGATAAGGTTTTGCTGACATAGTATATTACGTGTTCCTTCCCATCTGGGCCTTCCTGGATCAAAAATATAGCTAAGGTGGACTCAGAAGCTGATAGATATAGGATATAATCTTTGTCATAGTCTGGGGGAGTGATGAGGGGCGCTGAAGATAAAGTTTCTTTTAGCGCATTGAACGCTTTCTGGGCGTAATCGTCCCATTTAAATGGGATGTCCTAGTGGAGGAGGCGCAAGAACCCTTGAGCGTAGGTGGCATAATCTGGGACAAAGCGTCTAAGGAAATTGGCCTTCCCCTGTAGGCTTTGAAGTTGCATGAGGGTTCGAGGTGGTGGTACCTCTTTAATGGCTTGGACCTTGAGGGGGTCCACACAAATGCCTTGTTAGGACACAATAAATCCTAAGAGTCTTCCTGCGCTGACGCAAAAGACACACTTGAGGGGGTTAAAGCATAGGTTGTATTGATGACATCATTGGAATACCAATCATAGATCTTGGAGGTGGTCTGAGCGCTTCTTGGAGCGTGCAGTCAAGTCGTCCAAGTAGGCGAGGATAAGGTGTGACAAGTCATGAAATATATAATTCATGGCCCTTTGGAAGGTGGCTCCAGCATTCTTTAGGCCAAATGGAATTACCTTGTATGTGAACGTGCCCCATGGGGTGGTGAACGCAGTTTTGTACCAGTTCGTATGGCAGATTTGGATTTGATTGTACCCGGAGAACCCATCCATGAAGGATAGAGCCTCATGACCTACACAAGCATAGATGACTTGGTCGATGAATGGAGTGGGATAATTATCTTTAGGATAATCTTTGTTCAAATCTTGAAAATCGGTGCAAACACGTATAGTGCCCTATTTTTTCATGACGAGAACAGGGTTGGAAAACCAAGATGTATAGGCGATGGAGTAGAAAAACCTGACTTTGTGAAGCTTGTCGATTTCTCTCTTTATTGCTTTTGCCTTAGATGGGTGCAGTTGATGTTGTTTCTGGTGCACTAGAGGTACGTCAGGCCAAGTGTCAATATGATGCTCTACGATAGTAGGACTAAGCCCAAGAATTTCTGAGTAGTCCGACGTGAAGATATATCGATACTCTTGTAGCAATTAGGTAGAAGAGGTTATTTATTCTGGAGAGCATGCTGCCCCCAATGATATTTCTTCGTCTTTTGCAGGATTTTGGGATATGTTCACCTTGGTGGTAGGTGAGATATTCGACATATTTCCTTCCTCAAATGCATCGAGCACTGGGATGGGGTTTTTGAACCAATCAACTTTCCTTGATGGAAGGAAATATTTTGATTCGATTGCATAGATATCTTGTTAGGACTGAATGTTTTTTTGGGGAGAAAAAGCGAACGATGATGCATTGCATCCCATGGATAATTTGGCTCTGTCACAGCCTCTAGGATATCTTCATCTAAATGAAACAAGGACATGAAGGGGGATTGTTCCTGGGTAGGGTTATGTTGAATGGGGTTAATTCGTACGGAGCTAGTTGAGAGACATGAGAAGGATTCCATAGTGGATGTGGTGGAACTAGACGCGGATGACAAAGTGCGGATAGATTGGGTCTGCATTATCGTAGGAACAACTACTCTCATAGTTGCAGCTGACTCGACACCTATGGTAGATGAGCAGACAGCTCGAGTCATAGTTCCGATACACGATGATATGAATTGTATATGATGTGTCGTTTTGTTGGCATTTGGTGGGGATGAATCTCCCTGATTGGTCACCTTTCAGTTGACAAGAACGAGATGGATCTATCCGTCACATCCTCTTGGATTGTCAAATTGTTCATGGATTCTGAGTTTGTGCCATCTTCTCGGGAGAGGCGGACTATGGTTGATCGCATATAGGCTAGCGCTGTGTGGAATCTCGGTATGTAGTGACAACGATGTACTGGGTGGTTTTCATCGCATATTTGACATGAATATAAGACGTCCATTTCGGTGCAGTATACTATATGGACTGGGTACCATCGTTGGAAAATTTCCAAAGCTGGGCAGTCAATGATGAAATGATCAAGTTCATCGCAAAGTATGCACCTTTCTATTGGGGGAGGGGGTCTGGCAGGGAGCCTTTCAGGTGATCGTCGTTCTTCCTGTAGGTACAAGATGATATGAGGTTCATCTCTGACAGATTGGGCAGGGGGATCCTCTTGATAGGATCGCTCGATGGCATGTAAGGCGTCCCTATATTGCATCGAAAGGTATAGTGCCCATAGATGCTGTAGATAGCGCATGTGTGATTGGTACCAATGTTTTTCCTTTACCTTTGGTGGTAGGTTCCTTTTTACGGGAACGCGACGTCGCAATGTCTGTCTCAGATCCGAGTGGTTTTAATTCATCCAGCTCTGGACAGATATGGGTAGGGTGACCTATTACGTCACATATGGTGCAGATTGGTGATTCTTGTTGAACGGCGGGGGTCACCATCTTTTTTCCTCTTTTCTCTATTTTATTAGTCGTAATCACCAGTTTTGCAATGGGAATTTCCTTTGCAGGGGTGGTTTCGACTATTTCTTGGATGAGTGGGGCCTCCTTGGGACTGAGGGGCTTCAATCCTATGGTAGTAACATGAGTGGCTCCTGTTCCTGTAGGGGGAACGAGGTACCAAACTGGGATTGCCAATGATATGTTGGGTAATAACAGTGTTGCCAAAACCTGCTCGGAGACAAAACCAGTTGGGGGGTAGAGGAAAGGGGTTTGGGAGGCGGCTTAGGCTAGAGAAGTTGTCATGGCCGACGACTCGGCGCCATTACTTCTTGCGTCCGTGTCCTGACTAGCTTTGGCACTTGATGTGGACATCATGCACACCGGAGTCCATGTGACATCAGGTGTTGACTTAAGGATTATGGGAGGATCTCCTAGGAATGACCCTAGAACGGACGATGGTTTGAATTGGCCGGTGCCATATTCTTGGTACCGTGAGAGAGAATCCGAGTATGTATATACATAGGGTAGAATTACATCAGTGTTTGTTGGGGGTTTCTTCTCGTTTTGTGTCAGTTGGTCTACAGTAATGATGCGGTCCTCGTGGGGGAACATCATGATACGAAAGATGGAGGAGGCTATGGCAGACATGGCGTACATATAACTCCGCCTGAGGAGTATATTGTAGTCCAGGTGACCGTCGTATGCTCGAAGTGTGTTGACTGAGGGTTTTAGTTCAGGAGAACTTAGCTTATGCCAAAATTTTTTGGACATGATGCCTGTCTATGACACATCGATGAATTGTGATATTCTGGACCGATAATGGTATCTGGAAAGAGACCATGGAAGGAAGCCTAGGGGTGGCTTTGTCTAAGTTAAAAGCCATTAGGAATGTATCGGTAGGGTCGATAGTGTCTAACGTGGAAAGTAGACCTTTTCGTTGTTTTGGGCATGACTGCAACACTTCGAAAGTTGACATAGTAGCGGAAGATTGTGCTAAATCATCCACGATACTATAATTATAGGCTGCTTTGGAGTAGTTTCTTGCTTGCCTATTAGGTCCCTCCGCCATTTTCGACAATGGTTCTATAGGCATCTTTGAAATGGTCAAAGGTTCCGTCGGTGCACTAGTACTTGACCCTGACATATTGGTGTTTGGTGGGGTGTCGTAATTGCGATTCCATGTTTGGAAAAACATCTCTTCGCCAGTCATGTAGATTTCATGGCTACTTTTCCTGGAATCGTCTGTATGTTGCTGCTGAGTGCTTCCTATCCCTTGACAGGGGAAAGGTTCTTGCATCACAGCTGGTTGCTGGGAAGATCCTCCTTGTCCTCTGTTACTATGTAGCGTCTTCAGCTCAGGCAGATCGGGACAGTGGTGAGTATAGTGGCCGTACTCACTATATATCGAACAAGAATGGTTTATTCGAAGATGTGGCCTTTTTCTCTGTCATTGGGTCCTAGCTCTAATTCCGGTTGGAGTTGCCTCCAGCCTGGGATCACGGTGGGCATTGATGGTTGTTTCCCTCTGTCCAGGGTTCCATTTTGGCTTGTTTTTGGATTTTTTCTTCACCACGTTAGGAGGGTAGTTCTCCTGGTTGTATTGGTATGGTTGGTTTTGGGATGACTGCACAAAGTTCACCTGTGCATTGGTTTGCATAGGTGGGTTGTGTGTTAGGGAATGAGCATAACAAGGTCCTTGGTTTGCACCTGGTTGTTGGAGGGGAGCTCTTCCATCAATGTTTCTTTTTGCGTATTGATTCCCCTGAGTTGGAGGATAAATTCCTCCCTGGTGATATGTTGGTGCCCTATTGGTCAAATTTTGCTGAGGCATATGATGACTTTGAAAACCGATTTGAGGTACGTTCTGGGTAGAACTTATGTGTAACCAGGGTTTTGACTACTACTCCCTAGGTATCCTTGGGTCAATGACCCAATTAGTCTGTCTGCAGATTTCCATGTGCCTGGTAATTCTTGATAAGTTTGCAGGCACGAGGCGTTAGGCAGGATGTTATAAATGTATCCTGACTATGTATAAATCAGCTCAAGCTGATGGGCTTTGCTGATAGCATCCTCTTCGAATATGGGCTTCTAATGTGCCACATCCTTTGAAATCTATGTCGTAAGAGTTTTCAAGAACTAATCTAAGAGAACTTGATCGTCGAGTTTAGCTTTACATAAACTGCAACGTTGCCTCCATTCATGGAGATGGTCTAAGATATGGACGACAGGGGTTTGTCTAAAATGCGTCAGTAATTCCATTTCAGAATCATGGTGAATGGGTAACTAAAAATATGTTAGGAACGCGGTAGCGAGGGTGCTAAAGGTTCCATGTGAAGCAGAGGGTTGTTCCACATACCACTTCGCAGCTACTCCTGTAAGAGTGCGTTGAAATAATCTCAATCGAATATTGTCGTCAATGATACTATTCGATGAGCACCATGGGTGAAAGGTCATGACATGATTACCCGGGTCTTCCGCTTGCTTTCCTTTGAATTTTGGAATATTTGAAGGGAGCTTCATGGGCATGGGAGGCCATGTAGGTTCGTGTGCGATGGGGTCATTCGTCGGCTCGGTTAAATTGGGTAGATTCAACAAAGCTATGAAAGATGACTGAGAGTTTGACGCCATTGCACTGTGTGAAAAAAAAAAGTTTTGGTTAGGAAGAGGGTTAGTCTGTGATGTACCCTGCTGTGTATTCGGCTGGCTTCTCGAATGGGTTTCACTCCTCTACCCTTTAGGGGTCGTGGGAGGAGTGGTCTATGGTGTGGCGTTGGGAGACCGACTAGGGTTCCCAACTAAGGATGCTCCTGTTATCACAAAATCATACCTGATAGGCTACCAATCAAATCAATCTCATGTAACTGTTTCAAACCAATCTTTTGATTGAGGCTTAGCCTCCTCAGCCTCTCAAGGATTAATGATTTTTGATAGAAATATAGATGGCTAACTCTATGTGGGGTAATAACCATATAAATGATAGATATTGGTTGTAAATCACATTAGCAAGTGCACGTTGGGCTTATGGAGTCAAAATAGCTTTAGTAAAACCAAACAATCTACTTAGCATGGAAGTCAAGGCATATAAGAGTTCTAGTCAAGAAATATACATGTGAAACTGTAAAACACACAGTCAATTTGTCTATGAAGGAATTCAGAGCATCAATGATGAATTTTGAGTAACATAAACAAACACCACTGCAACAGAGTAGTAAAAAGATGCAATTAGAACAAGAACACACTAGAAATATTTATGAATCTCAAGTTGGCTAAGTAGAAAACTCTATATTAAGCTGAAAACCAATCCTTACAATAAACACAGTATTTTGCTACAAATGTCCAACCCATGCATATTCGAATTCTTCATCTTTTATAGATCATTTACAACATAGGATAACTTTATCCTAAGCTAGATACATCGAATTCCTACTTTTTGACACCTTACCTAACCATATGACATGGTATTTATTACAAAATGACTGCTGCAAATCTAATAAATAGTCCTATTACAAATAGGATTCAAACTCCTTAACTTTACTCATAACAACCTTATCTAAAATAGATTACATCATTTTCCAAGTGTATTGACATAAGGTCGAATCCAGATGATAAGCTCCAACTCTTTATGATCTCAATATTGATCTCCATTAAACTAGGAAATTGTCCCCTATTTCTAGGCATAGGATTCTTTGCATTCTTGAGACACTTTGACCATCATGAAACCATCACTTCGAGGTTATTTACTGTTAAAAAATGAAGTAATACCTGCCCAAAATTATTCTTAATTCCCAGCTATCCGAAACCACCATCAAACTATTCAAAATAGCTAAAATAGACCTGTGCTACAAAAACAACACAGTTTCTTAGCACTTTTTGTAGCGCAGCCTTTTTACCCTTTTACCTTCAAAATTTTGGTTTCTTTCCTCCAGGATTATCTTCATTATCATTTAACACAACTCCTCTAGAAATTTCAAGTCATAATCCATATATTTTCCCTTCAAAAATTTATTTGAAAGAGTGAAAAAAGCTGCTACAGCAGTTTCATAACGCTTTTCACTCTTTTTGCACGGTTTGCGCTACGAAACTGTTGAGCAAGCAGTTTTGCCCATATTTTTTCAAAATGAAAACCAAAAATGTGCCAAAACTCAGAATACCACTGGTTTCATCAAAACAAAAAGTCATATGAACTGGAAAACAAATTTTTCATGAGGTTCCTTCTTAATTTTTTCACTTGATTTAGCTTTTGACCTTTTTAATGATTTTCATTCTGCACCTTTGTTTTTCAGCTCATCCTGAGTCAGTTTTAGCTGTTGCTCCAAGTCCTCCACTTGATCTCTAAGTATTCTATTACTGGATCTCAAGTGAGTATTGATTACTCTGACAAATTTAGTTTCCTTGATGGCTGGAACTGTCCATGTGAAAAACTGTTCTGCACTACTTGGAATTTCAGACCTAGAACCAATCTGACCTTCACATACTGCCTTCATTCTTTTGAACTCTGTTTCTCAACACTATGCTTTCTAGCCCTCTTTCTCATCATAGAAATCTCTTGATTTGCTAACCTCAATTTCTCCTCAAGATGTTGACACTTTTTCATTTCTTCTTTTTCCTTCATTGTTCTGTTGGCTGCATGTTCTACTGTTGGTGATAAGAGATCAACCACTTCTTCAGGGACTTTAACTGTTTCAATAGTTTCTTAGATATCCTTGCTGCCTTCCTTGAGCTTATTATATTGCCTAGTTAAAGGTTTCCTTGCTTGAAAGATAAAGGTTGCATTTTCACCCTCAAATTCAAGTTTCTTTGCTGACTTAACCTTTTTCTGTTTGTGTTCATCTACTCCAATGAAATCAACTTGCACAATGGGTGACTCCTCTATATCAATTGCATGAAGGATTTCATCTAAATTTCCCTTTATCACTGGGTTTTCCTCTGTAGCTGTAGCAACTATTTTTCCCTTAAATGCCACTGCTTGGCTTCTTGTCACTCTCTTGATTTCCTTCTTGCTAGCAACTTGTTTTTGTTTTTCCTCTTTGACACTTTTTGACCTCTGTTTTGCAGGTGATGGAGTTGGTGCAACAAGAACTTGTGTCTTCTCTGTCCTTTTCTCAACTTGCTTCCTTGGTTTCAACTTTACAAACCTCTTTGATTTTGCAACCACAGGCTGACTAGACTCTGCTACTGGTGGAGAAAGAGTTCCTTTAGTTTTAGCGTTTCTAGCTGGGGTTAGGGTTTCCAGTTCAAAAACATTCATAAACAAAAAGGAAGACCAATCCCTGCTTATTTTCTGAAGCTCATTCAAAACCAATAACTTTATCAAACCATGGTGAAAAAAATATGTTTCACAACCATCAGATTTGGCTTGTACTTTATCAACCATTTTGGCAAGGCTCCTATGAAAATAAAAGGGAAAATCTAGTGACATCATACCTGTGAAATGCAGAAGCAGCTTGAAATGATAAGTATAAACTTTATGGTATCTGCCTTCACATGTAAAGTATCTTTGAATGTTTAACAACAACTTTGCATAGGTGTCTTTGATACAGCTTCTAGCTATTGCATTATTTAGGTCCATATCTGCATACTCGGGTTTCATGAATTCCTTGCATGGTTTCATGTCAAATTTAAAACCTTTAAACCAAGTTTCTTACCCCCCTTGGTATTTTTTTCACAGAAGAAATAATCTCAGGTGTAATTGGCACATTTAACATCCCAACTTTGGTAGTTGTTCCATTGAAGTGCAAGGCAAATTATTTAGACACCTATGTATGGCAACCTTGTAGCTTTTCACAAAACCAGAGACAACCTGCTTTGCTAAAAGCCTCCATCACTGTTTGATCTTCAATTATAGCCTTCATATTTTCAGGCTCATATCTTAAGCAATGTCCCCCTCTGTGGAATTTCTTTTCCTCTGCCATGCTTCTTGGAAAAACCTGTCAGCTTCTTTTGAATCTATAAAACAACCTTGCTTGATTAGGATATGAACAACCTCACTTGAGTATATGGAAAAACATCACTTGATTAGGATGAAGATAGTATTTGTATAGAACAACCACAAGCTTAGCTTGACCGCTTCAGAGCTCAGACACTCGTATGGAGGCAAATGAAAACGAGAATTACCAAATTAGGCAAGATTTTGAATTTGAAATGTCATATCATAACTGAATGATGCCTCATTCATGCCCTATCATGACGATGATGACTGTGAGACAGGTAAGTACATTGAATCTGATCACTAACTGACTCACCATACCACTATCCCATCTTTTCCTAACAGATTCTAACAAATTTCAGCTCAATTGACAAGATGGTTAAGAAACCGTGCTTTCGTAGCACCCACAATGTATTTTTCCCAGTTTGTGCTACGAAAGTATTAGCGCTTTCGTAGTGCAAATCCACTTTTTGGAACTAGCGGGGCTACGAAACGGAGGATTCTTGGCTAATTGCAGAAATTTAACCCGAAACCTTATGGAATGAATCCTAAATGGAAAATGTGAGTATTTGATCATGGAATAGACCTTTAAAAAACTTTTTTTGAATTCAATGATGACCTTAAAACTTATAAAAACTCTAACCTACCCTTAACCAAATCCTAAAATGACTTTCAAACCCATTTTGAGACCATGATAAAAAACAGAGTTTCCAAAATGATGTTTTGAATTTTTTGGGGTGATAATAGCTCCAATAAAGGACGAACCAATAATGGTGGCAGCATTCCGTCTTTGATGCTTGAATGGCGAAAGACCTGGAACCCCTCCCGGTAATGGGCGGAGGTCCAAAAGATGCCTAGATAAACAAGGTTCTCGTTGGGTCCGTCTTGGTGCCGACTAGGTTTGGTTTTTGGAAAAATTTGAGGGGATAGAGTCTATTATCAAAGAAAAATTATGGTCACATACATAAAACAAAATGAAAATAAAATAAATTTTCCCTTTAAATTAAGCTATGTGATCAAGCAATCAAATAAGTGGTTTTTGTTTGTTTGCGTATGATACTCAAAATCCTAGAAGATCTATTCGTCCTCACACAATCAAATGTAACTGGGCCTTGAGAATATTTCTTGCGAGTGCTGGCACAACGTCCTGTAAGAGCTAGTGACGCCCCCATTCAGCCGAAGAAAATCCACCAAGGTAAGGATAGAGGGTCTGGCACTTGCCTGCACTGTCACCTATGGGGAAAAGGATTCCCTAGTTTTTGGCCACTAAGAACCATCGTCCCAAGTTAGCGTCTGAGTCTTGGGCTTCTTGGTAGTCAGCTAACAGTACTAAGTATCAGCCAAGTCAGGTAGACCTGATTGATACCACATGCACTGCGCCTAAGCCTAACCCCCTCTGAAACAGGTCTCTGCCGCACTCGAGTTTTCTTTGCTGTGGGCTAATAGGTGGATTTGAAGCTCCCTAAACAAATGAATTCTATGTTTCAAGATGAAGTATGATCAAGGTAGCTTATTGGATGCCTACCCCCTAGATCCTAACTTAAGCTATAAATTATTTTGTGGCCCCTGTGGGGAGAATTTAGTGAGTTTGGTTAAGTTAGTTTTAGATGTCTTTGCTTCGCTTAGTGGGTGAGTGTGTGTGAGAATAAAGTGGACAAGCACATAGTTTGAACGTGTGGATACTCGATGATCCTTTACAAAATATCCTATTTAAACTATGTTGTAGTGTTCCTGGCTCAAAAGAAAAACATGTGCGGATTATGGGTCACTTTCTATTTTTCCTAGTTAATCTATGTGACCAACTATAGGGAGATGGCGAATTATGAATAGGAAGTGTTCATATGCTTACCTAGGATCACCGGAGGGTGCAAAGGTAGCAGAGATTACTTGCTCTTCTATAAACAATTCAATCCTAGTCCCAAAATTCCTAGTGCAAGAATTGAACTAAACTAAAACTTTTACACTAGAAAAAAGAAAACTAGCTATGCATGCATGGTCTTGGCCCACTTACTTTGGCTAGTTATCTAGGTGTGTAAGTACCAAGATTTTCAAAACATAGTTTTTTTTCTAAATGCAAGTTATTTTGCCCCCCTACTTAAACTATGTGTGAAGTTTTCAAAAATCAACTTGAAGTAAAACCGACACTAAGCCTACAAAAAGCAGCTAAGAGTGAGCTTTAAAAAGTTGTTGGTACCACAATCAGTGCTAGTAGGTGTATTAGGGTCTGCCAAGCACTTTACAAGTAGGAAAAGACAGAAATAAGGGAGAAATTTCTCATTCTATATTTTGCGCGCAAAAGGCTGGAACAGGCGCGCTGTCTGCACACGGGTCAGCTCCAAACGTGCACCCTACACGTCTGTGAGAAGAAAATGCGCACAAATTTCTGCAAGAATTTTTTTTGGAGCTATTTTACTTCATTTTTTCACTTGGGATGAACTAGGGACTGCAAGAGAAATCAGGGGAACTTCAGCTCCACTCCACAGCACATACAGAGGCCTCTGCAAAAAAGGCACAACCACATAAACTTTGTAATAAATGTTAATGGAGTCGCCAATCCTGTTGGAGTGTGTTTGGTGCACGTATGTATGAAATCACACCAACTTAAGGGGTGTGGTTTGCCCACTTAATTTATTGGTAACAGGTAGAAAAAGAAGTGGAGTCAAACAAGTTAGTGGAACAAGCTAGAATCATAAGCATAATAGATAGAGAAATAGCATGCATATATAAACTAAAAACTAAAACAAATAAACATGAGCTCTGAAAAGAGTCAAACGACAAAAATAATACAAACGGTGGCTCTAGCCCCCTCTTATTGAGCGCTGGTAGTAGTAAGAGTGAAACTTTACCCTCTTGCCAAAGGGCCCCTAGACCATGGGTTCTAGGTCTCAATGAAAAGATGTTTTTATCCCAAGCTTGCCTCAGTGCAGTCTCCCTCTCTCTCTACTGTGTTGGATGGCCAACAATTGAGTCCCCTCTATCTTCAGCTCCGACTCACACACTGCTGGTATTGCTTTGGAAATTATGGCCAACATAACAATGTGTTCACAAATTCTTCATCTCATGGTGGCCTTATATAGGAGATTTCAAATCCTCCCTTCCCTCTCTTGGTACATTATGGAGGGTGACCCAAGAGAGGGGTATGATTCCTTTGTGTGCTCCAAATATTCCATTGTGTGCTCACTTAGTGTCTAAGGAGGCGTTGGTGTCTTTCCTTAGGTGGCTCCAAGTAAGGGGTCACTTGTCTTTTGCTTTGTGTGGTCCCGGATAGTGACATTTCACCACTCCCAGGATTGCACGTATATCGGGAAAAAAGTGCGCAAAAGGAGCTCTTCATGAAGGATTATGTGCGCAAAGAGCATTTAGGACTTGTTAAAATTTGATTTTACTCATACCTTAGAGATTTTTAAATACTTTCCAGATTCTGTAATTTCTTCCAGCCCTGTAAATCCTTTTGCCTGACATTAATCAATGTTTTCTTCTGTTGTACGATTTTCCAGTGTTAACAATTCTCATTATCGATGAATGCATAAACATGAATCAAAATAAGCTCAGTTACATTTTATTTTTGAAATGATGCATTCTTATCCCTTGAGTAAAAATACCTATATCTTTTTTAAATTGATTCAATAATAAATACCCACTACAACTAACACATACCAGAACAGGTCGGACCTATCTAGTACTAAAGTTGGCCCACCATCCAAAAATAAATGTGGTGCATGTATAGGATCAAACTCGTATAAATGAAAACCATGTGTCATCCATTTCAACAACTAATTCCACTGAGAAAGCACAAGAAGAATACAAACCCGAGGCAAGAGGGAATAGGTTCATAGCTCATGAACCTAGGAGCAACTTGAAGAAAATTTTTGGGTTGTGTTTCAGTTTTGGGTTGAGGGTTCTTAGTAAATGTTTTTGAGTAATATCTGAGATATTTTTGAGCAAATTTTTTTCCCATATTTCAGCCCTATTTGAGCCACTTGGTTCAACTCTTATTGAAAAAAAGACTTCCGCCCTGTGATACAAGCTTTGACTCTTTGGAGAGCATACCTCTCGAACCTTCTGAACAATATTTTCGGCCTTCACTATGAGAAGAATCTTCAACCTCTTGTGATCTGTATTAGAAACTTGAAGGTTTTTGGTGAAATTTGCAAGTGAAATTTTTAGGGATTTTTATGAAATTATGTAAGTTGTATTAACACATAAATGTTGATTTTAAACTCAGTTTTGCAGAAAATAACAAGGACAATAATACCATAACAGAAACACAAGACAAAAAATGATGAAGGAGTTCACCCCTCCTAGGCTACATCTCTTGGTCCAACTTCCAATGTTGGGCCTCTTTCATTATGCTCAAAAATATGTGTTTACATGTATTTTCAGTGCTCATAATGTAAAAATATTGTCTCCAAGGGCTCTAGAACAGTAAAAAACCCCTATTTGGGCTCTTTCTACACTAAAAAATGTCAAACAATTACTGAGTTATGCTCTAGAACAATTTCTCTGCTAATTGTACTGCAATTCGCACCCACCTGCAATCCATCCTACAATTCTATAATTTTCGGCCACGTAGAGCAACAAATTTTCCTCGCGTCGACGAGATTTGCGTCTGTTCAAGTGCAAATCATCAACCCTTTAAATGCCCGGTGACCCCCACGAAACGTTCAAAAAGGGCCAAGTGGCACAACCAGTGTCATTTATTTCAGAGTTGTTTGAAATGTCGCACCAATATCTAAACCCATTTGCAAACCATGGTTGGGATGAAGTAACTGTGGTATGGTTGTAATAACCCACACAAAAATTAAGCCATAACTATGCATACACCATGGTTGGACTGTGGTATGGTTCCAAGACCATGTGCCAAGTCATAACTCAACTCCCACTCCATTACCATGATTCTATTTGATTTGGGTTCTGGTACCACTATGGGTTTGAATTGGCATTTGAACTGTGGGTTGGTTGCGTTGTCCATGGTTTGGGGCTGGGGTTAACCCCGCGCCCTTGGTAGCCCAAACCTGCGGTTTCGTGGGTTGGGGTGGATCAGGGGCCAAGGGTTAACCCTGACCCCGACCCCCAATGCGCAACCCACTAAACCTTAAATAGAAATGGCACACTATAGTTAACAAGAAACAATCTAGGCAGACTAGTGGAGAATTGTGCTTCCAGTTGGTAGATTCTGTGTTCGAATCCCCCATAGGCAGTTCGCCGATATACCAAAATTTTACACCAATATGAGGATGCCACATGATTACCTGTTATTGGCCCACATGGCCCTTGACCATTGGTTAATCCTTTAACTAATAAAAAAACACAATAAATTGACCAACCGAATGAAGAAACTTCTCAAACATCCATTGGAAAATAATAATATAATGACCTTGCCTAGTCACATGCCTAGTCAGCGTACTGACTGCTGACTGGGCATACCTGCAACTCAATTTTTAAAATTTTAGTTGTTTGAGAAAATGATGAGAACACAATAGCAGAAGCATATGATATCAGTTTTGAGTGAAATGAGTTGCGTTGGATTCAGGGCAATGAGATATTCGTTTTGGTATTGGTTTTGATCACTTTAAAACACTTTGAGTTATGAGCATTTTACTGATCCATTGGATCATTCCTCCCCACTGGAATGAAAACACATATTGTATTATTAAGAGCTGGAAAATGGAGCATCACAACCAATGAAGCCTTGATGTTGGAAGCCTCCTTCAAGTGAGATTCCAAGTCCAAGCCTTAGCCTTCAAACACCTTTTCTCCTTTGAAAATGGGCAGCATTTGGGCACAATTTAATACTAGGATGGCAACCAACCTAACCAATGGGCCAAAATCACTGACAAACTATGACTAACCTCACTAACCATTAATGGATAGTTAGAAATTGATTTATAGGGAAGGAGACGAAGTTGAGGATGAGGGAGGAGCTCCACATCTCAAGGGAGAGATCCATGGAAGGAGGATCTAGGGCCAGGAATGGGAGGTCTCGTTCCAATCTTCAACTACCGAAAAACATGTCGTCGTTCTCGAGCCTTCTAGTAAGAGAAACTTCTCCTCCATTTTGGGTAAAATGGCCTAAAGAGGACCAACGCAGATTTTCCTGATAAAATTCATGCTGGTAGCGCTAGACATGTGAAATTCGAGAGGTTACTAGCGCAAGACATTGGTTAAACATAACGCATTAGGCTTGCAAAAAAAGGTTTTTTATAAGCTCTTCATAATATTTTTAAGGAAATTTTTATTCCTTTTCTTCATGGATGTTATAAACATGTTTCATGGTGAATACATTGTTTGCGACAACTTTCACCATTTGGCGACACTCGTGGTGTCGATGACACAAAGTGAAACACTTCAAGGTACAAGACTTGTAGTGTGACAAAATGTTGTATAATGCCCACTGGAAGCTTTTGGACCTCCAAAATATCATTTTCAGTCAACAAAAAAATGAGGCTACAGTTCCCTCACCCTTCGAATCTCAATCAATTTGGATTTTCTTGGATTTGTTCCTTTGAGCCCCATGCGAAGGTACTCCATGTTCTCTTGTTTTGAAGTCCTTTTTTTCCTCTCAAGGATGGTGTCTTGCTGCAATTCTTCAATATATTCAGGAGATAAATCTTCAATTGAAGGAATATGAACATTTTGTCCTTGATATTAAATGAAAGGAGGCTCATACAATCTCAAATTCTCAACATTAACAACTACATAAATTTGCATATATGAAGGAAAATCCAACCTAAAGGCATTATGACCAATCTTTTCCAAAATTCTGAATGGACCATATCAAATTGGTTTCAGTTTTTTATCTTTTCCTTGGAGTCTCTCTTTGCTAATGTGAAGCCAAACTTCAACACCAACTTGGAAATTTTGATCCACACGATGCTTATCATGACTTGTATTGTACTTGGCTTGACTCTTTTCCAACTGATCTTGAGCTGTTTTATGCACCAATTGAACTTGTTCAATGAATATTTTAGCCTTATTTATGTCACTATTTCCACCAATAGCGAAAGTTTTCCTAAAGATAAAATCTAAAGGAGACTTGGGCAAGTATCCCAAGCATGCCTCAAATGGCGATGTTTGATTGGATGGATTCTTGTTCCGGTTGTAAACATGCTAAATATAGTGAAAAAATTCATCACACAACTTAGGATTCTTGCTGCAATCACCATGAAGAATATGTATCACCGTTATGTCCACCACCTCTGTTTGGCCATCTGTTTTTGGATGAAAAGTTGTGCTCTTTTTCAATTTGGTGTCCATGAGTCCCCACAAGCTTGACCAAAAGTAACCTACTTTTTACAAGGCATCCAAATACACATTTTATTGAACCTATCCACAACTACATAAATATAATCATGAACTCTCCTAAACATAGGTATACCTCCTACAAAATCCATAGAAACACTTTCCCATGAATGGGAAGGTACTTGAAGTGGTGTATACAATCCCAACTTTCTATTGCTAGGATTACTGACAACACATAATGAACATCCTATTACAAATCATGACACACTTTCAAGCTTATGAGGCCATTAAAAATACCTTTGTCATTGGGCCACTATCTTACCTACACTGAAATGACTAGCTATAAGATAAGTATGTGCTTCCCTTATGATGTTGAGACTCTCTCCTTGTGGAATACATAGCTTGCTTAGATGATACAACAAGATATCATGCACATGATAATCCAATTCCTCTACTTGGTCACCTTGACACAAAGTCACATATACATCATTAAAATCATTATCTAAAGCATATTGTTCAACATAGCTCTCATGCATGATAGAATTATGCTTAAGAATAATGGATGCACTAACAATTGGTCTAGAAAGCATATCAACAACCTTGTTACAGATACCTTTCCTATAGCTTACCACCGACTGGAATTGTTGAAGAAAACCCATCCATCTGAAGTACCTCACTTGATTTAGCTTTGTTTTTTATTGCAAGTATTGAAATGGTTGGTGATTTGTGTGAATGATTGTTTCCTTACCCATCAAGTAACGTTTCCACTTTTTCACACTTTGCACCAATGCATAAAATTCCTTGTCATATGTAGGATAGTTAATCACTGCACCATTAAAATTTTATGAATGAAAATAAATGGGCTTACCATGTTGCCTCAAGACTGTGCCCATGGCATAGTCACTTGCATCAGTTTGTATCTCAAATGATTTTCTCGTGTCAGGAAGTGCAAGTCTGGGTGTTGAACTAATATTTTCCTTGAATGCATCAAATGATTTTTTATGTTTTCCTCCCCATTGAAAATCCTTTTTCACACTTGTCAATGCATGCAATGGAAGAAAGGTTCGAAATGAACTTTCTCAAATATTGGGTTTCTACCAAAAAACTTCTAACCTTTGTCACTGTCTTGGGTTTTGACCAATTCAAAATGACTTCGACCTTTGAAGGTTCTATTTTCAACTCACCTCCTCCAACAATATGACCCAGGTAGACTAAAGAATTTTTTCCAAATTCACATTTCTACATCTTTAAAAATAAATTTTCCTTCTTTAAGACATCTAACACTTGCTTGACATGCATGACATATTCTTCATGGGACTTGCTCAAAATTAATATGTCATCTAAGCAGAATATCACAAAATCATCTAGAAAAAGCCTTAAAATATCGTTCATTACCCACATGAATGTAGCAAGAGCATTACAAATACCAAAGGGCATAACCAACTATTCAAACAAACCTTGATTTGTTTTGAATTTTTTCTTCCATATGTCTCCTTCATCGATCCTAATATGATGATAGCCACTCCTCAAGTCCAACTTAGTGAAAATAAACAACATCTTTCAATTGATCAAGTAAATCATTGATTCTAAGAAGAGGGTAACGGTTCTTTACTGTAATCTTGTTCAATGCACGAAGTCCACACACATGCGCCATGTACCATCCTTATTTTGCATTAAAAAAATTGGTGAACCGCATGGCGATGTGCTTAGTCAGATGATCCCTTTATCAAGAAACTCTTGGATTTTTTTCTTATTCTATGCATTTTCCATCACCGGAATCCTATACATGCCAATTTTAGGAGGAGCACAATCTTGTTGCAATTGCATCTCATGTTGGATTCCTCTTTTAGGAGGCAATCCTTTAGGCTCTTCAAACATCTCATCATATTGGTTAACAACCTCAACCAAATCAGATTTCAACTTTACATCACATCCTTGAAAGGCTTCATTTTCAACATTATTCTTGGGTTTTATCATCAAAATTATAAAATTATTTTTAGAGTTAACAAATATCTTCATTTGTCCAACATTCACAAGTGAAAGATTTAGTTTCTTGCAATGTGCTCTAACAATGTACTCAATACCATATTTAAGCAAATGATACTTTCTTTCATGGTGATGAACGATATAGTCTCCTGTCATAAAGATATGGGCTTCCTAAAACAATACAACATACATCTAATGGCACTACATCAATGTCTACCTCATCAATGAAGTTTGCAGTAATGATGAATGTCAATTTGCATTTTCTAGTTACTTGCAACTTTTCATTGTCACACACCCAACCTAAAGGATAAGGTTTAGGATGAGGGATGGTTTCCAAATTCAATTTCTTGACAATGTTTTCAGAAATGAGGTTTTCTTGTGAGCCACTATGAAATAGAGCATCTATTTTGTTATGTTTTGAGATAACTCTAATATGGAAAAGCTCTATTATTTATTTTTCATTTGGAGTTTCATTGAGGTTATTTGAATAAATAGTACTTGCAATGGATTCCTTACCTTTCAATCCCATGTTTGTGACCTTTGTTTCATCTCCTGAATTGAATCCTAAATCATGTTGTGTAGTTGCAGTTGTATTTTGTTTTCCTTTGTTGTTAAACTTTTTGGGTCTCATCTTAGGATAAAGTTTCCAACAATGATCTTCCTCGTTGCCTTCTTTTGAACAGTGTTTGCATGTTAATTTTCCTCCCTCTTTCTTGATAGAAGCATTTTTCTTCCCTTTTCCTTTGAATTTTCCCTTTCCTTTGTCTCTACCCTTAAATGGCTTTTTTTTCGCTCTTATGGAACATTTTTCCCTCTTGCTTTTGTTGAGATTTTGGGTAGCATTGGGTGTGCTCTAGCTCTGAAATTTTGTGGAGGGGCTAAGACACACGAGATATCCAAGACCCAGAAAGTGTTTGGAGAAATTTCATCTGGTGTATGAGATATTCAAATAATTAATTTTTTTTAATGAGGATCCTAAGTCTAAATTAGGGAATTAGAAAAATTAAAGTGAATTAATTAAACACATGTGACGAAATGTTCTAAGTGACATGGATCAAGCAGTATTTTAATATGAGCCATAGATTAGAGATTAGATCAAGGTCATTGGTTTCCCAATGAGAAAAGTATAAAGGAAGGGATTGGGGTCAGTTGGATCATAGGCACACAGGTAGAGCACTGATGCTAAGTCAAATTTCTAGGGTGGTGTTTGCTGAGAAATTTAAAACAAGTTTGTAGTGCAGTGAGGGGCAGATATCAGAAAGGGATGATATGATATGAGGCCGAGAATACAGCAGCATAGAGGCAACTTGTACCAGAAAATGCAGAGCCATCCAAGAGAACGCAATTTAGCCAACACCACGCAAAGGACTGCGCAGAGGCTGCGTAATCCCAGCCAGGGTGATGCAGACCCAGCCAACGAAGTGCAGCACTAATGAGGGTGACATAGGCCCAGCCAAGGCAGTGCAGAGGCAGTGGAGCACCAGTGAGGATGACGCAGTGGTGACGTTGGCCAGTGAGGGCTGATGCAGAGCTTGCAGAGGCATTGCTGAGGGTTCCAATGAGCCAGAAAGGGCTCATTATCTATAAATCTAGATTGAGGGTGTGAATTAGCCATATTTTCTATCTTAGATTGAAAGGTAAAAAATACTATGTAATTTCTCTGTAGGGCCAAGAAATTCTGGTGCCTATAATGGTGTATTCAGATTCTTCATAATAATGAAACCCTCTAAAGTTGTTGCACCGATTTTCTCACATTGGGTTTTTCCGGGGACATTTTTCTGAAAAAACTATGTGTAATCTTATCACATGTGCGTATTGTTCAGTAAATGATTTACAGATGTGTAGGTTTCAGTTTTTGTCTTCTTTAGTGTTTTTCAGAATACTTCAGTTAAATAACTTGTTAAGTTAATTAAACAAGTAGGTGAAGTAGATCTAGACACTACAGTAGGGTTTTTGTTTTGAAACTTTCACAGCTTCTAGATATGTTTCTTGTACACAAACCTCATCTAAATTTGTAGGGTTAAATATGATAATAGTGTGTCTCAAGTAGCTATGTAAGCCTCCAATGTATTTTAGTAAAGTGTCTTGAGAGGATAAATCTACACCCAAAATCAATGCTCTCCTTATAAAATCTTGGGTATAACTTTGCACACTTTGACCCTTTAATTCCCTAAAGTATTTCCAATCCATTATAGCTTTCTGCATGTATGCTAAAGGATAAAATTGTCTTCTTAATGTAGCCACAAAATCATTCCAATAAGTTATGATCTTACCTATTTTCTTGATATCCTCTTGTGTTTTGGCTTCCCACCAAATAAGTGTTGCACTTTCCAACCTTAATGAAGCAAGCTGAATCTTGGTCTCATCATCTTTGATCCTATGTATCCTGCAATACACTTCAAGCTGACAAACCCAATTATCTAATTTCTCAGCATTTACCTCTCCATTATACATAGGAAATTCAAACTTTATGTCAAGTTTTAAAAATGGAGTTTTACCATGTCCCTTTGGAGAATGTTGAGGTGTTTGTGAAGGTTCATGTAGAAGATGATGATTGTGAATATGAAGGTGATGAAAAAGGTGGAGTTAAAGGTGGTTTATCACCATTTCCTCTATTCCCTTTTCGAGGCTTGTCTCCATTTCCTCCATTTCCCTTTGGAGGGTTTGAGCTCTCACATTGCAAACCTGAATTCCTTTCCTCATAAAGAAATTTAACCATCTTAGTCATGTCAAAGAATGATTTCCTGCAATCCTTCTCATCCTCAGTCATATTGTCAACTCTCCTTCATGTGCCATGACTGGTGTTAGTATGAACCTTAATTCCAAGCGTACGAAAAAAGACCACTTTAGTTGTGCATAACCAACAACCCTAACAACAAATATGGTTGCCAATATCCTCAGATTTGTAGTTAGGTGATCAAGATAAATGCTGCAAAAGCTAGATCAATGCATTAGAAGACATTAAGTAGTAGAAAAAACAAGATTTACTCCATGCATCCAATAGACAAGACAAGAATATGTTGAATGAATTTTGTATTATGGGCACCTAGGAGGAAAACACAGAAGGGTGTTACCAGTTCTCCTCAATGGGATGGGTTCTTGTAAGTCCTCAACACTTCAGATCTAAAACTTCTCTCTCTTGATGGTGTAGAAAACCCAGACAAAAATGGTAGCAAAATATGACTATGATGGTGGATCAATAGTCAGACCAAAAGTATAGATCCAGAGTGATCTTTAGGCAACAAAAGGTGGTAAATGAATGGGAAAACCCCTCTATTTATAACAAAATATTGCGTTAGTCTAGATATTGATGCATAATTAAAATATTATTAACCAAATCAAGATCCAACTTTTATGGAATATTTTATTATATTTGTTGGAGGGAAAAGGAATTTGACTTGGGTCAAATACCTTTATTTGTAAATAATAAATAAATAAATGATTTATTTATCATTTTAAGGATGTGGTTGAGTAATAATCTAATAAATAATGATTTATTTAATTATTTATGGGTGATTTAGTCATAATTAACAAAGAATATTATTTAAATAAGGTTTAAATAATTATTCTTTAGAAAATAATAAGATAAATAATGATTTATCTAATTAATTTCCTTGTTTTGGGTTAAATATAACCAGGAATATTAATCAAACTGTTGTTTAACTAATTATTCCTTGAGGAAAATCAAACAAATGTAGATTTATTTAATATTTCCTCATGGGGTGTCCTGTTTAGACCATAAACAACTTAATAAATGTGGTTTACTAAGTTATTTTCATAGTGAAAGAAATTTTACTTGGGGTAAAATTGGTCTTACATGGTGTACTTGGGTCCATCTAATGATAATAGGTTAGATGACCAAAAAATGGTGTAACAGATTGCCCCCCAGCGTGCGAGCGTTAGGAGCTAATAGTATGACCGAAGTACGTTGTAAGAACTCAATCACTAGACACCGAAGGGGGAGTCAAAAAGGGAGAAGTATAAGGTAGACCAAAGTGTTGAAAGGACTAGACCCTGAGGAGGCGATACTTACAGGTGCGACAAGTCTCTTTTATGAGTGAGTACCTGTGCTATAGGCGGCCAACGAGGCATACCTATGCCCGCCGAGGCAAAGTACAAAAAATAAGGCGTCCAGTAAGCAAGGGACTAAACAATATAGTATATGCTAGCATAAACATGAGACAGATAAACAACATGATAATGAATCCCACATACATATTGTGCCTGGGATAACAACCAAGACTTGTACAATAATATATGAATACATGAGATACAAGTACAACCGAGATGCCCCTGTAAACAACAAAGGGCTCTGAAAATATGACTGATACATGCAATCAACAAGGCACTGCAAGCGGCTGAGGCCAACATCATCAAATCTATGGAGCTGCATCAAAGGCTGAAGTGAAGAGGTCATTTGGGTATGTGGGGGGCTACCTGTAGGGCCACCCCCTCCTGAGCGTTGAAAACATCTCACACACACCCAGGAATCACCGGTCTAATCTGCTGCGTCAATGAACCATCAAGTATACGGTTCTCGATCATGCTGAAAGGAGCTAGAGCTGAGAAACAATCAATTCAAAGGGCTATCAGGAGTCCCTTTGCCTGATTTGAGGCACCAAACAAGAGTGGAAGCTAGAACCAAGGTACACCGCCCTCTAGACCCGTCTTATGGAATAAATGATCTAATGTCAACAGAAGGAGGTCCACCATAGGTGAGGCAATAAGAGGTCCTCAACTAAGGCACGAGAGAAAATAGTAGAGTGAATGACAGATGGACACCAGGTGTGATGATGAAATGGGGGGTATTGAGTAGTGGACGGACGACTTCCCTTGTTAGAGCATAAAGGGCATGGATGACCTGGTAGCGACTGACACAATATCATGAGGGATAGGGGATAGTGGGACTGAAGGCCATAATGGGCAACACGAGAGAGGAACCAAGCGATGAAGGATGGAGGACTATAGCAGGATACAAAGAGATTCAAGATAGACTCCATGAATGTAATGATGACTCAACTCAGATGCTATAAACAAGGGCGACTCGATGGTGCTGCCACATAGAAAAAAGGGCCAATGGGGACCATGAAAAGATGAGTACATGATGGTTAGTCACGACGAAGATCGACACAAGCATGGACAAGTATGAAGGCAAAGGGGTGCCCCCAAGTACAAGTGTGGCAGGTGAAGAAATTCGATTTTGAGGAGTGGTGAAGTGACCTTTCTTGGACAAAATGTGTCCTGGTGAAGTATCAAATCATGAAAAACAAACAGATACCCATTTGAGGGCTCGGTGAGAGCTTTCCAATGGTACAGACGATTTGGAAAACTGAGCTACGGTTTGGTCGCAGCAGGCGAACGAAAAAATAGGGGTTTCTCTTTTAATAAGGCATTTTCCCTCCAAATTCACTCATTTGCATGTGGAGCTGTGGTGAATGTAGAGAGGAGAGAAGGCCCTAAATCTTGCAGCAATCGTAGCAGACAAACCGACCGTTGGAATCGAGATCTGTCAGTTGCAGGTAAGATGCCTAACTCTACTCTTTCTTTTCAGTGGATTGAAAGTTCAGATTAGGTCCCCAGGGCTCAGGAACAGACCCTTGCTCCTCTTCACGGCCGAGTTGCACTTTTTGGGGAAAAAATTGTGACCTGGGTAGCAGGTTTTGAGCAAAAAAGTGCGACCTGTCAGGGAGGGGTTTTTCTGTGTTGTTTTTTGGCTGAGCACTGGGTTTTTATGATGAGAGATAGTCTTTCGTATTTGTACACTGACAAATATGATGGTTTTGTGTAGATATGGTAGATTTACAGTTCAACTAGAGAGAAAGAGACTTGGGCGCATTACGATCAGAGATCCAGGAGGATCAAGGTGTCCATAGTGCATTGGCCAGGTTTGGGGTTCTGAAGTTTGTGGAGAACCCTTTGATGAGAGCTGGAGAGCCCTTATTGGCTCGGATTGTCATCTATTGGGATCCGGACCATGGGTATTTATAGTGCAGGGGCACCGGATCGAGTTGATGGTCCAGGATATATATTTCCTGACTAGTCTCCCACCGCTTGGGATGGTAGGGAATACTCAGCCAGTATTACCACGAGGGCGAAATATCATAAATTTTGTAGAGCGCCATTGTCGACTAGGTCTCCAAGTCAAGGGGAATCAGATACCCATTAGGGATTTGGAGAGGTTAGAGACCCGTGTTGTGGCCGCAGTGGTGCTGCGGATCCTGGGCAAACAAGCACTCAATCACATCACTGGAGGGCAGATGATGCTTGTGGAGAGTGTTTTGAGTGGGACCTACTATGGGTGGGCCTAGATGATGTTGTCGCCATTGAAATGACAGTTGTCTCTATGTAAGTGGCAAGTGAACCATGATTGTGCATATGGTACATTTTGTGCTCATTCTTCTTTAAGAAGATCCCAACACTTCGACCTTGCATACAGCTCCAAGATGGGGGCCCGAGAGAGCCTAAGATGCGCCAGTGGGGGCGACTACTGTGCAGAGGAGGAGCTGGGGCGGTTGGACGGGTGTTACGACCTGATTTCTTTGTTCATTGGGATCAAATGCCACTGTATATAAACGACTATTCCTATAGTGGGATGAGTTATTGTGGGGACCCGGATTTGCCATTGTTGCCTGGTTGAATATGGGGGCCCGATGGTAAGTGAAAAATTGCTAATCTTTTATGTGCATGTAAAGGTATAGAATATTTTATGTGGTACTAATTATTTCCATTTTGGTATGCAGATACAACACCGATAAAACTGGCCGGATATATGGGACAACCTGCAGTATCAGGGATCGCAGGACCTAGTGGACCGAGGGTGCAGCAAAATGAGGATGCAGCGGCTCTCCTGGAGGACATCCGTCGTAGATGTGAGAGGCTTCTAACCGGTGTTTTAGAGCGCGACTAGCAAGACTTAGATGACCAGTACATAGAGCCATGTATTGGTCTACCCTCTGAATGGCGAGGGGTCATGCAGTGCATGGCGATGGCCGGACAGGGTATGCGTGATCTACGAGCTGCGGGAGCAGAGCCATTGGCTTGGAATCCTCCAGATAGTGATTAGTGTGTAGGGGCAGGTGGTGCCCCCAGTTTTGAGTTTTATAACATGCTATGGGCATGTCATATGTATCAGAGTGGATGGAATCTAAAACATTTTATACGACACATTATGGATATGCATCGTTTTGATATTTTTATGTTATTGTCTTGTGTTAAATGTGTGTGCTAAATGCCAATCTAGAATATGGTTTGCAATGGTATCTACATAGTGATTTTGTGCTCTAGGTACATGACTAAATGTAATGATTTCAAATTCAAACATCAAAAGCTTCACTCGTAAATATCTTCTAAAAAGGATCAGATTATGCACACGATAGACACCATTCAATTGCATGACAAGAAGCAGGGAATCTAAACAAACATGTAGGTGGAGGATGCGATGTGAAAGGGCATCAGATAATAAACCTTGCACTGCATCATATTCGGCCTAATTATTGGTAGCAATACCAATGCATACCCCATTCGAGAGAACAAGGGAGTGCAAGGGGGTAAAAATGGCCCAACCTGCTGAGGCTAGATTCTTGGAGTAGAGACTTGCACCATCAGCAAAACCGATATAAGGTGTGGACAGGAGGTCCATATGAAAGGTGCCACAAGACAATAAATGGGAGGATGATGAACAATGCTGGCAACCTAAATGAAAAGTAGAAATCGAATGCATTTTGCGGGAGGGAGTGATCCGGGTAGGATGTCTACTACTCACATACCAACGGTGAGGTGGAATGTGGGAGCTACCGGAGTTTTAGCTTGCGTTGAGATCACAAAATTCATCATAGGCACGGATGGTGCCATCCCGTTTATCGGCGGGAACGATGAAGTCAAGGGTGGACATGGCTTCCATGATGTCATCATCGCAATAGAAGATGGAGTGACTGGAGGAAGGGAGACCACATGATGTGGAAAATCTACCTGACTCATCATCATTTGAAGAAAGGTTCACATGCGCATCATCATGGGGGATGACAGAAGAACAAGCAGATAAGGGATCTACTGATGTTGAGCCCAGGTTGATCATTGAAGGGAGGTCAAGCGAAACAACAGGGGAAGATTCGGAGGGAGCTTCCACTAAGGGTCTCATGGATGATAAAAGGTATAGGATGGTGGCCGCAGGCTCCATCATCTTGACATCAAGGGGGGGAATGTCAATGGGAGTGGGTAAATCCTTAGTCTGGCTTGCAGCATATTGCGCAAGTATGGGAGAGGCGGATTGGTTTTGTTCAATCTCCTACTCCTGAAATACCTCTAACGAGGTGCGGTAATGCGTCAGGAGGGGACAATGGTGAGAATAATGGCCATGGAGATCACACAGAGCACAAGGTTGGTTAGTGTGAATAGTTTTAGGATTCTTGGTTTCATTCGAGGAAGAAACAAAGGCTTCAAGGACCGTAGACTCAAGGAATACAAATTTAACCATGGGCTTGATACGGGGAAATTCAGGAAAGTTATGTGTGGCATGGACGACAACATCGCACAAAGCACAAGACTTTGCAGGCGGGGGAGGTGCAGGGTCTGTTGAGGTAGCCTTGTCCTTGGAGGCCCTCTTTTGAGCTTTTCTCTTCTTACCCAGAGCGGTCGCAAAAGGAGGTGGTTCCTGTTGAGGTGGTTAAGGCACTGTTGTAGCGGGATAAGTCATGGGGACCGGTTGAACCGGGGTCAAAGCAAGATAAGGTTTGGGTTGACCTGGCAGGGTAGCGGCTGGAGGATCAAGGTACGAGACGGGAATCCCAAGGGTCAAGTTAGGAAGAGAGAGGGTGGCCATTATAGGTGCCGTATAAACTCCTGGTGGGGGGAGCTAGGAACGGTATCTGACTGGAGGGGTAATGTCCAGGCGAGATAGCTCCTAAATGGTTAAGGCCTGGAGGAACCATTCCAGGAGGGTGGAGAGGCTCATGGATACTAGCCGAAGGGCCAGGTGGAGGAGGTTCAGAAGGCTGAATCGAAGGGTTAGGAGTAGGCTGCAAAGGGCGAGAAGGCTACTGACTAGATGAGGCGGGCCGCTTGAGAGCAGCCCGAGATGATTGCATCATGCAAACATTCGATGAGATAGGATCGGAGACAGGAGACCAGGGAATGTACAAAGTAATGAGGAATATTTGTAGACTCCGAGTGAGACACTGGTCAAAGGATCGACGGTTTGCTTGTTGGCCACCAAAGAGATAGTGGACTCAGGGGAGGTCTGAGACTTCGGTTCGTAATATGTCAACTGGTCGATGGTGACTATCTTTCCGTTATGAGGGAAGCACATCTTGCGGTGGACCGTGGAAGGGATAGCAAAAATTGCATAAGTGTAGCTACAACCCAATAGAATGTTGTAATATAAGGGGACATCTATGACTTTTACATCAATGCAAACAGTCTTGCCCGAAAGAGTAACAGGACAATTGCAGAATAAGCCAATGGGCTAGGAGGTGTGGCCATCCCACACTCGGAGAGTGATCGTGGAAGGAGCCAACTCAGGTGATCTGAGTTTCTTCCAAACCAAAGTGGACATCACATAGGTGGATGCCCCCTCATCAATAATGCACCGAGAAATGTTGGCGTTCCGGATCTTGACTAGGATTTGGAAAGCGACGAAAGCAGGGAGAGGAGGATGTTCTGATCGGTCAACATCAATGACAATAATTTGATCGTTGGAAGGATCTACAGCACCCATGGCAGATAGTAGAGCTTTTCTTTGTGAAGGGCATGACTAGGGGAGTTCCAGCGTTGAAATGGCAGTAGGGGATTATGCCAAATCATCTACTATACTATATGAATGGGCAGCTTTACCAAAAGTAGCATTTCAGTGGAGTGGTCCCTTAGGGATCTTGGTATGAACCTCCAATTTAGGCTGAGGGATCTGCAAGGGACCATTAGGTGTCGAAAGAGGCTCTGTAGAGACCAAAGGAGGAGGCTCAGGGATAAACGTAGCTAGAGGTTTGTTGTATTGATGGGACCGAGTCTAAAGATTGATGTCTACGGTTAGAGGTTGATCATCGTTCATCATGAGAATCTGGTAATCGGAGGGTACCAGATGGAAGAGTTTGAGTGGCCACCCGTCCTTCAGGTGGTTGGGTAGCCACAAATCCTTGCTAAGGGAAAGGATCAGTAAGCACAACTGGTTGACTAGGTGCAGCACTGGGAGGGATGGAAGGGGAGGCTTGTTGTCCTCACAAAGTTTCTTGAGACCCTCACAGTTGCCGCATCTGTGGTAAAAGAGGACATTCATGTGTGTAATGACCATAAAAACCACAACAAGAACAAGGCTTGTTCGTGCGAACAAGCCTGTCCTGCTTGGGCTAGGTGCCCTGTTGCTGGTTAGTAGTGTTAGGAGAATTATTTTGAGGATTAGGTCCAGGATTGCTAGGAGCAGACTGATTTTGAGTGCCTTTCCTCTTCTTTTTGGAGGGAGGAGGATTAGTCGCGCCCTGCTGTGCATATACCTGCCCCTGAGGGGGTGGTGGCTGTTGTTATGGGGGTTGAGAAGGCAAGGAAGGAAGCGGTGCTAATGCTGGAGGAGCTGGAGCACTAGGTTATGGATATAGATAATAAGGAATTTGGGTAACAATGTGGTAAACAGGAGGTTGGGAAAAAAGAGGAGGCATGTCGTATCCTGGATATGTGCTACTGGGAGGGGGAAAGGTGCAGGAGGTGCTGGCCCCCCCCTAAGGAAAGCCATAGCCCATGGGAGGTTGAGTGTATGGATTAGAGAAGCTCTAATGATACCGTTGGCGGCGTGAGATGCCCCCGGTGCGTTGGCATTAACGGGTCTAGGAAGATCAGGTAGAACGGTATAAACATAACTTGACTGAGCATAGATCAGGTCATATTTTAACGCAATTTGGAGAACGACTTCTTTGGTTTGAGGAAAGTGCGATGCGATATCTTTCCCGATAGGTGGAAAAAGAGATCTAAGGAACCAGTCCATGTAGACACAGTCTTCGAAGCTAGGAGCTCGACATAGGCTCTTTCTTCTCTACCATTCCTGGACATGGTCGGATAGGCGAGTCGTAGATGATTGACAGAAAGAAGTCAAGAGCTCGGTACCAGTGTCATAATGAAGGGGAAGCTGGAAGTAAGACAGAAAAGCTCGGGCAATAGTCACAGAGGTGGTATGAGAGGAAGGGGCTTGATCAACATACCACTTAGAATCTTCACCTATAAGCGTACGTTGGAACAACCGAAGATGGATAGAATCATTGGTAATGGAGTTAGATGAACACCACATGTGGAAAGATCAAACATGATTTGTAGGATCTTCTCCAGCAAGGCCTTCAAACTTTGGGATGTCAGAAGGGAGCTTTGTTGGCATCGCAGGCCAACTAGCGTCATGGTGTATAGGGTCATTTATCAACTAGTCAAAATCGGGGAGGCTCAGGCCTACCATGAAGGCGAGCAAGGGTGCAGCCGGCATAGTGTCCGTTGCGGTCCTACTAGTGGTATTCCCAGCATGAGGGCCGGGGTTACCACCAGCATTAGGTCCTGCACCAGACATGGTGAAGGTGACAGGGGGAGAACCGAAGGCAGAACGAGAAGGAGAACCCAAAGGACCAGAAGGAGAGTCGGTGTGCAGACTCAGTGGAGGACTAACTCGAATCCTACGCGGAGGAGTAATTCTTCCTACCGGAAACTGAGGATAAATGCCAAGAAGTCTCCAGGATGAACGCCTTGGTGACACAATGATGATGACACAAAGGAAAAAGAGACCAACAAGGGCAGGGAGGTTCAGGATCAACTGATTACAATGTCAAAACAAGGGCAGAGAGGTGCAGGATAAATCGATTTCAATGTTTTAGAGTCTTTTCTTGGCGGTGTTAACCAAGCCATTTTTCGCTTAGGGTGTGTGTGTGAAGTGTGTAAATTTTAATTTTTAAACCCAGACGTTTGTGGAGAAAAAGAAAAAGTGTGTTGTATAGCTATAAATAAACCTACAAATGACAGTATATAAGCCTGCAAAAACTGAAAATAAACAGCTAATAATGCAATAATCTAAACCCAAGGAGGTGGACCTCTCAACAACTAGTCTATAGGTCAGTAAAAAACTAATCAAAACACACTAAAAAAGCCAATAGATCTAAGGTCAGGAGGGACAGGGATCTAAAGGACAAAATCTGCTGGAAAGTGGTGCAGAAACAACAATAGATCAAAGGAGAAATTGCTATAAAAAGAGGTGGCGAAAGGCTATCTCCGGGAGGGAAACAGAGCGAACCATAGAGGAAATCCCAAACAAAGCTAAATGAGGTGATTTGGATGGATACCAAGTCGATCTAAAGCGGATCTTAAGGTGAGGTATCATATCTGAAAAAATGGCTGAAGACTCTGAAATTTCAGACAACCTGCAACAGCAAAAACTCTTCCATAAGAAGTGGAGGGTATTGAAGCCCTAGGGGGATAGGTCCCACTTAGTTGAGCAAAAAAGAACAAGTACAGGTCCAAAATGGGCGGAGATGGAGGTTAGACAACCCTGAACAGAGGCTTGACAAACCCATAAAACTTTCAGAAAAATTCTCGCAAAAAGTCCAGGTCGCAGTTTTTGATATGTTTTCAGCAGAGGTCGCAGTTTTTGGGCTGAAAGGTGCATCTTGAGGGTCCAGGTTGTAGTTTTTGGGCCAAAAAGTGTGACCTACACTTCCGGCACTCTCGGCGGCATATTTCAAAAAAAAATTGTCGTCTCAGTTGTGGTTGATGTCTGTTACCTACGCAATAGGTACGAAAACACATGGAAGTCAGAATTTTTATCGTTTTAGGGTTTTATAGGTTAAAAAAAACATCAAGAAAAGCAAAAGCAAGAGGCTGAAGATAAATCCTAGGGTTTGAAGAAGCTGGATATGCAAGGATCAGAAAAACGACAGAGGTCATAATCGTAAACCCGTGTGGAGTTGCCAGTTGTTAGTATGAATCTTAATTCCAAGCGTACGAAAAAATACCACTTTAGCTGTGCATAACCAACAGCCCTAACAGCAAAGATGGCTGCCAATATCCTCAGATATGTAGTTAAGTGATTAAGATAAATGCTACAAAAATCTAGATCTATGCATTAGAAGACATTAAGCAGTAGAAAAAACAAGATTTACTCCATGCATCCAATAGACAAGACAAGAATATGTTGAATGAATTTTGTATTATGGGCACCTGGGAGGAAAACACAGAAGGGTGTTACCATTTCTCCTCAATGGGATGGGTTCTTGTAAGTCCTCAACACTTCAAATCTTAAAATTCTCTCTCTTGATGGTGTAGAAAACCCAGACAAAAATGGTAGAAAAATATGACTATGATGGTGGATCAATAGTCAGACCAAAAGTATAGATCCAGAGTGATCTTTAGGCAACAAAAGGTGGTAAATGAATGGGAAAACCCTTCTATTTATAACAAAATATTGAGTTAGTCTAGATATTGGTGCATAATTAAAAAATTATTAACCAAATCAAGATCCAACTTTTATGGAATATTTTATTATATTTGTTGGAGGGAAAAGGAATTTGACTTGGGTCAAATCCCTTTATTTGTAAATAATAAATAAATAAATTATTTATTTATCATTTTAAGGATGTGGTTGAGTAATAATCAAATAAATAATGATTTATTTAATTATTTATGGGTGATTTAGTCATAATTAACAAAGAATATTATTTAAATAAGGTTTACATAATTATTCTTTAGAAAATAATAAGACAAATAATGATTTATATAATTAATTTCCTTGTTTTGGGTTAAATATAACCAGGAATATTAATTAAAATGTTGTTTAACTAATTATTCCTTGAGTAAAATCAAACAAATTTAGATTTATTTAATATTTCCTCACGGGGTTTCCTGTTTAGACCATAAACAACTTAATAAATTTGGTTTACTAAGTTATTTTCATAGTGAAAGAAATTTTACTTCGGGTAAAATTGGTCTTACATGGTGTACTTGGGTCCATCTAATGATAATAGGTTAGATGACCAAAAAATGGTGTAACAACTGGTGAGGCCTTTGGTGAAACTTGAGGTGAAGCTTGTGGTGGAGATTGCGGCTAATGTGCTCTCCTTGAACTAGCTTGAGGACTTTCTCTCACAAGTTTTCCCTCTCCTCTTTTGAGCTTTAACCTTTTAAGCATCAGAAACACTTGAAAAATAATTAAACCCTCAATACAACCAAATAACCGTCGCTCTTATACCAAATTGATTTGTATTAGAAACTTGAAGGTTTTTGATGAAATTTGTAAGTGAAATCTTTAGGGTGTTTTATGAAATTATGTAAGTTGTATTAGCACATAAATGTTCATTTTAAACTCATTTTTGCATAAAATAACTGAGACAATAATACCATAATAGAAACACATGGCAACAAATGATGAAGGAGTTCACCCCTCTTGGGCTACATTTCCTGGTCCAACTTCCAATGTTGGGCCTCTTTCATTATGCTCAAAAATATGTGTTTACATGTATTTCCAGTGCTCATAATGCAAAAATATTGTCTTTAATGGCTCCATAATAGTCAAAAACCCCCATTTGCGTTCTTTCTGCACTCAAAAAGGTCAAAAAATAATTGAGTTATGCTCTAGAACAATTTTCCTGCTAACTGTGCTACAATTCGCACCCACATGAAATCCATCCTATAAATTTTACACTTTTTGGCCATGTGGAGTGAAAATTTTTCCCTGTTTCGGAGAGATTCACGTCAGTTCGGTTGTAAATTGTTGAACCCTTTAAATTCCCAGTGACCCCCACGAACCGTTCAAAAAGGGCCAAGTGGCGCAACTAGTGTCTTTGATTTCGGAGTTGTTTGAATTGTCGCACCAATATCTAAACCCATCTGTGAATCATGGTAAGGTTGATGTAATTGTGGCATGGTTGTAAAAACTCGTGGAAAACTTAAACCATAACTCTACACACACCATGGTTGGACTGTGGTATGGTTCCAACATCGTGCAGCAAGTTATAACTCAACTCCCGCTCCATTACCATGATTATGTTTGATGTGGGTTCTGGTACCATAGTGGGTTTGAACTGACATTTAAACTGTGGGTTTATTGTGTTGTCTGTGGTTTTGGGCCAGGTTTAACCTCGCGCTCCTGGCCACTCTGACCTGTGGTCTCGTGGGTTGGGGTGGACCAGGGGCTAGGGGTTAACCTCGGCCCCGACCCCCATTGTTCAACCCAAATAAACCATAAATAGAGGTGGCACACTATAGTTAACAAGAAAAAATGTACGTGGATTGGTGGAGTGTTGTGCTACCAGTTGGTAGGTTGTGTGTTTGAATCCCCCATAGGAATTTCGTCAATATACCAAAATTTTACACCAATATGAGGAGGCCACGTGGCTGCCAGTAATTGGCCCACGTGGCCCTCCGCCATTGGTCAATCCTTCAACCAATCGAAAAACACAATAACTCGACCAACTAAATGAATCCACTTGTCCAACAACCATTTTCCAAGAACAATATAATCACCTTTCCCATTCACATGCCTAGTCATCATACAAACTGATGACAGGGCATACCTGCAACTTAATTTTTAAAATTTTAGTTGTTTGAAAAAACAGTCAGAATGTGATATCGGGAGCATGAAATATCGGTTTTGAGTGAAACAAGTTGTGTTGGATTCAGGGCGACGAGATCTTGGTTTTGGTGTCAGTTTCGAGAACTTTTTAACACTTTGAATTTTGAGATTTTTACTGATCCACTAGATCATCTTGCAATACATAATCTCAGCTGCAACCTTTAGCCCTCCACAATTATTGGATTGAAGCTTGAACTCTAATAGAATTGTAGCTCAGACTATGGTCTCCTTATAATATTCTAGATCTAAGATTTAAGAGCATAATTGAATCATGTTATAATTATTTTTTTATTAGCTTATGAACTGAATTTGGAGAAAAGTTTAGAGCAATTTGAAGTTGAATTTATCATTTTTAGTAGTGTTGAAAAATATCTTAATGCCCATATTATTTGAAGGAACCTGGAGTAGTTATTGAATTCAACCTGAGCAAATCTTAGAGATCCTCTTGGAGTTGTAACTTTTGAAGCAGACTTGGAATTTTCTGAATCGGAATTGAGGAAATAGTATTTCAAGAGTAACTTGAACTATTGAAGTAATTGTTGGAATAACCTTGAAGAATAATCTTGATCGAACTTTAAAATAAACATGTTGAAGCAATCCTTATGACCTTTGTAGTAGAATTTGGTGCATCTCTTTGGATAGAATAGTGACAAATTTAGAGCATCTCTTTGGATAGATCAGTGACCACTTTGGAACATCTCTTTAGATAGACTTGTGGCCACTTTGGAGAAGACTGTGGAGATCATTTAAACAGATCCTTGACCAGAATTTGAAGAGTGAAGTAATGTATTTTGAAGTAGATCTTGAAGGGTGAAGAAGTGTCTTTGGAGAAGTTATTAGAAAGATATTGAAACACCTTGAAATACCTTGAAGAAAGAAATTTGGAAAGGTTGGAGCCCGAATGAGAGGATTGGAGTCCTCATACAAGGCTGGAGCCTTGTGAGATACCAGGTTGGAGTCTGGATGGATATTTGAGGATTAGAGTCCTCATTAATTTCATTAATAAATTTATTTATTTTCTCTACATCTTGTGTTCTTATTTAAGAAAGTGATCTTAACTGGACTAATATAACAATTGTAAAGAAACACTGATTCAGCCCCCCTTCTCATTTTTTCCAACAACACCCTTATCACTTATTGAAAGGTAACTCTTGAAGGGCATGGAGCAACGTGGCACTCTTGTGTTGGTTAAAGTAGTTGAGTACACATGAAAATATATTTGAATAAGCATATGAAAGATGGTTGATTTAGTATGCATATTAAAATTAATTAAACTCGATTCATTTTCTCATGTCAACTAGACATGGATAAAATAGAAAGGGGAGATAGGGAAACATGATGAGGTGCATATCTTCCATTGCAGCTTGCACCTCTACATTATCCATTAAGATAATATGAACTTGTCCATGAGAAATGACATGCGCCTTTTGGAGAAATTATAATTGTGATGCATTTGTTCTAAATGATGCCATATGCATTGATGAACATGTTAAATAAGGATTACATATAGAAGGATTACAACATCTTGTAAGTAACCATGTTTATAGAGAAATGGAGTAAGTAAAGTTTCTAGAGATTTGTGGCTCTATTGATGGACATGTGGTTGAAATATTGATGGAGAACATGGATATGTGCTTCACACTAAGGGATTACACCTCTATTATTAAAATGTGTATGTGTATTCTCCAACTAAAGGGAATTGCATTAATTTGGTGGAAGATCTTATTGCCACAATTAGGAATTGATGTTCCTGAAATATCAAGGAAGATATTTGAGGATAGTTTTAGAGAATGTTATATCTTAGAGAAATTTTTTAAGAGAAAACTAAATTAGTTCAACTCATTAAGATATATATTATAATAACAAATAAGTACCATAATATGAGGAAATATTGATGGAATCACTGAGGCATGCACCATATTAAACATAGAAAATTTGTAGGTTAACACATTTTTATATGGACTAAACTATAATGTTATATCAAAGCTTAGGATATTGATTCCCCATACGTTGCATAAGTTAGTCCATAGGGCTATAATATATAGGGAGGAACTTGTGGGTGGTGGATATTTTAGAACAGTGAGACCTTTATGTTTAGGGAATACAAGCACGCATCACAATCAACTAGTACATCAGGACCTATAGTAATACATAGGGATGTGCCAAGGGAATAAATGATCATTGCTATGTCCAACATGAAACCAAAGGTATCTATATAGGTTAGTAACATAACATATTCAATAGAGATTACAAATTAGTAGACCTACTTTTTCTCAGTCTAGGAGTATGAGTCAACACCCTAAGAGGGGGTTTTGGACATGTGGAGGACCACACTTCTAAAATGAGTGTCTAAACACATAGATTAAAGCCAACATAGAGCATAGTCAAACTACAATTGGTGATTTGGGCAAATCCCACAATATTCTTGTAGTCGTGAGTAACCACAAAGTTATCCATCAATCCATTATACTAGAGAAAAAAGGTAATATTAATTATGCTTATTTATCATTAGTAATAGATCTATGAGCAACAAAATGTTTCATTTCTTTTAATTCACTAGTAAGATTTAAAAAAAAAATGATGGAAATTAATCAATAATATTTCAACCAAGTGTTAATGGATTTTGGAGTTAAATTAGAAGTATAAACATTTAGTTAAGCACTAGGTGATTGACCTTATTATATGTGAGACTCAAGTATTATCATTATTAAAATACCTTGGTATCCTATAATGTAATAATAGGTATGTATTGGTTGGAAATTCATAACACAATGTTATATTGTAAATCTAAGAAGTCTTATTTTATAGATCATGTATGACATAAAAGAATCCTAGTAGGGATGATCAAGGGAGTGTCATTAGATTTAATTTAGCATCGAAATTGAATAAAAGCATGATGAAGGTAAAAAAACAATATGAAATAATCTCTATGAATAGGAAGGAGGATACCATAAATAGAGAAAAATATATTTTGTTATTTGAATTCTTGGATGTGATTCCAAAAGAATTACTTATATTACCACCTAAGAGAGAGTTGGAATTTACAATTAAACTCAAACTAGGAACAAAACCTATTAGAAAGGGTCCTTATCGTATGCCAACTATAGAGTTGCGAGAATTAGAGATGTAGCTCCAAGAACTCTTATATTTGAAATTTATACATCCAAGTATATCAATGTGGGGAGTGCCAAATATATTCATAAAGAAGAAAGATAAAACATGGAGACTTTGTATTGATTATTGATAGTTCGATAATAAATTAGTACATAATTCCAAGAACTGATTATTTATTTAATCAATTGAAGGGAGTTAAAGTGTTTTGTAAAATATATTTAAGGTAAGGATATCATTAATTGAGAATAAAATAAGAAGATCTTCCTAGGACAACATTTAAGATGCATTTTGTTCATTATGGATTTGTAGTAGTACCTTTTGTGTTGATGAATGCACCTAATGTAGTTATGAGTTTAATGAATGGAGTATTTTGATAATATGTATATAACTTTGTGCAAGTGCTTTTGAATGATATTCCAATTCATCCTAGAGCATCGAAGAGGCAGGAAGAATATTTAAGACAAGTATTATAGTGTTTTAGAAATCATAAGCGTTTTGGTAAACTCTCCAAATGTTCGTTTTATGAATCAAATACTCATTATTTGGGACATATAATTTTAGGGGAAGGAACTGCAATGGATCCAAAGAAGATATAAGCAATTATGGAACGATTATCACCCACTAACATACATGAAGTACACAATTTTATGGGTTTGGCTAAATATGACAAAAGGTTTATAGAAGGATTTCTAAAGATTGCAAATCCTATTATTGAATTATAAAAGAAGAATAAGATACTTATGTGGATGGAATGATGTGAAAAATAAGTTTAAAAACGTAAATACTTATTACTAATGGCTTCTATATTAAATGTATTAGAATGAATCAATATTTTATGTATATTTGTGTTAAAAGAAGGATTAACCAGAGCGTAAATGAAAGAAGGTAGGGTATTGTCTACACGCTGAGAAAACTTGACTACATGAAGATAATTACATAGTGCATGATCTAAAATTTATAGTGATAATACACATGTCAATGATTTGGAGACAGTTGGAAGAAAAATTCAATTGAAGATAGACCACCATGGCCTTCAACACATCAGTAATTTGAATTCTAGATAAATGAAGTGGTTTGAATTATTGAGTATGGTTTTTATATACCATTCATTATCATTGTAAATAAAGTGGTGGATGCTTTAAGTTGCAGGCTACATATTTTCTCAAATTTTCCATTAAAGACAAATTTGTGAGAAAATATATTGAAGTTACAATTAGAAAGTGAGTGGTATAAGAAAGTTAAGTTGGAATTATATAGTGAAGTGATGAATATTCTAAAACTTGAAGGATATACCTTAAATGATCATAGTTTATTACAATTTTTTGGAAGAGTTTATGTATTATTAAATGATGAAATTCAAAATTTGATCTTAAGAGAAGCTCATAGAGAAGTTTATATGGCTAATCTAGGAGTAAAGAAGATGAATGTGGATCTAACACCTTTATTCTTTTGGATGAAATGAAGAAAGATAGTAAATTATGTAGCTAGATGCCTTGAGCGTCAATAAGTGAAGGCTAAACATCAACATCTAGTAGGATTGTTGCAAGCACATCAATACTTGAATTGAAATGGAAAGTCATTTCAGTGGATTGAAGATTTGGATTACATACGATGTCAAGGAGGCACGATTCTATATTTTTTTAGTAGACAATTTAACTAAAAATGTACATTTTATTCCAACAAAGACTACTTATCAAGCACCAACTGCTGCAAGAGTGTTCATTAATGAAATAGTAAGGTTACATGGAATTCCAAAGAACATAATATTGGATAAATATTAATACTTACAAGAAGATCTTGGGCAAGTTATGAAGAGGCATAAGAACAAAAATTAATTTCAATACAATGTACCATCCATAAACCAATAAAGAAAATAAATCAAATATTAGAAGACATGTTGCGCATGTATGTAATGGATCAACATAAATGATAGGAAGAGTTTTTAATTCTTATTGGATTTCCTATATGTAGAAATTTGATAACTGATATGTTATCCACCGAGATTCTCCTGATCACACAATATTTTAACTTCATGCACAATACAAAATCTCTTCTACCATTGATCATTAATTGCGGAAATAAAAACAATAGCATGTGCACATTAAAACCATAAACAATCACACATATGAACACAGTATCTTATGGAAAAGCTTAAAGCTGAAAACCCCCAACTATTTGTATATTATATGTCATAGAGATCATGTAAAAATCATTATACAAAGCTCCTCACAAGCTCTCAGTACAATCTCCAATTGCTACACACTAATCAAGCTAGATCTAGAAAATCACATGCTCCAATCTCTGCCACGTGATAGCCTGCCTCTACTGCGCAATCACTGCTGAAGAATGGCTCTTAATTAACTTCGAACCACCTGGCTTTTACTGCGCAATCCTCATTGGCATCTCCAATCACTGGTTGTTGCAAATCATGCAACATTATAGTCACAATTGATAGTCACACTGCTCTTTCACCTATCTCTCCACTGGTCTCCACTGAAACTGTCCATGCACTGAAGTTAACTGATGTATTCTTTAGTTGATTAATGATTTTATAATTATTGAATTAATTAATAATTAATTCACACCACTCTCACTAGTGTATCAATAAGTTAGACTAGATACAACTAGCTCAACTATGTTTAGATTAGTTAAACTGAACACAACTCCATTAACTTCCTCAATCAACTCCACCAAACTCTCTCACATGAGTTCTAACTGAAGCATCCATGCAATAGCTCCACTTAACCCTTAGGAATAGCGTAATTCCTTCTGTCAGCTCCTGTGCCACATCTGTGCACTTAACTGAAGTGCTCCAAGAGAATAAGATAATGTTTATAGTCCAAATATTATTAAGAGCTAATAATATTCGACATATCTATTTTTAAACTGGAAATCTAAAAATAGATTCCGCCTAATATGTCTAAAAATAGAAGTCCATCTATTTTTTCCGACTTGACCAACCATCCACAAATAGCATCCTGCAACTCATAGAACATGATCCATATGTCTAAAAATAGACATAGTCTAAAAATAGACTTTGCGCCAAAAATAGCCTACGGGCCCACTTAGTGAAGGCGACTTCTTTCCACTAAGCTCGTCATCTTGTTGCAATCTCAACACTCCCTCTCAACAAGATAAGGATTATCTGCCACCCCTATCCTGCCTCTGTGGTATTCTAATTTGCTCCTGGTGAGCGCCTTCATCAAGATATCAGCATCCTGATCCTCTGTGGGAATGTATGAAAGTAACATGATCTTCCACTGCACACAATCTCTGATATGATGATACCGGATGTCAATGTGTTTAGATCTATCATGAAATACTAGATTAACTGAGAGTTTGATGCAACTCTGATTATCACAATATATCATAGTAGGATCTAAGTGTGAACCGAACAACCCGACTAGGATATTCCTCATCCATATAGCCTCACATGCAGCCAAAATCGCTGCCATATACTCGGCCTCTGCTAAACTGAGTGCCACGGATATTTGCTTCCTGCTGTACCAAGAAATTGTAGTCGACCCGATACTGAAAATCCCTCCAGATGTGCTCTTTTTTTCTGTTGGGCTCCCTGCCCAATCTGCATCCGTGAAGCCACATAGCTTCACCTCATCCGACTATCTGTACCATAATCCATATCCTGATGTGCCTCTGAGATATCTCAATACATGCTTGCCTGCCTTCCAAAAGAGCTTGGTAGGCTTAACCATAGCTTGTGAAAGTTGGTTAACAACATAGCATAAGTCAGGTCGTGTATTGACCAGATACATAAGTGACCCCACCAACTGTCGATAAACAGTGGCATCCACTACCTCTGCCGAAGTAGCATCCTCCTTCCTCCATCCACCAGGAAGAGAAGTATCAATAGGCTTGCAGCCATGAATGTTGAACTTCTCCAGTATCTCCCGGGCATACTTGCCTTGAGAAACAAACAGTCCATCACTGCGCTGCCAAATTTCCAATCCCAGGAAATAATGAAGGAGGCCCAAGTCCTTCATCTCAAACTCCTTTGCAAGATCAGCCTTGCATGAGTGTATCAAAAGTTCATCACCTGTCAAAATAAAATCATCTACATAAAGTACAATGATCATCAACTTACCCTCCACCACAATCTGGTATAGGTTCGGATCCGCCTCACTCTTGGAGAATCCAATTCCGATGAAATAACTGTCTATCCGTGTGCACCAAGCATGAGGTGCTTGTTTCAACCCATACAACGCTCTTTTGAGCCTGCACACATGCGACTCGCTGCTGAAGATCTTGAAACCTTCAGGATGCTCTATCTACACCTCCTCCTCAATCACCCCATTGAGGAACACAGTCTTCACATCCATCTGATGAATGTGCCACCCCATCTGCGCTGAGAGAGCTAGGATCATCCGTATGGAAGAATACCTTGCGGCAAGTGCAAAGGTTTCCTCATAATCGATCCCCTCAATCTGTGAGAAGCCTCAGGCAACAAATCTTGCCTTGTACTTATCCACACTCCCGTCAGCTGCTTGCTTCACTTTGTGATCCATCTCGAACCCACCATTGATTTCCCTTCCGGCCTTGGGACAATCTCCCATGCATTGTTTTTGACAATCGAATCATACTCTTCCACCATGGAATCTACCCATGCGGGATCCTCCACAGCTTCCTCGAAAGAGGATGGCTCCATCACGATACACTTACTCATAAGAGCCATGTATCCAGTATACCGGTCAGGTGACTGTCGCTATCTGCGCTGTGATGTAGGTGCTCCTACAATCCTTTCTGCATCTTGAGCCAGTCGCTTAGCTTCTGTAGTGCGCTTCCGCCCTCTGATGGTTGGCGCTGCATGAGTGGTCTCTTCCACTCCATCAACCTCCTCTTGTGGCTGATCCACATCCTGAGGCTCATCCTTAGGAATTAGTAGCTCCTCATATACATGCAAGTGTGACTCCCTCTCAAGCGAACACTTCATGGCTTTCTCCTCATGAAATTTGATATCCCGTCGCACAATAGTCTTGCGACTATCTGGAAAATACACACGATAGTTGTGGGGTGTATCAGTGTACCCCACAAATATCCCAACCTCTGTGGTCAGATCCAGCTTCTTCCTGGCATCCTTCGTCACATGAATGTAAACAGGTGAAAAAAAAATCCTCAAATGGGAAATATCAGGCTTCTTACCAGAAAACGCCTCCTTGGGTGTACTCATGCCAAGTATCTTGTGAGGACAACAATTTTGCACATATACTGCAGTATTGCATGCCTCAGCCCACAAGTGTATGGGAAGGCCCTGATCATGCAACATCGCCCGTGCAGCACCCACGATCGTTCTGTTCTTTTGCTCCGCGACCCCATTCTGCTGTGGGTTATGAGGCGCTATGAGCTCTCTTCGAATTCCTTCTCCGTTAAAAAAGTCCTTGAATTCACTAGAGATGAATTCACCACCATTTTCGCTCCTAAGAGCCTTCACCTGCTTCCCCGATTCTTTCTCAACCAGTGCCTTGAACTCATAGAACTTTGAGTATGTCTCACTCTTCTTCTGCATGAAGAAGATCCAACACTTATGAGAAAAATCATCAACAAATATCACATAGTACCTGTGCTTTGAATTCTCTCAAGGATCGTCGTGGCGCGAATATCCTTCTCGTGAAAGGTGGATTTCACAAATTTTCCCAAAGTACATCCCTTGCACTGATCTGACTATGCAAGTGTACCTTTGGGAAGCCCAGTAGAAATCTGCTGCAAAATTTTCAAAGCTCCATGGTGAAGGTGGCCCAATCTCCTGTGCCACAGCTCGCCATCATTCCGGCTCACCACTCCTTCTGCCTTGCCTGCCATTGCTGCGCAGCCATCTACCTGCAACTGATAAAGGTTCTTAACTCGAACCGCTATCCTCCGGGTTTCACCAGTTTCCTTACTGCACAGGAAAGCCTTTCCCTCGCTAAAGACAACATCATATCCCTTGTATTCTAACATGGCCACCGAGATCAGATTCTTCTTCAATCCTGGAACATGCATCACTTCCTTCAATATGAAGGGTTTACCAGACTCCCTCTCAAAGGAAATGGTACCGATACCGGTCGCACTGTATCTACCATCATTGCCCATCTCGATGTGCACTCCAAGATCTTTCTCATCTAGATCAGTAAACAAATCTTTGTCTTCGATCATATGAAAAGACGCGCCACTTTCAAGAAACCACATTGAACCCATCACACTTGAAACCAAGCATGCGATCAGTGAAAAATCCATCTCAAACTGTGAGGCTAAGGCCTCTCCAGCTGCAGATCCAGTAGCCTGCTTATTTTTCTTCTTCTGTGGAAAATTAGTGGCGTAATGTCCGTGTTGGTGACAGTGAAAGCACTTCACCTTGGACATGTCTTGCTTCTTGCCTTTCGCACCGGATTGAGAAGAATTCTTCTTGCTCTTCCCCTTCCTTGCTTTGGCAGCCAAATCGCAATTTTCTTCATCTGAGTTCTTTGATGAAGATCTGTCCCTGGTACTTCACCTTATCTCCTCTTGCACAAGATCCGACCAAAGTCACTCCCATCTTGGCAATTTCTCCCGTCCATTGACAGAGTCCTGATAGGAATGCCAACTCTTCAAAAGCCCAAGGAGAGCCAAGCTCACCAAGTCCTCGTCATCAACAGTAACCCCCACACTTACCAGGTCATCCCTGCATTAGACGAACTTTGTGAGGTACTTGGGCATACTGTCACCTTTCTCCATTTTTATGTTCCTGAGTTTATCCTTGAGCGCCAACTTCCTCTGGTCGCTCTTGCTTTGAAATAAATCTGTCAAAGCTTTCCACATCAATAATGGAGAAGGTTTACCATGAAGGCTGGACACTATGTGATCCTTCACACCTTCCAACATAATCCTTCGACACTTTGCTGTCTTCTTTTTCCATGCGTCAAGTACGACAGCATCGCTAGAAGTAGGTTTTGGAATTTCTGCATCTATGAACTCCTTCAACCCATTGTCATCCAGCACCGCCTCCATTCTGTCCTTCCATGCAATATAATTTGAGCTGCCCTCAAGGGCATACTCCAATCGCAATCCGTTGAAAGACATCTCAACTTCGACACCAAGAAAACACTACTGAAAATTTGAATTCCACCAGCTCAAAAACTCAACCGCTTCAATGTTTGCAATTTCTCCAATGATCAATATCCCTCTGATACCATGTAGAAATTTGATAACTGATATTTTATACACTGAGATTCTCCTGATCACACACTATTTTAACTTCATGCACAATACAGAATATCTTCTACCATTGATAATTAATTGCGGAAATAAAAACAATCGCATGCGCACATTAAAACCATAAACAATCACACATATGAACACATTATTTCATGGGAAAGCTTAAAGCTGAAAAATCCCTACTATATGTGTATTATATGTCATAGAGATCATGTAACAATCATCATACAAAGCTCCTCACAAGCTCTCTGTACAATCTCCAATTCCTACACACTAATCAAGCCCGATCTAGAAAATCACATGCTCCAATCTCTGCCACCTGATAGCATGACTCTACTGCACAATCACTGCTGAAGAATGGCTCTTAATTAACTTAGAACCACTTGGCTTGTACTGTGCAATCCTCATTGGCATCTCCAATCCTTTGGTTGCAAATCATGCAACCGATATAGTCTGCTTGATAATCACCTTTGCTCTTTTACCTATCTCTCCCCTTTGGTCTCCTTTGAAATTGTCCATGCATTTGAAGTTAAGCAGTGTATTCTTTAGTTGATTAATAGTTTTATAATTATTGAATTAATTAATAATTAATTCACAACTCACCTTCACTAGTATCAACCGCTAGACTAGATACAACCAGCAAAACTATGTTTAACTCGCTAAACCGAACACAACTCCATTAACTTCCTCAATCAACTCCACCAAACTCTCTCACATGAGTTATAACTGAAGTATCCATGCAATAGCTCCACTTAACCCTCAGGAATAGTGTAATTCCTTCTGTCAGCTCCTGTGCCACATCTGTGCACTTAACTCAAGTGCTCCAAGAGAATAAGATAATGTTTATAGTCCAAATATTATTAAGAGCTAATAATATTCGACATATCTATTTTTAGACTAGCAATCTAAAAATAGATTCTGTCCAATATGTCTAAAAATAGAAGTCCATCTATTTTTCCAACTTGACCAACCATCCAAAAATAGCATCCTGCAACTCATAGAATATGATCGACATGTCTAGAAATAGACATAGTCTAAAAATAGACTTTGCGCCAAAAATAACCTGCAGGCCCACTTAGTGAAGGTGACTTCTTTCCACTAAGCTCATCATCTTGTTGCAATCTCAACACTATAATAATAGTTATAAAATCTTAATTAAGATGACAACACTTGAGTTTTGGTATCATAGATTGTGTAGGAAACCTCTTAGTTAGGATAGACCAAGGGACTTAGACTAGAATCAATACAAGAAAGGGAGGAAGAAATGAAGATGATTAAAGGAAGATTAAAGAAGTGCAAGATAGGTAGAAGGGATATGTAGATGCACATAAAATCAATAGAAGTTACAATGTTGGAGATAAGGTATTATTGCAAGTGATATTGCAAAACAAATCAATTAAATTAGGAAATGGATCTAATTTTTTGACACGGTATGCGAGACCATTTGAAATTCTTGAAAAAAAGGGACTAGTTGTTTGTATTGTATTACAATCATAATTAGATCATATGCATGGTTCTTTTCATGTGTCTGTTTTATGCCATTGTATTTCAAATGTTTCTCATGTTATTGATTTAATTTAGTTGTAGATGTTGAACAAGGGGGCCTTGATGGACAAACCCATATAGATTTTCGATCAAAGCACTAGATAGCTTTGGCATTGCTTGGTAGACTAACTAAAGCTCCAATGACATAGTTATAGTTCCAGTTTTGCTACTTTAGGAAATGCAATTGAGATGCATTAGTAGTTCCCTTATTTTGTTTAGAACATTAGGATGAAGTTTTTTAAAAATGTGGGTGTGTATGTAGTGCCCTATTTGTTTTGACTTGTTCGAAAAATTGGCCTTTATTATTTGAAGGAAGTTTGTAAAAAAAATGACCTAATTTATTTACTTGTGTTATAACGTTAAAATTCATTTTCTTTGATTATTTTGATTATATTTAATTGACATAATTGTAATTTATAATGAATTTCATTTAAATGTTTATGTGAATAATGGATGAATAAAATGTGCATTACTATTGCATAATTGACAATATCATTTTATATGGTTATGATATATGAAATGAATATCTTTGAGGTCTAATTATTTAAGATGCTACTAATAGTTTATGTAATATTATAAGGAAGTCATAGTTATACATTGATGTGAGATTGCATCAATGTTTTATGGACCATATATTGAGTGAAGATATATTTTTTGATTCATGATATGATTTAATTTATGATTATAAACAATTTTATGCATTGATTTAAGCTTTTGTAGGAATATGGAATATGTTTTTTATTTATCCATAAATGGATAAATGAGGTTGTGTGGAAGTGTACATGGTATCATCAATGTAGGAGGAAAAAAAATCCCATTTCCCTCTACTAGCACTCATTTTTTATGATTTGGGTTGAAAATTTTGTGACACTTTAACTTAGAGGTTGCATATTGTCGTGAGAGTTGTTAGATAAAACTTGACTTTATGAAAGATTCAAAGTTTCTCGGTGAAACAATAGTGGTTTTAGGCACATGGTTTTGGTTAACCATGATTTTGTGCCCATGGATTGCATGTAATGAAGTCGTTAAAAGGCTTGGAATGTTTCATTGTTATGGGCCAGGGATGTGAGCACTAAGGGCTCACTCGGCTGAATTTGTTGGGTTTGGCCTAGGGACACTAATATAATATTTTGTTTGTTGGTTTTTCCCCAGATTGGGGTTTTCCAAGTTAAACATTGTGTTTATGTGTATTTTTTTTTGTTCTTAAATTAATCTCTCTCGGTTAATTTCTCTTATTAATTTTAACATGGTATCACAACCAGGTTAACCTAGACTCTCCAAGGAGAGTGGTTTAATGTTGGAGACGAGAAAAGTTTGTTGGACATGACGATATTCATTAATAGTTGTTGCGGTGTTGGGAAATTTCATAAAGAGGATATGCACTTGCATGATGAGTGCGTTAAGGATCTATGATTCTTAAAGCTATGAGAATAACATTTGTGTGAATTTTTAGTCACAATGGTCGATAAAATATTATTTAAGATGTTGTAGAGAGAAGGTTCTATCCTCTCTAGTAGGTTATTCCACGATTGTTGGATGAGTAGGTAGCACCAAAGGAACCATATGACTAGGAAATATTTTTTGAGGATGCATGAAAAGTGTTTGATGGAAACCTTCAATGAGATTATTTATCATAGATTCATATAATTTGGCGATACATAGGTGAGGGGAGCAACATGTGTGCCAAGTTGATAGGATGGTGACATGATTGTCAGGATCACAATGATAATTTAAAAAAATTATAACATAGTCAAAAAAACCTTTTTAATTGCATTTAAATGGGCATATGAATGTAAGGCTTGGTAAGGCATGTGAACCCCTAAGAAATTACAAGTCTATAATTAGACCTAGATGATAGGGAGGCATGTTGAATTAGTGAATATACTAAATATAAACTTTGAGGGGGGTAGGGCTTGGAGGTGAGTGTTGAGATTCAACAAGAAGATCCTAGTGAAAATTAAGCATCTACACTAGGATGGAGCCTCAGGCTATTTTTAGGTGGAATTCTATTTTTAGAATGGATGAGCAAATTCTATTTATAGATGATGTCTATTTATAGATGGTGAGCAAATTCTATTTATAGATGATGTTCTATTTTTAGATGTATGTGTGAGTTCTATTTATAGATGCATGTTGACTATTATTATCCCTTTATAATAGTTGGACAATAAATATTAATCTATTCTCATGGAGAACTTGGAATCAGTTAACTGAAGTGGCAAAAAAATTAGCTAAAGGAATTTCGGGTTCAAAGGTTGGTTGGTGGGACATGCAAGTGGAATTAGTTGTAATTGAGTGATTTGAAGTTGTAACAGAGTTGGATGTGTAGTTATGTGAGTTGTAAAGTAGTTTAACTCAGTTAAGTGAGTTAAACTCAGTTGTGCTAGTTGTAGATGAAGATACACTAGTGAGATATCAGTGAATTAATTATGAATTAATTCAAAATCAGTGGTCTCACATGCAACTGAATATTTACTACTGTTAACTACATGCATGTCAGATTTAGTGGAGACCCAGTTGAGATGTAGGTGAAAGGGACAGTTGACTATCAGTTGTACTATATTGGGTTGCACTCAAGCAAGCCAAATAGACATTGGATATGCTCATGAGGATTTCACAGTCAAGGAGGGAATGATTGAATCGAATTGGTATTTTTAATCATCTTGGTTGCGCAGTGGAGGCAGGCTGTTGGGAGGTAGAAAATTGGCTAAGGCATTTGCCAATTTCGGCAAGACAGTGTGAGACGATTGTATATTGTACTGAGAGCTCTTGGATTAGAGTTTTGTATGATATTGTTTCATGATCCATCATATATACATAATATATGATAGTGGGATTTTAGCTTTATTCTTTCCTAGTAAAAACATCTATGTTATGTGTGAATGATATTTCTTCTTGATATTGCAATTGGCGATCATGTTTTAAATTCCACAAGAATTTTTGTAGAAGTGATTTTGTATTTAACAGTGGCATATAATTGTTAGATCATGAGAATCCAGATAATACATAATTTGTATTAAAATTTCTATAGTGAGCAGTGTTGACTCACTTGGATGGTTTCACAATTTTTGGTCAAGGGAAATCCCAACTAAAGGTTTAAGGGTGGATTTTTAGGTACTCGATGAAAGAGTCAAAGTTACTTAGTGAATTAATGGTGGTTTGGGCACATGATTTTGTGCACACGGGTTGCATGTAATGAAGCCTTTAAAAGTATTGGGAATACTTCATTATAATGGGCCAAGGATGTGAGTGGTGAAGGCTCACTTGGACGGTTTTACTGGGTTGGCCAAGGGATACTAATAGAATATTATTTTAGCTAGTTTTTTCCAGGATTGGAGTTTTCCACGAAAAACATTATGTTTATGTGTGTGTGTGTTTTTTTTGGTAATATATCTCTCTTAATTAATTTCTCTTGGTAATTTTAACAAGGGTGGGTGATGCAACCATAAGGTCACAATTAAACAAAGATACAACACATGCAAGGTTAGCGGAATTAACCCCACATTTATCCACCTTAATCTCTCCTCTTTATAAATTTTGAATCAAATGTACGCAGAAGTTTTTAACCATGGTTGATAACTCCTTATAATAACCTTTACCTTCATCATTGAAGCCCCTTCACCTTAACCTTATATCATACACAACCTCACATTATGCCAATACCTCGGACCTGTGGGTTATGGCCCACATAACTCCTTTACACACGCAGCGAAATATACTATGGGGTTTGATTAAACATACATAATTTAGCGATCAACAATGCTACTTTAAAAAATACCACATGTAAACCCAAACCTCTTTACATGTACGCAGAACAGGGTTTCAGGGTCCCACCATCCTTCGACCAATCATAGCGCATCGCCAGTCGGCAAACTTAACTTGCAACTTAAATGTAAACGATACAATCGCCGGTGCGAAGTCGCACTTTAATTTCCACCGTAGATATTCATGCGATCTAACAGACATGACATGCCTTCTCACATGATATCTCCCATCCACATCGCATCACAATCAAACACTTTACCGTGCGAATTCGTAATACTTAAATTTTTAAACAGTCGATGTGCAATGTATCGACACATGGCACTTCCTTTATTGCATCGCCTTGTTCGGTCCTTACTGCATCACAAACAAAATGCTCTACCTTGCAAAGCCTTTGCGCTATCCGTTATCATTTGCAAAGTGCAAAATCACGACTCATTTTCCACCGTTGATCTATTCCCCTTTTAAATCTGCAATCTAATCGTGGCTTTCTATTCATTTGCATGCAGTTTTTCTTCACCTCTTCTGCCCACACTAATCTCTATCGTTGATTCTTAAAACTTTGACTCTGCGTTTTGATCCTCACCGTCAATTCCTCCTGTGGAATTCTTCTCATTATTCTCTGCCTTAGTCGATTCATGTTCTTTATACTGTCAATTCTCTGTAATACAGTCTCCTCCATGCTACACCTCCTTTGCTGCTCGGAATTCTTCCATGCGAATCTCTCCTGAGCTTTTCTTCTATCTTTAAAGGTGTTGATCCCTCCTGAGCTTATTCTGTCTCCTTTAATGCTATCTCTATCATGAATACAGAGCACTCTCTGTATTTCTCCTCTTCTTCTAGAATGCGTAATTTGTTCTTTACTTGACCTGTACACACATCTATTAGCTCCAAACTGGAATCACATAGACTCTACCTAGCCATTAAGTCTTTTATCACTCATAAAGACTTTAACATTCAATTTGAATTCATTCATCATGGTTTATAACACATAAACCTTAAATTCACAGTTACGGATCACTCAGCACGTAAAAGGAATGACACACACAGTCACAATGAATTCAATTTCCTCATTCATTAAACAAATGTATAGATACAAATAAAAACCTGTTTTACAATCTAGCTTTGGCCTGATCTGCCTTTACATGGCCCTTTTCTCTTCCTCCCTTTATGTGCTTGTAGGCTTACAATTTAGCTTCCTCTCTAAGAACCTATCTCTATTTTTTTCCCTCTTTGTGCTATTGAGGCTTTTACAAATATATACAAAATAATTTATAACCAATTTTGGTTTAGATCCACAGGTTACTCAACAAAATCCTAAAAACCCTTTAAGTCCTCAATTAGTTCCTAAAATATCTTCTTTATCCCTTGAAGATCTCAACATTCAACTAAATCCTAAGGATCCTCCATAAATCATGAACTACTTTCTAATCTAAGATTTACAATATTTCAAAATATCTCAATCCACACCAATCAGTAAACAACCACTCACGTTCTCCTACATTCGAGAACATTTACAAATATGCCTCTCAATATTTAATTATATCATATTCTAAATGTCTCACATAAATCACTCAAAATATTGGAAATTACATTAATTAAATGCTTAAGAAGTCAACTCTTTTGAAAAACATAAGACCTCGTAGATTCAACTAATGTACACATTTTCGGAACCATGATGCTCCTGCATCAGTGGGCCAAAGATTTGATCACTGATGAGGTCTAGTTGAGGGGTATGCAATAAGGTGGAATTCTTGTTTCTCGGTGAACATTAACCTCTTAGTAAAATAAATATAATTTGAAATAATATGGTCTCAACAATTACATCATTTCACCCACCAAGAAGGTTGGATGCTTGAAGGCAATGCAAGAACATTGTACCCATAGTACTTATTGAAAGGTAGCACCCATGGTACTTATTGAGAGGTGACTCTTGAGGGAAATTGAGTAGTATGGCATTGTTGATATTATTTAAAGTCATTGAATTTACATGAAAATATATTTGATTAAGCATGTAAAATATGGTTTATTTATCATGTGCATTTTAATTAAATTGAGAAATTTTAAAATGCTTGGTTGATTGGTTTATTGAACATATAGATTAATACATTTATTTCATAACAAAGGAAATAAAATTGTTCATTTAAAATATCAGCTGAAGATAAATGTATCCTAGAATTTTCATGAAATAAGTTTTTTTTTTAATTAACAAGAAATTAATTACTAGTGCACCCACAAATCAAGGAGAATAAAGAAGAAAAAGGAATTCAAATTCAAATATAAGTGTGGAAAAATAAAGGTAGGTTGGGAGATATTAAAGGGAATTCATAAATAGATAAAGTAGAGACTACGCTTGCACCCACTCAAAATGAGAACAAGGAGGAGATGAGGGGAACATCTAGGAGTAAAAATAGGATACGCCCGTGTTGAGTAGTGTTGGCCGGATAAATCGTTCTTGCGGACAAGACCGATCTCCCTAGTGTCAGAAGACAATCTAGCAACAAACGAACAACTAAGTTTGTCTTTCTCTAGATATATTCGTTTTACAAATAAATGTTATTAAGGTGTCGATCCTACCTTAGATCCAAATGCTTATTTGCGGTCGCAGTGCTTTTGTTGCATCAATAATCCTTCGTTGTAACAAGGGCCCTTTTGTCACAAAAAAGTATCATCTTTTGTTGATCTTAGCCTTGATGTTCGAAAGGCCTTCCCGGGGTCCGAAGCAGGAATCTCCTCTATTTTGATAAGTCTTGCACTCTTCCTCCAGAAGCATAAAGAGGTATGTGATCTTTCCTCTCAAAAGCTCAGCAGAAGGAAATCTAAATCTCAACAGCACTTCAGCTCAAAAATCTTCTCCAAAAAACTTAACCTCTAATCCTCAATCTCCAAAATCTCCATCAAAACTTAACCCAAAAGGCTACCCAATGCCTCCTTTTATAGAGCAGATGAGGAGGTTAGGATTCCACCTTTAAAGGGATAGAACCCTCCTTCAAAGGGATAGGCTCCTCACATCAAGGGATTAGTTCCTTAAGGTGTGGGATACATGCACCTTACTAAAGCGTACTCATCCCAAAAAAATCTCATCCAGAACCTTCTAGAATTGACCAAAATTCAACTTTTTTGGTTTAATTTCGCGCTTTTTTGACTTTACAGGGGTACCGCAGGCATTACACTGGAAAAGTGCGTTCTAGAACGCAGTTTATCTTCACTTTACCTGCGTACCCTAGCTAAAAACGCATGCAGGCTTAATATTAACTGCGTACCCAAGGTTTTTTAAGCTTTTTAGGGTTTTTCCTCCATTTTCAGGGCATGGATTGAGGAACAAAGGTTGTAAGACTTGCAGAGGAGGTAAGTATGAGTGTCAATGAGCTCATACAGTCAGCAGAATTTCAAGGTGACAGTTTTTAGTGTAACAGATTGCCCCCTAAAGTGCGAAGTCTGCAATAGATGAAGATGAAGTCTGTCATATATGAAGAGTGAAGTACTTTATCATTTCAAGGATCATTCTGTGGACACCCCAGTCGGAACCTGTAAAAACATTCAATGCAAAATATATATATATGTAATCATATCATCGCTGAGGTAGGCATTCCCATACTCAGATCAAAAACTAACTAGAACTAACTTAAATTGTTCTGATACAGGAATTATTTTGAATACATCAACAGTATAGACATATGTCGACACAGCATGGACGCAGCCATCTGTTTATAAATAGTCTATTGTATGAATGATAACAAAATTCCTCGCAGCCTGGATGGTGGAAACTAGATCCAGGGTCTTGATTTTCGCATCTCGAACTAGTACGATTCTATCCATGTGATTAAATGTGTTGAAGTCGAACATGGTAGAAACCACTTGATTACCAGTCAATGATGTAAACTGTTAACAAGTGTGAGAGAAACCACCAGTAATTTCAATGGCTCTCAAAGTACTCAGTACAATCCATGAAATGTGAATCAATGAGCTGAAGTCGAACATCTCACGGAATCATCCGATCGAAGGTCAATGATGCAACCTGTCGTCGAAGGCGAGAAACCTGCCATTGAGGCATGCAGATTTCAAGGTACTGACGATTTCTAGATCAACTTCCTAGATAATGAGTTGTCGTCGATAGAAAGTGATCCATCGTAGGCAAGCCCACAACACGAAATCATAGATCAAGTTTTGAAAATATATCGGCAAGGACTGACTCAGGGATGGTCAAAAATGGATGACATATATTTTGCAGATGAATGGTTTATTTGAACTGTCCTCTTGAACACATAACGACACTGCAGATGGTTTGGTGACAATTGACCCAAAGCTAATACCCAGAAACCGGCTGAAGACTTTCAATGTGGTTTGATTAACTATTAGGCAAAGGATTTCCCAACCCAGGTGGACAAAAAGTGTCGTGTTCAAGAGTGGTTAACGGTTTTCCGAATAATCAAAATGTAACAAACAGGTTCGTTTTTCTCTCTTTTCCCCCACCATTTCTGGCAAGTACCTCTTTATTTTTTGACAAGCTTGAGGAGGATAACATTTGCTTGTTTATAAGCTCATCCTTCGGATGAGTCCAACTTAGTTTAAAATTCGAACCCTAAGAAGGAGTGGTTCGTTCCTGTTGAAAATTGAACAGGTCCTTTACTGTTAAAGTTTTAACGAGTCCAGTATAGGAGAAACTCGGTGTTTTTCAGTTTTAGGGAGTCAGAAGAAAAACTTAAGAAAAATCCATGGGTGTTCTTTTTCGTAAATTTAGTCTCTCGAGCCCGAAAAAGGATAAAATAATGCGGGAGAGAACTCTGTTGACCGTAATTAGTCAACGTATACCTTTTTCGTAAATAGTCCATTTCAGTCCGGAAAAGGGGTAAACTTATACTGAAGGGACGATTATTCATTTACTTTAACGAGTTCGAATAATCAAGTACTCGGCAATCTTTTCATATTTAGAGAGTCTGAAAAGGGCTTAAAAGAGAACTCCATAGTTTCGCTTTTTCGGTAAGTTTTAACGAGTTCGAAAAAGGGATAAAAATGTACTCATGGTTTTCACTTTTTCGTAAGTTTTAATGAGTTCGAAAAAGGGATAAAAATATACTCCTATGGCCGACTTTCAATTTAATTTACGAGCAGGAAAAGACGGAAAGAACTCGGCATTTTCATGTGTTTTACGAGAATGAAAGATAGCAAAATAATCTCGAGATTTTCATGAGTTTAACGAGTCTTGAAAATAACTGAAATTGACTCAAGATAGGTTTCATTTTTACAGAAGCTTGAAACAGAGAAAAACTATGCTTCAGAGTGGTTTCATTTTTACACAAGCTTGAAACAAAGAGAAAACTGTGCTTGATGCCCCCTAAGCGTAACTGCTAGAGCGCATGCCCCCCTAGCTTCATTTCATTCAACTAAGTACACTAGTAATAAATAGCTGGATGGAATGAAGGTTCATTTACGAGATCATATGAAAGACCCGACCTAAAAACTAACCTAAATATATTACCTAACATTTACGAGGTCTATTCAAAGACTCGACTCAATTAGGGGAGGATTTGTTTCATTTTTTAACGAGCTTGACACAGGAAAAGAACTATGCTCATGGCAACGTGTTTCATTTTTTAACGAGGTTGACACAGTAAAAGGAACTTTCCTCAGAAACTACTTATTTCTAATCTACCTACATAACCTACTGATTCATTTTTTAATGAGGTTGACACAGGAAAAGAACTATCCTCATACCTGATTCATGGTTTAACGAGGTTGACTCAGTAACAGGAACCATCCTCATGACCAACTGATTCATTTTTTAACGAGGTTGACACAGGAAAGGAACTGTCCTCAGACCACTGATTCATTTTTTAACGAGGTTGACACAGGAAAAGAACTATCCTCATAAACTACCTATTTCTAATCTAGCAATCTACTCTCTACAATCTACCTACTGTTTCATTTTTTAATGAGGTTGACACAGGAAAAGAACTGTCCTCATGGAAGCTTGTTTCATTTTTTAAATGAGCTTGACACAAGAAAAGAACTATGCTCTAGACTAGCTGATTCATTTTTTAATGAGGTTGACACAGGAAAAGAACCGTCCTCATCGCCAACTGATTCATTTTTTAACGAGGTTGAAACAGTACAAGGAACTATCCTCACACCACTGATTCATTTTTTAACGAGGTTGACACAGTACAAGGAACTCTCCTCACCCTCACTGATTCATTTTTTAACGAGGTTGACACAGTAAAAGGAACTCTCCTCAAACTCACTGATTCATTTTTTAACGAGGTTGACACAGTAAAAGGAACTCTCCTCACACTCACTGATTCATTTTTTAACGAGGTTGACACAGTAAAAGGAACTTTCCTCACACTCACTGATTCATTTTTTAACGAGGTTGACACAGTAAAAGGAACTCTCCTCACTCATTGATTCATTTTTTAACGAGGTTGACACAGTACAAGGAACTCTCCTCACACTCACTGATTCATTTTTTAACGAGGTTGACACAGTAAAAGGAACTCTCCTCACACTTACTGATTCATTTTTTAATGAGGTTGACACAGTACAAGGAACTCTCCTCACACTCACTGATTCATTTTTTAACGAGGTTGACACAGTACAAGGAACTCTCCTCACCCTCACTGATTCATTTTTTAACGAGGTTGACACAGGAAAAGAACTGTCCTCAGACCTAATTCATTTTTTAATGAGGTTGACTCAGTAACAGGAACTATCCTCTGAACAACTGATTCATTTTTTAACGAGGTTGACACAGGAAAAGAACTATCCTCAGAAACTATCTATTCTAATCTACAAATCTACTCTCTACAATCTACCTACTGATTCATTTTTTAATGAGGTTGACACAGGAAAAGAACTGTCCTCATACTCACTGATTCATTTTTTAACGAGGTTGACACAGTACAAGGAACTATCCTCACACGCACTGATTCATTTTTTAACGAGGTTGACACAGTAAAAGGAACTCTCCTCACCCACTGATTCATTTTTTAATGAGGTTGACACAGTACAAGGAACTCTACTCACACTCACTGATTCATTTTTTAACGAGGTTGACACAGTACAAGGAACTCTCCTCACACTCACTGATTCATTTTTTAACGAGGTTGACACAGTACAAGGAACTCTCCTCACACTCACTGATTCATTTTTTAACGAGGTTGACACAGTACAAGGAACTCTCCTCACACTCACTGATTCATTTTTTAACGAGGTTGACACAGTACAAGGAACTTTCCTCACACTCACTGATTCATTTTTTAACGAGGTTGACACAGTAATAGGAACCATCCTCAGACTCACATGTTCTAATCTACAGCCTGTTGGAGGTTTCCTCAACACAACTAACATTTACAACCATGGTTGGTTGGTTGACTTCTTTCTTATCTTGCTTCTTCTTCTTCTTCTTCTTCCCTTTCTTCTTCTTCGCCACCTGGTTACTAACGTCAAGGCTTTTACCAGGCGAAGAGGAAGAAATGGAGGAAGAAATATTAGACGAAGAAGGTAAAGGGTCAACAGAAGGTTGGTGATGTTGAGATGGTGAACTCTGCTTAGGTAAAGCATTCGGTTGAGGTGGAACAATTGGAGTGTTCAGGGCCAACGAAGTTGAAAATAACCATATCGATAACCTATTGTAAATCCAGGTAATGACAATGTAGCCATATAAGGAGGACCAACATTTCCAAAGCAAGGAAAAGTACTAGGATTCTCGTTAAGAGAGGTTCCTTGGTTGGTAAATTCCGGAACAGTTGCCATTCTATTCAACTTCAGTGAATTTTATTAACAAATTAAAAACTAAAATTAACAATTAACAATTCACACCTAACAATTAAAATTCACAATTCACACCTATGGTCTCAAAAAGTAAAAACAAACAAATTAACACGCGCTATCAAATCTAGGAGTCAAACCACACACAAACAGTAACTTCCCGTACTAAAAACACTAGTTGGTGATGAAATCCAACATCGTAGAATTTAATACAGAAAGGGCGGTTGGAACAGCTACCCCGACAACCTGCTTAATGAAACAGACTGGCACAAGTTTCTTCACAAAACCATCTCGAGTGAAGAGAACCCCCCAGAGAGTCCAAGTGAGTCTAGTCGACGTCTGCTCCAGGTACAGTGGGATCTTCCCTCCACCGTCACCTTAGGAAAGAACCCTATAGATTATGGCCACTAAGGTTACCAACAAAAACAAATATACCTGGGGGAACAGTCTACGATCCGATACACACGCAAGGGCAGAGTAACAAAGCTCAATCCCCTTGAAGGCTCCTTGACATAATCCAAGGTTTACCGACAAGTGACCCCAGGCTCCTCGACAATGGTCTATCCGAGGTTTACCGTTGTTAATACGTGCATATCTTCTATCGTTCCCAATGAGGAAGGATTGATTACCTCACTGGTTCAGATATGATCTCGTGCTTGACTCCTTTAGGAGGAGCTTCCCAGAGCATACATGCAAAAATTGGAATTTTTCCTACCGCAAGATCGACTACTTGTTTGTTTTCCTGTCTTGGAGAGTTAACTAAAACCTATTCCAAGACACTAGCCTAAGCTAGATTGGTGGAAAGAGCCCTAAAAATGTAAAAATTACTAGATGAATTTTAATTAAGCGTTGTGTTATTTAGGCTGTTATTACTCAAAAGGGTAAATGGACATGAAACCAATGGTGTTATGACCCGAACCAAAACTAAATGCAATCGAATATGATAATGTAATATTTTCAATTCGATGAATCCTACCTAAAGTAAGGAGAGAGTTTCCATCCACTTCCAACAATGCAAAGATTGATAAATAAGAGAAAATATAACAAATTCTCTAATGCACTAATTTCATCAAGAAAAACTAATGCAAATCAATCCCAAAACAATATTTTTTTTTTTTAAAACAAAAATAAAAACATCTAAATTAAAATCAAAGAAAAAATCTAAATCTACAATTGATTTTTCAGAATGTAAACTATGCAATTGTAATCTATGCACAATTCACTTGAAAAGTATGCAAATGTAATCTATGCACATTTTTCATTCATATTCTGAAAATGAGAATTCTAATTATGCAAGTGTGATCTATGCAAGAGAATTCTCAAACACAAGATGATTCTAATGTAATCTAAGAATCAATCAAGTGGAAGTCAAGAAAATCGGGTGAGAGTTCCAAAGATCAAAAATAAAAATACTCAAAGGCGATTAACACTCATACACAATTTTGCAAAAACAAAAGCAAAAAGATGCAAAATTGTGAAAAGACTGAGACAAACCTTCAATTAATGACCAAAGGAAATCAAATTAAGAATTTCTCAAAAAAGAGACTTAAAACACCCAATTAACTTAATGGAGATTGATGAGATGAAGAATTGCTGAAAGAAATTCAGAAACAAGAGATTTTTGACAGAGAAATACAGATCTGGGTAGATGCTAAGAATCCTAAATTAAATCTAAACTAAACTGAAAGAAGAAATCTAAGTTTTTCAAGACTTTTAACAAGGTCCGCAGGTCCCAGAAATAACAGGTGCGGTCCCGCACTGGTTACCTAAGGAAAGTGCGGAGATGCCCGCACTGTGTGTGAAGACAAAGTGCGGTCCCCTGAAAACTTCAAGAAAAACATAAAAGACTTCAAAGCTTTCAAAAACAAAGAAAATCTAAGCTACCCAGGCAGATATCAATCAATCAAAAACCAGGAAAAACTTTTTCTTCAAATCAAAATAAAAGAGAACCAAAAAACAACAAGTTTCTTTCCCCAGCGGAGTCGCCAATTTGTTGGCCGGATAAATCGTTCTTGCGGACAAGACCGATCTCCCTAGTGTCAGAAGACAATCTAGCAACAAACTAACAACTAAGTTTGTCTTTCTCTAGATATATTCGTTTTACAAATAAATGTTATTAAGGTGTCGATCCTACCTTAGATCCAAATGCTTATTTGCGGTCGCAGTGCTTCTGTTGCATCAATAATCCTTCGTTGTAACAAGGGCCCTTTTGTCACAAAGTACCACCCTTGTTGATTCTGTAGTTTCGATGTTCGAAAGGCTCCTCCCGGGTCCCACAGAATTCTCTGCCTGGATAAGTTCTGCACTCTTCCTCCGTGCACACAAAGAGGTATGCAGATCTTTTCCTTCAAAAGCTCACACAGTATGGAAATCTAAATCTCAACAAACACTCACCAAAAATCTTCTCCAAAAAACTTAATCTCCAATAGTTTAACTTCTCAAAACTTAACCCAAAAGGCTACCCAATGCCTCCTTTTATAGAGCAGATGAGGAGGTTAGGATTCCACCTTTAAAGGGATAGAACCCTCCTTCAAAGGGATAGGCTCCTCACATCAAGGGATTAGTTTCTTAAGGTGTGGGATACATGCACCTTACCAAAGCGTACTCATCCCCAAAAAATCTCATCCAGAACCTTCCAGAATTGACCAAAATTCAACTTTTTTGGTTTAATTTCGCGCTTTTTTGACTTTACAGGGGTACCGCAGGCATTACACTGGAAAAGTGCGTTCTAGAACGTAGTTTATCTTCACTTTACCTGCGTACCCTAGCTAAAAACGCATGTAGGCTTCATATTAACTGCGTACCCAAGGTTTTTTTAGCTTTTAGGGTTTTTCCTCCATTTTCAGGGCATGGATTGAGGAACAAAGGTTGTAAGACTTGCAGAGGAGGTAAGTATGAGTGTCAATGAGCTCATACAGTCAGCAGAATGTCAAGGTGACAGTTTTTAGTGTAACAAGTAGAGGTTAATCACTATTTTATATTTTTAAATAAATAATTACTTGTGTACTTGTGCACATGAGTGAAGCATAGTGGGTAAATAACAATGTTTCACAACTTGTACTCGTATCAGATTTGTCTTGCTATTGACTCAGTGATCGTATAAGACTCGGAAAAATACAAAAAAAAACTTAAAAAAATATGATCCAATATGAGTAGACGATCCTATGTGGGTCCTATGCAAGTTACATGCGGGCCTTCATGGGTTCAATACGAGTCGACGGTTTCTATGTGGGTTTGGATGAGTATGGGTAGAGACTGCAAGTCCTATGCGAGTGACTTATCTCGCTATATAACCTATCAAGACTCATATTTACTCGCGGGTCTTATAAGAGTCGTGCTACACTGGCAAATAATATGCAATATTGAATTATAAAACTATATCTATGCATGAGATGGATGAGTGGCTTAGGCCACAAAGCTTATAAAAATGGAGGTTTCAGTTCAAGAGCTCATATACTTTTGAACCCTAATGCTAGATGGTTGTTGCAATACTTAACTTTCTGTTGGTGATTGTTGAGGTGTTTGGTCTATTGAAAAATGTTTAAGAGATGAGGATTTACTCTCCAGCTAAAAGCTTTAATTTTCTCCTATTTTGCTATATTGGTACCTCCCATACAATCACATTGCAACTTAGGGGTCCTTAGGGGAAAAGAGTACCCATTGGAGTTGGTAAGACAGTATACTTGTAGAATATTTGAAAATCATTTAAATAGATGAGTAAAATTCAAGCTCAACATTCAAATCTCAAATGTTCATTATAGATGTAACTAGAAATCAAAGAAGAAATCAAGTTTAAAAAGATATCAAAAAGAAAATAAATATTTTACAATAATTCTTGAATTTTGTTTGTGTATGAAAATATTAATTATCTCTTGAATATCAAAGTTTGTTTTATTGTACTTTATTGTCAATTTTCATAATTAGATATGTATTCACTTCTCTAGTTATTAGATTACTTTCATTTCAAAAAATTGTATGATATTTTTTTTACCAATAAAAAACAACTAAATATAGTTTAATTATATTAAATTATATTAAATTAAGAAGAAATGTATAAACCTAAAATGATACATCATTTGAGGCTACAAGCTCTTGGTAATTGCTTTGTTTGTAAAATAGAAATTTGTGTCAAATAAAGAGCTTAAAAGAACTCATGCTCTAATATTACAAGTATAGGATGTATTCATTTCAAGAACGATAACCTACAGTACTAGTATTGAATTTATACAAATTAATTATATTTATTTTATATGAATTTCTGGAAATTTATCTGCAACTCAATAGCATGATTCTGTAAAGCAATTAATCCATTCTATATAGTGTGCCCCAAGAATTTGATCTTAGTCTTACACAATTCCATCTTTTTCTTACTTAAGACTAAGCCATTTTTCTTTACTAATCTCATAAAAATCTTTAGATGCCTGAAGTGATCTTGAAGATTTTTTGAGAATATTAGGAGATCATCAATGTATGCTAGGAGCCATTCTACATAGGGTTTAAAAATAGAATCCATTACCTTCTGGAACTTAGAAGGTGCATGCTTCAGTCCGAATGGCATCACATTCCATTCATAGTGGCCTCCAGGAATGCTGAATGCAGTTTTCCACTTGTCTTTTTTTGCTATAGCCACTTGCCAGAAGCCAGACTTCAGGTCAAACTTAGAAAATATCTTGGCTCCTACTATCCTTCCCAACAGATCTCCCTTATGTGGGATAGGATAAGTATCATCTGCAAGAACAAAATTAAGAGGTTTATAGTTAATGACTAACCTGGGGATACCTCTTATCTGTTCACTCCTCTTATTCACATAAAATCCATAGTAGTTCCAGGGACTGCTTGACTCTCTGATCAGCTTTCTCTGCAACAGCTGATTTATTTCTTTCTCACAGAGCTCTCGGTATTCTTTGTTCATGGGAATTTCTCTGGATTTGCATGGTCTGCCCGTATATCCTTCTTTGTAGGGCAACTCAATACTATGCTGTTTGCGGTGCCAAAATGCATTTGGCTCCTCTGCACAACATTGTTCTTCAAACTGCTTCTGTAGTTCAGCAATTTGTTTCTGAACTACTGCAGAACTTAACTGATCTTCAATTCTAATCAAGTTCTTGTGGTCTTTTAGTTCTGCAAGACTGTCTTTTTCTTTTTTGAGTTTCTGCATGGCTTGTACCATGGTGGATATTCTCTGCTTGGAAACATAAGGCAACTCAATTCTTTTTCCTTTTCCATCAGAAGTAGGCATTGTGATGAAATATCCTGCCTTATTATTTTTGGTTCTCCATGAACCATGAGGCTCTACAGCTGCAAGGAAAACATTTCCTAAGATGCAGTCAACAGGAATATCAGCCACAACAAATTGTGCTTTTAAACAATGGGAATCAAAACAAACCATGGCTTTAGGAATCTCATATTCAAGTGTTTTGTCCCCTAATCCCACAATTTTTCTTTCTGTTTTAGCCCAAAACTTTGAGGGGACAACCTTCTTATCAAGGATATTTACATCTGTGCCTGAATCAATTAATGCAGTTACATTATAGGTCTTACCATGCACCAAAATATTTACCTTGACATGATGGTTCTGGTATTGGATAGTGAGAACCTGCATTTCTCTGAATCCAAAAACAGGATCATCTTTTCCTTCAGCAATTTCAACCTTTGGTTGTTCAGGAGCAGAATATGAAGGAGTTCCATGAATAATATAATTAGTATTTTTTCCTGAAACAGGATGAACTTCTTCCTGTTTGCCTTTTTCTAATTTAGATACTTTGAATTTGAGGGCAGAAATTTCACCTTTCAGTAAGTGTATCTCCCTACTCACCTCCCCCAAAGTGAGTGCACGAACTTTGCTTTGCTGATGTTGACGGAGATAACTTTTGGTGTTCTGCTCATAAGAAGTATCCAAGAACAAAGACTTCTTAGAGGGTTTTGCAGAGGAGGAAGCACCCGAGGACTGCATAAAAGCATCAAGTAGCCTGGTCTTCAAATCACCATCGTCCATGGCTCGGATCTGAGAAAAAATTTTCATATCATCTTCTGTGGTTTGAGCCATGAGAACTTTAACTTTTTCTGTAAATTCTCCTGCAAGTTGTTCATCAGAGGAAAAACCAGAATCTGATGAAGAACAATGTTCACATTGACAATTATCTGAATCAGGACATTCACAATAAGCATGAACTTCTTCAATATCAGATTCAGAAGAAGAATAGTCAGAATTAAAAACAGAAGAAGAATCTTCTTGGGCTTGTTGGATCATCAAGCGGGGGCAGTCTTCTGTTTTGTGAAAACTAGATCCACATCTGCCACATTTATCTTCAGTTTTAACTTGCTGTTTGCCTTTATATTTCTGCTGGGATTTTTGTCCCAAACCTTTTCTTGATTCTTTAGCATCAGGACATAAATTTATTGTGTGTCCTGTCTTTCCACATATCCAACAAGTTATCTGTTGCATCCTTGTCAGCTTGACATCTTTAGGATGAATATCGTGTGGCTCATAATAATGAGTCTTTGGGACATATTTAGAGGAGTGTCCCTTGTGAGCAGGTTTTCGGTAAGGCTTGCGAGGCCTTGCAACGGCAGACAGTCTTTTGCTGTGTCTGTGATAAGTATAAGGCTGATAACTTCTGGAAGTCTTTTTAGCCTTTTTCTTTATTTTGCGCCTTTTTACTAATGGGTCATCAATTGTGATCCCATACCTGCTGCAAAAAGATTTAGTACCAGGCAATCTATTCAATTTATCAATAGATTTATTCATTTTAGAACTAGTACAAAGAGTAATCAATACTCTAGTTATTATGTTGTACATCTGACCCCATAAATATGTTTCCAGTGGCAACTGGAAAGCATCCTGTAATTTGAGAATGTCTACCAGCTTGGAAGGCAATGCTATAAGGTAGACTTGCTTCCAGAGAATGTTCTTGGGGTCCTTAACCATGAAGATTCTTTGCATCCAATCTCTATGGAAATCTTCATATTGGTTAATATTGCGACACTTCAGATTCATGAGGATCATTTCATTTTGATCTGAAATGTTTGGGTCATCTCCACAGAATGTCTGTTGAATTAGTGCTGTGAGGGCACCAATCATATTATTCATGGCTTTGCCATCTTCATGAAATCTTACATCTCCATTTTCATCTTTCAACACCTCAGCTTCCATGGATGCTATGAGAGCGGGAGAAGACTCTAGTTCCCACCATCTGGCTAGAGTTCCTGTAAAACATGGAATGAGGGATTTACATGCCTCTACTTCAGATTTACCATCTATTCACATCAACTTATACTCTGTGATCATCTGATCAATGACTTGTTTGATCTGGGCAGAGGATAAGTTATATATATTCCATTCTTTATGGCTCTGGGGATAGAAGGTTTCTCTTGCAGGAATTTTTCCGAGGCCGTTTACGTCAGGAGGAGAGTACCTGGTATATTGGGCTTCAAGGGGCTCATATACAGGTAATACATGATCTTCAGATTCTGACTCATGGAACATAGAGGCAATAGTTATTTTAAACTTTGGAGACTCTGGAACAGATTCTTTGGGAAATAGGTTGGGAAATCTATCAACACTTTTCTGGATTTGCACAGCTTTCCCTTTGTGGAGAAATCCTGAAGGGATTGGCTTATCTGGCTTCTTTTCTTTCTCCTTCTAGATTTTCTCAGACAAGTCTATCACAAATTGCCGAGTAGAAATAGACTGATCTATAATACAACTTTCTACTTCATCAACCTTCTGTAAAGACTTCAAAGAAAAATATTTAACTACTGAACAACTGTACTGTACAGAATTCAATGCCTTATTTACATCATTCAAAGAAACTTGCAATTGATCCATCTGGTTCTTTACAACAGAAGCTTTAGCAACATTTTTGTCTAATCCTGTGATGGAAGTGTTAGTCCAGTTTATTTGTTCACTTACAGTCTGGACTCTTCTTTCAATTCCTACCAGGTTTTCCTTTTGGACTATAGGGTATGCATTAGCTGAATTTTGTCCTTCACCTAAGACAATTCCTTTGAAAGGAGGATAGCTGGTGGCTGTTTCTAGCTTACTACCATCAATTGTTGTCCATGAATGACCAATAGACGATGTAGGTTCATTCATTAATACAACTTCTGATTCTTTAACCTTTTTCCAAGAGTAGAAAGAAATCCAAGTCTTTCTTTCTTCCATATATTGTTTCCATTCTAAGGCTAAAGCTTTCTTTTGTTCTGGATATGGCTGACAGCAAATTCATCTGCTTCTGGGTGAGTAAACAAATCCCAATTTATCATCTGCTTCTGGGTGAGTAAACAAATCCCAATTTATCATCTGCTTCATCCATTGAGCAGGGATTCTGTGTTTCTCACAACCATCCATTAGTGTATAAAACTTCTGGATTTCTGGGACAGATGGTCTTTTGACATCTTCTGGCAGATCTTTAAATCTGCATTCTGGGATCAGAAAATCCTTTTGATTGTAATACCCTAAACCATGCTTATCTTTAGGGGATTGCATGTTCATGAATATCTTAGTGAGTCTGGGATCTTCATCTTGCAGAGAAGGAACTAGGTGCATCATAAGCACATGGTCATATTCATGGGGAAAAGGGATATCAGAACATTTCGGATTTGGACAGGGGGTGACTGATGTAGACGGAGGTGCATCACCTATTCTAGGATTATGGTTCTGATGTCTAATGACCATTTCAGCAAGATGTTTGAGATTTACAAACTGATGGCATTGAGGGCATTCAACTTGTAATGGATTAAAATTGACTAATAAAGCAAACTCAAACAAAGCTGTATGATGACAAGAAGTATTTACAATACTGGAACATGCAGTATCAAATGAATTAGGAGGTATATACAGTGGAGACTTTTTACATTCTGTGTCAATCCTACGCCTGTCTATTGTAGATCTTCTTGGGAAAGATAAAGTGGCTGAGGATTGATTTTCAGAAATATTTGCAGAAGTAATTTTTTGTATGGCGAGAGGCTTTGGATTTGGTACTACCCAGTGTTCAGGAAAAGGCAGATATTCCCATTTGATGGCTTGGTGTTCAACCTTTTGGTTCTTTGCATCTGTCATGACTACAACACTGGTTTTAGACTCTCGGTTGGGGGCATGGAGGACTGCTGGAAATAAAGTACTGGTGTGACGGAAACAACCTCTGAACTGAATGGCGATATTTTTTCTTCTTTTCTTCATATCAAATCCAGTGGTCTGGATTTGTAGTTGTAGGATATCAGCCAATGTTTCATCAAACACATTTACAGAGAAGTTGGGATAACAATCAAACCAGACTGGGCCATTTGATAATGGTGCAACTATTCCTCCAATGAGGGAATTAATGTACTTATTATGTGTTAGATCTCTGACAGTTGCTAACACATATGTCTCTACCCCTTGATGGATAAGGGCTTGGATTCCCACTCTTATGCATCCAAGATGCAGGAATTGAGTTCTCAGCTTTCTAGCTTCTGCTTGAAGCTCCTTGGGATTTATCAAAGGGATTAACTGTACACAGTTAGATTTTTCTTCTATTGAGCTTATGGATTCTTTAATTGTGATTCTAGTGGCGGCTTTCAAGTGCCAAACTCCCAAATCATTATAAACCTGAGACGCAGAGATCTTGGGTAGAACCCATCTAGCCTGAGGCTCAGTTTCTTCGTACAAATGCTCTGACTCATTTATTACTTGACTACTACTAGAAGCAAACATTTCTCTGAGAGGGTCTTGTTGAGCTTTATCTTGCTCTTCAAGTTCTCGGAAAGATACATATTTTCTGAAAGGGTCCATTTATACTTCAGAAAATAAAGAGAGAATGATTATAAGAACTGACCTTTTCACGAACCAGTTGACAAACTGTACTGGCTCTGATACCAATTTTATTGCAGGTTTCTCTCACACAGGTTTGCACTGCAAACTGCTCAACAGGCAGACTGGCTCACTGAGTTTCTTCTTTCTCCTTTAAGAGACCCTATGCGAACCCATACACGAACCTAATATCACGTTCACACTTCTTTCGGCTCTTTCTGCGGCTTCCTTCGCCTTTTCTGGCCTACTCCGTGTCCCTCGGTGATTTCGCGAACATCTGACGAACTTTCGACGATAAAAAAAAATCAATACTACCTCAGTGGACATTCATAAAGCTCAGAGTTACAGTTCTTCTCATGCGGAATGGTAAACCTAAGTCATATCCATTTTCAAGATTAATATTTGATGTATTCATTTCAAGACCCATAACCTACGATACTAGTATTGATTTTATACGAATTTATTCTATTTATTTGATATGAATTCATTCAATCAAATGGTATATCCATTTCTAGGTTTAATATCAAGGATAGTTGAAATTACTATCACTGAATTTTTTGATCAAAATGTTAGATTTTTAATTAATTTTTAAATTTTTAAAAATTATTTGTAAAATTTATAAAAGTGTAAGTAATATTAAAATTTATAATTTTAGAAATTGAAAATTAATTTTTAAATTTTTAAAATTTTAATTTATAATTTTTTGGTTGGTAAATAATTAATTTTATGTAGTTTAAAATCAATTTGTCATAATTAAAAATTATTTAAAAAAAACTCTAATTACCAAGTGTCTTTATATATAAATTTCTTCAAAATTACTATTTTATTTATATTCATTATCATAGTTAGTTTTGCAATAAATATTTAGTAACCTATAATAACTCCTTTCTTGTTTTTTAATTAATTGTTACATCCTTTCTAATACAATGTTTTTTTCTAGCTGATTGAAAGAAGGATGGTTTGGAGGTCCCACCAGACCATATTGATGGGAGCTCCCCCACCACATACAATTTTTTTTCTTTATGTATATTTCTTATTCTCCAGTATTACTAAATCTTCTGGAGTGGTTGTATATATTTGTATTCTTGTTCTAGACTTTTAAGCATATATGACGCTGCCTATTTATATGCTAAACTTATGAGCTTAAGACTGAAATCATACTGTTATTTTATAGAAGACCGGATTTTGGATGGTTGTTTACCATTGGTTTTACTCTCGGATGTTTCTCCTAGTTGGGAGGTTTGTTTTGATGGTTTCTTGCTTATGGCCAATGCTCATTAATCACTTAACCAGAATTTCTGTTTTTGTGATTGTGTGAACTCTGCCAATTGCTCCTACTCTTGGGTGTTGGATGGTGGTTTTTCTCTTGCTCCTATGGCAAGGTTAAGAATTTATGGAATGCTTTGACATATGCGATGTAACTTTTTGTTTCTGTTAATAAAAAGTTTGATTTTTTCTTGGGAAAAACAATGTTTTTTTTTCTAATAACTCTTTAATCCCAAAGCATCCTCATAAATTAATTATATATATTTTTGTGTAAAGATTTTTCCATAATTAATATTTTCTTTTAATTCATTTCATACTTATTTTTAAAAATAAATATTTCTTAAACTATAATAATTTCTTGCTTGTTTTCTATTAATTGGTGTATTCTTTCTAATAACAATGTCTTTTTACCTTTTCACATTAATATATTTCATTAATCATAATATTTTTTTATACTTTAATTATTTAATTGTTGCCGACCATTTTGTTATAAAATTATGTTATCATCTACTAATAGATTATTAGCAATTTGATTTCCCCATCCACCAAAGTTATAGTGCTTAAATCATACATTTAATATAACTAAATTATATGATTACATTCACTCCATAAAAATTCTTTACTTTTTGTATAAAAATATTTACTAACAACATATGGTAAGCATATATGATTTCTGGAATCAAATTGTTCTATTATTTTCTATGATTTTACATTTTTTTTCCGATACACATTTCTTTGAAATTGATTGGTTTCTATTAATTTTCTATATGATAGTTTTTTTATTTTTTAAATAAGTTATTTTCATTAAATCTATGTATGATACAATCATTGTGGGATGAAATTGTCCCTTTGGAATCGATGTGTTTCTTTTCAAATTTCGTATTGCTTCTATTGAATTTTGAGTGGTGTAGGTGGTTGACATTAATAGTTCTCACAATTAGTGGTAACAATTTTTTTTGAGAAGTCAACACTATGTAACTATACCATAATTTGTTTTTGCTTGGATCATGTATTTATAATGTATTTTCACATTTGGAGCATTGTGATTTGCATTAATGTTAAGATTGTATTTATTAGGTTTAATGTTATATATTGTAGGGATATTGTAGTTATGTTGATAAACATGTTTATTTTAAAATAAGGTTTTTAGAATTTTAATTTAATTATCAATAATTATTAGGTGGATAGTAAGGATTTAATTTCTATTAAATATTCTTAGTAGTATTCACCAATCAAAAGTTAAGATTTATCTCCAAAATAATTATGACATTTTTTTTCTTTTTAATATAATTGATTAATTAAAAAAACTTTTATATGTACAAGTGTTGTATGAATTTTTTTTTTGGTTGTGTGGTATTAATAAATGATCACATTATAACAAATATTATTCAAATATTAAGAATATCCATATTAAAGTGGGGTGAATCTCCATGGTTAAGAATATATATATATATATACAAAGTTCCACCAAGTACTTTGGAGGTGGGAGCGAGGGAGTGAGGGAGCGGCCTATGCAAAAGCTCCCTACCTATTTTCAGAAAACGTGGGGGACATCGGGGTCATAAAATTTATAAAATATAAAAATATATGATATATCTAACTGTCTTTATCTTTATCATTATATAACACTTACATTATGAAGGATAAATGATAAAATTATAAATCGATGAATCATATAACTGAAACAAATTTTAAACTTAAAACTTAAAACATACATCATACAATCATACATGTAAGTTTGTAAGTTTGTAACGGTATAATGTAACTACTAACAATGTGCAATGAAAAATAAAGTTTAAGATATCATATTATATCAAGATTCAAAATAAAGTTTAAAGCTTCAACTGAAGTCTACAACTCAAGTCTCAAAAATAAAACTTAAAAGCAAATAGGTTAATAACATAACATATGAATATCAAGTGATATCATCATAATGATAAATGAGCATAATTTCTCAAGGTAATGCCCCACTAGTCTCTACATCTAGTTGTTGCACGAATATATCAGGATCAACCATGTCACCATCTGAATCAGAATCACTTAGATTCTCAAACACGCTAAGTGGCACACCAACCAACCCCATTTGTGTCTCATCAAGTCTCTCCTCCATATCGACCTGTGCATCATCCTCTAGATCAACATCCCATTGTGTTGCTGGTCCATTCAAATACTCAGGTGTCTTCCTATGCTTAAGACGTAAGGCACTATGCACAACAACTAACTTCTCGTCTCTTTTAGAGGTAAGCCTGTTCCTCTTGATAGAGTGGATGAAGCTATATGTGGACCAATTCCTCTCTGTTGCAGAGGAACTAGCAATCTGAGACAACCAACGCATAGCTAAATGTTTGAGCTCTAGAGCACCATCCCCATTCATCATCCAACAACCAACCGGGTTATCTTGGGCTAGATCTATGCGATCTTCCCGAGCACCATAAGTGTTGAAGGGGCCACTAAGAAATGCAAACTAAACAAATTGTCTTCGCAACTTTTCCCCCTCCTCCTCACTGTACATCTTTGTAAGTGCAACCAGAAGCCATTCTTTACCTCTGGATCATCAATAGGAGGCACTCTCCCAAGCCTTTCAACATACCATTTTGGGTTTAATTCATATGTTGCCATGTGAAAAGGTGTGTTCATGCGATGCCACCTACGCTGAATGATGGGTCGAATCTGGGATGTATAGAACTCTAATGAGGGCTCCCTTTGCTGAATAGCTGCCTTCACACGACCCAACATGCTATCAAAGGTCTTGTAGATTTCTCCAAGACTAGGAGAATCAGATTCAGTGTAATGAATTACCTCCACAATAGGGCCCAAGAATGACACCAAATAAGCACAATCTGCCCACCAATCATTGTCCAACACCTAAAGCCTGAACTTTTTCCCTGAGTCTGTATTTGATTATGACCACCTTCCCCACTCTAAACTCATAACCAAGGATTGTAGTGGTGCTTGTACCTCTAACATCCTCTCCAATAAGAGAAAATAGCTAGCATATCTAGTATCAGTGGGCATGAGGAATTCCTTCCTCGTGTGAGCCCTGTACATGGCCAAGGAGGTGTGGTGGTTGCAGATAAACATCTGCACATCTATAGCAGCTTTCACCAAATCTGATATCCACTGAATTTTTCCAATTTCCTTCAGTGCATTATTGAGTGCATGCACACAATAAGGAGTCCAAAAAATATGTTGATACCTACTTTGAATCAATAGCCCATCTGATCTACAAACTGTTGTTGCATCTGTCACAACCTGCACCACACTATCAACACCAACATCCTCTATAGCTTCTTGAAGAAGCTCAAATTGGAAATATGCATCCTTGCGCTTTCCTGAAGAGTCAACATCTTTAAGAAATAATGGACCTTCTCCAGATGTCACTATGATGTTGATTAGTGGGCGTTTTCAGATGTCAGTCCATCCATCCGTAACAATAGAGCAACCAAACCTCAACCATGTTTGTCTCGTTCTCTCTTTTTTCACATTAATTTAGACTCTTGTCTATCTAAATTTGATGTTCTTAACTTATGTTCTCCAGGGGGTACATATGAAGGCCCTATTTTTGCAATTGCTTGGACCATTTCCTTGTAATAAGGTGAACGAACAACATGGAAGGGAATTCCATTAGAAAAAATAAATTTGCCAATTGCATCATCTGTGTCATCTCGATCTAGACCATTGTACATCCCAGACATTGTAGCACCCATTCCAAAAGAACGAGATTCACCTATAGAACCTGTAGCACCCTTTGCCTTTTTTGATGAAGCACTGGATGGATCAACATTTCTACTAGAAAACAATCATTTTGAAGTGGTTGCCCTTTCTAGCCTCCAAAGTTGCTCTCTTAGAGCTGGAGTCATGTGCTTTGAGAGACACATGTTAACTCCTTTACCTGTGATTGCTAAAATATGTTGCTTCACCCTGGTATAGTTTCCAACAAAGTGATGCCCACAAATATTGCAGACCCAATCACGTGAGCCACCACCAAATTTTTGATTTTTTGTAGGAAGTTTGGTTGCATAGATTAGAAGTGGATTTTGATGATTAAATTTCCCCTTTGCAAATTTTTCTAGATCTCTTGGCGGGCCTTCATAATCTACAGACCTATTTCCTGCCCTCTTATGACTGCCTTGAATTTCTTCTTGTGCATCTTCTGACTGAGTAGCACTATAGGTACTCTGATCATTACCATTGTTAGTGGATTGAATTTGGCTCATAGTTCAAACTTGTAGACTCCAATTGCAAATAATTTAATAAATTAAAATTTTCAATTTCGAAAAAAAATTAAAAAATAGATAAAAATTATTGAAAAAAACAATTTAATTAGTAGTTACTGTGTTACAAACGTTGAAAAAGAAAGAAAATTGCAGCGTTTGTGACGCAGTAATTGTGTTGACTGTTATCATTTATAAATTATGCATGTCATTTTGATTTTTTAAACTAAAAAAGAACAAAATTTAACCTTTAAAAAAAATATTGCATAACATTGCAAAGAAAACAATTTAAAATTTAAAATTTAAAAAAACATTGCAAACAAGTTACAAAACAATTTAAAATTTAAAATTTTCTATTAAACAATAAAACAATTAAAATTTAATTTTACACATGGTCCAAGCCTTACCGGTGGCATGGGCGCTGAAAGTGCAGCAAACTCCGGTGGTGAGAGGTTGAGCGAGCAACAACGTGGGACGGTGGACGGTGGCAGCAGCAGCAACGTGGACAGTGGCAACATCAGCGAACATCGTGGACGGTGGCAGCAGCAGTGAGCAGTTCGATGATGGCAACCCGATGCACTAGCTTGACTAAAGCAGAGGCTTGATAGTGTCAATCAGCTGCACCAGTGTGACGGGATTTGGAGGTTGAGAGCTGAGAGCTGGAGTGTGAGAGCTCGATGGAGACTAAGAGCTCGACGGGAGGCTAAGAGCTCGAAGGAGGCTAAGAGCTGGAGTGCTGAGAGCTCGATGGGAGGCTAAGAGCTCGACGAAGGCTAAGAGCTGGAGTGCGAAAGGAGCTGGAGCGACAACAAAGGCAGGAGGAGAAAAACAAAAAAATAAAACTTAAAACCAAACGTAAAGTAAACCTAACAAAATTTGTTTTTTTTTTTTCATTAAAAAAAATCATTTTTTTGGGCCCTGCATGCTCCCAAACGCCCCCGTACGATCCCCATACGCCCCCTCATGCCCTCGTATGATCCCTCGACCCCTAGATTGGAGGAAATGCCCCCCTGCACATTTCCCTTCATTTCATGTTTTTTGGGAGTGTGGAGAAACGCCCGCAAGACGTCCCCACGACCCCGGAGTGTGAAGGGGCAAGAAAACTCAACCCCTAGGTGGGGGACAAGTCCCCATATATATATATATATTAAATATGTGAAATATATCACAAAATAAATTTTTTGAGGTTTATCATATATTTATATTTATTGACATTTACCTACCATTTAATTTATATTTCTATGTTAATATTTATAATTATTGAAATCATCTCCATTCTTGTTAAAATTACATGTAAAATATTGCATCAATGATTACAATCTTATCTTGAATTCTATGTAATGCATTTACAATTAGATTGTTAAATGAAATAATTACATTTTCTACCGATAAAATATATGGTTTTTTCCAAATTGAAGCAATATTTTTAGGAATTGATCATTGCCCCGAGAGGCCCATTCTATAGCCCAGTATGACCCAGATGTGTAAGTATGTGGGAAGCCGAAAAAAAATGTCGGCTTGAACAATAGCTTACATAAACATATAAATGAACAATTAAAAATTTATTAAAAAATAAATTTAAACAGTATAAACTTAAAATATGAAGAGTTTACTAACACTCACAAAAGAGATATGGTAAATACGTAAAAATATAAATAAACCATAGGTATGGTAAATAAATAAAACCTATTTTTATATTACTCAGGAGGTATGGTAAATAAATAAAAATATAAATAAACTAGAGGTATGGTAAATAAATAAAACTGATTTTTATATTTACTCAATAAACCACTTTATATTTACAAAAACTCAAAAACAAGTTTTATTTAGGTGAAGCCTATGGGACAAATTATTATTAATACCATGGGCCAAATACCATGGGACAAATTATTAATAATGCCATGGGAAAATACCATGGGCCAAATAATATATTTATAAAATAGGTATGGTAAATAAGTAAATATAAAAGAGGTATAAAGAGGTAAGGTAAATAAATAAAAATATATCAAATATGATTAGAAATCAAGATCTAATTATATATTAATTATAAGGGTCAAATACCATGGACCAAATTATTATTAATACCATGCAAAAAAAACATTATTAACCCTAACATTAATATTAAAATATTAATATTATTAAATTTAATATGTTTAGATTAATAGAATATTAAATTTATTATATTGTAATATATATTAATATATCATGATATATTATAGAGGTGGAGAAATAGGGGGAGTGACAAGGGAGATATGGAGATAAATTGAAGGAGAAGGGAGAATAGGAATGAAGAGAGAGAGAGTTAGAGAAGGGTAAGAGAGGGAGAGGGAGACATAAAGATGGAGATGGGAGAGAGATAAGGAGAGAGGGAGGGAGAAGGAGAAAGGATTGGAGGGTAGAGAGTGAGAAAGAGAGAAAGAAGGGGGAAGGGAGAGGGAGGGAGAGAGAGAAAGGATGAGAGGTGGAGGAGAGAAGGAGGGATAGAGAGATGGAGTTGGAGGCAGAGCGAGGAAAGGAAGAAGAAATACATAGAGAGGGAGTGACAAGGGAGAGATGGAGAGAGAGTGTGTATGCTTATGGGTGGGATAAAGATACATAGGAGTGATGGAGACAAAGGGGAGAGAAGGAGAAAGGAGGAGTGATGGAGACACAGGGGGAGAGAAGGATAAAGGGATAGAAATAGTAAGATAGTTGGAGAGTGAGATAGAGTGATGGGGGAAGAGAGAGGATTGGAGGACAGAGAGAGAGAGAGAAAGAAAGAGAGCTAGGGGGTCAAATAGAAGGAGGTGAGAGAGGAATGATGAGAGAGAGGAAGAGAGTGATGGGGGAAGAGAGGATTGTAGGAGAGAGAGAGAGAGATGGGGGAAGATAAAGGGAGGTAGGAGATAAAGGGAGAGAGAGGAAGGAAAAGGGAGGGGACTTGAAAGAGAGGAGGAGAGAGGGAGGGATAGAAATATGGATTTGGAGGGGGGGAGAGGGAGGGATTGAGAGATGGAGAGAGAGAGAGATGGGAGAAGAGAAAGGGAGGTAGGAGAGAAAGGAAGAGAGAGGAAGGAAAGGAGAGGGGACTTGAAAGAGAGGAGGAGAGAGGGGAGGAGAGAGGGAGGGATAGAAATATGGATTTGGAGGGGGAGAGAGGGAGGGATTGAGAGATGGAGCTGGGTGAGGAGAGAGGGAGGGAAGAATAAATATATAGAGAGTGAGTAGTGGAGAGAGAGGGGGAGTGACAAGGGAGAGATGAAGAGGGAGTGTGTATGTTTTGGGTTGAGATAAAGAGACAAATAAGGAGATATGGAGAGAAGGGGGGAGAGAAGGAGAGAGAGAGGCATATGGTAACAAAGTTGGAAGGTGAAGATAGAGAGAGAGAGGGGGGGAGAGAAAGGAAGAGAGAGAGTGAAGAGAGGTAGGGAAAGAGATATGAAGATGGAGAGGGAGAGAGGGGGATGTAAGAATAAAGACATAGAGGGTGAAAGGTGGAGAGAGAGAGAGAGCGAGTGATAAAGAAGATGGAGAGAGAGGGAGAAAGGGTAGCAGGAAGGAAGAGAGATAGAAACGAGAGAGAGAGAGGAGGAGGAGGAGGAGGGAGTGATAGATAGATAGATAGATTGGAGAAAGAGAGTTTATGTTTTGGAGTTGATATAGAGAGATAGAGTGAGATATAGATATAGATGTAAGGTGAAGAGAAAAAAAGATAGATGGAGAGAAGGAGGGAGGGACAAGGAAATTGATAGATATGGAATGAGAAAGAGTGTGTGTATGGTGGGGTGAGATACAGAGAAAAAGAAGGAGAGATATATATATATATATATATATATATATATATATGGGGGAGAGAGGGAAGAAGGTTTCCTGCAGTAGATGCATTGATTTTAGTGTAGATGGTGATTTCTAATCCTATTTGATTTCTTGCACTAGATGAATTGATTTTGGTGTAGATGTTGATTTCTAATCCTATTTGATTGCTTGCGCTAAATGCATTAATTTCAGTGTAGATGATGATTTCTTATCCTATTTGATTGATTTCACTCGATGCGTTAATTTTAATGTAGATTTTGATTTTTGGTTATATTTGATTTCTTTCACTAGATGAATTGAATTCAATGTAGATTATTTTTAATCCTATTTGATTGCTTGTACTGAATGGATTGATTTCAATGTAGATGGTGATTTCTAATCCTATTTGATTGCTTTCACTAAATGCCTTGATTTCAGTGTAGATGGTGATTTCTAATCTTATTTGATTGCTTGCACTAGATGCATTAATTTCAATGTAGATGTTGATTTATAATTATATTCGATTGCTTTCACTAAATGCATTGATTTAAATGTAGATGATTTAACTAAATGCATTGATTTAAATGTAGATGATTTATAATCCTATTTGATTCCTTGCACTAAATGCATTTATTTCAGTGTAGATGGTGATTTCTAATCCTATTTGATTGCATACACTAGATGCATTGATTTCAGTGTAGATGTTGGCTTTAAATCCTATTTTCCTACTTGCACTAGACTCATTTATTTGAGTGTAGATGTTGATTTCTAATCATATTTCATTACTTGCATTAGATGCATTGATTTTAGTGTAGATGTTGCTTTCTATTATTATTTGATTTCTTGCATTAGTTGCATCGATTTCAGTGTATACGTTGATTTCTAATTTGATGTAATTGGAAGTATGATGTTACATTAATTTTAAATTCATTGGATTAATAGTGTGTGTGCAATGATTTCAGTGTAAGCACAAAAAATTATTGACAATGTACATTGAGTTTTGTGTTATAGTAATTCAACCTATTAATATTGGAGAGCAAGAGAGACAAGGTATGATGTTTAATACAACAACTCGAGCTAAATATTTAAATGGTTTACGATTCCAACTGTCCTTTTCAAATAATCAATATGAAAATATGACAAAACTAACATGGGTGAAAATAAGAATAGTAGAAGAAAATAGTTTGAAATCGATCACAATGAACACTATTGGTAATTGACTACATTCTTATTATTCACGGTTTCTATCATTCAATATTATTACATTGTCACTTTGCATTCAAAATTTTATTTCATCATTAAAGTTATTTTACAATATTTATCATCTCAACAAACTGAGGTAACTAATCAAATTTAAAATTAAAATGACTCAAAAAATCTCAGACATATTTAACATATTTAAAATGGTTATGTTAATATTAGATGTATTTACATATTATTGATAAAATTAAGCATATGTTCCTCATATTATTGATAGATTTTCCTTGGTCGCACACGAATGAAACCAGCCTAGATCCATCTTAATTCTGGATCTATCAAGCACCGAGAGGGATCAAATCTCTCGAGGTGAAAACCTTTCCTCAAGTTTTGCACTAAAAAAAGAGGTTTTCACCTCGAGAGATTTGATCCCTCTTGGCGCTTGATAGATCCTGAGTTAAGATGGATCTAGGCTAGTATATATACAATGAAGACAAATGATTTAGTTGTGAATCAAATTTAACATAATTGAAAAAATTATTGGAATCAATACGAGTTGAATATTATAATCTCTAAAAATAAGAACTGTATTATTTCACATGTATGTTTTGAGGCCACAAATTTACTATTTTCTATTTTCACATGCATGTTTTGAGGCCACAACTCTACCGTTGAGATTGCATACATAGTGTTGTTTGCATTATGATGCAGGAAAATCCACTTTTCTTGCCAAGAACACCTTTGTTCAATCAACCTCAGAGTATGACTATTTCACTACTCAATAATCCATTATCAGAAAACACATCGAGCCTGCATATGTGAGGCACCCATGCTTTAATAGCTGGGTAATTCCAAAGAAAAATTTTAATGATCGATTTAATTTTCCGACGAACTTATGCAACTTATGTTCTCTATGCCTCAGATTCTTCTCTATATTGAATGTAGGTTCCTTTTACCAATCAAATGTTGACGATCTTCCTCACGTAGTGACTAGAATCCACATTCAACGTTATGGTGTACCAATTACTGTTTACATGCAAACCTCCAACGAACTTTACGCAAATCAGGATCTGGGTGCATATATAAATTTATGTAGACATGCGTCCTTTTCAATAGTCTTCAACACAGTCAACGCAGAGATATATTATAATTATATCTTCCACAAGAATATATACTGATTACACAGATTCTAATGTTAGCTAAAATAACGATTCAAAATGCAGAATAAATACTTAAAAGGAATCGAAAATTAAAACTTAAAACTTAAAATTACCCATTAAATAATACCTCCAGCCATTGATGAATTATACTATGCGGAAAAATTAATTTTGCAGAGATGAAATATGCACAAAGATAAATGCTCCAAGAAGTGCTCCAACGAATGGTTTATTGCAGATTCTTCAAGGAAACGAAACAGACTTTAATAAAACTATAACGCAACAGCCAGAGCCTGAAGAGTTCTTCCCCATGTTCACTTTTCTGCAACGAAGCCTCCTTAACGTAGCCACTACACAACATTGCGTCCTCAACATCAACACTAAATAAAATCTGAAGGCACTTCCAAGCTCTCCTCACTCTGACTTGACGGTGTAAGGCTGAAGGGGATTAAGTTCGCGAGCTTGGGGACTAAACAGAAGAATTTATAGTCAAGCTTCCATCAAGCTTCTATTGGCTATTCGTTAAGTGTTCCACAAATCATGGTAGATAACTGTAATGGGAGTAACGGATCACTTCAGAAGCTCCCAAAAAGAAATTAATTAACTTCAGTTGATTTCCTAATTTAAGGAAATAACTGCAGTTGGTTTCCATAATTTAAAGAAACAACTGCAGATCAGTTTCCATAAATCGCACGTTGGGAGAGGGAGCTTAAAATTCTCCCACTTGCTCCATACTTCCAATCTTAATGTCTCATCTTAAAACCCATTGAAAAGTTGTATTAAGTAATAGATACATGAATCATGGCAATAATTCCTCTAATGACGAGTATTATCTTCCATGTATTACTATGTATTTATTTCTATTAAAATTTATGTGGCAACAATTTCTTAATGAATAAACCCTATGTTCATTCTTGGTCCCACATAGATGAATTCTCTCAAATCAAATTAAGGTGCACATAAATATGAGAAAAACATTACAATAATTAAGAATTTCATTAAAATAACATTTTTCATAAAATGAGAAACTACATAATGGAACCAAGTCCCATATTCATTACATGATCCTTGAATTTAAACGGTGGCATGCCCTTAGTCAAAGGATCAGCGATCATCAACTCAGTGCTAACATGCTCAATGACCACTTTATTTTCTTTAACACGTTCCCTTATAGCTAAATACTTAAAGTTGATGTGTTTATTTTGACTCCCACTTTTGTTGTTCTTAGCCATAAAAACAACAGTTGAATTGTCGCAATACATTCTCAGTGGCTTAGAAATAGAATCCATAATTCTAAGCCCAGAAATGAAACTCTTAAGCCATACACCTTGTAAAGTAGCCTCAAAATAGGAGACAAACTCAACTTCCATAGTGGAAGTGGAAATCAAGGCCTACTTGGCACTCCTCCATGATACAGCTCCACGGCCATCATAAAAATGTATCCTGATGTTGATTTGCATGAATCAACACATCTAGCGAAGTCAGAATCTGAGTAGCCAATTACTTCCAAATTGTCTGTCCATCTATACATAAGCATGTAGTTTTTGGTTCCTTGAAGGTACCTCATTAATTTCTTTGCAGCTCTCCAGTGGTCTAAACCTGGATCACTTTGATATCGTCCCAACATTCTCACAACAAATGCAATGTCAGGTCTTGTGCAGACTTGAGCATACAATAGGCTTTCGATAGTAGAAGCATATGGAATGTTCTTCATTTGTTTCCTTTCAAATTCGTTCTTTGGGCATGTTGTGGCCAGCAACAACCCCCCTTCTTATTTAGTATTAGTAATAATACTAAATAAGTGGGGACCCTTAGTTTAAAAATCCAAAAAATTAATTAGTGCTTGTTTTCTTTTTCAATAAAAATTACTATCATTAACTTAAGAAAATTCCTTGGAAAATCTTTAAATAAACTTAAGTTTATGATAGCTTAAAATAAAATCTTTCTTTGAAGAAATATCGCATCCATTGCAAGTAAGTAAAAGATATCTTTTGCAAGAAGAATTTTCTAAATTACGATAGCGCGATCCAAAAATATGCATGAAAATATTTATCGCATTTCATATCTTACGCTTCAAATCATTAATGTGCGATAACAGTGATCGCAGATCGCAGAAAGAATGTTAACGGATGTTTGTAATATCTTACGATATTTCAATTTCGCGATATTTGTGATATTGCGATATCGCGATGTTACGGAGATTGCAATTTTGCGATAATGTGATTTTGCGATGATTGCGATTTGCGAATATTGCGATCTGCGATATTGCGATTTTGCGATATTGCAAAGAAAACTGCAGATCGCATTATCGCAATTCTTAAAGCTTGTTGTACGAAGAAAATCTTTCCATAAATCGAGACCTGTTATACGCTTTTATGTGAAGTTAATGAATTGATTGTCATTTATTAATGAAAAAGGATTTTGGTTTGATTGAAGGGTTATTTCACGTTAAAGTAATATATTTCATACGCCTTCAACATTTAAAACTATCCCGTCACCTTTCTCATATCATTACTCTCACTTAATTCGTAAAACCGCAGGCGCGAAGAACAGAGGACTATACAAAGCGATATACAGAGTATTATGGGAAAGAAAGAGAAAGCTCCAAGTTCTGAAAGTAAAGAGATGGCGTCCTTGTACGCAGACACTGCCTGCAACAAAGACGCTGGTATCACCACTTGGGAGGGTATGTTTAATTTGCTTGAAGAAGAAAACCCAAGAGTAATGGATGTTGCGGCTACTGTAGGCTCAAGTAATTCTTCTGAAGCATCTCTTATAGAGCTGGCTTGTTCATTTTTGCACCGGATAGCAACAAGACCTAGAATTCTTCCATATACAGACATGGTGAAATGGGTGCTGGATAGCACTGATATTACGAACAGACAGTTTAAAACTAAAGATCAAGAGCTCATTGGTTCGTTTACTCCAGAAAATTTGAGGCTTATGTATCATTTTCCGGAGCCTTAGGCAACTTACAACAAATAATTTATGGAGAAGTTTGCCAAGGAAAATGCAAACTTGGCGGAATGCACCAAAGAATGGTCCAGAAGAGACGAACCATTGAAGAAAGATAAACATGGTATGTAAAGTACTGGTTCACTCACTTCTCCGTATTGTTTTGCTGCTGCTATGATATGTAGGCTTTTTGGAAAGCCTGACATTAGTAAGTTTTTTCCTGAATGGCTTCCCTTATTGAATGCTGATGTTAACGCTACCATTGTGGACTGGGCTAAAATATTGTCTGATAACTTAGCCATGGCTGTTTTCAATTACCGGTCTAAACAAACTGTCTCTCAGAGGATTTATCCTCCTTTTTACCTATCTTCCTATGTTATGGATTCAATCTGCTTTGTTTCTAAGTTCCCTTTAATGGGTTGGCAATGGATAATTCAAGATCCCCTACCCATTCACGTTTATCACAAAGAATATTGGGAATCAAAGTTCATTCCTCATTTTTACAAGATTTTCCATGGCATAATGTTGCCACTATACAGAGTGTTGTATAATAAAGATGCTCCAAGGTTCTCCCTTGAAGCAGAAGTAGACATTCTCCCTGTCGCAAGATGGTTTGGAGAAGAATTGTTTACCTATGTTATGGTTTTTGGAAGCTTTGCTTCTCCTCATGTTTTACCCTTGTATGTTCCGGATAAACTCATAGCTCGGGAAATTGCATATCAAACCTGTGGAGAGGGAGGTTTGACAAAAAAATTAAAGGATAAAAAGAAAGCCATCTGGCCACAATTTCCTGTAGCCTGTGGAGCATTTTCATTATTTGATGTTGGTCATGCATTTAAAGAAGTAAACAATATTACATGTTTACAATTGTTTAAATTTCCAAGAAGGCTATTCGATCCATATGATGTTGTTAAGAATTTTACCACTGCAGTCAAAGTAAGAGTATTTTCTGGAGAAGAGGATCTTTTTGATGATATGTTTCAAGAAAAATGCACATTTAAAGAGATTTTGCATTCAGCTCAAACACGGTTTTCCCCAGAAGAATTTCAAGAGTTTAAAATGTACAGAGAAATAAGATTGACTACTATCCCCTTGGATAATTTGTGTTTGGAACCCGCAAGGGAACCAACTCCTAGTGTCAGTATCAGTGGCAGCTCAGATACAGAAAGGTCTAAGTCAAATTCTGGCAAAGAAACTTCTGAACGTTCAAAAAAGTCTGATAATGATCAGGATAAAAGTGAAGGCTCAGTGAAGGATATGGCTCAATCAAAAGAGCTCTCACAACAACAGGCTTCAACTACTCCATAGTTAAATATTCCCCCTCTCAATGTACAACAACCATCAGTTAGCACTCAGTTAGACAAGGAATGGGAAACATTTAATGAAATGATTAATATTGAAGGACAGAACATACAAACCCCTGTACAGACAACAAAAGGTTTGGTTACATAAATAAGTGGCAATGTCACAGAAATAGAACATATACCTATTACTCCCTCCTCTGAGCTTGTACTTAAAATAGATGAAATTCCTCCTCTGGATATATTCTATAGTCCACAACATAAAGCAGTAGTAAGAAAGAAAAGGAAGAAAAGGAAATTAGAAAGTGTGCTTTCTACTGATACAGAACAATTGGATGTTTTATGGAAAGATCCTACTACGGATCCAACTGAAAATATTACTAAATTATCTTAGATTACAGGAGCTTACGCCTCCACAACCATCGACAAAGCATCTGAGGTACGGTTATTATTGAATGAAAAAGAAGATCAAATACAAGTTCTGCAACAAAAATTGCAACAAGCCCATGCTAACAGTGAAGCACAGATACAACTTGAAAAGTTACAGCAAGAGTTTCAACAAATGCAAATCGGATATCAGAAAAGTTTGGCCGAAAAAGAGAAACAAATACAGATTATCCAAGAGATGCATAAAGATGACCCCAATCTTACAGAGTTTATCTCAGAGTCTATTTCTTTGAATAATCAACTACTGCAACAACAAGATATATTATGCCAGAAAATCTCACAATGGAACTCTTTTTGTCAAGAAAGTGATAAAATCACTAATCATGTCGTAGAATTACAACATGATTATGATTTAAATAATGATCCAGATCTTGGGGGGGAGGTCCCCAAGATATAAGAAAATTGAAATCGATCTGACAAGATCTGTAAAATTAGAATGCCAGAAAAAAAGAGAGAACACAAAGAAAATAAAACCATAAAGAAATTTGTTTTATTAAAACAGAGAATAATTGTAGAAGCCACAATGTAGCAGACAATCTGTCCTTTTACAAACTGAGGCTTGTTATTTATAGCCTTTTTTGAGTTACAATACCATGTGTAGATACCATAGGCCAATACCATGGGTATATACCACTTACAATACCATGGGTAAATCCCATGTGTGGATGAATACCATGGGTGGATACATACCATGGGTCACTTAAAAATACCATGGGTGAATAAATATCATGGGTGGATGAATACCATGGGTTGATGCCATTTACAATACCATGGGTAAATTCCATGGGTGGATGGATAACATGGGTAGATGAATACCATGGGTTGATGCCATTTTCCATTCGGATCATTCCTCCCTCCTTAAGAAGCAATGGTCCCCATTGCGTGAATTTCCCTCCTGAGAAGCCTTTTTTGAATATGAAGAGCCACTGAAGAGAAGGGTTTTGTGTAGTTAACTCATAACCATGATGAACAAAGATCCGAGGATAGAGATACCCTGTAATGCTTGTAACCAACTGTGATATTGAAAGTGTGCGGCCTAGCAAATGGACTTCGATGAAGTGTGGGTTTGTGGATGAACCAAAACCATGACAAATGAATATCTGAGGATAGAGATAACCTGTAATGCTTGTGACCAACTATGTGACTAACAATGTGCGGCCTAGCAAATGGACTTCGATGAAAAAGATTTTGTGCGGTTGACCCATAACCGTGATGCTGATTGTTGATGAAGTAGCAGGTGCCTACATAGCTTGGGGTGGGAGGGAACGTCTCCAAATAACCCAAGTCGAATGCTTCTATGCTGAAATTGATGAATGTGAAGCAGGTGCCTACTAAAGCGGGGTGGGAGGGCACGTCTCCAAAGGGAACCCGCTCCGAATGTTGCTCCAGATTTAAAATGAGCATAACTCGGTCAATATAACTCAGAATATTTATTATAACATGTTTTTGGAAATGGAATGATCATTATGCATCTTCTCATGTGTTTTAAGCCACTATCTGGAGAATCTATACTCTCAGATTCGCGCTGGAACTGTCTCGTCGTCATAAAATTTCTGAAAAAATAGTTGATTTTAAATCAACGATAACTTCCACATCCAGACTCCGATTCAACCGATTTGTTTTTTGAACTTGGGTGATTTTTCAAGAGGAGCTCATATCTATATCCATTTCTCTAAAATTTTGTACTAAAAATTGTGAAAAATGATAGGAGAGCCGCCATCCATGAATTGTCATTAGAAAATTTGTTTCAACATTGCTAATTTTGAATCAACGATATCTTCCTCATCCGAACTCCAATTTGGCTATTTTTTTTTTTGAATTTGAGTATTTTTTCGCAAGGAATCCAGATCTGGTCTTTTTTTTTTTTTGCAAATTTTTCACCAAAAGTTTCATATCTGATCTGAAATCTCGCCACCTAAAAAAATTCATGGATTTCGCTAAAGATTGCTGCAAAACATTGAAACTGAAATATGTTTCAAACCCTCATTCCCATGGAGACGTAACCTGAATCTGATACCACTGATCCGGATCTTGGGGAGGAGGCCCCCAAGATATAAGAAAATTGAAATCGATCTGACAAGATCTGCAAAATTAGAATGCCAGAAAAAAAGAGAGAACACAAAGAAAATAAAACCACAAAGAAATTTGTTTTATTAAAACAGATAATAATTGTAGAAGCCACAATGTAGCAGACAATCTGTCCTTTTACAAACTGAGGCTTGTTATTTATAGCCTTTTTTGAGTTACAATACCATGTGTAGATACCATAGGCCAATACCATGGGTAGATACCACTTACAATACCATGGGTAAATCCCATGTGTGGATGAATACCATGGGTGGATACATACCATGGGTCACTTAAAATACCATGGGTGAATAAATATCATGGGTGGATGAATACCATGGGTTGATGCCATTTACAATACCATGGGTAAATTCCATGGGTGGATGGATAACATGGGTAGATGAATACCATGGGTTGATGCCATTTTCCATTCGGATCAAATAATGAAAGAGTTACTAATTATTTGGCATGGAAAAAGACAGAGGAAGGAAAAAGAGCAGGAGCACCAATCATCAATGACAGTCATAAAGAAATGCTCTTCAATAATTGGGATGCACAGATCAGAGAGGCAGAAAAAGCAGCGGAGGAAGCAGCTACAGCAGCAAGCAACATTACTGATTGTGTAAATGAAAATTTTCACAAAGTTAATTTGATTTCAGAAACTATTCCAGGATACCTACCATAAGCACAGCAATTGCAAACAGAGTGGAAACAGAAAGCTGAAGAAAAGGCAAAATCAATTCAAGGATTGAAAAAGTTAAATTGGGATTCTTACTGGACATGTCTGGTAAAACCACACAGTAAATGCAGTGTTCTTAATTGCATCATTAATTTTGTTAAGAAGATCGCACCAACACTTGCCGATTCTGTTTTTTCGGGACAATTAAAATCTGAAGTCAAACAACCTCCTCTTCTCAAATCAATGCTGGATGTTTGCAAATTCAAAGATTAGATTCATAAGTAGTTAGTTTTTAATTTTAGTTTTAGATTTAGTGTTAGTTTCACTTTATTTTTTGCCTAGAAAAATGACGGTCATTTAAACCGAATCCTAAATTTTTGTAATAAACTATAATTAGATTTAGTTAGTAGTATTTAAACCCTTCTCATACATTTAGAGAAGGGTCCTGAAATTTGTCAAAAACTTGTCCTCAGAACATGCACTTCTGCACCCTTAGAGGAGGTTTTGATGAATGAATGGAACGAGATTTATTGATATCTGCGTTTAATATCTGCTACTGATGTTGCATTTATGTACTCTTAGTAGATGTTGAATTAAGAAGATATAAGTCATTATTGCTTCTAGCTCATGAGTAGAACTAGTTATAAATGGTACTTTTATCTCTTAACTATTTCTGCTTTTGTGTTAAAGTGATATTTATGTTCAATTATTTATATATTGATGCTTGGATGCTTAAGTTATCATTTGGCACTTTTGTACGGTGATAGCTATTTATTTATGCTTAATGTATGAATAGCTTATTATGCGATATGTTTTTCACAATTGTTTCATCTAACTTTTTATATGAAGTGGTTTATCTTTATTGAATTCTTTTCTTATAGCAGTTGAATGATATTTATTATCGATTGTTATTCGAAATCATTTTAGATCGCATAAACAAGATTACATCCCGGTTTTAGTTTAGAATTAGATATTTTGTTTAAATTAGAATACAATTCCCATATGATTAGATTAGAAATAGAATAAAACCATTTCACTTAGGAACCTTTTTAGAAAGGAAATATCTATTCTCAACACACACACACACATATTTGAAAACTGGTTCCATTATCCCCAGTCGGACCCACTACACCAAACGGAAAAGGAGCTGCTAACCAAGGTTCGGACCGGGTGGGTATCCCCCTTGTTGTAGACCCGATTTTTGAGGCTTCAACAGGGCATTGGTTCAAATTGAACCTATCACCTTTCACAATGGGAGCGACACTTGGTGAACAATCCTTCATCCGAAATCTCTCTAAAATTTTATTAATATAGGTTTTCTGAGACAGACCCAAGATGCCTCGAAATCTGTCTCTATGGATCTTAATGCCGATGACATAAGATGCCTCACCCATATCCTTCATATCGAAATTTTTAGAGAGGAATTGTTTCACCTCATGCAGCAAACCCTTATCATTGGTTGCTAGCAAAATGTCATCCACACATAAAACAAGAAAGTAGATTTTACTCCCACTGACTTTCAAGTATATACATTCATCCATAATGTTTTCTACAAAACCGAAAGAATAAATTACATTATGAAATTTCAAATACCATTGGCGGGATGCTTGTTTTAATCCGTATAATGATTTCTTGAGCTTGCAAACCAATTTCTCACCATCACTAGAGGAGAATCCTTCAGGTTGTTTCATGTAAACCTCCTCCTCTAGATCTCCATTGAGAAATTCTGTTTTCACATCCATTTGGTGCAACTCCAAGTCAAAATGGGCTACTAATTCCATAATAATGCGCAAGGAATATTTCTTAGATACATGAGAGAAAGTCTCTATGTAATCGATTCCTTCTTTCTGAGTGAATCCCTTTGCAACGAGTCTTGCCTTGTATCTCTCAATGTTGCCCAATGAGTCTTTCTTTGTCTTAAAGACCCATTTACATCCAATGGATTTTGCACCATTAGGCAACTCAAAAATATCCCAGACGTCATTACTCTTCATAGAATTCATCTCTTCCTTCATGGCATCGTACCATAATTCTGATTCTTTCCAACTCATGGCTTGTGAAAAAGACTCGGGATCATTTTCGGCTCCAATGTTGTAGTCAGATTCTTGCAGATACACAATATAATCATCAGGTATTGCTAAAATCTTTTGTCTAGTATATCTTCTTAATGTTGTACCACCATCTTCCTGAGAAGTATGTGGTTCAACTTGTTGTTCAAAAATTCTTAGCAATTCTTGAACTATCTGATCTACTAGAATGTCAATAGATTTTTGGCTTCTGTGATCCATCAATAAATATGAAAAAATCTTTCGGTAATAATCACATTATCATGAACAAAGTTGATGCATTTCGAACCAACCAGTGTGGTTCATCATGAACCACACTGGTTGGTTCGAAACGCGTCGACTTTTTTCATGATAATGTAATTATTACCAAAATATTTCTTCATATCTACTAGAATGTCGTCAGTAGCTTGTGGAACTTCAACAATTAGTTTTTCAACACCAGTTTGTACCTGAGGGGTGCTGTGAACAATAACCAATCTATCACTTGAGGTGGAAGGTTGATATTCTGAATGATCCTTCTCAGAAACTATGCTCCTGGTTTGATCGCTCCCACTGATCAAGTCATTTTCAAGAAACTTTGCATTTCTTGATTCCACAATCCTAGTGCTGTGAGATGGAAAATAAAATATGTAACCTTTACACCTTTCAGCATATCCAATGAAATACCCACTAATGGTCCTTGGGTCCAGCTTCTTCTCTTGTGGATTATATATTCTCACTTCAGACGGGCATCCCCAAACACACATATGTCACAAACTCGGTTTCCAACCTTTCCATAATTCAAATGGCGTTTTAGGAACAGCCTTGGTTGGAACTTGGTTTAATATATACACTGTCGTCTGAAGTGCTTCAGTCCATAAGGATTTAGGAAGATTGGAGCTGCTAAGCATACTCCGCACCATGTTTAATAATGTTCGGTTTCTTCTTTCTGCTACACCATTCTAGTCGGGTGAACCAGGCATGGTGTATTGGGCAACAATCCCATGCTCTTGAAGAAATTTTGCGAATGGCCCAGGTGCTTGTCCATCTTATGTGTATCTACCATAATATTCTCCACCTCTATCTGATCTCAGGATCTTAATTTTCTTGCCGCATTGATTCTCTACTTCAGCCTTAAAGATCTTAAAGGCATATAATGCTTCACTCTTTTTATGAAGCATGTAGAGATACATATATGGTGAGTAATCATCTATAAAAGAGATGAAGTATCTCTGACCATGTGAGTCCATGTCTGGACTACATATATCAGTATGTATGATCTATAATATGTCTGAACTTCTATTGGCACCTTTCTTTGACTTGTTGGTCTGCTTTCCCTTTATGCAGTCCACACAAGTCTCAAAATTAGTAAAATCCATAGTATTAAGTACCCCTTCATTTATCAATCTTTTAATTCTTTCTATGGAGATATGACCTAGTCTCTGGTGCCATAATTTAGAGGAATTTTCATTAATAACACATCTTTTAGTGCCAGTGTGAACATGCATTGAATCATAAGTGACATTGTTTTTTAAATTAATGCAGTAATGACCATTAGACAAAATACCATCCCCAGCACAATCAGATTTATAAAATAAATTGAAGGATGTTTCTGAAAAGTTAAAGGAATATCCAAAGGGTACAAGCCTTGAAACTGAAATCAAGTTTCTAGAAAAACTTGGAACATAAAAGGTCTTTTCTAATTCTAAAACAAAGCCACTACTTAAAGTTAAATAGCATGTTCCTATAGCTTCCACATGCGAGCCCATCTTGTTTCCTGATAAGATGTTTTGCTCACTTCCCACTGGCTTCCTTAGGTTTCGCAAACCCTGCAAGGAATTCGAAATGTGAATTGTTGATCCAGAATCAATCCACCAAGTGTTAATATTGACATTAACCATATTAGATTCATAACAAACAAACGAGATTGGATTACCTTTGTCCGCAAGCCATTTCTAAAATTTGGCGCATTCCTTCTTCATGTGTCCCTTCTTTTTACAGAAGAAACACTTGGAATCCTTCTTGATATCGGCTTGGGGAGGTAGTTTACCTTTCCCTTTCCGATTGGCTTGAGATTTGCCATTTCCTCTCATTGTCAGCATTGCACTTTCTCCCATTTCCATCACCGGTCTCTCTTCCTCTTGAACACACATGGTCATGAGTTCATTAATTGACCATCTATCCTTATGGGTGTTGTATGAGATTTTGAAGGGTCCGTATTGATGCGGAAGGGTGTTCAGGATGTAGTGCACCAGGAAAGACTCTGACATCTCAACCTCGAGTTTCTTCAATTGAGCCACAGTGTCCCTCATTTGCATGATGTGCTCGCTCATACCTTTCACACTGGTGAGCCTTAGGGATGAGAACTTCATGATTAGGGTGCTTTCTAGTGCCTTGTTTGAAGTGACGAATTGATCATCAATGGCTTTCAGCAAGTCTCGGACCTTTTCGTGTTGTTCAACGGAACCACGAATACCAGCTGAAATTTTAGTCTTAATGAATATCATGCTTAGGCGATTAGATCATTCCCATCATTCATAAAGTCTGATGTCCGCTGCAGTGCTGGTATTATTGAGTGTCGGTGGTTCATCTTTCCTAATAGCATAGTCTATGTCCATCCAACCCAAATGAAGGAGAACTCTCTCCTTCCAGACCTTATAGTTATCTCCCTTAAGTTCAGGGATATCAATATGAATTTCAGAGAAATTTGCAGGTTGTACAACCGCATAAAATTAAAGATCACATGTTTATGTTAAAATTGAGGCCTAAATAAAATTTCATGCTTTACCAATGTAAATCACGTTTAAAAATGAATCTAATGACATAAAAATTGTCTGTGGACTAAATTTTTATTTCAAGAAAATTCATTTATTCTTTCTGATAAAATTTATCAAATTATTCACTTAATTCATAGTTCTAAGGGTATATTATGATTATAATTTGTTATAAATTCTATCTTAGTTTTGAACTTTATGATAAAACTATTAATTCATAATTCCTGTGGGTAAGTTATGAATATTTTATCCTAATTAATTACATAAATATAACAAAAATTCTTGTGGGATAAAATTTATTATATTTAGTATAATTAATTACAATTAATGTCTAAAGTTTTGAACTTTATGATAAAACTATTAATTCATTATTCCTGTGGGTAAGTTATGAATATTTTATCCTAATTAATTACATAAATATAACAAAAATTCCTGTGGGATAAAATTTATTATATTTAGTATAATTAATTACAATTAATGTCTAAATACTCTTTATGTGATCCTAATCAATCATAATATATATAATTTTATTTAATTAGAGATGTTGTCACTATTCTCTTAATCAATTAAAATTATATGGATCACTAGACATTATTTACATTATAAAAAAAAAAACCCTTGACATGAGAATAATGATAATTTGCATAAATAAAATTACAATAATCATGCATAACTTTTAATGATGGGTCTCATTTACTCATCCAAAATAACATATTTTAACTAGAGCAGTAATAATTAATTCATGCAAATTAAATTGCACAACAATTATTCAAATTGCACTAAATAAATATTATAATCATAAAATTGAGAAAAAAATTTGACATATTTCCAAATAATTTAATTCAGAAAATTCTCAAAATATGTCTACAATCACCAAGGCAGAGATAAAACCCCACTTTGATACCAAATGTTAGCTAAAATAACGATTCAAAATGCGGAATAAATACTTAAAAGGAATCGAAAATTAAAACTTAAAATTTCCCATTAAATAATACCTCCAACCATTGATGAATTATACTATGTAGAAAAAGTAATTTTGCAGAGATGAAATCTGCACAAAGATAAACGCTCCAAGAAGTGCTCCAACGAATGGTTTATTGCAGATTCTTCAAGGAAATGAAACAGAGTTTAATAAAACTATAACGCAGCAGCCAGAGCCTCGAGAGTTCTTCTCCACGTTCACTTTTCTACAACGAAGCCTCCTTAACGTAGCCACTACACAGCACTGCATCCTCAACACCAACACTAAAGAAAATCTGAAGGCACTTCCAAGCTCTCCTCACTCTGACTTTATGGTGTAAGGCTGAAGGGGATTAAGTTCGTGAGCTTTGGGACCAAATAGAATAATTTATAGCCAAGCTTCCATCAATATTCTGTTGGCTATTTGTTAAGTGTTCCACAAATCATGGTAGATAACTGTAATGGCAGTAATGGACTAGACAATTGCAATGGGAGTAACGGATCACTTCAAAAGCTCCCAAAAAGAAATTAATTAACTTCAGTTGATTTCCTAATTTAAGGAAATAACTGCAGTTGGTTTCCATAATTTAAGGAAACAACTGCAGATCAGTTTCCAGAAATTGCACGTTGGGAGAGGGAGTTTAACATCTCACAGATAATTCATAAAAATAATAAATGTATGAACTCATTTTTAAAAGCCAAACTGTACATGTGAATATAAAAAAACATTCATTCCTCTTTGTGGCTTGATTTCACATTTATTTGGCTATTTTCACCATCTATATCTACTTCTTATTTTACTTCTATATCTCAATGTTGCACGTACATCTTAAACAACCAAATCTATAAAGGCAGAAGAATTGCTAATCATGGCAAAAAAAATTCAAAAAATCTAACAGTAAAAGTGTTTGGATCATGTATTTTTTTTATGGTGGAAATGGATTTAGCACCATCAAAAACCTTTGGAGCAGCCAAAATCTTAAAGTTTGACAGTTAGAACCTAGATTTACAAAATTCCTAGCAGATCTTATTAAAATCTTGCCAAAATTTCCATAATTTTCAGGAAAAAAAAAAAAGGCTGATTAGACTAGGATATACATCTCAAGAGATAATCCTTATCTATTCAAAATAGATCTTACTCAACTACTTACTAAATTCACAATTACAATGTTTTTCTATAGCTTTTATATGATTTGAAAATCCTAAAAGACTTTCCTAACTTTTATAAGTTCTAGAGATTTTTTTACAAGAATTTCATAAATTTATTTTTTGAAGATGTCTATAGATGCTCCTACATCACATTATTTATTACAAAATTACATAATGATATCAAGCTTCCAATCACATATACAAATCACCAATGATAAGTTATTACCCAAAAAAATAAAGAAATACATTATTACTAAAAATAAATAAAAATTGTCAATAATAGTACATGTTTCACACATACCATAATCTTCACACACATTATATGTAAACAAAAGGAGTCTCAACATAAAAGAGGGATACCATGAAAATTCCATGACATAAAATGGCTAATAAAATTTGAAAAATGGTAGAGAGGGATGTTGGGATATTGGTTTCAAATTATCCCACATCTCCATCTTCTACAAAATACTTCATCCAATTTGAGAACTCCTCAACTTGTATTTTCACTCATAAGTTATTTATCTTTCTTGTTACACTCAAAGAATATCCATGAAATCCTTTCCCTAACCACTCAACACCTCCTCCTCATCCAAAGTTGTTGTAGAGGTAAATACCCTCTGCGGACAGAGGCGATCCCTACTAACCCAGAACGGGTCTAGCAACAATCGTAACACGCTATGGTGCAGGGCCCTAATTGCAATAAACCAACTTGCGAAGAAGGCTTACCTCGAATCCAACGCAGTTGTTTGTAGAGAAGGTAGCACTCCTGTTCCTTTGCTTCGGCAGATCACAATCCTCACGCTTGTCACGATCGAACACCTGCACACGCAAGAAACAAAACAAACACAAGCGTAAAATCCAATATATACAATTATGCGTCAGTCAGAGAGGACACAACTCATGATCATAATGAACAAAACGAGTGGAACCATAACCAATAGTCGCTTATCATTAATTCATACAAAGGAAAATACAACCTAGCTTTGACGCTGAATTCTCCTTCGACGGGTCGTCAGCGGAATACGTCTCGGTAAAGCTTGTCAGGAATGGGGACAAGCCTCTCTCTTCGATCGTCAATCTCCTTGTTATTGATTTGGCTCTATGAGGACTATTGCAGCATTCTTTAGGCTATGAAGGCTCTTGGAGACTAGCTTGCAAAGGGAAGTGGCAAGCTTATATAGATGGTGGAAGGGGAGTTGGGATCCCTACAATCATGGGATTGGCCCTATCCTCAAGGAAGCTTCCATGAGAGGTGGAAAACTACTTCCTCTACATGGAAATCCGGAGCCAAACGTCCCAACCCAATTTAGAGACCAGTCCAGGAGTTGGTTAAAGTCAATCTTCGGCCATTTATTTTTAAAAAACACCCTTTATTAAGCCTGGCGCGAGTGCGACTCTGAGACAGAGCGCCAATTGGCATGCCCTCTTTGGAGGATCTCCCCCATTGGCACGGGTATAACACTGGCTAGTCGCGCCAAAGATGAAAAGGCTATTTTTAGGGTTTTTCACAAGGATATGTCTTCAGGGGAATGAAAGTCCATGTCTAGGGGAATGCCATGAAAGTGTTTTCAGGTTATGTCACTGCTCACAGGTCACGGAATGAGCCCTCCAATGTGCAGGACAGGGGATTGTGGGGGCGGTGACAAATATTTGTGTAACAGATGCCCCCTAAAGCATGAGGCCCGAATGAGAGAGAGGGGTGAAATGCTTTACGAGAACGTGTCCAACTGAAAACACTGCTGTCAGAAAACCTGCGTAGAGAAGTACAACCGATATCTCAAATACATGATATATGTGGTATGGGCGCAGCCATCCATAACAGAGTATACAATAATCCAGATCCGAGGTATAGACGCAGCCATCCAGTGAGAATCGATAAATAGACTCAAGTATGGTCACAGCCATCCAATGAATGAGTCATGTAACCAATCATAATAATCCACAAAATCGCAGCCTGGATTCCAATAGACAAAATCTAGGGTCTTGTGCTCCATCTCGACCCGAACAAAGTACAAGTTCAAGCACGTGAATAAGTGAGTTGAAGTTGAACATGCGAGAACATCGCCTGATTACCAGCCAATGATGAAAGATGTTAACAGACGCGAGAGGTACCACCAATAATGACAATCGCCCTCAAGGTACTATAGGTATAGTCTACGGCATGTGAATCAGTGAGCTGGCATCGAACACCCATAGAATCACTCGATCGGAGGCCAATAATGAAAACCTCACGTCAAACACGAAGAACCTGCCATTGAGGCATGCAAGTTCCAAGGTACCAGAAGGGAGTCTCTAGATCAGCTTCCTGGATAATCAGCTAAAGTCGACAGGAAGTGACCTCGATCGAAGGTGGGCGATAGTGTTTCCCACATCATCGACATGAGACAAAGGAACATAATGTCTTTATGAATCAGGATCAGATGAGAATCAGAGGAAGGTTGAAACTTTGCAGAGGTCAACTTCTCTTGAACATATTGCGGTATGACAGTGGATTTGGCAGTATTTGACATCAAAAGATCAGAGGTCATGGTGACGAGGCAAAGAGCAGATGAGAGGTCAAAAGGGATCACCCAAACCCACGGAGGCAAGTGAACAACGAGATGAGATGTCCCCAAACCAACATGGATGCAGACAAGTGCCATGTTTAAGAGAGACATACTACTAACACGAGAATGATGCTGGTTCCATTTTTCCCCACCATTTCTGGCGAGTACCCAAATTATTTTTGAAAACAAGCTTGAAGGGGATAGCATATGATTTCATATAAGTTCATCCTTCGGATGAATCCATCCTAGTACATTTAACGAGCCCTAGGAAGGAGGAACTCGAATATCGTCATTACGACTAGATCCGATGTCATCAGGGTTTAACGAGTCTAACAAAGGAAGAACTCGACGTCTTTTCATGTTTAGAGAGTTTGAAAAGACAGCAGAAAAGTAAACTCCAACAGTCCCTTTTCGTAGATAGTTCCTCAAATCCGAAAAGGTAGAAAACTATGTCTAAGGAAACCTCCTAGTCGCGATAGGCTAGGGTATTCCTTTTTTGTAAATAATCTATCCCAGCCCGAAAAAGGGGTAAATGTATACTGGGTAGATGTCGTTTTGTAACCACTTTAACGAGATCAAAATGACAAGCGACTCGGCAATCTTTTCATGTTTAGAGAGTCAGAAAAGAGTTGAAAGATGACTCCAAAATGACTTTTTCGTGTTTTTACCGAGTCTGAAAAAGTATAAAATACAACGCGTATCATTGTCCAAGTCGCGTAAAAACCTATCGCTGCACATAAAAGCAAGTGTAAAATCCATTTTTCGATAAAATATATTAAAATATTGAGAAAAATGACATTTAAAACCTAATTTTTGACTTAAGAAGTTATAAATAGGATTCAAATGGTAAAACAAATTTACTTTTACTTTTTTACCTCGCTGGAGAGAAACAGTGGTGTGTTTGTGTGCAAACTTGCGGCGGTGATTGCGACTGATCTAGGACGTCATTCAGCTCCTCGTCTGTTCCAGGTAAAAGGCGCTCCCTTAAGCTCCATTTTAATCCATTTTTTATGAGTTTTCATTGTGCATTAGACTTCTGGGGGGACCCTTTTAAAATTTTAGGGCTCGCTCCATTGGCGCAGGTATCGGGCACAGACCCGCGCCAATGGACATTTCTTCACAAAGGGGTCGTGCCAATGGCGCAACCCAATTTTCCGCTTAAAAATTTCAAAATGTGAGCTACCCATGTGGATTTTTAAATGCACCAGAGATCTAACATAGCATTTTTTATTGTCTTGATGCAGATATACAGGAAAAATGGTTATTGAATGGAAGGAGAGAGAACATGGGGAGGAAGATGAAATGGCTATGGAGAACGAAGCCTGTATGAATGCACTAAGGAACTGTGGACTCAAAAATTTCTTCCTTACTCCATGTTTACGAGCTCAACCTGAGCTGCTACAGTACTTGGTCAGCATATGGGATGAAAATGAGGAAGTATTTAAACTTCGGGACCAAGTGCTGGAACTTGAGGTTTCTGACGTCTATTTTATCACCGGGTTGTCGCGCAGAGGCCCAGTACCCATTTTGACAGGCAGCAGACATTCTGGATAAAATATGGAACAAGTAATGGCGAGGGTGTGCCCAGGGGCATGGACCAGATCAGGAAGAGGGAAGGTGGACATCCACACTGTCCATGATCTAGCACTCAGAGTAGTGCTACACACCATTACGCAGGCTGCAGGATCGCAGGCACCGCATGAGGCGACTAAATCCCAACTCATACTAGCCTCCAAGTGTATGAACCCCACATTGTTCGATTGGGCTACTGCAGTGACGAGAAATATCAAGATGCAAGCAAGTCAAACTAAAGTAGTTTGGCTACGATTACATTTTGGTTTCGTTCATCCTGAAACGACTACCCATTTTCCAAGGCTAAGGGGCCATAGTTGTCGAGCTGATACCAAGAGAGCCTAGGATGGCTCGCTGGGCAGCACTTATGCCTAGGTCAGGAGGAGGTCAATAGATGTCTTGGAGACCCGAGTTCTTTGGGTGGTTACGGCGACAACTGATCGTGGTCGAGGATTGGCCCTATGCTGGGACCGATTTCACCGGAGATCCCGATCTTCCGCTCCCGGAGGGGGAGAATTTGGATGAGGAGTTGGGTATGATACTCTTTTTGATTTTTTATGTATTTATGATTTTTTTTTGATAATATATGTCCGTTCTAAAAATAATTTTATGTGTATGCAGACGTTGGCCTAGAGAGGCCCGCGGGCATGTCGCCCATTGCGCGGAGGACCCATCTCGTACATGACCCTCAAGCTGAGGGTGGTGAAGGGAGCAAGTTGATCCAGAACCTAGAGGGCATTGCCCGGGGAATCCCAGACTATTCATGGTTGGCAGACGTCCCATTAGCTTACCAGCGACACATCGTGGGGGTGCCTAGTCGTCTTCACAGACTGCTGAGGCAATTGGTGCGCGCGGTGGTGTGTTACCATGAGCACAATGTTGATTAGCTATTTGGGGCTTTCATATGCATATATATTTTTTGAGAGACATGTCATCTCCGGTTTTATTAAGACAAACATGTATATTTTTTTATTTTATTTGATGCACACTATGCAAACATTTCGACACATATATATATATATACCTATTTCTGGATGGATCTTTTTTACATGTGATGATGTTTTTATTTACAAGTTGCACAAATGTCTATCTAAAACCAAATTAGCTACTGCATCTGTTAATGTATTCATATGCTTGGGTATGTGTTGATATGTGATATAATCAAAATTTCTTTCCAGTAAACGAATACGTAGATACAGACGTAAAATGGATGGGTTTCTAACTGAATAATGACCATTAAGTTGTGATACTACAATTTGTGAGTCTAGATACACAAGTAATTCACGAATGTCGAGGTCCACAGCCTTGGTTAATAATTCCAAAACGACACTATATTCCGCGATATTATTTGTAGCGGGACCCAGACACTTACCTTGCAGGTTGACCAACTCACCAGCAGGATCATATATTACCCAGGCTGCCGAGGATAGATTCCTGGTACTGCAGGAGGAACCATCTGCGAAACCCACAAATGGAGTAATAGACATCTGCACAATCAGGAAGACCCGATCAGCAGAAATATGATTACATCGCACACCACACCACACATGCACACAAATGAATATACACACCTATGTACACACACCACACCAAAAATAACTTCAAGCGTAGTATTTTTTAAGGTACATCCCATTTCTAGGCTGTGCCAACGGAACTCCTTCGTAATCAATGAGCTCATAAGCCCCATTTTTCAATACTTGTTTTACTATGTAAGGCCCATGCCACATGGGTTGGAACTTGCCTGCTCCAAGTTTGTCATGCGCTTGGTCATATAGGAGGACGAGGTCCCCTTCGACAAAGGAACGTGGAGAAATTGATTGATCAAAGTGGGCTTTGACCCGCTTCTTCTGTGCTTCAATCACTAAAGCAGCCAAGCAGCGGGTTTTGTCCAGCCGTTCCAAATACAAGAGACGCTCTTCTTCAGGAGAAGTGTTGGGAAAAAGTTCCACAACCAACTTTAAAGAAGGAATTTTTCACTCAACGGGAAGAGTTGCTTCTAAACCATACACCAATTGGAATGGTGTGAATCCAGTCGCACTCTTTGCTGACGTCTGGTAGGCCCATAGAGCCGAGAAAAATTAGAGATGCCAATTGGACTTATGAATACCAATTGTCCGTTGAAGCATAGAGACCAAAACTTTGTTTACAGCCTCAACCTGGCCATTTTCCTGGGGGTAATATGGTGTTGAGCTATCATGTCGTAAGCCCAATCTTGATGTCAGCTCGGCCATCATGTAATCTCGAAAATGAGTGCCATGATCGGTAACAATGGCCTGAGGGACCCCGAAACGTGCAATAATGTGGTTGAAAATAAACTGGGCAGCTGTCTTACCATCGGTGGCTAGTGTAGGCATCGCTTTGGCCCACTTAGTAAAGTAGTCGACAACGACGATTATATATGCATGCCCCTCGACCGAATGAGGGTTGCACGTCATGAAATCTACGCCCAATTTTGCAAAGGGGCCAACAGTAATGACAGGATGCAGAGGAAGAGGTGGCGTGCACATCTTGCACTGAAAAACCTGACACGCATGACATTTTCGGACTGCAACAATACAGTCTTTGAATATCGACGGCCAGAAGTAGCCCGCACGCAGAATCTTCTGGGCGGTAGCATATCCGGACATGTGACCGCCACAGGTGCCACTGTGGCAGTCATTTAAGAATCTTTCAGCCTCCTCAAGGGTCAAGCACCGGCAGAGCACCGAATCTACTCCAACCCGATATAAAGTATCTCCTACTATGTGGTAGGGTCAAGACTGATGCCAAATTCGACGTCGGGCATCCTTGGTCAACTCAGACAGGAACGTTGATGTTTGAAGATAGACAATAATGAGTGTTTGGGTTGCGAGTGCTGCTAAGGAAGAGTGTTTGTCTGGGATATGATCCTCGGAATGAGATGGGGTGGAGTCTGTCGGGAGGGAGAAAATGAGATCCGCAAAAACTAGTGATTTGGTCGAATTAGCAGTGGTAAACTCTAGGTCGAACTCCTGAAGGATGACGATCCATTTGGAGTATTTTCCCCCCAGTAATTTTCAAGATAGAATGTACGTCATGGGGTTGCAATCTGAAACCACGATTACTGTATGCAGCAGGATGTAGTGGCGGAAACGCTACACAACTTGCACTGCGGCTAATGCCAACTTCTCGACGTGAGCGTAACATGTTTCTGTGTCAAGAAGATTCCGTGATAGATAATAAACAACGTGTTCATTGCCATCATTGTCATCCTGCACTAGAACCATAGCTATGGTGCTAAACGCGGCGGCCAAGTATAGAGTGAAATCCCAGTGATAGTTTGGAGGACGAATCAACGGAGCATTAACGAGTAACGTCTTTAGCTTCTCGAAGGATTGCTGAGCAATCTTGTCCCAATGAAAGGGAATGTTCTACTTTAAAAGACATGTGAAACCTTGGGCCACTTCTGCGTAGTTCGGGATGAAGCGTCGTAGGAATTTAGATTTTCCCTGCAGACTCTGGATTTGGTGTAATGACGAGGGTGATGGGAGATTGATAATAGCCTCAACCTTTAGGGGGTCAAGGTGAATTCTATCCTTGGAGACAATGAACCCCAAAAGACGACCAGAATCCACACAAAAGATGCATTTATGAGGGTTAAGCCAGATATTATAACGTCTACAGTGAAGGAAAATCTGGCGGAGATGTTCGGGATGGTCCTCACGCCGAGCTGAATGAGCTGGAAAATCGTCCAGATAAGGCTGAACGATATGGCGTATGTCGTGGAATGCGTAAGACATAGCATGCTGGAAAGTGGTTGCAACGTTCTTTAAGCCGAACGGGAGCTTTTTATAAGCAAAGGTACCCCACGGACAGATGAATGCAGTCTTGTGTTGATCGACGAGTAAAATATTTATCTGATTGTACCTGGAAAAGTCGTCCATCAGGGAATAGATCTCACTCCCAGCACATTCGTCGATGATTTGATCTATGAAGGGAGTGGGATAGTTGTCCTTAGGATAGGCTCGATTAATATCACGATAATCAACGCATACTCTTATAGTACCCTGCTTCTTATCTATAGGGACAATGTTTGAGACCCATTATGTGAGGGGATTCGGGTAAATGAAGCCCGCGTTCAAAAAAAATTCAACTTCTTCTTTAATGGCAGCGGCTTTGCGAGGATGCCCTGGGTGTAGGCGTTGGCGCACGGGTTTCGCACTGGGGTAGGTAGGAATCTCGTGCACTACTATGATGGGATCAATCCCAGGAATTTCCTCATAGGACCAAGTGAACACATCTCTGAATTCACGGAAAAGATCAGTATAAACTTGTATCTCGTCAGGAGAACAAGTCACTCCCACGTGTATGTTCTCGACTACCCTCGGTTTGACGGAGATGTCAATCGGCATGGTTTGGGTAATGTTGCTCAGGTTTCCTTCCGAAAGGACCTCATGAGTCAATATGGGTGTCTGGAGAGGTGGAGTAGGAACCTGAGATGAAAAACGCTCTAGACAATCTGACATTGCCCCTAGGCTGGGCATGAAGGAGGAACGATGATGTCCATCGCTTCAAGGCAGCTCCTCAAGAGACATTGTTTCAACAATGGCTTCATCAGAAGGGAAAATATCATTAAGAGGATTAGGCGAGTCGGCCTCGCCGAGCCAGGGGGATTGGGAATAGATATCTAAAGTCGTGCTCGAAGGAGCATGTTGAAGAGGGGGAGGATCGGATGCGGCGACAATTTAACAGTAATTAATCTCTACTGGAGTTAAAGGCGTCAATTCTCCAAAATGGGTCACCTGTTCATGCGAAGGGATGATCCATGGGTCATCAGACCTAGAGACCATATTAACTTGAATGGTGTGTGGTGGTGGCGCGGGAAAAATACCCATGAGGACGGGGTCCTTGAAGAGACCAGGTCCTACACTGTCAGGGGGATTGGGGATCTTATCCACGTAAGGAACGTTGTTCTCAGAGGATGAAGTGAAGAAAGACAACTGATCACAGTAACAATTTTGCTCTCATGAGGGAACTTCAAAAGCCAAAAGAGGGTGGACGGCACGCATAGCATGGCGTGAGTCCAACTGCAGCCGAGAAGCAGATTGTAGTTAAGTTTGGCATCAACCACTTCTACTTCTATGTTGACTGTCTTCCCTTGTAACTTAATTGGAAAACTCTCGAGAACACCTAGGGGTTTGGATTCCTGACCATCGAATGCTTCTAAGGCATTGGGGGATGATGAAAGAGTCGGAGAGCCAATGGCCTTCCAACAGGCGGATCACATGACACAGGTGGAGGCACCTTCATCCACAACGGCCCTATGGATTTTAAGATCGTTGATCCCGACTTGAATAACAAGAGCGATTTGATGTGGAAGTCGGGGGGTAAAATTTTCTAAGTCGAAGGTGAGAAGACTAGAATCAGCGGGATCGATTCCACCGATCGCAGACAACAAAGATTTTCGTTGTGATGAGAAACTTTGAAGAACTTCCAATGTGGACATGGCAGAAGGCGCCTGTGCCAAATCCTCAACAATATTGCAGTGCTGAGCGGCACGGGCATTTGGGTTGTAGGAAGATCTTCGCAGAACACCTTTAGAAGGTGGCCTCACAATAGGTTCAGCTGTAGGCTTCTCAATTTCCAAAGAACCGGAGACAGGTGGGGGAGGTGGGCCATCTACAACTTCCTTTCCAGCTACCTGACGTGATCCAGCATAATCCTTCGAACGCGTGGTAATTGAGACAGGTGCAGCACCATTCATCATAAAGACCTGGGACCCAAATGGTGCAGATGGCGAAGGCTGTTCAACCGTTTGGGTCTGCTGAGACGGGAATGGTTCTTTAAGAACTGTCGGAGTCCCTTTGGAGCCTTTGAGAATTTGACTAATTTCAGATCGTTGGGGACAATCCTTGGTATAATGATCTCCTTCACAAATAAGGCAGGGGTACTTCGGTTTACGTTGAGAACCATCCTCAATACGAGGTTTAGAAGACTCTGGTTTTGGGGTGTCGGGTTTGGATTTTCCTTTGCCCTTCTTCTTTCCTTTGGAGGCCTTTTCCATAGGATTAGCCTAAACGGCGTTTACCTCCGCAGTTTTTCCAAAATTTGGAGGGGTAGGAAGAGCAGAATTATTGGAAGAATTGGACTTCTGCTTCCCATTCGAAGATTTTCGAGAATTTTGAGATACGGAACCAATAACACCATCCACCGCAGGGGTAGGTGGAGCTTTAGAGGTTCCCGGGAGTGGAGCATCAGTCAAAATATCATAAAGCATGCCGGACTGAGAGTATACCAGATCAAGATACTAGGCATGCGCGATGGCCTGTTCTTCAGTCACACATGCCCCCATATAATGATCTCCTTCACAAATAAGGCAGGGGTACTTCGGTTTACGTTGAGAACCATCCTCAATACGAGGTTTAGAAGACTCTGGTTTTGGGGTGTCGGGTTTGGATTTTCCTTTGCCCTTCTTCTTTCCTTTGGAGGCCTTTTCCATAGGATTAGCCTAAACGACGTTTACCTCCGCAGTTTTGCCAAAATCTGGAGGGGTAGGAAGAGCAGAATTATTGGAAGAATTGGAATTCTGCTTCCCATTCGAAGATTTTCGAGAATTTTGAGATACGGAACCAATAACACCATCCACCGCAGGGGTAGGTGGAGCTTTAGAGGTTCCCGAGAGTGGAGCATCAGTCAAAATATCATAAAGCGTGCCGGACTGAGAGTATACCAGATCAAGATACTAGGCATGCGCGATGGCCTGTTCTTCAGTCACACATGCCCCCATAGCAATATCTTGAGCGATTTTGTTAATGAAGGACATGGTGAACCAATGAGTTAGTAGTTGATCAGGTATATCAAACTTGATTAACCTACGATGACGTCGCCACTCATGAATGTGATCAGATATGTGGGTGGCTTTATCCTACTTCAAATAATTCAGGAGATGCGTCCCGGACTCGTAACGAACCGGTAACTAAAAGTGAGTCAGAAAAGCCATTGCTAAAGTATTGAAATCCTAAAATATGCCACGGGGTAGTTCAATATACCACTTAGTGGCAGCACCAGTAAGAGTGTGCTGGAAGAGACGTAGACGAATTGAATCATCCACCCAAGAGTTGGACGAACACCACAGATGGTAAGTCATTACATGAGCTTGGGGGTCTTCTCCAGCTTTACCCTCAAACTTAGGGCAGTCGCCGGGTACCTTGGTCAGAACTGGAGGCCAATAGGATTGTGAAGAATCGGATCATTAGTTAATTTAGAAACGTCTGGTAACTCCAAGGTAGCCAAGAATGGAAATTGTGGATTAAACGACATACCAGGCCCTCGATAAGGACCAGTACCTGTACTCCACGCTGGTTGAGAATATCCTTGCCCCCAAGTGTTTTTTCCCGAAGGATTCTGACCGTAGGGGGTATAGGGCATATAACCAGTCTGATTCGGTTGCTGGTAACCAGCGTACGGGGTTTGATAACCAAAGTATGGACCCTGATTATATGTCAGTCTCGTTTGAGCAGTCTGTGGATTTGGCTGTTGAGTATAGGTGTAGCCAGGTTGTTGAGTGTAATAATGGGAACCTTGGGGTAGATTATAAGCCAGTCGTGATTGACCGTGAGAATAGTAACCACCTTGAGGTTGAGCGAGCTGCTGATAAGTGGGACCCTGCTGAGCGTGATAATTAGGGTGCACTGGTTGATTCGGTTGTGGCATCGAGTAAATCGACTGTTGAGCAGGGTTGACAGGATGTGTAGGCTAGCCTGGTTGGACAGGCTAGCCAGGTTGAACGGGCTGCCCTAGTTGAACAGGTTGACCTGGGTGAACAGGTTGTGTCGGTTGCACAGGTTGACCTGGCTGTTGTGGAACACCAGGTTGTACGGGATGGGCCGGTTGGACTGGTGGTGGAATGGAGCTAGGTGGTGGCTGGTAACCAGTTTGACCTACCGTAGGACCATAAGATGATCCTGGCTGATGTGCAACATTTGGAACAATAGGATACTGAGGTTGCATGGGTTGGGAAGGTTGGACTTGCCCCCCAGGACCATATACCAGCCCTGGTTGGTACCCTGGTTGTCCTGTGAGTCCTTGAGGTTGCCCAGGTGGGACTCCAGGGAGAGCCTGTACAGGTTGACCTGAAGGGTTGTAATACTGTCCTTGCAGACCGTATGATGGCCCCTGCTGGCCTGAAGGGTAGCCTTGTAAGGGCTGTCCCTATGGGTCATAAGGATAGCCAGGCTGGCCCGAAGGTTGGCCTTGAAAAGGTTGTCCTTGCAGGTTATAAGGTTGCCCAGCCTGGTTAGACAGAAAACATTGAGCATGAATTTAAGCCTCAAGAGTGGGTAAACGTAAAGGATTCTCGTACTCATCGTACTGATATGGAAAAATGTATACAGGCATACCATCCTGTGCATAATGCGAAAAATACGAGCGGTTGGGATCTTGAGAGGATTGTCCGACCTCGGGGTTCGATTGTTGTAAGGACAATTGATACTCCTCAGGATAAATATTCTTCAGCATATCAGAAGCTATATAGACGTCTTCGGGAAGCGATGTGGTCCTTACGGACTAAGTGGTAATAGCAGGTGTAGATGCAACCACACAAACAGTGGGCCTGACGGGTACAGAAGTGACCTGAGGGGATGATGTGATGGGTGTCCTAGGAGACATCCCCAGTGAAGGAATAACCGGCCTCGTAGAAGGAGCTGATACCCCCATAGAGGCAGCAGCGGCGATAATCTGACCTAAGGATCTATACCCTGCTGGTAGTGAGGGACCAGGCGAAGACATAACAGATGATTCGGGGTTTTCTTCTGGGAATAACTTCTGGGTTACTTCTAGGAATAGCTGGTAATATTCACCAGAAGTGGGGATTTCCTTGCTAGGAGAATGGTTGGATTCACTCATATTTGAACCTGCCGCTAGATCTCGAAACAGATGGCGAGGACTAGGAGGAATAACAGCAGCTAAAAAAGGTGAACCTGATGTAAGAGGAGGGAAATGTTCCCCTACCCCAAATCCGGACCAAGGGTCAGATAAGGGCCAATTGAACTCAACTAGTCCTCCAAAGGGAAGCTCAGATAGAACCGGTCCCCCGTCGGGAAACTCGGAAACAATGGGTTGTTGTAACTCAACAGAGGATTGCGAGACCTCTCATGAATCGTATGTATATGGACTACCAGTAGACGAAACTGAAGGTTCCGCCACTGTGAAAATAATGACAAAAGGAAAAGATCAAACACAACACACGAGCTGAAAAAGAACCAAGGCACACAATCAAACGGCCAACAAGCAAAATCTAACAGGGCGTGTGATCGCAGGTGATTTATTTTATGACATTGAAACTTAGAAACTTCATCGTTTCATGTTTTAAGAGTCGAGAAACGGATGAAAGATTACTCTATCTCTTTCAGTTTTGAAGCAAGCATGAAAGGAAAAATGCTTGGTGATATTTTCAAATTTAAGGAGTCAGATAAGATCAAAATGACTACTTAGGAATGCTAGGCAAAGGGTGTACCAAATAACCGTGAACTGCAATATACACCTTGGTTTCAAAATGAAAAAGGAAATCAACCAAGGACTTGACGTACGTGCAGGAAATCTCCCTGAATGCTGTGTCCGGTGTATCACGGGTATAGGGCGGCAGACTCAGCTTCCTATGGATAAAGGATAGAAACCTAGTGGGGTCTCCCTTTATATACGCGAGGGTACAGGGAACACAAGTCCGTACTAGTGCTCTCTAAAGCCAAGCGGCGAACGACAGCTACTAGGTTTAAAGACGCCGGAACACGTCTCTAGCCTAGACCTCTAAATATTTCGTTAATGTTTCAATGCTGCCTTAGTGTAAATTGAATAAATTTTAATGTTTATCTTCAATTTTGTTTCAGTTTTCAGGCCCTAGCGAGTGTTATGTCTCAAAATCGCCTAAATGCACACTACATGCCACAGTATATCATTCATTCGATGAAAGCTAATTACGGGAGAGTTAAGAGCTTTTTCACACAATACCAAAATGACCAGACAACAACCAGTAATGTCTCTAATGCAGCTAATGGAAACTAAAAATTTTCTTTCAAAGTTACTAATCACTAATAACACCGAAAAGATTTAATTCACACTAACTAATCAACAGCAAAAGAGATTTTTTTGTATTTTCAATGTTTAAGAGCAAAAAGCACTAAACAAAATGAAAAATAATGAGACAAGCAATTCAAGAAGTGATCGCAAAAGAGAAAAAAAACAATCAAATTTCACTCAATGCAAACACACAATTAGACCTCAAATTGACAAAAAGTCCCTCAAATCAAAAGACACCCAAAGACTCAAATGAACCATGTAATCTAGGCCCAAAACGAGGCAGGGCGGAATTCGAATGAGGAAGAAGCCAATCACTCAAATAATGCAATAAAACGATATACAACCACCAAACGAATGTAGAGAAGCAATCACAAATTCGATTGAACAGACAGAAATCGCAAACTCCCAAGGGAGGCTTGACACACAACAACACCTAGATGCCCTAGGGCTAGAATGTAAAATCGATAGAAACGAGCAAACAACCAAAGGATGAAGGTCACAGTCAGTCAAACAAGGCTCCAGAACACTAAAGCAGTCGTAAAAATGACACCAAAATCATAGATCAAGCTCAGAAAGCTCAAAACAAAGCAAACCCTAGCACCTTCCAGCATTGGCGCGACTGTTAGGCTGAAACTAGCACCATAACAGGATTGGCGCGGGTAGTAAACTGGCAACTAGTGCCAATTGGTGTGACTGTCAGTCTATTAAGCGCGCCAGTCAAGTTTGCTATGAAAAAATAAAAATAAGCAATCCAAGAAGAAGATCAGTGATGTTGGAGCTCAAACCAAAAGCCAAAGACACAAAAAGAGCCAGCCAAAAGAGCTGATCAAGCAAGCAAAGTCAAGAATCGATCGAAAGACAAGACAATACTCCAAGTGTTCAGTTCATAAACTAGACCGAAGATTGACTGAAGCAACATTGATCTACTTTCGCCAATGCAGAGAAAGAGCATTTCAAAGGCTATCTGGATAACTTCAGGCTCCGTCTGTAGTTTATAAAGCAAACAACAAGCTAACTCCCCAGTATGGTCGCCAATTTGTTGTAGAGGTAAATCCCCTCTATGAACAGAGGCGATCCCTACTAGCCTAGAACGGGTCTAGCAACAATCGTAACACGCTATGGTGCAGGTCCCTAATTGCAATAAACCAACTTGCGAAGAAGGCTTACCTCGAATCCAACGTTGTTGTTTGTAGAGAAGGTAGTGCTCCCGTTCCTTTGCTCCGGCAGATCACAATCCTCACGTTTTTCGCGATCGAACACCTACACATGCAAGAAACACAAAAAACACAAGCGTAAAATCGAATATATACAATTATGCGTCAGTCAGAGAGGACACAACTCATGATCATAATGAACAAAACGAGTGGAACCATAACCAATAGTCGCTTATCATTAATTCATACAAAGGAAAATACAACCTAGCTCTGACGTTGAATTCTCCTTTGACGGGTCATCAGCGGAATACGTCTCAGTAAAGCTTGTCAGGAATGGGGACAAGCCTCTCTCTTCGATCGTCAATCTCCTTGCTATTGATTTGGCTCTATGAGGACTATTGCAGCATTCTTTAGGCTATGAAGGCTCTTGGAGACTAGCTTGCAAAGGGAAGTGGCAAGCTTATATATATGGTGGAAGGGAAGTTGGGATCCCTACAATCATGGGATTGGCCCTATCCTCAAGGAAGCTTCCATGAGAGGCGGCAAACTAGTTCCTCTACATGGAAATCTGGAGCCAAACGTCCCAACCCAATTTAGAGACTAGTTCAGGAGTTGGTTAAAGTCAATCTTCGGCCATTTATTTTTTAAAAACACCCTTTATTAAGCATGGCATGAGTGCGACTCTGAGACAGAGCGCCAATCGGCATGCCCTCTTTGGAGGATCTCCCCCATTGGCACAGGTATAACACTGGCTAGTCGCGCCAAAGATGAAAAGGCTATTTTTAGGGTTTTTCACAAGGAGATGTCTTCAGGGGAATGAAAGTCCATGTCTAGGGGAATGCCATGAAAGTGTTTTCAGGTTATGTCACTGCTCACAGGTCACGGAATGAGCCCTCCAATGTGTGGGACGGGGGATTGCAGGGACGGTGACAATTTTTTGTGTAACAAAAGTTATGACCCTTTCCTCTTCCTTTACCGTCGCATGGTTCTATATAGTTATAGTATGCATTACTAATCTCCTCATCTTCACCACCTTTTACTCATTTTCCATTTTTGTCAATTCTCAACATAATTACCCAACATATTATGAAAATGTGTAAATATCATAGAAAGATAAAGATAATACATA